>CM073774.1:61475415-62711166 GCA_037158775.1 Hetaerina titia
GTCCCAGAGTAACGGAAATTATTTTGGCTTTGTTTTTTTAACCTTGGATATTTTTATCCAAATTTACTTCACATTTATCCTCGCTGGAGTTGAAATTGTTTAAATATGTGAATTTTAATTGATATTTTTTCGTATGCCAGTAGCCTCAAATAGTTTTCTTAGTTCTACTTTACATAGCCGCGAACCACAACCTACAGATAGGCGTTATTTTTAGTTTACTACGATAAATAAAAACAAATGCTGGTTAAATGAAATAATATTAGATATCAATGCAGAGGTTCTGACGGAAAATTATCCTTTTGGATAACATGAGTTCATAATTATGAACAATGAAGTTAGTTGGGAAAGAAATATTTGTGTTTGATATCGCATTGAACAGTGTAAGTAATTTCAGAAATTCAAAGTTAGGAAGTAGAAAGAATTCTTGAAAGGGCGGAAATAAAAGTAATACGAGAAAAGCAATCGGTACTCAATTTTTTGCGCTAATTTTTTTCTAAAATGTCCTTAGCAGGCTAAACCAATTCCTCACATACAGGTTACGTTTGGAGCAGAGAAAAAAAAACAAATGAATCTGGTCGAAAAATTGTCTTGTTACAGGTGCATATGCATATATTATTCCCTTTATTGATAAGGTAGTTATGGGGCATTGGGATTCAGGAATGTTTAAGTTGTTTACTCGTTTCAGCATTAGTATAGTTTAGTTATGTTCAAAATTAAGTGTGTCAGCAAGAGTTCAGAATGTAAGTATTCAAAATAAGTATACAAAATATTCTTTCATATATCAAAAACGTGAAGAAGGTAATAGAGGGGAGAATGTTGGGCAAGCGAGGAAAGGGCAGGAACAGGATAGGGATGTTGGACGGGATGAAGGGAGGAAATAAGTACACAGAGATGAAGAGGGACCTGATGTAGATTAGGTTGCTGGATTGGGTTTTATTTGGAGTTACAAAATATTTATTTGATAGTTGTGTCCATCCAAAAACCTACCTTAACCGGTAGATTACCTAATAAAAAAATATCAAAAACAGTTACCTACAAAAACACAATTTAATTCCTTAGGCTCCACCCTACACTCTTCACGGGCCACAGATCATTGGTAATATTAATCATTGAGAGCTGCGTCCATTATTAAAGCCCAATAATTTAAAATTAGAATGGTTTGCAATGAACACCTATCAAAGCTTAGTCCATCTGTTAGATCAAGAAAATTTGTTGAACATTCAGTCTAATAGCGAAAATCAAGAAGAGCGGTGGCAACCATTGGGTTCCTCTTCTGCAATCCATAACTTTTGGTTCGTAAAAACCTTTCTTAGTTTTTGATGAATTTGGAAAAGCTGTGGTTTAAAGAAAAAGACGATCCAAATCAACCAACGTCGAGTCATAGTGGCCTTGACGCAAATATCGGACTACTAGGAAATACGTCTCTGAAATTAATTTATTTTTTACCTCAAAGAGCAATCCGGACTTCCTTGAAAAGGAAGATGCCGTTCCCACTTTGTGTCGAATACGCAAGGCGGGGTCCTCAATGTCCCTTTTAAGGACCAAGGTTAAATCGACGAGAAGATGAGTGTTGCAGGAGAGCCAGCCGTGGGGAGTGGGTGGAGCGGCGTGTGCGTCGGAAAACGACTGATCATGTGCTATCGCCAAGACCCCATTAAAGATCCCCTTTATGGAGCAACAGGAGGATCCTACGGCCAGTGGAGATGCTTGGGATGCGCAACCAACCCCGCTGTCACACTACTCCTTATTTACTCTCTTCTTCAATTGAACTATTGTCTCAGTCGACTGAACTTACTCAATGCGTCGCAAAATGGTTTCTTTAGAATTTGAAAACCTTCAGAAAGTCTTTAAAAATGTACCCCAAGCAATCCGATTTACTTAAATTTCCTAATTACATTTTTCTTATTTTTCCTATTATAATTCTCTGCAAAAATTGCGTGAAAATAATAGATAGCATTACTTTAAATGGTCGAAGAAATAAACACTGGATTGTTATCATTTCCTTTGGTAAAGCATCCATTTCGTCTCCTGAGGATAGTTTTACAGGATGCAAGTTAGGGATTGTAATTAAGGCTTATAAAAGAAATCGTGTCTCAAAGGCTTTGGCATGTTGCCCGAATTTAATAAGTCAGATGTCAGGAAAACGTTGCAAAATATCCAACCTCGAAATTTATGGTAGAAATATGTTATTTAAAAGACGTCGTGGCGTTATTTCATGCAGAATGTGTACGAATTTGTAACCGGTGTGAAGAATGGTTATATACTTGTAATAGCTATTTGGGAAAAGTCATTTACATATACATTTGCAATTTGGTTGGCAAGAATGGAGTCGGTAATCATGACGAACCAAATGATGCCCTTTCATGTTTTAAAATAAGGTTCCAAATACTAATTTGCACTGAAATTTCTTATGGCTAAAGGTATACAAATCAGAGCAACTCAGTGAAGACTTATGCTTGATTCGTTCCGTAGACAAGAGTTTTAAAAAGATTTAGTTATTCAATCTAATCTGTATCTTCTGTATTTAGAAGTAACAATAGTTTCAGTTATCTCTAAGCCATTTTCTCCATTTTCCTATTTGTATAACAAAATGGTGATCCCTACGAGAATTTTTTTACATATTAGGTAATCTACCGTTTAAGGTAGGTTTTTTGGATGGACACAACTATCAAATAAACATTTTGTGACTCCCCACCTAGCAAACTAATCTCTATCAGGTCCCTCTTCATCTCGGTGTACTTCTTTCCTCCCTTCATCCCGTCCAACATCCCTATCCTGTTCCTGCCCTTACCTCGCTTGCCCAACATTCTCCCCTCTATTACCCTCTTCAACATTCCACTACCGTTCAATATGCCTTTCATCCATTTTTCCTGCCTCCATAGGATTTCTCTCAACAAACCCCTCTCCTCACCCACCATCACCAGTACATCCTCATTGTTTTCCTTTCGCAGACATGCCAACTCTCCCGATTTAAGCGGGAGACTCCCGATTTTTCCTTCTTACGTTCTTGATGAACTGTTCAAATTGTGTACTTAGCTTAACATGTTAATAAAGTGTGACATTCATTAAAAATTGGCAAAGAGTCATAAAGGGATTAAGGTGCCATGCAAATATTGTGGTAATTAAAAGTGATTACTTCGTGATACACTTCTAAAAATCTCCCGATTTTTCATTTTTGAAAGTTGGCATGTCCTCCCGATTTTTCATTTTTGAAAGTTGGCATGTCTGCTTTCGGTCCATTTCACCTTCTCCATTCTTCTCCACACCCACATTTCAAAAGCCTCCAATCTACGTTTATCCTCCTGCTTCAGCGACCACGTTTCTGCGTATTAATATGTATCATCTAAATGCATGATAGCATCATATTTTGCTCTTCAATAGATAACGAAGAGACAGCTCTACAAATTACGTGAAAGATGTAAAGTAAACCGAATGTTTATTGATAAAAATACAATTACAAGGCAATCTTATGATAAAGAGTCTATTATTGAATCCGTTTAATAGTTTTCACGCGGGAATGGAAAACAGGGCAAAATCACCAAACTTTCACTTCTCCTAATTGCAATTTTAAGCTTTGAGCTCAAAAATCGAATAAATCGGTGGTATAAAAATAAACCTACATTCCAAATCTTGAATTCAGTGGTATTAAGATATGCCACGAATTTACTTTCATTATAAAGCACCGCAGTCGCCAAAATCGATCAGCTGACGATGTTGGACGCTCATGTGCCCTTGAAAGACCGCGGCACACATATCCCCGATTCTCGTGATTTATAGGGAGAATATTAAATTTGTTAGAGGACACGCACGGTCCCATTCCACGATGTACATGTCGCGATAAATGGGAACGAATGTAAATATTTTATTATGGTTTTCTTCTCCTCTTCTCCTTGGAGCTGCGCGCATTCTTTGTACGAATGGCACCAAGGAGAGGTGAAAAACTATTGAACCTCCTCTCCATTATTCCCTGGTGGAACTTTGCGAAACATGTTTCGCACTGTTCAATATATTCATTCAATTCTTCATTTTTAATGTCTTTAATCACAGCCACCGTTTAAGCTAAGTTATAAAGCCAAGTGAGATATTTTGGACCAACCTAATGTCCACACGCTCTAGAGAATAGTTTTTTTTTAAATAATAACAAAAGTTTCCATAAGTGAATTTTTGTTTGTTAAATGAAAAAAAAAGACTTTTACAATTGTTTGCTAAATGTCTTTTCCAATCCAAACCTATATGTGGCATTCACACTGAGTTCCGCCGTAAATGTCCTGATATTAAGGGAAAACTTGTATAATTTTATACTCTACGTCAATCCAATACGCACTTGATCAACATTCCTTCTTACGTAATGAAAATTCGTTATAAAACAATTAACATAACACGAGGAATAAAAGTAGAGTTGTATCACTTTATCAAGCGTGCTTACTATATGTTTACCAGCATATTGTTTCGTTTTGAAGCAAGCCGAACGTCCAGGTACCATCGGGATAAGTGATGGGCATACATGACCCTTAAAAACATTAACTTTTCTAGCTTTGTCATTAGGTCCATTTTATGCATATTTAAAATGTTATTGCCTAATTTTAATTTTTATTAATGTTTATATAATGTATATATAATTGATAATATTTTGTAAATAATATAAATTATATTTATATATATTAAATTTATGTATGTATATAAGACCAAGTATATAAAAAAACCAGAATTATATATAAAATATATAATTCCTCGTCGTACTCAGATTTCCCAGAGTAATGACATTTGAGATTCCGATATCACAACCAGATTGCTGTCCAAATTATAAAAGTGCAGCTTCCATGAATACTTGGGGTCGTCAGCCGATTTATTTTTATTCCAGTTTTTCCCTTTCGCATTCATTTAACGCTCGCATTGATTTAATGACCAGCCCTTCTCGATTTCCCAAATAAAATGGGAGAGACAGCAAATAATTCAACTCTTTGCCCTCCATCCATGTTCCATTCCAGCCGCAACATCGTTTGTAGGTGGTAATCCTCTGAATCTTCTGGAATACTGCTCTCCTGCTCTCGAGTAAGTCTCATTTCGAACCTCCACCTCCGCTCGCCACTCGGTTCCCTCCTACTCAGATGCACATAAATACCTGAAACATCCCCGCATGACTACTTATGACGACGAAAATTGATTCTAGCGGCCTATTCCGGGAATCCTTGTGCTTTGACACCATATTGATGATCTTTCGTTCGTATTTTTATTGCCTGAGAAGGCTCCCTATTCCTGTAGCAGTACTCCGACTGTATCAACCTCCCTCAAGATCTTTGGTTTCGATTTATTGAGGAACTTTTCCTGGCGGGATTGGCAACGCACAGTTAATATATGATTTTTGTCTAAAATTATTATTCTTACCGGTCTTTTTCACCAGTTGTTGGAGGAAAGCCTTTACCCAAATAGGAAATATACAGGTTGCCCGAAATAGGGTATTGGCTTGCAATGTTCGCTTACGATTTAGCCACAGTCTCATGAATTTCGACGTAACAGCAAAAACACCATTTTTTTGACATCTCAGTGTTCTTCTCGTGCTCCAATGTCATCGGGAGATATATTAGTCCGAATACAGGGTTCGTCCGGAAAATAAGTGTACTGAGCTCAGGAAAAAAAATTCATTACACTTTTACATATCTTAAGCTAATATTCCTCTAAATAGGACCCTTGTAAGTCGATACACTTGTTCCAGCGGCGTTCCCATTCCTGGAACGCTCCCGCGAAGGCATCATCGGGAACCTCTCGAAGACACGTCGTCACGGCCTCTTTGACGGCGTCCAAAGTCCCGTATCGCGTTCCTTTCAAACTCCTCTTTATCTTCGGGAACAGAAAGAAGTCCGGTGGTGTGTGGATCATTTTTGCAGTGATCCGCAAGTTGTGTCGCGATTTCCAAACGATTGAGTCATTGATCATCACTGAGCACTTTCGGCACCAACTTTGCACAAATTTTTCCCATCTGTAATTGGTCCCTAATAATCTCGTGCACTATTGTTTTTGGCACATTACACTGCTCTGCTATCATCCGAACACTAAGACGACGATCAGAGTTCAGTACATCGCGAACTTTTCGCACATTTTCGTCGGTGAGTGTCGTTGATGGGCGTCCAGGCCGTGGTTCGTCGTCGACCTCTTCTCTGCCCTCCACGAACATCTTGTGCCTCCGAAAGATCATGTTTCTGGACATGGCTGACTCCCCGTAAGCCTGGTTAATCATACCGACAGTTTCGGTAGACGATTTCCCAAGCTTTACCGCAAATTTGATGGAATAACGCTGCTCCAAAAACGTCGGCATCGCGTTCCGTGACGTGGGTCGAGCGTAGAGGTTCGCGTTAACAGAGCTCCTCACTACACCACAGCTCAGAGCCGACTGCCTTTTTCAGCGTCGCTCGCCAACAACCCCCCTCCAATCGCAGCCCGTCAGAGCGGTGCTGGGCGCGCCTGGAGCGGCGGGAAAAAATCAGTACACCTACTTTCCGGACGAACCCTGTATTTCCATGAATAATTGGCAGTTTCAGTCGTAGCATTATTACTTCTCTCCATACATACTCAAGTCTTCTATTGATTTCTACGTAACTCTTACATTATCATTTCCCTTGTCGGCTTGAAGTGTCCTATTCCAGCTTTTTCTCTGTAGTTATTCCCATTTATCCTTCATATCTTCACTCTCTTCATGAGGCTCTCGCCTGGTAAAATGCTCCGTATAATTCTATTTCGTCTCTTCACTGTTTCCTGATTAAGGATTCTATTTTTTCCTCCCATTCGCCGACCTTCAGTTTTACACTTTACTTTACTTTTCACTTTAATTTTTATCATTTACCCGCCACATTTCCGTGTAAACGTTTTTGTAATGAGAATGTCAGGTCATTATCGTTGAGAATAATGGTTTTAATAAAAAATTGTGCGAGGGAGAAATAATATTTACTTTTGCCCGTACTTGATCATATATATCTTATTTTGCTTGGGTGGTATTATCTTCGGAAGGTCTCATATGATATTCTCGGTGTCCATAGTGAACTTGTACATGTCATACCTCTCTTGAAGTCTTAGTGTCTTATACTCTATTCGTGTTCCCATCCTTGTCTCCCGAGTAATCCCGTAAGACGTACATACTTTTTGTAACAATTTTTCACGAATCTGTGTTATGATCTTGGACTTTACTTAATTTCTCAATCAATGCTTTTTACGTGGATCTCGTATACTTATTACGCATTTTAAACATGTTTTCACAATTATCAAATGGTGTCCTCCTTTTCCTTCCTCTGTAGGAGGTTACACGAGGATGGGAATCGGAAAAAGATTGGGAATAACTCCAATTCGGGAATAAATTGGAAAAGAGGCCCATTTTTTAAAACCTGCGAATACTTTCTTTCATTCATGAATATGATCTTCGACTCAGCAATGCTCGTATGACATAGCAATCGAGAAGTCCCGGTGCGAACTATGTTCCTTCTATTTGCAAATTCACTTCAGTTCATGTTTTCCATTGACCGCCGCACGTTCAGCACCTGGAAAACACCGAAACTGCTGGAGGGGCAATTTATGTTAGTCCAGTGGCATAGTAATGAGTTATGGTCCACACAAAAACACTTAATCAGTTTCCAAGCACTCCAGGAACGAATCGGTAAAAAGAGTGGCAATTTTGTTGGGAAAACGGAGAGAAATAAGGAATTTGAATCAAGAAAATGAGGAACTACCCTATTATATTTTCCCGCAATCCGTTAATTGAAGCCAAGTTTCGTTAAAGTAGACCCACGTGTAGTTGTGATGAGGAGGACTTTCATGATAGTTTGTAAATAGGGTAGGCTTCTTAGCAATTTAAATAGACGTAAAAACTTCCATTTGATCCCATCGATGTCGTATGAACCTTCGTGTTTCTCTTCTACTTATCTCCAAAATGTCACCACAATGAATTGAAGAACTCTTCTCTCCTTTATGATCTCATCTGATGCCCTCCTAGCTCGCTTTGGTAAAAGTGGAAGTTAACTGAACGATATATTGGCCAAACTGAATCTTTCGTTTATTATCTCGAGCGCAAATGAAGAGGCCTAAAGAGCAGTATTTGATTTTAAAGAAGCCGAACCAATTAAGTAAGTTTCTTATTCATTCACTTCATTTATTATTTATTGAAACGAATTCCTTTAGTATTTTATTGACCTTAAATCAGTAATGATTTGAAAAACTCAAGTTGTACCAACAGATAAAATTTACTAAACTGGGAGTTATCTATCCTCCCTAGACATTTGACTATTTGAAAATAATTTAAGCTTCTACTGGAAGCTCGACCTCGATGCCAAACTCCTTACTTCACTACTGTTTTTGACAGAGGTTCTTGTGTTGCTCATTACCTTATCTCTGAATCAAACTAATTACTTACATGTACATATTTCACGTAATTTACCATTTGCCCATCAATCAATTCATTAAGTAATGTTTGGAACGTAATTTTATGGTCAACAGAGAAACTGATTTTAATAGCAGAAAGCATAATTTTCTAGTTGGTGCAATTCATGTAAATGGATTCCCTTGCACAGAATTACGGCTGTCGCACTCCAGCGTGTCCCTGAAGATAAGAACAACTGATTTAGGCGCTCACTCGCAAGACCATCTCCTCCGGAGTGTATTGTAAGTTAATGTGATCGTCACACTCAGTCACCAAATGAATTTAGCCTTTCATAGGGAGATATGTTCCCGCATAAGCAATGCATTATGTAAATTATTATAAAATCATTCATAATCTCGACCATTAAATATACGAGGCGTGTTCATAAAGTAAGGCCCGTTTGATCACAGAAAAAAATATACTCATATGAAACACATTTTATTGGCACTTTTAGTTAGCTACAAATCTACTTCACGTAACTACATAATCGCCGTTCACTTCTAAGCATTTTTCGTACCGCTGCACCAGCTTCTTTAACCCCTCTGCATAGAAACTCGCCGCCTGAGGGTTGAACCAATCGACAATGCGATTCTTGAGTTCCTCTTCGGTTTCGAAACGTTGTCCACCGAACCACTGTTTCAAGTGCAAGAAAAGGAAGTAGTCGCTGGGTGTAAGGTCAGGACTGTACGGTGGGTGGTTTAAAGAGTTCCCAACGACCCAAAAACTCTCGTCCACTGGACATTCTTTGCTCTTTGTGGTGGTCGGTGAGCATTTTCGGTACCCACCTTGCACGCAATGTGTGGTATCCGAGGTTTTCCGTAACAATATTGTAGACAGTAGTGCGTCCAAGTTGAGGAAATTGTCCAGCCAGGTCATTAATATTCAATCGACGATCACATCGCAGTTTTTGTTCCACTTGCGAAACAATTTCATCGGTCAGAATACTGGGCCTACCACTTCGCTCTTCGTCATGGACATTTGTTCGTCCATTTTTAAAATCACAGCACCATTGTCTAACCTTTCCTTCACTCATAACTGTAGGTTTATAAACTAGGCATAATTCCCGATGAATTTCAGCAGCCGACAATCCTTTTGCATACAAGAATCGTATGACAGAACGCACTTCACAGCTGGCGGGATCAACGATTGTCGCGGACATTGTTGTTTGCATGCACGGACAAGCAAACGACTTCTGAAACAAAACAAATGCTGCTATAGCTTCTCAATGAATCAGTAGATGGCGCTGCAGGAGCAAAACTGTGTTCTGAAGCGCCAATGTTTAAATATAAGCAAACGGTACTTACTTTAAGAATACTCCTCGTAATATACCGAACAGACTAAATGAAGAATTTCTTGTCACTATGTGAAGAGACGAAGGCACTTTCATAATCATTGCACTGTTAAATTCAGATGATAACTGTTTTCGTTTTAGACTCACCCTCTTACAAGTGCTTGTTAGAGGTTTTTCGCCCCCTAATGTTTTTCTAAACGATAAACGAAGACGTAATTTTTTAAAGAGAGTGCTAATGCACTTTTATTTTTAACTTTATTCTGTAACACCATTTACAGTTACTCTCTGATTCACAGCCTCACTTTCCATTTTACCTCAGATCAAAACAAATCTACTCGTTCTTAAAAGTGTTTATTTAAAAAAATGAATTTGTAGGTCTTTTCTTAAACACGGTGACAGCTTATGCAAAGCAGAATATTGTTTTTTTGGGTTCATATTTAATAGACAAAAGGTCTACGCAATTGATTGTTTCCTTATATTTTTCTTGTGAATTTCGTATCCCGCAGAATGGATCATTAAAAAATTTTGAAAACGGTAATAATGAGTGACAAACTCCTTAATCGGTGAGCATATTAGCACTGTTCATCTTCTTAAACTAATCTAATAAATAATAATCTTCTTTCCATCATATACTCACCCAGAAGCTGTTTTCTTGATAGTATTTTATTGTCAGCCCATAAAATTTACTTTAGCCTCTTAAACCACGATAGTGGCATCATTGGTATAAGATTTCATCACTCTAACCGTGGTACCATGGAAACTTCGATCCATGGGTACTCAGACGGAATGTTCTTAGGTTTCAAATTTTTCTGCCTATTTCTTTATTGCTGTAGAGACTATTTCAAAATTATCAAAAGCCGAAACTCTTTTCCTTCCAAAAGGCACCTTAGCATATATTGTAGGGATACATCATACTATTCAAATGGAATAATTTTACAATAGTTTAGATTCATACCTTGATACGCGAAGTTACCAATGTCGGTCTAAGATATGTATTTCAGAATCTTACCCCCAATTACTTTTTCAGTAAAAGGACTTTTACCAGCGCTACCAGATCTCTACAAATACCTTTGATTCTTCTCATGTAAAACATTATTTATAGATGAATTGTACCATAAGAAAACTCCATATGTCTAACTGCTATGAGATGTCTCTACTCCCTTTAAAGAAATGTCGTTTCTGTAAATGAAAGTGTAGTCACGTTAATAGATATGTAAATATTAGGAATCGAACGTTTAACCAAAGCTGTATGATTTTCTGGGTATCATAAGTTTCTGAAAGTTAATCTATAGGCAGCAGTTGATCTCCTGCAGTAAATTTATAAATGCCGTATTTCATAGCACCGAGTCTTCTTAGCTCTGATCTCATTTATCAAATCTATATTTGGTATGAAGACTGTAGTAGTGGTTCATATGGAATTTTTGTGGTGAAAAAATCTCATACAAATTAATAACTGGTATTTTTCAAACATTAAAATAACCATAACTACTTCTTGGTCTTTCATTAAACGGTTAATAGTAAATATTAGCCCTAACCATGAAAATTAGCGGCGCGTTAAGTTAGTAGATTTTGTCATACATGATAAGATATGTGTCAAATATGTTATATTAATGAGCTAAAATAAAAATGTGTTACATTCAGTTAATTTTAATAGTTGTTAATTTTATTGCTATGTTTATTTACGATATGGTTTGAGCTTGTTTATTCGTTAATCCTCCTGTGTTAGATGCTAAAAATAAGATTAATTTAAAATTGACTCATAAAAATTTAGTCATCGAATAACGAATAAATGTTGACCATTAACTTTTGACCTGCTGTTGTATTTGCTTAATCTTCACACTTGCCTCTTATGATGCGGGCTGCTATCCGAACCGAAATCACTCTTTTGTAAGATATACGTAGTTGTGTAATAATTTATCAATCAGCACAAAAATCGCAACAAGTAGATTCGTACCGTTATATTTTCGAACTTTTGTTTTCGTTCTTTAAAGAATCTCAAATTTATTCGTTAGATTCCATGATAAAGTGTGCTTTGTCTTTCACGCAAACTGGAATAAACTTATGCGAAATCATCAATTATAATTCTTTATAAAATTTTGAAAGCCGTTCTTTTTACTGATTTAACTCCCTATAACTTACTCAGCTACATTTTGTCTGTTATGACCTGTCGCTTTCTGACTTAAAAAAAACTCGGGAGGTGGTTGATTTCATCTTTTAAAATATTTTTTGCGGAAAATTCTTCATATATTTCTGAATATTATTCCCGTGTATTATACTCGAAGACTAAATTGTTGCACGTCGTCTTTTCGTGTTTCCCGAACGTTCACAAATAACGAAGTCACCGGCCAACGGTTCTCAAGCGCCATCACAAACATTTCGATCATAGGTTTTTCAATTCCTCCCATCTCCGCAACCACCCTTCTTTTATTTTATACAAACGATATTTTCCTTAAATCATCCTTCATTTCTATGATATTTTCATGCATTTATTTCTGATTTATATGTATATTTATTTCCATTCTTTAGCTCAGTATACTTTCTACCTACTTAAATTTCATCCAGAATACCTACTCTTTCCCCCCTCTACCTCGCCTTCTCGATATCGTCCTCTGCAGCACCGTGTTCAGCATCCCATTTATTTTTTTCCATTTAAAGCAAATTTTAACTCTTCCTCTAAGACAGCCCGAGAAGAAGAGAGGTATTCCCTGTCAGTTAATAATTCACAAACATGCTAAGCTTCATGACTGAATGCTTTGGGAGGCAAGCATTCGTCGTGATATAGTATTATTACAACTGTGGTATAAGTAAGTGCATCGCTGTTGCTAAACTAATGATGATTTGTTGAAAAAAAGTGAAATTTCAAAGTAAAATAAGTATATTTAGTAGAAAGAAGAATGATATATAAACCTTACGATTTTCATGGGATCTATTATTTCCTCAAATGGATTTAGTTTTTCCATTTAACCTTTTATTTTTTGTTATTGATTGATTGATGATTTATAGAAAGGCTAACTCGTCCACTTTGGGACTATTATTAATTACTTATAACTCTTCTCTTCATATCTTATCTTTTAAATCAAATATAAGTTTATAGCCCTATTAATGCAAAAGTAGATTTTGTACAACATAACCCTTCTTTCTTCAAAAACATTATCACAAACTTCTGGTAGCAATTTTTTAATATGTGTTGACAGTAAAATTCTATGAAATAGATTTGCGAATAAAAAATAATACACTAGCCTTCATTTACATAAAATATAGGGGGCAGTGTGAATTAAGAAGGCACGGAAAAGAGAATCGAGAGATACCCTTAGCAACTTAGTTAACCTGTTATCAAAGAAGGCACCGCAGCGGGAACCTTATGATATATAATACTAGTACATCTATATATTTGTATAATTTACAGTTTAAAATGACTCAAGTGTGTTAATCTCTTACTTTGATTACCTTCTGATTACCTAAAAAAATAAAAATCCTTGGGCTCAAGGACAAAAGCATACGAGAGCTCCGCATTTGGCTTGCATGCTACGCCATTCCAGCCGTCCTTCATAAACTAAAATGTTCTGGTTGCAGCCAGTCAATAAATTGTTGTATATTAGCGTTTGAAATCACCTGTAGTTTAGGTTCTGAGGCTTGAAAAATAATTTCTATCAGTATTAAAGAAATAAGGAATTACGCCCATTATGAATTAAATGCCTTAAAATAAGATTAATTTCTAGTTACGCTCAGGGCATAACTGGAATCCAAATAATACACTTTTCTACATTGTAAATATCAATAGCACCGATTTCAACCAAAGCTTATTTAAATATCAGATTCTTCGTCATAATCCCGTGTTATAATTATTTAACACTGCCAGTATATTTTATGTTGAACATAGTTGTATATCCCGGAAACTTATGGTTTTTGAAGGTATTTAATCTATGAATTTTGTCAGAATTTAAGTCTCCATGTCTTTTAAATTTACGGAATAAATTTGAAAAAATGACATTCAAGTATGTGGTAAATACTTTAGGAAGTTGGAATCATGTGTTATATGCCGCCAACCAACATGAATGTTGTGTATCATGCTGGCGAATGAATATAGTGCCATTTTAAAGTTTGTCTTTCCTGAACTATTTGTCACTGCAAGTAAAATACTACTATGATATATTATTTTACTAATGAGTTCGATTAAATTAATTCATCTAGTTACTTGCGTACCTGGAGTTCGGTATTTAAAAGATGGGTTATTTTTACTTCGAAGCCAATTTGGAATCAAATTTTTGTTGATCCCACCGCAAATCACTTAAGTCTGATTGCTTGATATTAGTTCAATGTTATTCGATATTCTTTTTAATGCTCACGAGAATTCCCGAGTTTGAAGCGGCCTCTCCATTTCGTACCGCTTCTGTTCATCATGAAAAGAGTATCGTCTACTATCGACAGAAATTTTCAATTCCTGTAGGAAATTGCCGTAGCGCAAATACCGAGAAGTCATGAAATAAGAATCGACAAAGATGTTTCTCCCATTTCATTTGGGATGACACCAGCAGTTCAGATGCTTGAAGGTGTGGCCCAATACGAGTATTAGAATTCGCAGCGGAGAAACAGGTCATTGCCAAAATGCCAAGATTTCTTTACGAAAACCTATAAAGCTGGGTTTGTGTTCCTTGCCCTGAGTGTATGTGCAGAAAATTGAGGAGAAAGTATGAAATAAGAAAAACGATGAGACAGTTGGCATATTATGTAAACTTAAAAATATTAAAATTTATTTACAGAAAGGACTAAATATGTCGACTAAAATTGCATCAAATCTGAAATCCTGCAGTAAACATACAAGAAATTAATCTAGATATCATTGTGCCACGTTTAACGAGCCAGAATTTTTGTATAGTAGATACTTTGTTTACGATCATAAAATACATACTCATTCACATTTACTGCATATGAAAATGACAGAAAAATAAAGATATTGAAACGTAAAGCTAGTGGAACCATACAATGAACGGAGTACAAAATTTCCTGTTGCATCAGGTTAACTAAATTGAAGAATTTTTTATCTAGTAACCAAATGTATTCATGTCAATGACTGTCCATGAACAGCAATATTTCATTGATGGTTTTTAGCCGTATTTTAAGAAGTCTTATTAGAGTAATGGGCATAAAATACTTACAATGGTATCACATAAAACTCTGTGTCAAGAAATAAAATTAGCTAGTGGAATTCCTTAGGAAGAAATCATATAAGCGGGTAAATTCCAATTTTTGTGCGAGTCATTTTTTAATTAATTATACTATATTTTCTCAGTCTGCTAAAAGGTACATTTTTCTGCAATAGTTCTCAGGAGACAATGCATTCCATATCAAAAACTGGTGGAATATTTTTCTTTAAAGCTTAAATTTTAGAACGATAGTGAACAAAACTCCTTTGCTACTTTTCCACTTCGACTTGCTTCTACCCCGAAGGAAATCTTATTTCGCAGTCACGAAGCTTTTTACCATCCCTTGCAACCGGTAAAACATGGGCATGTATTGAAAGCATCATCGCGGTTTTCGCGTCTTGTTACGAGTTGTTGTTTCGCATGATTACAAAACGCGTTAATGGAGCATTTTCACGGTGAAACCCGAAATGTGACCAGAACAGGATAAAAGATTTGAACGCACCTCTTGCTCACCTGTGAACCTGAATATGATAGTGGTATCCGTCGTGCTGGCAAATCCAGAGACGAGCATGAGCAGTTTTCTTCCACAATATATAGACTTCAAAGACTGCAAGTCCAAGATTAGTGGGTTATCTCTTACGTGATGTAGGTCAGAGGTCGAACGGTGGCGAAACATTCCCGGTTCAATATTACACAGTAGGGAATAAATCTTTACGATTTCACCATTTTGACTCCAAATCGGCTTACCAGTGACCTTAAAAAAATTTAAAGAATGTTCGACAACAACACCGCTCCTCCTTGAATAGCCTGGTTACATTTTGGCGATATGTGTTCAGACTTCGTTATGCTTTTATATAACATGTTTCCAAAAATGGAAGAACAAACGATGGACTCTAATCATTTGTTATTTTGCTGAATTAATTACATCGGCATTTATGTCACACCATCCTCCATTTAGTAAAGCCTCTAAATGTCGTGGCTCGACAATACAGAGGTTGTGACGTGATATCCTTCATCATTCCCAGTTCTTCTAAATGAACTGTATGTTTCATTAAGGTCGTAACGTCAAATTTTCGTCCCTGCCGAGACTCAATAGTTTTGAATTGACTGATTGATTGAGCCCTCGAGCCCGGCTTGGGCTTCCGGCGGGGACTGTTCGAACCTAAGCGCTGATTGTACGATTCAGGATATATTTAAATGCACTCAGAAGAAATTATATCAAGAAGGCCATTTCATTAATTGTTTTGTTATATAATCAATAGGAATAGACTGGAAATATAAACGACTTACCCGTAATCTGTACTCGTCCCAGACTAGGCAGATGCGGATAGCAAATGGAGAGTCGGGATGTACAGTGAAGATAGGATAGGCAAGTGTATCCGCATTATCGCCTATTTTTTTCAATATTTGCAAATATATACATACATATATATATATACATATATATATATATATATATATATATATATATTTTTGCATTGGGAGACCGAGGAAAACGTTCAAAGCAAGTTTCAACCTTCCTGAGAGACATTCCCGTTTCCAGTTTCCGGCTTCAGGGTTGGCAGGCGTCTCCGCAAGCGTATTGATGCAGGGCTAGGGTATTTGAAGAATATTAAGCATTTGTACAAGTGCGATCAGTAAGTCTATTTTCCCCAGAGAATACACATGACTTTTATAGAGGACCATGTATGCCGAGAAAATGGTAATAGAGATATGGGGAAGGCTGGAGTGAGAGTATAAGCTTTAGACGGGAATTCTTCAAATAAGTTACAGAAGAACAAGCGTTAGTTAGCCATACAATCAAATGGTTACACTCATTAATAAGCATGTTTCATAATTGGTGTGATACAAATTGGATGTAGCTTAATCATAAGAAAACGAAGGTAAAGATTCTCAAGAATACGGAAGGCCAAACTAGACATTAAAGTTGGTGGCATAAAGTAAAACAGATTAAACATTTCACCTATTCGGGAAGTGTTGTGCAAAAGGGTAGGCCGAGTAGTGAGTCTATTATAATACGTAACAGTTGTTGTAAGCATACAGAAACATTTATAACCAAACCAGAGTTGATGACAGAGACGTCACATGCATAAAAAGTTTAGTGAGCATTTTAATATGCAGCGTAATATTGTATGGCTCCGAAACTTGGTCGTTGAGGCAGGAAGATGAGGGTAGTGTGAAGGCCTTTGAGATATGGGTGAGAGTAGAATGGAAAAATAAAATTGATTGAAAGAGACATGAGCGATAATGTTCTAGGCAAGGTAGGTTAAAAGACACTCTGATAGGAGAAATTCGAATGAGACAGGAGATAATGAGAGGCGATGCAATGCTGAAGAAAGTCATAGAGGTGAGAAAGCTGGTAAAATAAGATAGGAGGAAAAAAGCAGAAATTTGGACGGACTTAAGTATAATGTAACATATAGCATGGCTTTTAGGGATAGTTTGAGTCTTGCTAGTTAGAACATACCCTACCCTAGCCTAGTAGGCTACTTATAATAAATAATGATCATGGTTATTGTTATGTTTGAGGATTGTTTGGATGGAAGAACAAATCTTGGAACCTGATTTTGAAAAGTCTTTATTGATTTTCCACGCCTTTATTTATATACTTACCCGGATTCAATACTATCAAATATTATCAAAAGTACGTCAAAACAGGTTTAGTATTTCAATTAATATCTGTGGAACCAACTGTTTAGTAATATTCATGAGCGAATTCCATAAAGTCTCAGCACCTACAAGTGAAATTATTCAATCTATTGGGGTTGCAATCTAATTATCTTATTATATATTGGGGTTTAGTCCACTGATATGGAGTGGGGTCGTAATAATAAGTGCCATTAGTAGGCACGATTGTTCCGCAGTGGCTTTGTCACAATAGCTAAGGTTGACTCTTTCTCTACCTCTCCATGGCTGCAAAGGCTGTGTAATTTTTTTTCAAAATCCCGTGACGCTTACTTTATTACTGTGATAATCTTGAAAGCTTTGTGACAATTTTGAATTAATCAAGCAAAAATATGGCGTGGTATCTATGTATTTGATAAAATTTCTTAAGTATCTCTAAAATTACTACACGACTGGCCTGTCCTTACGTATTTCCTCCCTCACATTCATACATTGCTCCATTCAGCCTCTTTTGTTTTTCAAATTTTATATTCCTTGTTTTGAATTTCCATCAAATTCGTCCAAACTAGTCGGTCCACCCCTTCTTCTCTGCATCTAAATAAGAATTTCAAATTTGCTTAGTTATAATATTAGCCCATATTTTATTAGAAATTCTGGAAGATGGCATCATGACACTACTTGTCTTCGTTGTATCATTTTCCGGCTTTGTATACTTGGGTCTTACTCGTAATTTTGTCATGTTTCAACCCAATTAAAGTTCAAACTCTCTTTACAAAGGCTAATATTTCCTAGAAGTTTCTGAGGCCAGTATAATATATTTTCGCTAATGTTTTATATTTACATCTTTATACAGGATTTTCTTTTTTGATGGGTCTCTGAGAAGAGACCGCTGCGAAAATAGATTAAACTGTGACTTCACCGTGTTCTGGGATGGGGAATTAATTGGTTGACATTTGAACCTTTTATGTTATATGAAGAAATGATTGGAAGAATGAGCACTGGTCATTTTTCAAGTCGGTTTCGAGGTGTGTTCTTGCTATTGCATACCACGTTCAGCACTCATTCCATTAGACTTTTTGAAGGTGCCCTTTTATGGGATCCTCCCATACAGCTGCTTTTTTTTAAGGAGAAATATTTCAGCTGTTGGAAACAAATGATTGCTGGCCCAAGAGCTTGAATGTGGTATTTTTTGCGAACAAATTTGAAAGGTGAAGTGTTAATAAAAAATATTGCCATTCTCACAGACCAAAAATCCATTGCAAGAAACTTTGCCATTTCAATGCACAAATAAATTCTTATGTGATACGAGTATATCTCCAACCGGAACGCATTTTAGGTCACCGAATAGAATAATTGAAACGAGAGTGAAATTAAAATCAGTGAACTATTATCGATAAATTATGTCTTCTTGAGAAGAACGGACATGTTAAGTTGTTATTTTTATTCCACCGGTTAAGACATTTTTTCGATGGACACAAACTTTGTCATTCCTGACCAAGCAATTCCTGAGGATGGGTAATACTTGTTTGCTGACCTGGAGATAACAAAAGTTTCAAAGCGAATGTTAACTCCTCCAGTTAGAGAAAATTCATTTCAGTTCCTAGGGTGAATTAAAACTCCTCAAGTTAGCGAAAATTCTTCCCAGTTCCAAACTATTTCTATGACATATGATTCTCTCATCTATGTTTTTTTAGTTTTTATCATTATTTAGCTTTTTCCTTGCGAATAAAAGTCAGAGGAATTTGAAAACAAGGCAATATATTTGCCCAGCGTAATATTCTCCTGCGACACTGCAAAGTGAAACTTTTGTGCAAATCATAAAGAGTCATGTAATATAATTGCAATGGACAAGGTTCTAACGATAAAATTATTTTTTTTAATTCCAATTAATTGAAGATCTCCCCAGAAGGTTGTAAAACTGCATATGTCATCTTCAGTAAATATTGGTTTTACTTTCGTCGGAGAAAGAAAGTTTTTGATATACGATAGCATTTTAACTTCATTACCAGTAGGTATAATTGGTGGTTTATACATCCTGAAGAGGGGCTCTAGATTTTCATTATTTAGTTAGATGACTCATATGAATTTTTTCGGCAATATGTGTAGACAAAACAGAAACGTTTTGAAGGGAGTGATAAAAATGTCGCAGTTTTCTGAAAATGAAGTCTGAATCATCTGGTATACCTACGGTTTGTCACGAAAGCAAAAATGACTGAGTCCATGATTTCTCCAGGTTCCAACCTTCAAGTATCAATCCAAACTTAAGGTTGATTATTGTGGTTTATATTTCAAATTCGTTCTTCTCTGCTATCTTTGTATTTGTTTAATAGGTTTTGAATTATTCTTGTAAACTCTTCTTATTTCCTTAATATTTTTTCTATCTATTCTCTGCGATGCTTTTTCAAATTGTATTAATAATTGATGGGTTTATTTTATGAACTCAGGCTGGTTTTCAATTACTTGTTATTCTGTTGTTTTCTGTACCATCCATAAAAAACGTACGTTTGACGAGTCGATAGCGCTCTTCCAATTGAATTATGAGGTTGATTAAAGATTATATTGCTTATTTGAAAATAACACAGGCCAACAGTGGTTTTGGTGCCGGAGCTTTTAATGCTGATTTAAAGAACAATTGGGGTGCTGAATCCAATTATGACACTAGTTTTTTCCTATCAGCTATAGTTTTCAAGATATAGATATGTTGTTACTGACTTAAAAAATCTTCTAAATGATGATATGGGAATATTATATTAATAACACGGGCCAACAGTGGTTTTGGTGCCGGAGCTTTTAATGCTGATTTAAAGAACAATTGGGGTGCTGAATCCAATTATGACACTAGTTTTTTACTATCAGCTATAGTTTTCAAGATATAAATATGTTGTTACTGACGTAAAAAAATCTTCTACATGATGATATGGAAATATTATATTAATAATTATTTTCCGGGTAGCTATAATCAATTATAATTTATCATAGCTACCCGAATATTTTTGCACAAATCCAAAGTAATGAGTCCTTGAATAATGGGAGCTCATTTTGGTTTGCATGTTCTTTTATGATTTGTCATTGGAAGTTTAGCACTATCCTTAGCAAGCAAGAATTTGTTGCCGTTTTCCTTTAAACGCGACCATTGTTTGCGGTATTGACGTCTTGACGTATTTCTCAAAGACAGTGTACATGAATAACTTCTTTCTAAAGATATAACTTTTAAATTTTGTGAAATCGGTGTATCGACTGTCCAGTTGCTCTCTTTGGTTGCTTATGTATTCCAATTATAATTAATACTGGTTTAACGACATCTAATAATTTACAATAATTTTCATTGCCCTGAAAATTCAAATCGCAAGGTGGTGATTATTTATCGTTCAGATTACATGTAGTAGTTTTCAATGCAAGTAATATTATTCCCTGTACTCATTTGTCTCATCACTGAAATTGAAACGGAGATGTGAGAAACTCGATTATATTTTTCTTATTCCACCAGTCTCACGACTTCGTTTACAAGGGGTCGTGGACATCGGGGTATTTAATCGAGGGTCCCTAGTTTCTTTGGAAAGTTAAGGACTAAGTTATTCGACAAGTTTTAAGCTTGTCCCCAGTCGATAAAACCCCTCCCGCCCTTTTATCTCTCCGTTTAATACCTATCAGTGCGCGAGCGTCCGATCAATTCTCTGTTGAAGAAAAAATACGACGGGAAGATACGACAACGAGAAAAATCCAGAAATCCTTGGGAAACCCGGGAATTCTTTCGTCACCTTTGCCGTGACCATAGATCTTGCCAACCTGATCGGTCGGTGACGCCTAGTGACCCATTGAAAAAATTCGCGTTTATGCGGTTTTCTTGTAGATGCTTTTTTTACGCGGTTCTGAATATATTGATATTCGTATATTGAGAAATGAGAAATTTTCGGAAAATTTAATGTTTTGAGAATGAAAATGCAGCAATTTCAAAATGTAGAAATCGTTGATCTTGAACGGGATTCGAACCCCGATCGAATCGATGTCCTGAGGTGTGGTTTAGTCAGTTAAGCTACTTAACTACCTAAGCTATGCTATCAAACCATATGCGACTCAATTAAACTACCTAAACTATGAAGCTAACCGAAAATGGAAATTTGGCAAAATAGACAGTTGTATTTTATTCTTTGTGTATCTGGCATTATTTTTATTCCCTATTATTAAGTTCATCGGTAACACCATTCTAATTATTTCCACTAGCAACCTAAAACTACGTTCCTGAAGGACTTTTTTACCTGTTTGACGCATTAATTTGCAGGTGATGGCGTTGTTGAAGGCAGTAGCTATCGCTAAAGGTAGCTGTTAGGGTAATATTTATGATTTTTACAATTTGATACCTTATTTAAAATCACGTCGTAAATTGCTCGACAGATATCGTCTCTCTATCTTAATTCCATCACGGTTAATCTTCCTTGCTTCCATGGCACGAGCAAAACTTTATGAGACTCTAACTTAAATCTCTAGGGTTTTCCAATTGTACAATTATTGAGGTGCATATATTAACATATAAATAAGTTTCAAAATTTTAATGAAATCTATGAAAAAATAAGAATCACAATACTTGACTTAATTTGTTCTTCCCTTTCCAAAATTGTTCAAAGGGAAGTGTAAAATCTTAAAATTTGAAGGTTTTCTAAGATTTCCTTGTAGACAGCTTTAATATTTGCATATTTTTTTATCGTTGGGATCACTAGTCCTGTGAGTTATTTTCTCTTCGACGCAGTTCTCCTCATCGTTTAGATTTATTGTGAAAATAGATGAAAATAGGCAAGAAGGACGGAGGCTGATTTAGTAGGGGAGACCCAAGACCACTAATGTTTCATGAGGCACCCATGCGTCAGCAAAGGTCAAGCATCAACGAGTTCCGTCGCCATCTTCTCTCCTCAGGATCACCTCCAGCAGCTAAAAATTCCAAGTTTTTCATGCACTCGTCTTATAGTGGGATTGCAATCATTAGCGTATCATCTTGAAGCGGCACGTAACCCAGTAGCCCACACAAATGCCGAGAGATGTTCATTCCTCACAAATTCTGGGGACTTTACGGTTGTCCCTGTCTCGTCCTGTATACTCAGTCGAGTACCGAGTGTCTTCTTCTCTCTGGAGTTTCAATTTCTTCCACACATCGTAATTCGAAGATAAATTTTGGAGTGTAAACAAATGAGCCGGTCGTTAGTCTTTTCGACTCAAATGATGACATTTATCGTCACACAGGTTATCGAGTCCATCCTGAAGCTTCGATAAATAAGTTTAAATACCGAGTGTTCTTATTCCACCGATTAAGTTGCATTAGCAGTGAAATGGTTGAAATTCTAGAGTAAGGACTCCAAACGTTTTTTCAAAACTATCCCTACTCCAGTGTATTACAAATATCATCATCTCCTTACCTTTTAAGGACATGCAATATCAAGAAGAGCATGCTTTTAGGTCAATTATTGAAAAAAAACACTCTTACCAATTTTTTGACACTGCCTTATCCTTGCATACTTCATCTTTCGTCTCTTTCAAAAATCATTCATTTTGGCGTACATAATCTTCCTAGACCTCAGGTTCTCCATGGTTTGCGTTGGTTTTCAAAATTTTGTTGCATACTATATATCTGTTCGGAGATTCGGATCATTATTTTCTCACATAACCAAAACATCGTAAGACTATTCTTCCATTCTTTTCTATTAATGATATATTGTCAGAATTATTTCATAATCCACTCATTTTCTACCTGGTATATTCTCTTCTTACCACCAAGTTCGCCGTATTTAGTCAGCACTTATCGTAACCGTGGCATACTCAAGTTTGGGTTCTGCGCAGTAATGTGGGGAGGAATGATAATTGACACACTGTTTTTTGCTGCTTTAGGAAAACATTTATTTTTTACGTTGTCCACGTACCCCTAACAGCCTTTCTGCAGCCATTTAATCTTTATTTAACTCTTTTTAAGACATATTTCGTTTTTAATAACTAAGAAGAATTTTAATCGTTGCAAAGTTAGTCATTAGCACATCCAGTGTTTTATTTTGCTGAAATGTATGATAAATCTTTGAAAACTAGTACAAAATATTTCTCTATTGATTCATTGGCAATCGCTTAGCCAACCGGCTGCCGAATTGGTTGGTATTCATTGGATCAGGCTTGATTGAGTGGAATGAGTCCGTGCTTTAAGAATTAAATTAGCCTGCTTCCATTTATTCGAAAAGGGTTTAATGAGAAATCTTAGAAGGCTAAATGAGGACGCAGTTCGACTCACTGAGTCACCATCAGGTGCAAATAAAAATATAACCAGCTGTTAAGTCCTAACTTTCACAACACTTCCTCCATCCACCCCATCCTACTTATCTCACGGAGACGACCTGTTTTGAACGACATCCCCGTACCTTCAGTCTACCTTTTCCCGACCCTGCAAGGTCATGCTCACCTGGTCACTCTCGTCCCCAGCCCTCAACTGTTCCTTTCCCCGACCCCACTTCCAACACCTATTTGAGGTGTAAATTAAGTGCGCAAACCGGGGATTTCGTGTGATTTCTTCAAAAGCACCTGATTTACTCTTTTCAGTTGTAACAGGTTGTCATTGAAATGTTCTCAAACGACACTGAATACATGCAGAAAAACACGGAAGTCCAAAAATTTACTCTAATTTTTCCATTGCGTGAATATTTATGTTTAGTGTGTTTCATTACGCAATGAGGAAATGCATTAATTTAGAATGTACTTATGCATTTGAATAAGAGAAACAATTTTAGCGGGCTACCTTAGGTCCCTTTTATTAATAATTATAATAAACCGATTATAGGCGGGGAAAGAATAGAGCAGGTAGAGCAGTTTACATATCTCGGAAGTGTTTTGGACCAATACGGTCAAAGTGATAGGGACGTAAGGAGAAGAATTGCGCTAGGCAAGGAGGATTTCTCAAGGAGGAGGGAGTTGATGACGGGGACGTTGAGTAGGGATGTTAAGACAAGACTCGTAAAAACTCTGATATGGAGCGTAGCTATGTACGGCGCGGAAACGTGGTCGCTGAAGCAGGAGGATAGACGTAGATTGGAGGCTTTTGAAATGTGGGTGTGGAGAAGAATGGAGAAGGTGAAATGGACCGAAAGGAAAACAAATGAGGAAGTACTAGAAATGGTGGGTGAGGAGAGGGGTTTGTTGAGAGAAATCCTATGGAGGCAGGAAAAATGGATGAAAGGCGTATTGAGCGGTAGTGGAATGTTGAAGAGGGTAATAGAGGGGAGAATGTTGGGCAAGCGAGGTAAGGGTAGGAACAGGATAGGGATGTTGGACGGGATGAAGGGAGGAAAGAAGTACACCGAGATGAAGAGGGACCTGATATAGATTAGTTTGCTGGGTGGGGAGTCACAAAATGTTTATTTGATAGTTGTGTCCATCCAAAAACCTACCTTAACCGGTAGATTACCTAAAAAAAAATAAACCGATTCTTTTACATTCTAAATTGAAAAATTTGAATGTTTAAATTTTTATATGATGTGAAATTTAGGAATATGACTATCATTTCGGTCTCAAGAAAATAAGTGGCAACTTTCTGTGATTTAAGTACATTGCGACATTTTTTCGAGGCTCTGCGAAACTTCTCGTGACCCACCACGCATTTTTATGGACTAGCCATTTACAGGCCATATATCCTTGCAACTGGTCGAAATGTTCGTAAGAGAAATGCATTTACCACCCCCATTCAAGGACCAATCGTCTCCCGACGAAAAATCGCGACCAAAAGAAAATTTGCCCGCCACAATAAGACTACCAAGAGTAAACCTTCGAGTCACGACTGCACACACTGACTGTCGGTAAAAATGGCAGAAGAATAAAAGTTTACGCTCCCTTTCCGGAAATAATAAGCCATTCGCTCGGAGGTTTCCTTCAAAAAAATGTTTCCGACGCTAGTCACTTACCCGAATAAAATCTAGTGATGTACCGTCAGTTTTACTTTGTACGTTTTAGTTTGTTATACCATTTCTGAGTTGATGTTTAGATAAAGTTAGATTAACGTTACCGTAAATTAACCAACCTGAAGCCTGAGGAGACAATCATTTTTCTGGTGCCATGAGATATACTATATACGATTCATTTAATATGAAGTGTTAATGATTCCGTTTTGAAATAGTTGTTAATTATTTACATGTATATTTAACTCAAAATAAATTTTGCCTGAACAACCCATGATGTTGTTAGACCTTTTGCTGTTACTTCGTACCATTTGGTATGAAATTATTTTCTGTGAGTGAATGATGAAAAAAAGCATAAGAAAAATGGTAGTTTAAGAGAAAGAGCGACGACTTGAATTGTCATATTCAGAACATTAAATGGACAATTGGTAAAATGATCTCTGACATTCTACGTTTGACTAGGACTCAATTCAGTGCCGGAGGACAGTGTGACCACCTGAGAATAAAATTTAGAAGCGAATTCTATTGAAATGAATGGCATGTGGGAAACGTTGGGTGTGTTATTTAGACTCTGAGTAATAAATGGGAAATATGGGAATAATGGCCTATAAATAATCTAAAAAGACTCCGTGCTTAATGTTACCCCATACGGTGGGGTATGCTCACAATCATGCTCGCCTCGTATGCTTAGACTCTGTAGCTAAGCCTATGGCATATGGTCACCCAACGTGCTTTCCTATGTTAATACCGATTCTCGTTTATAATGTACGCGGTGGCAGTCAAGCCAAGATTAAATCCCGAATTCCTCCATATGTTCGGCTCATCACCTCTCTCGACAAATATAATGGCAAATTATCCTGTTAAAACTTATTTATTACACAGGCCTACAAAAAAAATTTTTTTTGGTGCCTGGAATCTTTGTGATAATTTTAACTATATTTGTAGATCTGAATCCAAATATGAAATCCGTTTTTATTTAACAGCTCTACTTTTTTAGATATGGCACATCTTACGATTAGTTGTTTTAATATTTGATATATTCCGGAAAATAATTTTCAAAGTTAAATAAATCTATAAGTATACTAATTTATAACCACTCTGCGGTGTTCCTTTTATTTTCAATAAACTGTCAATAAGTTTTATGTATATTTCTATATTGTAGGTCAATGAGATTAAAAAACAAAAATCGTTTGTATCGACTTCGGTAAAAGATGGCAAAATTAGTTCATGAGGTATCCGAACTACTAGCATCAAGACTGCATGAAAGGAATTTACTGCAACCCGGTACAAAAATAAGTTTTTATCGCACAAGAGAAAAGGATATGCTACCCTTCTTTACTCAAGAAGAAAATCTTACATTTTGTTTAGACGTTAAGGGTTTTTTGGAAAAAATGGGACTACTATCACAATATGATGCTAGTGATTGGCGTTTGTTTATTGATAGCTCCAAGCGCAGTTTAAATGTGTACTTCTTCACAATGGTAACAGTTTTGGCGCAATACCAATCGCTCATTCAACTAAAATGAAAGAAGAATGCGATACAATAGCATTGGTCTTACAGAAGATAAAATACCAGGAACATCGCTGGGTGATTTGTGTAGATTTAAAAATGGTGAACTTTCTTCTTGGGCAGCAAAGTGGCTACACAAAATATCCTTGTTTCTTGTGCCTCTGGGATAGCAGGGACAGACGAAACCACTGGATTAAGGAGTGGCCTAAGAGAAAAAATTTGGTTGTTGGGAACGAAAACATCATTGCTGAATCTTGAGTTGAAAGAGAGAAAATCATCTTACCGCCTCTACATATTAAACTAGACCTAATGAAGCAATTTGTAAAGGCTCTAGACAAGGATGGACCATGCTTCGGCTACTTAAGACTAAAGATGCCCATATAAGTATTGAAAAACTTCAAGCTGGTATTTTTGAGGGGCCACAAATCAGACAACTTACAAAGGATCCTGCTTTTGTCGAGTCAATGAATGAGATTGAAAAAATTAGTTGGATGTCATTTGTTGAGGTCATAAAAAATGTTCTAGGAAATCACAAAAGTGAAAATTATATTGAGCTGGTAAACATTATGCTCAGTAATTTCAAATCACTTGGATGTAATATGAGCACAAAAGTTCACTACCTACACAGCCACTTAGACAATTTTCTTGGAAATTTAGGAGGCACAAGTGAAGAACAAGGTGAAAGATTTCACCAGGATATAAAAACAATGGAAGCTCGCTACCAAGGAAGATGGGATAACCATATGATGGCATATTACTGCTGGTGCTTAAAACGAGACTGTTTGAACAAAGTGCACTCAAGAAAATCGCGCAAAAGAAGCTTCCGATGAGTTGAGCGATAATTATTAATGGTTGACACAGTCAAACATATTTGAAATAAAAATTTTAAGCAGTAAACGCATTGTGATTGTTAGGTCGATACAATTAATTCATCTGCTTTCACACCGTAATCCAGTATAGAAAACGTAAAAGGGGCATCGGAAATTAAAGTGTTTCATTTCTTCAACACTTATTTGATTTCCTTGGGAAAATCAGCAGTGACTCAAATCAGCATTTTAAAATCGTTATCGAAATACTAAATAACTATAAATATTGAAACTTCTTCTTCGGTGGACCAAGAGAATCCAGAATATTCCTTCCCCCGAGTATGGACCCCATACTATGCGTGCTTAATCGAAAGAAATATCACTGAAGAACTCTATGGACTTCGCTGAGGATCAGAAAATGTGCTGGTTTGATGGTTTAAGTCTTCGAAATATCATCGCCGTTAGAGCATCTATAAAAGCAATTATTTTTACTAAAACTGCTTCTCTACTAACCATCTGATATCTGATTGGTGTATAATTCGTAAATTAAACGTAAAAATGACCTTCTCTAGGGAAAATAACGAGGTTGCCCTATAAATAAATGGGCAGTGTTTTTCTTTCAGCTAGTAACGAAAATCAATTCGATCCATTCTTTATATAATGTTAAGATTAGCTTCGGAGAGTGTAGAGAAATACTTATCTTTTCTGACAAGTGTTTTAGTAATTTTTTCATGCATTCATTTTATTGCTGATAATTCCTTAACAGTGTTTAAGCTATTATTATTACACTGGAAATGTTAAGCGGCATATGAATGAAAATCATATTGATATTCATTTTGGAATGAAATACTTTTCACGCTTCTAATGGTTTATTTATGTAGTAGGACATATTTCATCATACTATAACATATTCTTGGACAATTTAGGGAGATTAGCGTGGGCAGTCTATATAGTCTGGGCTGGAGTGTGGGAAATGAATGGGAGAGTGCGAAAAGATAAGGAGAGGCTACCAGAGGAGGGCAACCAGACCTCTAGGATTGTTGCAAAGAACAAAGGATCGTAACCCAACCGGTACAAGTAAGATAAGAGCGACAGGTTTCTGAAATCGTGTTGTTGCGTATATTTTCATTTGAATCCTAAGATTTTTTTATAATTTCCAATTATATCCAGAGCGTCCATTTTAAGACCTTTGTTCCGTTTGTGTAGTCCATAGAATGTTATGAAAATAATGCGTAGGATTTTATTGTGAGGGCGGTTGAGTATCATTGTATAACTGATAGAGTGTTATCCCAGCTGTAATGCAAAACCATTCGCTCGCTGCTATGTGAAATCCTGACTTGACCTTTCAAATTTTTTTTATATTCAATATCATTAACCTCCCATTTCAAATGATGCTTGACTGGTGTACTGGAAAGTGTTCTTTTTCCCGACGTGTCGCAAAATATCGCGAAGTCCACGTTTTTCTCCCAACTCTCTCATTCACTTTTCCCTTCCTCCTACCCATTTACATCTCTCATCTCCTCTCGCACCATGAATTTTGCACATTTTCCCTCATGATTTCTCTCCTTCACTCACAGACATTGATTGAATATTCAATACCTGAGTCTGGAATAAAGTGTTTTGCGTAGACAGGTACTAACTCTCTTTTGTTCCTGAAATGAAGCTCCATAAAATTTATTCTGAGATTGCTTTGGAAAAAAATATTATCATCTCTAAATCTAACCAACCCCTTTCAACCCTACCTCAAACTCATCTCATGCTCCTATAGTATTCTCTTAGTCGAATAATTTTTAAAGCCCTGGCAACGGATAACGGTGGACCCTTATCTCCACTGGGCATGCTGATCATTCCGATTCTTTATCTGGTATCTTAATTTTTATATTTTTAGATACTTATCTACAGTTTTCGAATAAAGCCCTTAAAGAGTCCACTACAAAAGTGATGACCATTCTCTGAGAAAAATAGATCTATTGGTCGTACTTATACAAATGATTAAAATTCTTCAAAATACTCTCCCCCTGCTTCAATACACTTGCGGAGATGTGCCTGTCACGCCTGAAAGGTACCCTGAAACGATGGAAAGATTTATCATGCATTTGGATATTTTCCAAAGTATCCCAATGCTTTCCTTTTAGCTCTTTCTTCAGTCGAGGAGACCAAAAAAGTCTCATGGAGCCAAGTCGGGGCTGTAAGGGGGCTGGGGAATCACCGGGGTGCTAGGGGTGATCCGGGCCAGGAAGTAGGAAACGATGAAGGACGTGTGGCTGGGGACATGGGGTGTGTGGCTGGGCACTCCATCTCGTCGAGTTACAAAGTCGAGAAACACACTTCACACGGAGTCACGTCTTTCCCCTCAGACTGCTTATGGCAAACTGGCGATCGGCTGCGTTGTAAGGTCAGACCCCCCACCACATATTCCGACCGGTTTTACCGCATTCCCATTGATAGTCGCGTCACAATAAAATCATGCGCATTACTTTCATAATGGACCATCTATTCCACCATCCAACGTCCATCTACTGCGATGTATTCGGTAACTATATCAACTGACTCCGCAAAACGCCTCCAACGAACACAATAAACAGAAATCATATTGACGAGTAAGAGCGTGAAATTATTAAATTAAACAGCTATTGGCAATTAAATCTCATCATTAGCAGTGGCGTTTTTCTCAGTCTCCATTTTCTGTATTTTACATCCTACCTTGACCCAATGGGTTTGTCTATCTCCTCCTCCTATCTAATCACTCGAAACTTTTGAATTTAGTCACCCCCGGTCACCGTGTTACATGCCACATACTAATCCCATTACCGAGTAAAAATTCCTCCAACTAATATAAAATGTATTCCTTTATTATCTTTTTAAAAGGGTCTGTCCAAATGTTGTAAACTGGCCGTAATTTAATAAACCCGTCGATGAATATCTCAAGTATCTCTGTAGATGAAAGAAGACACTTTGCTTTTCCACAATGAATTTTTTTATTACGACTTTATTTTCGTTATAGCGTAACATTTTCAGGTAAAAAAACTCTTAAAAAATATAGTTTTGTGTGTTCATCTGACAGGAATCCGAAGGGAACAGTAATATGGTCTGCCAAATGTTACGAAATGAAGGTATTTTAAATATTTTCCTGAAAAAAATACATATTTATGTTTATTGAATTTTAGCAAGACATAAATTAATCCACCATACGCAAATAAATATCCAAAAATACTCTTTTAGAATGAGTTTCAGGTAGTGCTACAATTACGGTGTTATCTGCATGTCCATCTGTATAATACTTTAAATAGACGATTAAAGTGTCCTCCTCCGCCCACAAAGAGTTAATGTACAGAAGCGTAGAATAATGATTTTTTAATTTCATTTACCTTAGCCGGAGGTTTTATCTCATTATTCATAATTCTTGTATTTAAGCCCATTCAAAATGGCATTAACGAACGCCTGTCACAGATGGTTTTCATCAGACGTTTTGCAGGATTACCAGACTACTATTGATTTGGAAAATTACCAATTGTGTCATTCGGATGAGGCCTGTCGGGATAAATAGTGGATTAATTCTTAGATTATGTTCACGCATAATTTTGCAGATTTCATGCATCATTTCATTGGAGAGCATAAACAGATTTTGCGGATCTCCATTAATGCCAGAGAACTGCCAAGTGGATCAATTCATTATTTAACTTTGGGATCGCCATTGAATTATATAAAATACGACTTCCAGTGTTCGAGTTTCTTATTTCATGTTCTTCCAGAGCTTTTTTTGGGCATTCCTGAGGATTTTTTAATTTTATGAGCGCTCGCAGAACATTTGATGTAGGATTTCGGTACCCTAAAATAGTATGAAATCTTTATTTTTAAGCATTATGATTTCCAGTTATGCGTTAGATAAATGTCTATTTTATGACGCAGTATCCGGTATATATATTTGCTTTCTATAGTTATCACTTTGTGGTACCAAGTTCAAATTATTTTGTTAACAAATGTTTAAGTGTATTTTTAATTGATGACAGCTGGAGCTTATGCCAGTATTATTATCCTTAAAATATTTATTTATATTTATCTGACAAGATAAGCCCATTACAATGTATAGGACGAAGCTACTGAAAACGTGTCAAACTGAGAACAGCAGCACTTTACAAGAAAAATGAAATGTAATATAAAATTTTAAATGTTGTGCCTTCGCGCATCAGAAAGTTCATTTAAAAATTTCCCGATATTTTTAATTTTTAAAATATCCACATTTTCAGTCCCTTCAGTTTTAATAATGGCATAATATATATATATATATATATATATATATATATATATATATATATATATATATATATATATATATATATATATATTGCAATTAATGTCAAACTAGGTACCACATGAAGATGGATGGTTACATAATAACCCGATTTTTACTTTGAAAACTGGAAAATTATTAGCATAATCCCATAATATTATACTGCCCAATACTGGCTCTGCTTCTGTATTAGACGGTAACCTTGTGTGATTGCGAACGGGTTTTTCTAGCCATTCACTAGTTTCGGACTTCAATAGACAATTGAAAAATCAAGGAAACTGATATTTATTACATAATTGCTCTTTCATCCATTCCTTCAAAGTATAAAAATATCACAAAGTGCAACGTTAAGGCTCAAAAATCGGCCTAAAATATCTATAAAATATAGGAAGCGTTGGTACTCGTTATATGTATATTTACCAATGGCTAGCTCGTTAAATGTAATTTAATTAATTAAATGTAATTTATTCTTTTACACAATAATTTTCACTTTGATAACCCGTGAATAACTGCTAGTATTCACACTTTGGCATGACACATTTGCCTTAGGGGCAAATGTGTTAGTGAACGTGTTTTGACGTCAATCTACTTTTCAGCGCCTCCGCTTAGAAAATGACGCCGGTATACGGAAACCAATTTCCATTCCCCTATGTAACTTATTCAGGAATATTATTGTATATAAATCTATTTGCAATTAGTCAATTTTCCTGGTGGCAACAGTCATGTCGGGTCAACGGTCACTCTTTCAACATACATACATACACAAGGAGAACAGATATGAGATAAAATGCTCTTATATACATTGACACTTTAAGATTACCAACCGCAACTTCACCATCAAACAAGGGCTAGGTTCACACCATACCTACAACGCTCCGTCCATCGCCGTACTCCGTCCATAATCACGCACTCTTGAATTTCATATACCGTTCAAAATCACGCACCGTTAAAACATCACTCACTTTTGCAATACAACTTTTCACTCCGTCCAAATCACATATAATACATGACGACTCTGAAATGTGACTGATGCTGAATTGTTTTGAGTATTATTTTTTGTTATTTTATAAAGCGTAAATCAGATCGACTGAAAGCTATTCTACTCGGAGAGCTTTTTTATGATAAGATTTGTATTTTATTCCAAAAATAATCATTTCCTTTACCACAGAGAAATCAGTGAAGCGTTGAGTTTATGGTGAAATTTTGCTAGCCTTTCAGCCAAGTAGTTGATTTATAAGAGAGACCTTGTTTGACGTGATACATTATCCCCCTTGCAGTTGACATTCTAAAATATTTCCTCTTATTATAAATGAATCCAATTCATTTATCGGTAAGTGTTTTCTAGTGTCTGCGCTCAGGTTTTTGTGTTATTTAATGATTTGTTTTTCGTTAATATTATCCCGAGCTCCTTTCCCAAAATGCGTACATTAACATTTTTTGTTTTTGAAAAACACTTTGGAGAGAATATATTATAAAAATACAAAGAAATATTTGAAAATTGTGCTTGTTATTAAGACTTGCTAAATACGATTATGAACATTTTGTTCGCAACTTTGATACTGACTAAAGATGTGTTTAAGTGTGTCTTTTCAGTACATATTTTGTTGGACTCAATTTAATCTGCAATTGATGGACACTGAATCAAATACTCGAAAATATTTCATGGGTTAAAGGCTATTCATTTTCTTTTAAATTCTGTAAAATTTATAAATTATCTCTTTTCAAAAACTGATGCAGTCTGTGAGGACAGATTTTACCAGTTCCCTGTGGAACATCAAAAGCCGCTTGGCTTGTGGTTAGAGCTTAAATTTTATGATTGCCCTTTGTTTAGAATTGCAAAGAAGACCCAATTTCCCAGATTCTAGCCCGCTATCTTCTTTTATACCGCGCTCCTGTAATTTAATTTGTCACAGTTAACTTTATTAAAAAAGGAGGCAAACAAATTTTTCCAAAAAATCTCATTTTTGTTTTTCTCTTTGTCTGAATCTATATTGCCACGCTCAAAGAGGCCCACATTTTTTTTCAAAATTTATTGATTTTCCATGAGCTGTGCTGATTGCAAATTTTTTATGCTACAAGGTGATGATGCAGTCACTCTATCGAAGGAATTCATGGTGCTGTTGCTGACAATTCTTTATTCTAGAACTTCAGGGAAGAGAAAAATTATTTATTTAGATTGGTGATTACTATGGGCAACTTTATTTTCAACTTCCAGCCTACACTTAAAATGTATCCGTCGAATTGCAGTTGTCACTTCCCTTTTGGTCATTATGTACCATATCTGTATCAACTGACGTAGTCATTATAGGTTGCGTCGTAATGAGATAAAAATATCGCTCTACGTTGTATCTACGGAGCACTTTGTCATAAAAGTGTTTTTTAATGCGTGTTCTGACAACAGAGAAAATTTCGAATTTTCTCGATAACTCGAGCGTTTGTTCTGATTCTGTAGTTTTGAATATGTTTGCGGAGCCATGAGTTCTTTATTAGTGAGATCAAGTTTTACCCGGCACGGATATATTTCTACGCTTCCAAATTCTCTCTTAAACCTTCACGGGAGATCCCGTCCTGTTACCGGATACTTGCTCGGCGACGTGACTTTCCTCGTTTCCCATACGTCAGGTGGGCTTATCATTTAGGAGCGTGCGATTCGAAATTTCTTGACCTTGAATGTCAAGCAACACGAATGTACTCCGAGAGGACCTTCCTTTTACTGAAGTCAAAGAGTATTCGCTCCCCATGCATCAAAACACTTTTTTATGACGGTACCTATCCAACCGCGAAGGTAATGAAAGCACCAAAAATCTACCCCACTCGACCTATTTTATGTCGCCCGCTCATTCCCGTCGCGACCTTGCCCTTTTCAGGGGCGGCCTTCCGTTGAAATCCGCATGTGTCCTCTTTTTTACATCTTTCAAGAAATTCCATTTTGTCGGCCTTAAAACGTCATTACGCGGAGATTCCTCGATTAGGATAGTGGGCGGGGGGCAGGCGACCCTTCCTTCTCACCGCCAGAGAGACCTTTCCTCCTCCGGGAGATTTATCTGTGACGGGCGACTTCCTTAACTCTTTTTTCAATGCTCGACATTTAAGGAAAATAGTTCCAGGCTTTATTTCCCATCCTGGCGTTCTCTTTTTTTGCCCATTCTTCATTATTTCTTTGCACTCTTAATCTGTTTTAGAAGGAGGCTTTGTACGTCAGGAATTGCAGCCACATTTTCCCTAGGATTTGATGAAATGATTGCAGACCTTGTACTATTTTCTGTTGCATCTAAAGCTCTGAATCTATAAATTACCTAAAAGACGAATTCAACCAAAACTTCAGTCGGCTGAATCTTTCGGTCTTATTCCTGGTTAATAAATTCTTGTGAAACCTATCGTTTAACGTCACCCGCGATCCCATTAATCACCAATTTGCTTTGAGAAGAGGCTAATACTTCCAAGTGGTCTTTCTTGGTTTTCTGTAAAAGTGCCTGCAATATGTTTTATGCATAAATATTTTTTAATACTTATGACGGTCCATCATTCCGTATGGGCTGTATTTTGGATAAGAACCACCCAATCTACAAATTTAATGAAAAATGTAGTTAAGTACAGACAAAATATTGTTTTTCATTTTTCGTTAAAAAGATAGTTAAGCTCGGACACATTTTTTTCCTTTTTCGTCCAGTTAAAATGGTTAGGATTTTTTCTCCTTAAAAACAGCAAAAGAAGTAAAAGGACAATTATACGTGATCAAAGAGCAGCATTTATGTCGCTTTTATGTTCAAAGCTATCATTATCAAGAGTTATGGCTACTTGGATTGGTTTGAAGGACCTATCCAATTACTTCAATCCCTTATAGACCCCCGAAACGTCATTTTCCATTACTTACTTATTCCTGTTCATTATTGATCTTCCTCTTCAATTATTCACCTCTACATTCCTTCAGTTATTGTCTTCAGTGAGCTATCCTGCCTTAGGGCATGTTTACTTAGTTTTTCTCTTTCCTTGTGAATATTCTCTCTTCGCCTGTTCTTAATAATACCTCGTCATAGTTTTATTTTTTTAATCATTTTAAGTCGTAGCCAAAGATATATGGCATTGAAAATTTATCTGAAAGTATGCATATTTCATTCTTTTTAATAAATATCAATTGAACTTTGTCTTTTTTCGTTCATATTAAAAGTTATTATTTAATTATAAATCATTCATTTGCTATTTATTTAGTAAATAGGGTTTACCTAATAAGATTTGTATGATGTTAATATTATTACTTTTTTGATTGTTTTTAAATTTTAGTCTCCCGGTTGTCGTATGTATATGTACATATGCTAAGCGATGCGTGTACTTCGGTATTAGATTGAATAAATGTCATCAAACGATGAGTCTCAGAATCTACTTCTTCGTTGAGTCTTGGACTCTCTTATCCCGTGTTTTTTTGTAATCATGTGACTTTTTGTGTCCCTACATGGCACATTTTCGTGAATCGTGATGTTTTTTTCAATATTTTGAGGGATAGCAACTTCTTTACAAACCCTTCCTTGGTTAAATATAGTTCATGACTAGAGAGCGTCAATAAAAAGTCTTGTGACTTTTTCATTGAGGTGTTTCAAAACATCTTTTTAAATATCCATAAATTGGTTCAATTGATGCCCGCAGACGAAAATTTAAAAAAAGTACATCATTTTGACCTCCAACGACCTTTTTGAATAGATAGGAATTTTGGAAAATCTTTTGATGATGACAGAAATTCATGGCATAATTGTAGTTTTCCTAATATTCATTTGGTACCACATTGCACAGATATAGTTAAAAATTAAGTACCTTTTGTTCTAATTGCCTACGACGTAATGAAATATAATATCCTCTCAGTTTCCTCAGAGGACTTACAGAAAAAGTTGTCTATAAGCACAGTTATGTGTGCACGGTGCGTGAAGAAATCTAGGAAACTCCTACTGTATGCAAACATATCGACAGACTTGGTGGTCATATCAATTAACTAAAGGATTATCGGTCAACATACTTTAGAATGTGCATAACTCAATATCGTGTTGTGTGAAAGCTTTTGCAATGTTACCAACTAAGCTCTCATTAATGCACAAAACTTACTACAGTTAGGAATTAACATTTGCCAGGGACTCTGTCGGTTTTGGACTGCTTTCTAAATGTAGTTTTTTTAGTTTACAGATCAAGGTAGATAAATATGTTAATGTATCTCTGGTTTTAAGTCTCGTCTCATTATGTTGCTCTTCATTTGAAAAAGAAGGAAATTTGTTTTAAAGTCCGAGGTCAAGCATAGCGTCTGAAGGATATGTATTGATATACGATGATCACCTTCTCTCCTTGGAATTTGGAAAACAGCATCAAATATGGCGCCTTATAGCGACTCGAAGATATTCCATCGAATTCCATCATCTTTCTCATAAAAACTTTCTTAAATGTTATTTCTTTGGAACCTTTGGTGAAATCTGAATACCTAAGTGACAAATCGTGTTAGCATAAGCCATGCATTTGTTTTTGGTACGTTTTTTTAATATTTTACGTAGTACTGAGAAAATATTAAAATTTTTCATGTGAGGTAACCATGCTAAATAACAAAAAACGGATAATAAACATCACTGATTATTTTTAATGAAAACAAATCCACATTATTGGCAGTAAAGGCAAAATGATTTAATGACGACACAAAATATCGTTAAAATCACGCTTGATGCTTTAAATTCTAAAGAAGACTTCCTTGTAAACTGTTTGCCGTTTATCCTTCTCGCTGAATGATGTGACTAGAGATTCAAAAAACAATATTATGGCTACCAAGTTAATGGTAGCACATTAAAATGAAAATATACGAGTTCCTATCTCAAAGCCAAAACCGAGAACAGTCAGCACGTTTCACTTAACGCCCATGTGAATGAGACCGGCAGGCTAAACTTATAAACTCTTAATAAAAGCAGAAAAACAAACGCTTTTAACGTTATCCAAGTCTTAATCTATGAGCAATATCCTGTTTTCTAATAGAATAGAAAGAACTGCTGGAGAAAACTGTGATAGTTGATTTAGCGGATTCATCTGCAAAGGTTAGTTAAAATTCAGTGTTTTCAAAGCATGAAAACCTTCTCCTTGACAAGGAGTCGAGCCCGATTCCTCTTATTTCGGGAAATCGAGGAATCCTGGTTAGAGTCACGATCAAGGCGAATGATTTTTACGCTACGTAATTCCTGCGTTTTAACACGATTCTTCTCCAGTGATCATTTTGTGTTTGGCTGTTCTTTCTCTAAGATTCGCCAAGAAATGAATTTTCTTTGCACTATGTTTGAGGCTGATTAAGTTAAAATTGAAACTGTTATAGTTAAATTGAACTGATTAAGAAAATGAACCGTCCGAAAAAACATGAACTTTTCCACTTTTAGAGAAATTCTAGACCAATTAAGACGCGTAGGGTAGCTAAAATAGTCCCTGACTAAATTCTTGTTACGCGGTACTAAAAGTAAATGAATGACTGATCGGAAGAGATAATAAATTCAAATATATTTCCTTCTTACTCATAATCAATGTTTATTATAACTGAATATGCAGCGTTCATATCTCCTGCGCTCTACAGGTTGTTTATGGTCTAAAATAGGACATGTTGAAAGGAAAGCTATATTCAAACTGAATCTGTATTTAATGCAAAATATGAAACAAAAATATTAAGGCCAATTAAAAACATTTTTATCTCAATATTTAAAAAAAATCATTCTATAACATTCAGCATAAACTGATTGCATGTTTAGTAGAAGCTTTTAAAACGTCTTTATTTTTGTTTTTTTTAGTCTACTTTCGTTTACTTTAGTCTCTTTCTCCTCCTCTCGTCAAATATGTAGGAAAAATATTGTCAAAGATTACGTGCATTTTCTTAGCGTATTAATTTTAGCTGCGCCCATAATCTTTCGATAGTTTTATGTTTGATCGAAGTACTGTGTCTTTTGGCAACCACATTTTATACACCTTGCATCAATGCATTCATGACCTCGATCTCATCACGTATAAAATTTAGTAGCTCCTCCATATATATTAAACTTTGCCACAAATATTCACCAAAAAGCATAAAATATTACGTATTAACGTGGCAATCAAGATGTATGCGGTCTACAGGATATTACTTTCTCTTCAATGAGGGGCGCTGTTTATAGGGATATCGATATATTATGTTGTTAATATGTGTTGTTATATGTATGTATGTTGTTGCATTGTTTATAGAAACAAACAGATCGATCCATGCCAAAACTGCAGTGGCATGCCAGCAGAATAATCTACAACATCGGTTAAATTCATCAGATGGTAAACCGCTGTCAGATGTCGCTGATCCCGATACAAGTTCAAGCACACAATTGATCGAAGATTTATGGACACCGTTAAAACTAAAAATCGGTAATGAAATACAACTTAGTCTCTGTTTTTGCCATAACATTTTTCGCAGTTTTTCAGTACAATTTATTGTCAAATACCTCCTGAGGCTGCTCGACATTCCCTAATATCAAATAAGGTATTTTATTAGCACAGTATGCTACACAATAATCGCGTTGCTAAGGTGACCATTCACTTGAGCTTCAAACAAATGGTTTACTTTTCGGGTTTTCATGAGCTACGAAGAGAATCTTTGTTCCCGCCGGAAGCCGCTGATATCTCATATTATGTAAGAGAACCTTTTCCTCTTTATGCTGAATTAGAATTCCAGTGTAGCAGTTAATTAGTTATGGGCTTTTTCGTTACAATTGCGTTGCTACGAATGTGTCCCAAACGAAACTGCCTTTATGTATGGAACTATGCGAAATTAAATATCGCATCGCGTATATCATCGCGTATTTATTATTTCCATCGACCGGCATATTTTCGCTTCATTCCATAGAGGTAGTACTTGGGGTGCAGCTGAATTTTGCCACTCTGATGGACGTGTGGAAAATTTGTCCACCGCTAATTACGTGAATGTTTTGATGAAGATAAATTTTGAATATTCTGAGTGTAAAATATTAAATATATGCTAATTTATAATAATAATAATATATTTTACATAATATAGGATCTTGTATTATAAATATATGCCAGGGCATGAATCATTTATGACGCGTAGATAGAGCGCTGCATCATTGGCACATGTAGTTCAGGTGGCTTCAAAAATTAATGATGTGACGTTCTGTGTCGTCTAAGGTCGAAACCAGTATCATCAATTGAAATCCAGTGGTTACATTTATATATTATTATTTTAGAGACCAATTGAAATCCTGATTACTGATTAATAAAGACTGTTTATGAGCGTACGGTGAAATTTCTACTCGGCAACCCGTTCTTATACGAATTTTACCGGTTTTTCTTGAACGGTTCCTCCACGCTGGTGAGTTTTTCAGCAGGAAATCTGATTTTTCACAATCGAGAACTTAATATCGCGATATTTTCTCTACCCCTGCACGAGCCCCCCTAATATGAGCCCTGGTTTAAAATAACTGATGCGCCATAAATTTCCCGTACGTGTCACTTCAGGAATCGCGACTCGATAAGCAATATGGCGGTGAACGCCTCGCGACCCACCACGCGAAGGGATTCCAACAAACCATACGCGGACCACTGCCGCTGCCAATCGTGCAGCGATGTCCGCCAGGGCCTGTCTGCCGCACCGGATCCTCCTCCACCTATGGTGCCGACACAGCCTTTCTTGGCAGGCGACGACGACGCCCGCCGATACCTCTCGCCAGCCGGTGACCTGTGGCGCGAAGTGGATGAACTCGACACGGCCGACCAGGTGCAAGACTTGCTGGACGAGACGGAGGAAGAGGAGGAGTCGGAGGATGGAGAGGAGTTAAGGTATGCGTAACAACCTGCCTGCATTTCTCACTTGAAGACGTTCGTTTCCGCTCCGTCTTCCATGCATGCGAACCTCGTGCACAACGGAGTGGAGCTCAACCGAAGTGCTCCAAGCCCTGAGCGCCATATCGGATCTGTTTTTGAGAAATTAAGAGTAATCTCTGTTAGTATATGACCCCTATTCATAAATTTCAGGGATTATGACTTGATAAACAAAATAGTATTACGTGACCTAAGCGAGGTCCCACAATGTGGACATGCGTGACCTAACCGAGGTCCAATAAACGTAGTCAAATATACATGTACCCCTGTGGACCACCGGAAAGCAAAAAATTATAGCATGTATCTAAAAAATATGGTTTAAACAAAAGATAATGACAACACCACTGATTAATGAAAGTTAGTGCTCGTTTTTCCTTCGCATAATCATATCAAAATCAAACTTAACTATAGTATTCCTTCAAAAATGCTTCTTTTAAATTTTTCCTTACACCTACTGATACCTTATGGTGATGGGCATTTATGTGTGTTTATGTACGTTTTCTTATATATTTATGTAAGTATGTATCAATATTATTGCTACATTTTTTACATGCTTATTACATGCATACATGAATGTACATCATACATGCTTTTACATAAACTGGCTAGTTCCCGGACACCCCCCACAAGTCCTTGCGGTGGCGGTAGATATAGAAAAGCAGCCCAGGCAGGATTAAAGTTTGATTGTGAACAAGCAAATACTTGTTTTAAAAAGTGTTTAATTTTCTATTTACTCGTTAAATATTATAAACAATCATGTACCATGATTGATCATGCTTTTAAGGTTTTGGGGCGGCGAACCTATTAACTTATGATCTTCAATTACTTAAGAGTACAAGGAAATTAAAATCCTAATCATATATTTCTCCGCAGTGAATTTTCTTGGAAAAGATGATTTGAGATGGGTGTATGTTGGATACCACTGCATCAACTTTAAACAGCATTCAATTGAACTTAAAGATGTTAATATATTTAAGAACATGCGAATAAGCATATTGTTCTCAACATTCAAAAGCCAGGAGGCAACTCTGTCATACTTAGAGTAAATCTGAGCGCAACTTTGTCATGGGAGTTATGCTTAAATACCTACTCGAAACAAAACTGGGATATTTTCAGGCGATTAAACGCAAATAATTTATAGATAAATATCCTGTTTTTCATAGGGAAGCTGAGCCTAGGGGGTGGGGGTGGTCAGGAAATGAATTCCATTCCTAAATATGAGATTCAAAACACTATTGGAATTAGCACTTTTCGGAGATTGTGTTACCATTTCCTACCTTTAAGTTCATTGATTATTACTTTATAAAATACACAATTTTAAATAACTAGCCATTGCCTTACATTGGCTAATTGTGAATTTCTCGGTGGAGTACTTTCCGCTACTTTTATTTAGTCATAGTCTCTATATTTTTCGTTGGTGTTCCAAACATTTTTCAACTCGACCTTGATCTTTCTAGAGCTTCAAGGAATGTAATATATTTTTAGTGATGTGTAAATTGTAATTGTCTTCAGAAAACGTGTTAGTTATTTCATTTCCCGAAAGTAAAATATCTTGGATTAATCTGAATCCTTATACACGCTGTGAAAATAGTCACGATGTTACCCTTACCGCATTGAGTCTTTTTCCCAAAAATTGACGTTTATTCTCGTTTGTAAGCTCACAATGGAATTTCTGGGAAGAACTGCTACACATTGTAGTTGTTTTACTTTTTTCCCATTATCAGAACCCTGAAGGAACGACCCGATTAGTTCGGCACTCTCGGTTCTTTCGCTGTCTAAACTGAAATTTTAGTGCCTGGAATTACGTCGCGATAAAAACATCCTTATAACTTAAATTGCTTTATGTTGGGTTCAATAAAAAGATTGTTTTTTAAGGCCACTTCCTTTCCCCGTACCTTCATCTCAATGAGTCCAAGTTGTAGTATCCAGATAATTATATTTTTAGGGGTGTTCATAAGTGCATATCATGTGCATTTTTAGTACAAAATCATTCGTTCAGCAGCCGAGCGCACCACCCTCCTTGTTACTACCCAAAATACACAGTTACTACTGAATAAAACTGATTTATTTTTTTCTCGCTTAATGGTGTTAATTGCAGCAAAATTACCCGGCTGTGGAATTTTTACAAAATGCCTTTACACGGAGAGGAATATTGTAAGACCATTAGACGAAGATAGAGATTAAAAGAAAAGACAGCGGGGAAAAAAAGATAAGAAACTATGAAAATGTAGTGCTCGTGAAGAACGGTCAAAATAAAATGAACAGACCAGTTGATCACCGAAGAGGTCCTTCGAAGAATGAATAAAGGGAACAGACTCGGGAAGAGATAACGACGAAACGCGGTGGGAAACCGACCAGCGGAAATGAGATTAACTGAGGAAGGCCAAATTGCGAGAAAGAGATGGAAGGGGTCAGATCCATTAGAATTATGAATGTATGAAGATTTTGGCATGGAGCAGGCAATTTTTAGAGCTGTTCTCAAACCTGTCCCATGAGACGATAAATGGGGTGATAAGAAATCCTCATTCGTTACCGACGACTGAAAAAAGAGTTTTCTTACACCAGAAGGCGTAAACGGTTGTCATTCCGCAGCCTAATTCCTATCTAACTCTCATAGCCTATCCTATCTAACTCCTATACCTATTATAATATATAATTTTACTATCGCAGCTGACCTCAGCAGCAACTTGCCTTTCACCTAAGAGCAGTTGCACCATTACCGCACAATATTCTCAATGTTATCTTTGATTCTTATGCTGTATGGGTGTGTATTTTATAGGTACATGGACTTTCAAGTTCATTTCTTTATGCCATATATATAGAAGATATTTCATTCCCTTAAACTTGAACTTCTCCATGTCTAGGTCTCGTAGATTATTCCCACTTCCTGTGTGGAATTAGACCTGAAATGGTTTCATTTACCTTTTCCAGTTTGCACGTCGTTTTTGTTATGTAGAGTAGGTACTTGAGTAATTTGTGAACCGTTGCATGACGCGATTATTGGTCAGATATATCGTCGCAGAAAGTGATATTACGTTAATTATGTTGGTAGAATGGGGGCCGAAGTTGGGTATCGGATTTGAGCACGTTTGAACACGCTGTCCATTTATTCCATCCACATCCCATCGACTGTCTTATCCAATGGTACGCATACAAAATTAATGTCCATCCGGTAGCTAGAAGCGCAGCTGTTGGCGGCAACTCCAAGGACGTCGGTTCGGATCCCGCCTTGGGCAAGGACGTTGTGTTGTCATACATTGGTATTTATCCTATCTAGTTCACGGCGGAAATGACCAGAAGAGTCAATTTATAAACTCAGTCACTTTAAAGTTTCGCTAATTGCTTCAGTTCACCGCGTGAAAAGTGAATTACGTAGTCTGATATTCCTATTTCATTTTCTAATAATTCACGTAACAAGGAAAACACAATTGGCATTAATATATATTTAAACTTTTCCTTATACTATATTTGAATCGATGAGTATCAAAGCCTTCCAATTCCATTTTATGAAGTATTGAGAGGCATACGAAATAGGCGCTCACAACAGAAGATGAGGAATGGGTAGTTTGAATCATTGAAAATCCATTTTAACCTCTTTCGTCATGATTTATGATTGCTAGGTTTAGCCAGTATTAACTTCTGTGAAATGGATTCGGTACATTTTGATGTTCCTTGGCATTTGGTTGATGGGAGTCCAGACGTAATCCTTGTACAGAGTTAGCATTTTTCTCCCAACAGCTCATTCATTTGGAGTCATTTGATATTCATATCACATGGACTAGTCATAATGTGAAGTTAGAGTGGCCTTGGTAGGTCTGTGATTTGAAACAAAAATCGAAGGAGGCATTTTCATTCCAAAACGTTTTTCTCGAGCTTAGCAGTATTTTACACGCAACCACTCATTTCAGCACGTTTGGCATTTTTCTCATCGCTTAAAGGAGGCTCTATCGTGACTGCAAGAGTAAATGTGTCACCTTAGATCATGTATTGATGACGAGTGATGAAATTAATATATACCCATTCATGCATATTTCGTTAACAGATTTGGTACAAAAATTCTGCACTTTTTTATCATTCCCCTTGACCGGGTTTGGACTCGGATCCCTCGATTTCCAGCCCAATTCCTTTATTTACTGAGTTACCGATGTTTCCTACTGCACGGTGAATTACTAGGGACTTTGAAGAAGCAAGATCTTATGACGAAATCCCGTGCATACATTGTCACAACAATGTCACAAAGACATGATATAGTTTCTAATTTTTAAAACGTGATCTAAAGTTTATCTCGGGCCAGTTTCAAGACTTCGATGTTTGAAAATATGCAAATTCGGCTGTTTTTTCCCGCAAATTAATTAAAATCATTTAAACAAAGGCGAGTAGGTACTGTTGTTTCAGCACAATTAGAACTAATTTTATAATAAATCAGTTTATTTCGGGCGAGATTTAGACTATGGCAGCTTCTTCCGTCTAACCCATGGTCAAGTACATTCAATGAAAATATAATTGCATTTCAGTGCTAAATAATCTAAAAAAAGAACAAGATGACAATCGATTTACAATGAATGTAAATGAGTACAAAGGGTGTGTAGAAAAATAAGCTATATTGTGGGAAAAACGTAAGGAATAAAGATTTTATCCTTGAATAAAAAACCCACTGCAGCAAAAAACCCACACATGGAGGGGAGTGTGAAAAACCTGCGAAAATCTACGGAAGATAATGCTATAATTTACTAAATTAAAAAATAGAATAAAAGTAAAGTAATTGCATGAAAAATAAGAGAAGAAACAAAAGGGGGACTGATATACACAGATAAATGTGGGGGAAAATCAATTGAAATAAAATTACTGATTAATAATACAAAGTAAGAATTAAAAAAGAAAAAATGAGAAAAAATACTACAATAAGATTGAGATAAATAATAAAAAATGTATCTATAGCCCATCACCAGATGTGAGATTTGAACAGTAGGATTAATATGTGAAGTGGATATTTCTGACGAATAGTTATGTGAATATGATATGACCATGAGCCCCTGAAGTGTTTCACTTGCAATTTTGTTGTGTTTTTAGGAGTATTATGTAAGGTTCTTTTAAATGATGCAATTGAAGGAGCTTCCCTCAAGGATAGTTTGTACCACTCGCGAATATAGTGTGGGTATGATTAAGCATATGATATAAGTGTTTCGTGAGAACCACATGTAGTTCTGCACAATTAATCCATAATTCTTCTGGAAGTCCTCTACTTCTATATGAGCTTGTAAAAAAATCTTGAATTTTCTATATGAATTTCTGTGAAAATTAACTTGGTATGACTTTATTCAATTATCATCATTTCATGAAGTATAGTTAGAGCACAAATACGGAAATATTATCAAAATGTATTACTCATGGCATCTCGAAACAACCTTCTCCACTGGTGTTGCCGAGAGTTTAAATTTTTCAATAGAAAGCAACGATTGATATTCATTATTTAACATTTTCATAAGTGATGTTCGTTTATCCGATTCATCATTCAGATATTTTTGCTTCGATCATAGTCATGATACGTCTACATGTTTTCAACAAAAGTATAGTTTGATATATTTAATTTTTCCCCAGATAAGGGATAATGAAAATAAACATAATGGAATTAAATGGATTTCCAATTCTATGGAAATCAATAAAAAATGTATGGGTCCCTTCATAGCACAGAAAAATAATGCCAACCATCGCACACATGTACTCGTATGTAAATTAATAAAATAGCAGTCGTGGATCACATATTCGAACGACGGCTTTGAAAAAATTAACATTTCCAAGAACGCTAAATTCAGGTTAGAACGTAAATAAAATAATTCGCATAATATTTGTTGCAATTGGGTTAATAATGATTGAATAAGATTTATGCAAATGAGTTTCCCTTGTTATCATTGCCTCACACTAAGGGCAAAACTTACTGGATTTAGCATAAAAGTCACTTTAAAAAAAACAAATTTAAGCTTTAAAAACAAACTTAAGTGTATCCAATAGATTCGTTAAATGGTTTAAAAGGTTTGAATGAAGTCGTTGTCGTAGAGGGTATGCCAAGGCCAGTTTTCTAATGAGTCACCTTATGAGAAAGACCCAGAATACGTTGATGCCGATAACGTGGTAGAATGCAGCCATATTTTTTATTAACTGCATTGGACAGGGCGATCTTTCGGCGTTCGAGACGTGACGACATGCAGACAGAGACGGGGCGAAATACAGACGTAGGAGTATTACATAAAACTTTCCCGAAAGCTATCACTTCCAAATAAACCCATTCTTTGGTCTTCATTCAATTAGGCTCGTTCCCAGCAACTATTCCCTCCTAGCCTTCGACCCAGCGGTGTCCCGACGTCCGATCGTGTGCCCCGTCAAGCCCTGCGCCCGTCATATAGCCGTTCACACTCTCGACTGGCACTTCCGATTCGAGCACCCGGAGGTACCTATGGTTGCCCTCTCTCCCGACTACCCATCCGCCACCTTTTCCGTCGCTCCGCTCCATTGCCTATCGCCACTGACCACGGAGTGTGCTGCCATCCTGCGGGTCTCGTGGAAAGACGAAGAGGGCAAGATTCACCCGGACGCATGGAAGCTGGTGCTGGCGTACACCGCTATGCCGGACGGCGGGTTCGCTGCGTGGGTGTTCGGAGCGCTGGAGGGCGACCAGGAGATCTCTGCCAGGATCGAAATGGTAAGGAGCGCATCTCTCCAGCCGCGACGGTTTTATTTATGACGGTACACCAGATTTCAGATACTAGACGAAATCAGAGTTGAATCTAACCGATTTTAAAAGGTGTTTTAAATAATTATTTCGATAAAATATCATTTTTGAACGCCTAACATTCATACTTAATGAACATGTCAATCTTTAGGAAGTGGCTCAAACTCTCTAAGTTATTACTTAACTTCATTCTCAAATGCCTACAAATCATGGTGAACTGCACGAGTCCTCGTGCTTTTGTTTCAATTAGTTCATCTATCTCAATTACATTTCTTTTTTGATACCTCGCCTTACTCGCATCGCCCTAATATCTACTCTCTAAGCATTTTGAAATATTTTCAAGCGTCAAAACCTTTATGTTATACTTTAGCATGCGTTATTCCAAGAAAGAGTAGCGGCTGTAGTACCTTTGAGTAATACCTTTGTCGGTATAAGGCTCAGGGCTAACTTAAAAGAGGTATGGTTTTAATTTTGCCTTAATTAAACGACCTAGGCCAGATGCATTAGGTAAACCAGATTCAGTAATGGGTCGTCGATAATCTTTTCATTTCCTCCCCGGGCCCCAAAGAAGAGTTTAGGGTCCATTTGATTTTTGATTAGTACTATACGCCTCCGAGTCTAGAAAAATCTTGATCCCTTGGCCAATATTTAACCCAAACGTGTTATTTTTGATCAGTTTTGTAACAGCAATCTAGCAAAGATTATGTGTTTCAGCTCTACGCTTAAGTCTTCAGGAGAAACAACGAGGGTATTTATCACGAAGTTTTAATTTTCATTTGATGACGCTCTTAAAATCTCTCTTCGTTCAGTAATCTTTTTATTTTCATTGCGTCTTTATTGAGTGATTCATGTTAGTATAGATTTCGTAACTAGCTTTCTCTCATTTCCTTATCCCCATTTCATGTTTGAAGTTTTTTGTCTGAAGAGTTTGTCTTTTGAAGAGTTTTTGTCTGAAAAGTGCACTTCGATGTACGCTCGAAGGATATTTTTCCTATGCTCACTACAGTCACGTCTTTTTTACACTTCCCTAAACTTCCTGTGGATCAAAGTATGAGATAGTAGAGCGGGCTCAAAACCTGGGTTCTGTTCTCCTTTCCTTCATAGTCACCACAGGGAATGAAATAGGCTGTCAAGATTAATACAGCAACTATTGGTCTTGTGCCAATGGGTCTGGTCGGATTCCCAAAAATTTTGATTTCTCCGCTCTCCTTCCTCTATTTCTTATTCCTATGCCCTAATTAATTCCAGTCTTTGGCGGTGAAGCTTCAACTTACTCCCCAGAGTTACGAAGTGCCGAAGGAAACAATGAGGTTTACCCACTCGAGTTCCCACTTGTAAAATTACTGAAAATAGGGTTTCAGGAAATAAATATGTTCCTTTTATTGGACTCGTTCAACCAAAATAGAATTGTTGGGTACTCCAGAGCCGCATTTTTAATTTCCACGCAAGATGAGAATAATTAACCTGTAGGTGGTATAAAATGAGTAAGAATTGAATGATAAAATAGTATGCCACTACAATAAACTCTCATTAAGTTGTGGTTTCTTCATAACCATACTATATTTCTGGAATTGGGACTGTTCAAAAATAGACCTCTTAACTTTCTTTAAACATGCTCGGGTTTGTGAAATAACTCCATGAATAATTCGACCAGTCTTTTTATTTTAATCTAACAGTTAAATGGAGGTGCAATTTTCTAAATTGACTGCTTTGCTTATGCGAACGTAAAGAAGGTAACACCTCTGTGGTCAAATGACTTCACTCGAGAAACTGGATGAACACACTGGATTAATAAGCTTTGGACTCGAGAATTGGGCATAGTTTCTTAACTGAATAAGTACTCATATTTGACAGATTAAATTGTCAAAGTAAGACATTCAGCAGAGGGTCATTAAATATGAACAGTTTTTGTCTAATGGGTAAGAAATTCGTCTGCTCTGTCGAGTGAGTACACCAAGCAGCGAAACTGACTGCCCTACCCATGGTTTTGCACGTCTGGTTATGGTTACAAATGGCCTTCGAATAATCGTCCAATCACTCCGATCCGACGAATGAACAGATCAAAAAACCTATCCTTAAAAAAAATACAAACCCGACCTACTAAGAACTGGTCCTTTCCTCGTGAAAAAGTAAAAGGAGCCAATCTGCATTATATTTGGCAAACCACTGTCCATATTTTCGGAGAACAGCTGTATTCCTTCGTATGAATTTGACAATCTTCATATCATTTCTAAAGAAAATGCAACAAGGAAAGATGAGGCGAATTCTCGATAAATCATTGTTGGTATATACCGCACTGCCTGTCTGCCTAAGTTTTTGGAATATTTCTCTTGGAAATATTGTTATAAAAACGGAGTGACATGGTAACCTGTTAATGCTTTTCCTCTTCCGTAAATCCGAATGCTTTCCATGATTTCCATTCGCAAAAGAAACCGGTTCGTGAATGTTCTGATTGAAATTTGTCGTAGTAGTTGGAAAATTTATGTGGGAAGTAATAAATACTCATGGGTGCGTTTTAATCATTAAAAATTAATTAATGCGTGTAGATTAACTATTCTTGCTCCATGTATACTTAATGAAAGCGGTTTGGTTTTCAGCACTACACGTCACAAAAGGGATCCACTAGGGAAATACGATATTTTCCACGAGTTCTGTTCATGGTCCACCATAATTTTCTTGAGAATGGTCATCCTCTTGGCTATTTTTGTTCCAATTCAGTGTTTATAATTAAATAAATGAATGATTTCGTTGTAGGAATGTCGGCAGAGCATCAATGAAATGTTTCAAATTTCCTCGTCCCTTATTTGTTCTAATCGATATTAATCGCAATTAAAATGACTCTGAAAAAATAAATCGGCGAACAAGTGTGTGGAAAGGTTGAATTTTTAAATGTCGATTTGATACATTTTCCCCACAAATACACGACCCGAAATTGCTTCATTGGCTTTCCAAATTTGCTTTCCCTAAAGTTGAAAACAGGTGGATACACTTGCGAATAAGCAGGTGAATACTGCTTGTTACGTCTTTTAACTATGGACATCGCTTTTCGAGGAAGTATTTAATACTTACATGTACATACATGGAACTAAGTTTTAAATTGACACATTTAGATATTAGTATGAAACAATATTTCTGTCCTACTTATAATATTAATTAAATCGTTTTCCCAACGGTTATCACTTTTTTCCGGTTCTACGTCAGTGTTTCCATGAAGTCGATTTACCTACGAAATTCTTGATCGGCCCAAGAATGTTTTCTATGCTGAGTTGCGTGTTTTTGTGTGTGATCAGCTGTGTGCCTTCAGGGAACCTATTCGACGACCCATTGGGGGACTCCTTTTCGTTCTCGTGTCTCATCCGTTGCCTACTTGGTCAACCCTCTGAATCAAATCTCTCGCTTCCCTCTCCGCCTCGTCCCCACCCGTTCAAAGGAGTGAAACTTGTGAAAATCTTTGAAAACGAGTCCGAAAACGACACGGGGGGGAGCTTCGCCCGCTGCCGCCGCTCCTATTCCTTCCTTCCCTTCACCGACACACAAAACACACGAGAGCAACACGCTTCCCCCAGGGTGCCCCAGTTTTCACTCTCGATCCGCTCTTACCCTTCCTCCTCCTGACCGAACACCCCCCTTCCTCCAACCCTTCTCGAACCCCCCTCCTCTCCTCCTCCCACGCCCTTCTGCCACTCCGTCTCGGCGGCAGCACTTTTCCTTTCCCCAAGCACGATACCAAGAGGCAGCTTTCACTCTCGTCGATCTCCGGTCCGGCGATCCAGTTATTACGTTTCCCACTCTCCCTGCCGCTCTGTCCAACCTTCCGCACTTCCCAGTCCTCTTGGCCCCCCATCCCCTCTCTCCCCCGACTCCTCCCTTCTTGTCTAACCTCGCTCCACCACACCACCTCACACGCACTCGTTCTGCACCTCTTCCAAAAAAAACACACTCACGAGACCGTGTTAATTTATGCTGCACGGCCGACGGTATGTATCATGGTTGACGAATTCGCAAAGTAGTCCGATGGGAGGGTAAAATTAAACGGGGACGACGGAGTAAAGGAAAACAAAGGCCCTTATTGAAAGTCACATTCCACCTCCATGAGTCTGAAATTTCTGTTTTTGGCGTAATGAACTCTTAAGAAACTTCCGGGGACGGAAGACGAGTGTCAGCACGGCCCCGATGAACGTATTCTTCGTTCAAATTAAAGAAATATGTAAGGATAAGGATCCAAAATGGTAGTATAGGAGTAAATTTTGAATTGTGGAAGACTTGATAGGGCTGACCACTGGAACAGAAAAGTAAAGAATTAATGATCCACTGCTGGTCACAGTAGACTGTGGGCAGTCTCCGGCATAAAAGAATTATTTAATTATGACTGGCGTTTGGAAGTGAATGTCTTTGTTCGCTCTGCAGTCCTTTCCTTCAATTTGTGAAAAATTATAATGCGGAATTATTCTTGAAACATTAGATACAACATAAATTTTACTTTGCAGCGTTTAAACTATATCAGCATTACTAAGACATACGTTAATTCTTGTTAAAGGGATACAAAAATTTAATACACAGTTGATCAGGCTTTCTTATACTCTCTGCACCGAATTGAAGAATTAGCTATACATTTTTCTTAGTTTGTGAACCCAAATGGATATTTTCTTTCAGCTTCGCATTTGGAAGAAAATACTCAAAGCTGGGTATTAGAAGGCTTGGAAAGTAATCCCACCCTAACCTAATTGATGTAAGCATTTTACTTAGGAAAAGTAAACTATTGAATTAATTGCTAACATGTAAGTATTATTATTAGGTAATCTACCGGTTAAGGTAGGTTTTTGGATGGACACAACTATCAAATAAACATTTTGTAACTCCAAACAAAACCCAATCAAGCAGCCTCATCTACATCAGGTCCCTCTTCATCTCTGTGTACTTCTTTCCTCCCTTCATCCCGTCCAACATCCCTATCCTGATCCTGCCCTTTCCTCGCTTGCCCAACATTCTCCCCTCTATTACCTTCTTCAACATTCCACTACCGCTCAATATGCCTTTCTTCCATTTTTCCTGCCTCCATAGGATTTCTCTCAACAAACCCACCATCTCCAGTACTTCCTCATTTGTTTTCCTTTCATGTAAGTATATTAATAAAAATTGAAAAAGAATGGCATCGGCATTTTTGCATGATGAAATGATCCTTATATTGGATCTCTTCATTCAAATGCTTCACTCTGTTAAATATATTAATCCTTGAGTTATTTCACTCAAAAATAAATTTTTGTAGGGTCATTTTTATGGCAATTCATATACCATTTCGATTTGAGAAGTCATGAAGTTGCCCAATTTATGCCTTCCTTGTTAAAATAGAATTTCAATTGCCATAAATTTCAAAATAACTTTGTTTTTTAACAATCTTGACCAATGTAATGAATTATCTTATTCATAAATATTAAATTTGGTGGTGAATGCCTAAATTGGGATTCCCAAGAGATCCAAGTATGGAATTCCATTTAATTATTTGTAACTCTGGTGACAAGATGAAGTTTCCAGATTTTTTTCAGAAAAACATGTCTTTTTTATTCAAACATCAGATGCTATATTTTTTTTATTTTTTTTAAGGTTTGTTTCCACTCAAAACTCACTACCAACTCTCCCTCATCTTCCAAAACTACCTAAAACTCGTTTTTTTTCTATAAAATTGCATCTTACTCCATCATTGGATACATCCATATTTTTTCACTTGAGGACATAATGCTTTAAATATCTACAATGAGCTAACTACATGGCACATTATGTACTGTATCCATAATGAACAACTTCTTGATTACTTCATTCACTCTTCTTTTCCCCTTCTCTCTTTGAACTTCCAAGATATGTTGTCCAATATTTTTAATGGTTTTGATTGACCCAGTTGATTGGGTTGGTGTGATGGCTAGTGTATTAGTTTCCCACCCTGAAGGCCCAAGTTCAAATCCAAGGGAATGGCAAAACCGCTCAGAGGTATGCTGATTCCTACTTGAGGTGCCAAGTGGGCAGCACTTTAAGTAGACTATCCCATGTCTTGTATGGACATAAAATTGTGAAGTCAATATGAATAATAATATTAGTCACTCTTAGCTAACACCAATTCCATAAAACATTGTCAATATTGACCCTGCAGAACTTGTAATTTATCACATGAAACCCTGCTTATCATGAGCAGTTATTGGAATTTTTGTAAATATTAGTACATCATGCCTAGCCTAGCAGAGTCAATGCCAGTTCTGTAGAGTTAATATTTAGTAGATTTTATTCAATCAATGATATTTTAGTATAATTGAAATTATTTCAAATTAAATCATCCTATTAGGTATATAATTTCATAACTTTTGTATTCAATGTGGGAAATGTATAGAATAGGTTATTTTAAGCCTTAAACCTTCTTTAGAACAAGATACTACATCATGGTAATTTTAGAGTTCTATCCTATACATTATTTTAGACAAAATATTTATTTTTCACAAATACTTTTCCTTGACAATATTTGGTAACCTCCTAAATGGCTTTGATATCAACAGGGGATGGTTGCAGTTGACATTTCATTGCATTTCTTTAAATTAAACCCTTTAGATCAATCCATTCTGCTATATCAAGTCTTTCCAATGATAAATTTAGAAATTTCAAAAAGTAAAAATCATTAGCCTCGACTAGGACTGGAGCCCAGGTCACACAATTTCCAACCGAGTGCTTTAACCAACAGGGAACCCTCTTATGATGTGCTTTCTAGTGGTTTTAAAGAAAACAGATGTTACTCAACATACCATTTCACAGGTTATTACAGTCAAGTGCATTGCCCCACAGTCCAAGGGGTTTACAGTCAGATGTTTTACAAAAGTAAAGACACATGTCACATGTTGTCACATTAAAGTCAAATGTTTAAACTCTCAGAGTTTTACTATGATAAATTTAAAGGACTGTGGGAAATTATAGGGTGTAGCCTGGGTGAATATTCCTGCATTTAAGTTTCTTCTTGTATGTAATTAACTTTCATTCAGTGAATGATCAAACCAATATTTGTATAGAGGCATCATTGTTGTGATTCTGCATGCATGAATGGTGACCTAACCCCCATGCCACACGCTCTTGTGGTGGCTATTATGTAGATGCAGAATGTCTCCCGAAGTTGTTTGAATTTTTCATTCTAGCCCTTCTAAATCCAATCCCAAATTGTTACTCTCAGCTTTCCCAGGAGCTTTCACTTATTCCAAGTAATTAATATGTATTGTAATATACATATCTCTATTCCTGCTTCCTCTTGTCATATTTACACTTTGACACTAATTTAGGCAGCTCAATTGAATTATTAATGGTAATACTTCATAATTATTGATGTTGAACACATTGGTAATAGTGTGGGCAACTTGGATTAAAGTGAATGCACATACTAATTAAAATAGGAAATATATAGTATGCATAGTTAACTAAGGTTTCGGTTATCTGTAACCTTATATTCCAGTTTCCCATCCTCCCCCCATTCACTCATGCTGACCTCAACTATAGCATTGAAATGAACTAAGGAGCACTTTATTCAGAGTGTTAGTGCTGGTATACTTTGAAAATATGTTGCTAAACAATTATCACATTTCAAAGGGTAAATTTTATAACTTCATAAGTATAATGAAACTGAAAAGATATCTTTTTTTATTTAGAAAATACTTAAATATCAAATCAACATTTCAATTCTTCAGAGTAGAAGAGTCAAAATAATAAGCTTGTATTTATTAAAATGCTAAATGAGCATTATTTATTAATGATATGCACATGACTACAGTTTAACATATCCATTAGCATAAAATCATATGCACACTGACCTTTCTATCTATCCTACCAGTCTTTAGGTACTACATATAAAGCTGATATTCTTCTGGAAGCACCAATCTATTTGAAATTGTACTTCTTGATCTACTGATTTTGTTGACTCCCTCTTTATTAGTTTTAGAGACCCTAGAATCTAAATTATTATTATTAGGTAATCTACCGGTTAAGGTAGGTTTTTGGATGGACACAACTATCAAATAAACATTTTGTAACTCCAAACAAAACCCAATCAAGCAACCTCATCTACATCAGGTCCCTCTTCATCTCTGTGTACTTCTTTCCTCCCTTCATCCCGTCCAACATCCCTATCCTGATCCTGCCCTTTCCTCGCTTGCCCAACATTCTCCCCTCTATTACCTTCTTCAACATTCCACTACCGATCAATATGCCTTTCATCCATTTTTCCTGCCTCCATAGGATTTCTCTCAACAAACCCCTCTCCTCACCCACCATCTCTAGTACTTCCTCATTTGTTTTCCTTTCGGTCCATTTCACCTTCTCCATTCTTCTCCACACCCACATTTCAAAAGCCTCCAATCTACATCTATCCTCCTGCTTCAGTGACCACGTTTCCGCGCCGTACATAGCTACGCTACATATCAGAGTTTTTACGAGTCTTGTCTTAACATCCCTACTCAACATCCCCATCATCAACTCCCTCCTCCTTGAGAAAGCCTCCTTGCCTAGTGCAATTCTTCTCCTTAAGTCCCTACCACTTTGACCGTATTGGTCCAAAACACTTCCAAAATATGTAAACTGTTCTACCTGCTCTATTTTTTCCCCGCCTATTTTAATATTTATCTTAGCCTTTTTCTTTCTGGAAAATCCCATAACCTTTGTTGTATTAATATTGATTCTCATCCCATATTTATCACACTGAACCTCTAACCCACTCAACAATGCTTGCAACACCTTGGCTGACTGAGCAACCAACGCTTGGTCATCAGCAAACCTAACCGTATTTATGAATTCCCCTCTGACTTTCATTCCTACCTCCAGTTCTTCCCATGCCTCTTTAATCATTTCCTCCACATATACGTTGAACAGCACCGGTGACAATGGACAACCCTGCCTTACACCTCTTCCTAACACTGCCCATCCGGACTCTCCGTTCCTCACTCGCACCTGAGCAGTCTGAGACATGTACAGGTTGCGGATCAGTCTCCTGTCCCTCCAATCCATTCCTATTCTCTGCAATACACGCATTAATTTTTCCCAATTCACTCTATCAAACGCTTTTTCGAAATCTACAAAACAGGCTGTTACGTCCTGATTGTATTCTATATTCCTCTCGATTAGTGATCTCATTACTGCAATGGCATCACGCGTTCCTCTTCCTTTCCTAAATCCAAACTGATCATCCCCTAAGTAATCATTTGCGATACTCTCTATCCTTTTGTTGATGATCCTGAGAATAACTCTAGCTGCGTGGGATATCAAACTTATTGTTCTGTAATCCTCACATGATGTAGCCTTTGCTTTTTTTGGAATAGGAACTAACACCGATCTCACAAAATCTTCCGGCCAGATTCCTTCCTCATAGATACTACGAATCAGTCCATATAGAGTCTTCTTCCCACATTGTCCTAAACAATTCAACAGTTCTACAGGGATGTTGTCCACCCCCACGGCCTTATTTGCTTTCATCTCCTTTAATGCCCTTTCTATTTCATCGTCGAGTATGCCCGGACCTAAGCTATCTTCTTCTATGTCATGTTCCTTTTCTATGTCTAACCTTGTCGGCCTAAGCTCTTTACCATACAGTGTTTCTATATATTCCTTCCATCTCTCTTGGATTTTTCCTGGTTCAACTATTATCTTACCCCACTTATCTTTAACTGTTAGCAAAGATCTTGCATTCTTACTTCCTGATAATAACTTAACCTCTATACAGCAAGGTTAAGTTATTATCAGGAAGTAAGAATGCAAGATCTTTGCTAACAGTTAAAGATAAGTGGGGTAAGATAATAGTTGAACCAGGAAAAATCCAAGAGAGATGGAAGGAATATATAGAAACACTGTATGGTAAAGAGCTTAGGCCGGCAAGGTTAGACATAGAAAAGGAACATGATGCAGAAGAAGATAGCTTAGGTCCGGGCATACTCGACGATGAAATAGAAAGGGCATTAAAGGAGATGAAAGCAAATAAGGCCGTGGGGGTGGACAACATCCCTGTAGAACTGTTGAATTGTCTAGGAAAATGTGGGAAGAAGACTCTATATGGACTGATTCGAAATAATGATTCTCATTTAAGCCAAGTCACTTGTTGAAAATTTTAAATTCTTACAAAGTTAAAATCAGATTTATTCATAATTATTATTATTATTACTTTTTATTTGCCCAGAGATCACAATACAAAATACCGGGTGGATGGTGTATGTACATGATGTAAGGCACGTCAATAAGGAACAAAGACACAGGCTCTAATTAAGATACAAAGAAATGAAATGGTGCTCACAGTTACATAATATATGACATAACGCCATGAACATTGGCTGTTACATGCACATGAAATATTAATTAAGGCAATAATTGAATAACCAACATGAATCAGACCATGACAATTGCTATAAACAAAGAGTATAAACCTTCTAGTCAGGAATGTTGTTGAGATATTCATCAACCGAGTAGAACATATTGCGTTGTAGATATCTTTTTAATTTATGCCTGAATGCAGCAGTTCCCTTAGTTTCCTTTATACTTTTGGGTAGTTTGTTATATAATCTGATGCCCATTTCATTGGGTCCTAATTTCAATGCTTTAGTTCTAACATTCCCATAATGGATGTTGTTCCTTCCTCTGGTGTAGTGATGATGATAGGCAGAGTTAAGAGAATAGTTTCCAATGTTATTTCTAATATACAAAATTAAGAACATAATGTATATGCACGGGAGTGGTAGCAATTTTAATTCATGGAAAATAGGCCTTGATGGAGCATTGTGAGGTTTCCTGGTAATTATTCTAATGGCTTTCTTTTGCATTTTAAAGATGGTTTGAGAGATAGCAGCTGATCCCCATAATATTATACTATAGGTTATATTTGAATAAATTTCCCCGTAGTATAAATTCAATAGTATACTTTTACTTGTAGTTTCATACAAGTGTCTTAATAAATAGCAAGTTGAACTGAGCTTATGCTGAAGGGCTTTTACATGCATATCCCAAGAAATATTAGCAGACAGAGAAATGCCTAGAAACTTACATTCCGTCACATTCTCAATTGATTGATCATTAATTTTTACCAGCAGATCATCAGTCGCATTTAATCGTTCCACTTTGTATTAGATTTATAGCCCATTTATCAGGACTGTACCAATCTTATTAACTAACATTTTCAATTAAATAAATTTAACTTTTTATCGATTATTCAGCCAACTGATGCTAATTTTTCCTACTGTCACTTGATATCCTTTAGGGTTATGTGGTAGAATATACCCCATTGTCTCATTTGCACCAAAAACAAAGATGACTATCTACATCTATACCCCTTACCTTTTGTTCCAGTTGAACCTTATGCATTCTAGTTCAATAAACAACATCCATTTTTCCTGACTTCCCTCTTGAATCTGAAAGTACACTTCATTAATACCAAAATATGATCTGAATATGCATCCATTCTTGGGAAACTGTGAATCAATCATTCTTTTCCTCTGTGCCTAGTCATGATATAGTGTAACTATAATCTTTCTGAATCCCCAGGCATTTTCTATATGTATCTATGCCTATTCTGGTGTTTAAACAAGTGTTCATTATGATTAAGCTTTGTCTCTTGCAGAACTGTCCCTGTAGTCATTCCATGTTCCTAAACCGTAGTCCCCTACTTTGCTACCATCTCTTCCTTTGCATATTGTTGCATTCCAATTTCCCTCTGTCAAATATTTCTTTCCAAGACTACCTGAAATTATTTCCTGTTTGATGGTGTATCCCATCTATTCCTGCCTCCCTATGCTTACGTGTTGGCACCTCTATAATGATTAAATTTATTGGTTTGGCTTTTATTTATGCTACCAATATTCTTTAAATCACCTGATTTATGTTTATCGTGTTCCTTTACCTTTTCTTGCAATGCATTGTTGGCTCTCTTCTCCTCTGCTGTACATATATTACTCAACTTTTTTTTTTGGGAGGTGACTGACTGCGGAGGTCATTTGTACCATTAGGGATAGATGAGAAAGGAAGGGTGGAGAGAAACCTGGCATTGGCATTAGCCTGCTCTTGTCGAAAGGCACCAAGGGGTCCACAGTTCAACATCCCATCCGATGGACATTGTACTCACTCAAAGTTCTCTCCAAAAAAGCACCTCAAGTACGGATCAGGATACCACTGAAAAATATTTGTTGTCTCCAGGATTTGAGCCTGGGTCTTCTCGGTGGGAAGCCTGTATGTTAGCCTCCGCACCATCCCAATCTCCCTATTGCTCCAGTAATCCACATTATCATTCCACCTCCCTTCACACAGTCCTAAAATATCCATATTCCCTCTCTCCTTCTACTTTACATTTTCTATTTTCCCTGCCCTCAGCATGATCTGTTGATTGGTCATTCCAAGTCTCTATTCTCCAGTCCTTGTATGCATCTTTTTCTCTGTTCATCTGGTTGATTCTGCTTTGCAAGAATTTCATGTTAGAGAAGATTATAGGCTTGCCTCTGCCACTGTCATGCATTGCATAGTGAGCTAAATCTCATAGCTGCCATGACTCATTCCTATACTTGTGTCCACCGTGATTCAAAATGCAATGTAAATGTGATGGTTTCCCATTGCCATCCCTAGTGCATTTTAAAAAGGAGTCATTCATTCAAAAGCTGCCCAACTGTGGTCAAATGTCTTTGCAGCCACTTCATTGAAAAACAGACTCTATGCAGACTACCTTTTGTCTGGCTTCTACCCTTTGATCTGTCTGGCATGAGTGATCACCAAGAGCAATTATCCTATTAGCACAGATTCAGGAGTCATCAGAGCACACAAACCCTTCCACCAAGATAAGTTTGTAGTCCATGGGTAGGGCCCAAGTACGCATTATACATATTTTTAATTTTTCTCTTACCATTGATAAAAATTTTTACATCAGCTTATCAATTTATTTCTGCTTATATCCGCAATGTAATGAAGCATTATAAAAGTAAACTTTAATTGTATTCATTTACGTAGATAATTCAATTTAATTTCAACTATAAACTAATGATGAAGGGAGGAAAGAAGTACACAGAGATGAAGAGGAACCTGATGTAGATTAGGTTGCTGGATTGGGTTTTGTTTGGAGTTACAAAATGTTTATTTGATAGTTGTGTCCATCCAAAAACCTACCTTAACCGGTAGATTACCTAAAATAATATAAACTAATTTCAAAATTCATACCCACCATATATGAAATACAAAATGATGACCTCCTTCATTGCCCTAAGTAGCTTGATGATAATTTTATTGGTAAAAAACCAAGTCAAGAACTATTTCCGGTAATATATTGTTGTTGCAGTGGTTTAAGATTGATTACCCAACAGTGATAGTCAAATAACAAATCAGAATAACTTGGCATTACAAAGCTTTAGTTGGAAAAATAGGAAATTTCTGAGAGTCGGTGCTAAGATTGCCGTTTGTAAACACCGCTTAATTAGTCCTTGATATTAGAATCTCATGTAAAAATAGGTTTTGATTAACTACCTACTTATGAAAAATAATTGAAAATTTTCCTAAGCTTTAATTAAATTATCAGTTATCAGATCACCATAGAGTGTATTTGGTGGGGAGCTTTGCTTAAGTTGTTTCATTAATTATGTATCTGTAATTTTGGTAATACAAGCATTTGCAAATTGGGAGAAATTATGGCAGGGACTCTTGATTAGAGGAGAAAATGTTACTTCAATCAAAGTTTTGGAGTAGAGCATGCAATCACATGGTCCATTGACTGAGTTTGAGAGGGGAGTGTAGACGGACCCTTCTGTCATGCGAGGATATAAATAGAAAGATGGAAATGATAACTTGAAAGACAGAAGTGCAAAGTAGTGGCCATTCCTCCTGAGTTGGAGGAATATGTGGAAGGAAATTTGAATGAGACAGAAAAAGAGAATAGATTAAAACTTGAATATTACAGCATGGAATAGAAGGAAGATTCTTATCTGAATGAAAAAGAGAGTTGGAATTTTGGATAAGATGAACATTGGTCGAAAAAATGATTAGTTAGCAGTATATTGGGTTAAAAGCTGTTTACATTTTGTATAATTATTTCAGAGGAACAAAATTATGCATATTAGTTTTTGAGGATCAAGCAAAGTATATTTTTGGTGATAGACGAATTAAAATAAGAATCTCTCCACTAAGCAATTTTGATTGGGATAAAAAACCCAACTTATGGGGTTATTTCCATTTCTATTAGTCCACATGGATCTCTGGTGAATCCAGGTACATTGGTGATTGCAGAAGCCTGGATGCATATAATCCCTATTGCAAAGGAGGCAACGATGATCTCTCATCATGCTTGATGCGATCCATTTCATACTTGGGACCAGTGGTGCCCCTGCGTGAGCCTCAAGAAGTTAATAACATCCTTGAACGTGGTGATTGTCTCTATCTGACACCAGGATTGATGACTTTACTCACCTCAGCTCCCCAAGGAGCATTCATACAAGTAACCATTACATTCTGAAGCATGTATGGTACACCCCTGTAATTAAAATTGACAGAAAATTACCAGCATTTTTAATCTAATCCAAAGATTGAAGAAAATTCAATAGAGGAGATATGATTATCCAAATGTTTCATGAAATTAAAAATGAGTAAATGGAGTATCCAGATTCAATTTATTATTTACATATTCATTTTTTATCTTTTCGGAATTATAAATTATTTTGCATAGCATAAAACTTTAATGGTCATACTCAGTAGTTTATTGTGTCATTAATAACAGCTTTTACATGAGACTGTGATTATCCCTCAAAAGAGAAGTTTTCGATAAACATAAAATTACAGTCATTCTATGTATTAATAAACTTATAATTTGTGGAATTTTGATTATTTTATTCTTTACTCCCTCCCACAACCTTTACATTCAGGAAGGGCTTGTGTATAGTCCCTACAATTGTGTATAGTCCCTCTTATAGTCCCTACAACTGTGCTGGCAGGATTGATGAAAATAGCTCCTGGTGGGGTTCACACATGCCAGGAGTGCAAAGCAGTAGTAGTGGCAACTTCTCCTGAGGTGGAGGAATTTGTGGAAGGAAAGCCAAAGGGTAGGGGCCAGATGAAATGTAACCTATGCAGTGTCTGTTCCTCAGTGAAGTAATTGCAAAGGCATCTCATCCTAATGGGGCAGCCATTTGAATGATGGTGTCACATTAAAAATAGTAATGAGGGAGGGAACAGGAAACCACCTCAATTTTTATCCCATTTAATGATAATGGACAAAATTGAGATGAGCCCTAGCAACTATGGGATACAGCCTAATGGACTGAGTGTTGTCTCTGGTAGAGAAAGAGATAAGGCTTCCTCTGCCATCATTTCCTGAAACCCTTCAAAGTGAAATCAATAACAGCAGTCGCAAAGAATACCCAGAAGAGGAACAAAATAGTTGGAACAGAAACATGAAATGTTAGGACAGGAAAATTGTAAAATATAAAGGGGGGATGAAGAGAGGTAATATGGATATTTTAGGGCTGTGCAAGGTGAGATAGAAGGATAGCAGAGATAAATGAAGTAATAATTATAGAGTAATAGACAGTGAAGGAGAAGAGAGCCAGTAAAGGGTGACAGGAGTATTGGACAAAAAGGAGAGGAGAAGGAGAAGCATAGTAAACATATAGGAGGCGGATGATAGAATATTATCAGTAGATTTAAAAATTGTACCAATGAACTTTGTTACTATTCTGGTCTACTTGCCAAATTGTAAGCATAGGGAGGAATAAATCGATGATAGATATGATATATTAGAGGATATAATTGTAATTGTTCTTGGAAGGAAATATTTTATGGTGATGTGAGATTGAAAGGTAAATGTGGGTGAAGGGAGAGATGGTAGTGAGGTAGGGAGTATGGATTGAGGACAATACATGCCTGAGGGGAGAAACCACTGAGTTATGCAGGAGACAGGGTTTAATCATAATGAACACTTGTACCACCAAAAGAGTAGGCATATGTATATTTGGAAAAATACCAGGGGATTCAGATATATAATAGCTATACTATGGTTAGGCATAGATCCAGGATCAGCATCATTGATTTATACAGTTTCTCATGAGCGTATGAATATTCAGATGTTATTTAAGTGTTAATGAAGTATAGGATAAAGTAGGGAATATGGTTGAGAAAATGGACTGTAAGTGGAATGTTTAACTCAAGCAAAAAGGGAGGAGTACCTTAGAACTGAAGGAAAAATTATTATTGAGAACAAAGAGTTAGCTACAGTAGAAGCAAAATGGAAACATTTCAAGCAATAAATATTAAAAGCAGCTAATGAAACTAAAGGAATGGCTGGTAGTAGAAGGACAAGAAAATCATTACAAACAAGATGGTGTGGAAGATAGATGAGAAAAGAAATGGAAGAATGTGAAACAGTACTAGGAAGAATAAAGTACAAAATGTAAACTAATAAACTGAAGCAAATATCTAAAGTAATGAAACAAGTATGATGGAAAGTGCAGTGAGGGTAAATGGAGGTTTTTCAAAGGAAGGCTGCAATGGGTGTGCTTTACTGAAAGATTTAAGAACCGTCATGAAGAAAGAAGAGGGAAACTTGGCACACTATCACAGATATGGTGTGGAAATTATTAATTAAACCAAGAAATATTCAGAAGAAATGAAAATAATACATAGAGGATCCATATATTAAGGATAATGGACTAGTAAGTTTAGATATATATAGAAAGAGAATATGACGTAGATGGGGATAGCTTAGTCCCAGTCATACTTGATTCTGAAATAAACTGAGCATTAAGATATTTGAACTTCCAAAATGGCCATGGGGATAGATGCCTGTGGAATGGCGTAAGGGTTTAGGAAAAAGCAACTGGAAGCATCTTTATTGGTTATTTTGTTATATTTTTGAGGGAGGAATTACTTGGGAAAACTTTGTTTCATCAGTGTTGGGTTCCATCTCAATAAGGGAAAGGCAGCCAGATATGAGAATATAGAACAATTTTTGATTTTACATGAAGCTAAAGTGGTACTTAGGATCATCAATAAGAGAATGGAGAGGAGGGAAAATGATTACTTAAGGTATGATAAGTTCGTGTTCAGAAAGTAGGGAGGCCCCTGTGATGCCTTTGTGAGGAAGACTGAGATTACTAATAAACAAACACAGAGGTAACTAATAGATAAGATCATAAAATACAATCAGGATGTATATGCTTCATTTGTAAATATCAAGAAGAAATTTGATAGATGAAACTGGGTATAGTTATAGAATGCATGTATTACATAAAATAGATTTGATCAGAGGGATAGGTGACTTATCTGCAATCTGTACATCTCTCAGACTGCTCAGGTGTGAGTTGAGAATGGAGAGCCACAATCAGTAGTATTGGAAAGAGACAGTAGTAGTTAGTAAGAGAGGAGTGTCAATTATCACCCATGCTTTTAGATGTATTAATAAAGGAAATGGTAAAAGAGGCATGGGAATAACTGGAGATAGGGATACTAGTCAGAGGACCATTCATAAAATCAGTTATGTTTACAAATGATCAAATTTTGGTCAGCTAGTCAGCCCAGGGGTTACAATCATTGCTAAGTGTATTAGAAAATTAGTGTAATTGGTATTGGTTGAGGTTTAAAGTAAACAAAGTAAAGGTTATGAAGTTTTTGAGAAAGGCTGTGTTAAACATTAAAATATACTAGAGCAGGTGAAACACTTAAACTAACTTGGCAGTGTTTTGGACAATAATGTTCAAAGTAGCAGGAACATAAAGAGAATAATTGTGTAATGAACTAGCTTTCACAAGGAGGATGCAATTTAAGACAAGAACATTGAATGAAGATGTTTAGAAAAAATGGATTAGAACTTTAGTATTGATCATAATTTTGTACAGTGCAGAAACATGGTTATGGAATGATGATATGCATAGATTTCAGACTGTTTGACATGATGTGGAGAAGGATAGAAAAGGTGAATAGGTGGAAAGGAAAACATGTACAGAAGTACTAGACATGCTGGGGAGTACAGAGAATTGTTGATGGAAATCCAAAGGAAACAGGAAAGTTGGATGCTGAGCATTTTAATGTTATTTGGTGTTGAAGACTGTGATAGAGGGGAGAAGGTTAGGGAAGCATTGAAGGGGTAGCAAAAGGATAGGCATCTTGAACTTAATGAGGGAATCTTGAATTAAGGAAGGAAGTGTATGGAATCAAAGAAGAATCTACTGTAGTGTCCGAGGTATTTTCTTTTTGTTAGGTGTGGCAAATAATTTTATTTTTGCTCAGGCTGTGTCCATTCAAAACCTACCTTAAGACTACCTAATAATAATCATCAATTTAAAGTAATTATGCAGGTGTAGCCAATGAATTATAGATTTTTGAGCTTATGTCAATCAAATAAGAACATTCAGTTATTTCAGTTGATATTTAGCTCATCATTCACAACCTAAAAATATTATGACTCAAGTTTTGAGTGAAATTGTTATTCATATTTTAGTCAGTTAAATTCATGTTTTATTTAATTCTTGTTGCTATTGCCTGTATATATACTCGTACATATTCTTTAAAAAATACGCCTGAAAAAGAGCAATTTATAAATGAGTATAATTCAAAGGTTTTTCTCTAGATACTTTGTTTGATCGATTAGAATAAATATCTTTTTGTGTTGAGATTTTTTCTAATTCATTTTTTTAATTATGAATGTTAATTTAATTAAATAAATAATATTAAAGTACATTATAAATCAATACATTTTGTAATAACCAGTTGGTTCTAGAAAGGGATAGTGAGGACTATAGGTAGGCACCAAATAGTAGTTGGTTGGTGAAGGCTGATTATAATAATTGTGACCACTCTGCTGTGTAGTCTGAGGATGGAATAAAACTGGACCATATTGAATGTTATTTGGAGTCTGATGCACCAATTCAGTTGGAGGTCTGGTATTTACAGCTGTCGGTGAAACCTAAAGTACAAGAGTGAGATAAATATTAATCTCAGTGGAAGACAATTTTAAATATGCATAGGTTTAATTATTATATATCGCAAGTGACAAATATTTTACTGAAAGTAAAGGTTTCGTTAATGAATGTTTACGAGTTTGTTAATACTAATCCTTTACCCTGATACTTTTATGCATTCATAAAAGTGAAGCATTTGGACTTAAACTCAGCAAAATGTGATTCGAAAACTTGCCTTACCACAGTACATATTATAGTTACATATTTCTCCTTTTTTACATAATGCATGGAAAATAAAAGTCACGACTTTGACATTTTACAAGTGAGGTTTATTACTATTAGGACCTTTAGTAACTACGTTTAGAAAATATTAGTGAAAACTATGATATAAAGCATAATTTTGTAGAAGAGAGAAGCTTAATATTTGATTCAAGATGAAATACTTTTGAGATGTTGACACCAAGAAAAATAGAAAAATTAGATTGGAAGGAAAAATTATAACTCAGTTTTATTATAGCCATGAACCATCATCTTTTTTCATGGTGTTCTTTAGAATACTTTCATTAGGTATTATTTACATTAACAAGCACTTCCTGACAAACTTCACAACTGGTGTCTTTCTGATCATCAGTCCTCAGACAGCACAACTTATGTATGTAATGCAATGCATCCTAAACTTTTCAGTCAACATTTGATGATAAACCCCCTTGCTACTGCTCACTACTAGAGGAACTTCTCAGACAATTACAGAATGATTTTCATGAAAAATAGTGTAAATTCTGTTGCCATGGTCATCAAATCTTACTGTGGAAGATCATCTAAGTCAGAGATTTTCAATAACCAAAATCGGTCAGGAGCACTGGAACGCAAAGAATTTCCTGGTTTCTAGTTATTAACAAACACTATGAGTTTCTTTTCAATGTCCCTAGTATATTAACTAAGGCCATCCATGATTTTAGGATGGTTTTACCCAGGTCTTAGTTAAAGCATTATATGTATCACCACTCTCTATACTATATGATGATTTTGGGTTACTTGTAAGCTGTAACAATATTAAAATAATATGTTGTGTGTTTCATCTGAACTATTTTTTAAAAGATATCATTAGTAAGTAGAATAGGTGGTAAGGTGAGATAACTTTTTAAATAAGATAGATAGATAAGGTACCAACTCATGATGCTACACCAACGGGAAGAATGAAACAACTATCGATTTCTAGTGTTTGTGATCACTTGAAAAATTCCTGGTGGAAAGTTAAAAGTGAGGCTATCATAATTACTTTCTAAAATTATAAAATTAGCAATGATCTAGATGGAAATGAACATGAAATTATGTGTGAGGAAAGTGAAACCTCAGTGAAAATAACTATGGAAATAATTCAACAGCAGTGATGGATTTCTGGGATTCCACAGCACATTGATATAACTGCTAATTTTTTAATAATGTAATTCCAATTTTTCACGTCAAGTTTTGACATTGAAATGCTTTTTATCCTTTTATTTCTGTTCAAAGAATATTTCATAAATTCTAACCTAAAAAATCACAATGTCTTGTGCACTGGTGCATCATTTGGACTAGGAAATATGGTATATTTTCTAAAAGGTTTATAAATTGTGTATACTAATTTACGAAGAAGGAGTATCAGGAGGCTGTAGAGAAAATGATGGATGACGGTAAAGAACTGAGTGCTATCGAAGAAAAATGGGAATGTATCAAGAAAGGGATATTGGAAGCCGCTAAAGACACTATAGGAACCGTTAACGGGAAAAGGATAAGGAAACCATGGGTAACGGATGAGATGATTGCAAAGATGGACGAGAGAAGAAGATGGAAAAATGTAAACACAGAGTTAGGCAAAATGAAGTACAAAGAGTTAAACAATAAATTGAGAAGGGCCACAAATAAAGCAAAAGAAGAATGGTGGAAAACGCAATGCGAGGATATGGAAAGTCTACAGAAGAAGGGTGAAATTGGTGCTCTATACAGCAAGGTTAAGTTATTGTCGGGAAGTAAGAAGGCAGGATCTGTGCTAACAGTTAAAGATAAATGGGGTAAGATAATAGTTGAACCAGGAAAAATCCAAGAGAGATGGAAGGAATATATAGAAACACTGTATGGTAAAGAACTTAGGCCGACAAGGTTAGACATAGAAAAGGAACATGAGGTAGAAGAAGATAGCTTAGGTCCAGGCATACTCGATGATGAAATAGAAAGGGCATTAAAGGAGATGAAAGCAAACAAGGCTGTGGGGGTGGACAATATTCCTGTAGAAATGTTGAAATGGTTAGGGAAAGGTGGGAAGAAGGCCATATATGGACTGATTCGTAGTATCTATGAGGAAGGAATCTGGCCGGAAGATTTTGTGAGATCGGTGTTAGTTCCTATTCCAAAAAAGGCAAAGGCTTCGTCATGTGAGGATTACAGAACAATAAGTTTGATATCCCACGCAGCTAAAGTTATTCTCAGGATCATCAACAAAAGGATAGAGAGTAAGGCAAATGATTACTTAGGGGATGATCAGTTTGGGTTCAGGAAAGGAAGAGGTACGCGTGATGCCATTGCAGTAATGAGATCACTAGTCGAGAGAAATATAGAATACAATCAGGACGTTTTTGCCTGTTTTGTAGATTTCGAAAAAGCGTTTGATAGAGTGAATTGGGAAAAATTAATGCGTGTATTGCAGAAAATAGGAATGGATTGGAGGGGCAGGAGACTGATCCGCAACCTGTACATGTCTCAGACTGCTCAGGTGCGAGTGGGGAACGGAGAGTCCGGATGGGCAGTGTTAGGAAGAGGTGTAAGGCAGGGTTGCCCATTGTCACCGGTACTGTTCAACGTATATGTAGAGGAAATGATTAAAGAGGCATGGGAAGAACTGGAGGTAGGAATGAAAGTCGGAGGGGAATTCATAAAATCGGTTAGGTTTGCTGATGACCAAGCATTAGTTGCTCAGTCAGCCAAGGGGTTGCAAGCATTGTTGAGTGAATTGGAGGTTCAGTGCGATAAATATGGGATGAGAATCAATATTAATAAAACAAAGGTTATGCGATTTTCTAGAAAGAAAAAGGCTAAGCTAAATATTAAAATAGGCGGGGAAAGAATAGAGCAGGTAGAGCAGTTTACATATCTCGGAAGTGTTTTGGACCAACACGGTCAAAGTGGTAGGGACGTAAGGAGAAGAATTGCGCTAGGCAAGGAGGCTTTCTCAAAGAGGAGGGAGTTGATGACGGGGACGTTGAGTAGGGATGTTAAGACAAGACTCGTAAAAACTCTGATATGGAGCGTAGCTATGTACGGCGCGGAAACGTGGTCGCTGAAGCAGGAGGATAGACGTAGATTGGAGGCTTTTGAAATGTGGGTATGGAGAAGAATGGAGAAGGTGAAATGGACCGAAAGGAAAACAAATGAGGAAGTACTAGAAATGGTGGGGGAGGAGAGGGGTTTGTTGAGAGAAATCCTATGGAGGCAGGAAAAATGGATGAAAGGCGTATTGAGCGGTAGTGGAATGTTGAAGAGGGTAATAGAGGGGAGAATGTTAGGCAAGCGTGGTAAGGGTAGGAACAGGATAGGGATGTTGGACGGGATGAAGGGAGGAAAGAAGTACACCGAGATGAAGAGGGACCTGATATAGATTAGTTTGCTAGGTGGGGAGTTACAAAATGTTTATTTGATAGTTGTGTCCATCCAAAAACCTGCCTTAACCGGTAGATTACCTAATAATAATACTAATTTAGGAATTCTCATTTCCCTTTACCTTTAAAATGGCAGATTGTCAATTCATCTCTCTGCTTAGGGGACATATGTGCCTAAATCGCAATGTTATCCCAAAATATTTTTGCAATTCTCTAACTCTTTGGGTCCACTTACAATTCCTCTTGTAGAAACTTTCTACAGTCTAATTTGGTTCCAAAGTTGTGTTTAATTATGTTAATCTAAGAGTTAAAAAAACTATTCATACAGTTCCTTGATATATTAATGAACCCAAAAGACCGTCGAAAATTTAAATTTTAGCACCTCTATCGGAAACTGTTATAATTTCATTCTTTGATTTTTTTTCATGGTACATACCTTGGCACTTCCGTAATAATAATGTGGTTCATCAAATCAAAGATTTACACAAAAATTTATCAAAGAAATTCATGTTTATTTCCTAGATTTCAAAGAAAAGTTTATAGTTTTGAGATTGTGTATATTGAACTTTTTTATGGGGAATATTAGTGTGAAAGGTGATGGAACTCTCTGAAAGTTGTCACTCACTATTTGTCTGTAGTGATTGATTTCAACTAACTCCATTCATTTACTGGTCTACTGGAACTGGTTTGAATTCTATTATTTACTCACATTGTTATTGGTCTATGTACCAAGTAATGTACTAATGAATTAGCTACAAAAGTTTTTGTTATTTTTCTCCCATTTATCTTTATAAAATTTGTTTCAGTTCATTATTGTTAACTCCAGCATTCTTTGAACTCCTACCATTTTGCATCTGAAAAATTTCATCTTCAAATTTTTTTCCAGCTGGTGAATCTTTTGGAGTGCTAGTAGATCATTTTTTGTCTATTTCTTTTACATTTTTTCATTTTCATTATTTTTATACATTTTCATTTCAAATTCCCAAAGAGTTGTATGAGTACTGCAAGCTCTTTTTATTTTTACATTTTGAACTTTTTCAAAACTTTGAATCCCATAGATACTTTTTCTTTTCATTGCATCTTCAGGAAAAAGCAATTTCTGGCATTATGATCTGAAGTTTCTATTGGGTAGCTGAAAAACAGGGGCAAATATTCAGCTGCGGATCAATGAATAAATTTTAAATTTGCCCCTCCAATTTGCAAAGTTGTGGTTTTCATGCATTTATAAATACCTTCTGAGGATACAAAATGAAATATTTGACCTTAGATTAAAAATTTTAATTAAATGGTTATCGCAATGGTTTGCATTTCAGTGAAATTAATCTTTAGAATGTGCATCAGCTGTTTGTTCTTTCCAAAGGAGCACTCATAATGAGTGTGCACTTAATTACATATTTTCAAAGGACATTCTTTGCATTGCCTGAAGCATAATTTATTCCTGTGAAAAAATACTTTTCCTCTAGCACCAAGAATAATATTCAAGTAAGCCTTGCATGTGAATGCTTGCTACTTTCTGGACTTGAAAGATGTGCCACATGCAGTTCAATAATTCTCAATCTGTTATTTGGACATCTTTCTTACCTTTTTCTACTTCCTTAAATATTTCCCCAAGCAAGTTGGTTAAATAGTAGTAGTTTTCCAGAAAATATTAAAAAATGCTCAATGGTTCATGACCATATTCAGTTGATTTACTACAAGTATATGCTTGTTATTTTTCACCTATTGCCAAAAACCTCTTAATGATGCCCTATGTGCATGTTTTCATTACTTGGAAGGTGAAGTTCGGACTTTGAACTGCTAGGCCCACCTAACTCGGCCAGTTATCTATCAGAACCAATGTTTTCTCCCCAACAGATATCAGGATTAGTCACAAAGATGGAACAGAGTGAAAAATAAAGGAAAAGAACAAAGACAGAGGCAAGATTCTATCATGAGAAAATGAAAAATAGTTCAAGCCAAAATTTACCATCTGCCAGGAGGAAAAAAGAAAGAAATATTCAAATTACTACTAGTGAAGCTTCAACAGAGAAAAAAATCAGGAAGACTAATCGATATGAAAAAGAGGCTACCAATTAGGAGATCCAAATAACTGACCCTCAGGTGACTTTTTAAGTTTTCAACAGTCTGCCTAATTCGGTACACTCCAGATGTAGTAATAAGCCATATGAACATTCTGTATGGTTCTGAGGTATTAAACATGATTTTCCTTAGATATAAAGAACCTCCCCAATAGATTTCCTGTGTAAAGGAGACAATGATAGTCAAATTTATGAGAGGTATTTAGTTTTATTGCTATGATTTTCTTGTTCACCAACAATAAATTTATTCTCAGAGGATTTTTCATTTTCAAGTGGCATTCAAACTCGGACTTCAGCATGGTATAAGGATATGTTAAGAGCTGTGCTTTTTACCAGTTGGTTATTAAATCACAGCTTCTCCAAAGGTTTTCTTTAAGATTGGACAAAGTCAATTGGCCCATTGCAATTTTCCTCATTGCGATCACTACTGAATTGAGCTTATTAGTCCTGAGCTTAATAGTGCAATTGGCAGAACTACTAGTTAATACCTAGAATCCTGTGCTACAGATTTCAGTACTTGTGAATTGCTGGTGGTTCTAAATCTCCTGGGCTTGATTGAAAGGTTCATTGCATTAATTTCCATTTCTTAATCATTGATTATACTATAGAACACCATTTTGAAAAATATTCCTACCTAAGATTCATTTAATGATTAAATGATAACCTTTTATCATGGGTTTTCACCCTCATTTGTGATGAAAAGTAGTTTAGTAGTAATTAAATAAGTAAACACTATAAGTGTAAATATAGTAAAGTAGTAAATATGGTAATTAAAAAAGTGTTTTAGTATTAAGTAAAGTAGCAAGAGACGCAATGGGTTAGCAGGTGTATATATCACCCACCTACTTCTGACAACAGTTATAATTGACTATTTGCTAAAATAAAATGTACTATCGATTATAATTTATTATTTTTCATCCTAATGTGTAATTTAGCTGAAATTAACAACTTTTAATATATCTCTATGAAGGTCTACATAATATGCACTCCCAGAATTATGAAGTACACTCTTATTTTATTATTTTGATGTTTTAAATTTTAAGCATATACCTCTGTTGGCGACCACTTAATTTTACTTATAGTTACTCGAATCAAGACTTGAACCCCCAAGTAGTTACTACTATAAAATAATTAACTATGGTAAATCCTGGACCACTTCCAACTGATCATTTTAAGGGCCAGTACAGCAGTAACGTGCGTGCTCACCTCGTCGTAGGTGACCTTGTTGTATGCACTAGCGAAGTTCCCGTCATCCTCCGGGTCGTCCGGCGGTATCTCTATGACGAACCCTCCGGGGATGACGATGGTGTTGGGTGGGGTCGCGGGAGGGGTGGGCGGGGAGTCCGGAATGGCCGCCACCACCGCGCTGTCCCCGACTCCCAAGGCGTTCTCCTCGTCTGGAGATTCTGCAGGAGGTTGCTGGGATGGTCGCGGCGGGAGGTCGTAGTTTTCATCCAACAACTCCGTTTCCAGTTCTGGTTGCTCCGAGGCTTCTCCATCCGGCAGTCCTCCAGGACGCTGACCCTCGCCTTCCGAGGCGGCGACCAGCGGTGCGGTTGGAGCGGGAAATTGAGCGTTCGGTTTCTCGCTATTGACGATGTGAACCCTTCCGATGGAAATACGGCCACTCAGTCGATGCAGAAATTGATTTCAATTGGGTTATTGGGTCGTGATGAATTGCTGCTTCCCATTTTGCGGGGGAACCGAAATCCAAAACAACTTTGATCGTCAAATCAACCGGCGGCGTTAGAAATTTTGGCGCCTGAGCTTGACCTTAATTGCCAGTCATTTCACGTCTTTCCCTTTCTCTCTTAACCATCTGTCCGTGATTTTTAAGAATAGGCAGTGAAGTTGCCCCTAGGCAAAACATTTAAAAAGAAAAGCCTCGTAAAATTTTAAAGGAGAATGACCAGTTTATACATTTATTCGAATAACCAGTATATATACGACATAAATTGCTGTACTTTGAAGTTTTGACCTTCATAGGTTTAACGATGTCTCTATTTCTCTTCGAATATCAAGTTGCGAAAATCGTTTACCAATGCGTGCTTCTGTATGTCCGTACTAATCAATGGTTGAGCTTTCAAATATGAACCAACTCTCAGTAATTAAGGTTTCGGTTAGGGATATTGAAAGAGATTTTACCCAGTTAGACAACGTCTCACCACTATTATAAGTTAAATGGTATTGTGCATAGTTTCATGTTTCTGTACTCACCTTCCTCTCTTTATTATTCACCCCATAATTAATTTTGTAAATGTATGCAAATTTCTGCTATCAATGCTCCCCGCACTAAGAAGTCGTACAATAAACAGTTCTTCAATTCTGAATAATTCTATTTCCCTATCCTTTCCCTACCCCTTCTTCGTTTGCTAAACTTTCTCCCCTCTATCACAGTTTTCGACACCCCACTGGCGATCAATATGCTTGTTATGCATTCTTCCTGCCTCCTTATGATTTCTCCCAACAATCCCCTCTCCTTAAAATCCTAGCGCTTCTTCATTTGTTTTCTTTTCAGTCCACTTCACCTTCTCCATCCTTCTCTACAACCACATTTCAATGCCCTCCAAACATCTACGTCTATCATCCTGCTGTGCTGACCATGTTTCCGCGCCTTACATAATTACGCTAACCTTCAAAGTTTTAACGAACTTTTCCTTAGCATCCTTACTCAACGTCCCTGTCATTAATTCCCTCCTTGTTAAAGCCTCTTTACCTAGTGCAATTTCTCTCCTTCTGTCCCAAATACTTTCACCATTTGGGTCGAAAACACTTCCGAGATATGTGAACATTTCCATCTACTCTATTTTTTGCCCTCCTATTTTAGTGTTAAGCTTCGCCTTTCTATTTATGGAAAATAATGTTCTACAATTTTTTTGCGAAGTTTTATTTAGAAAAGTGCCTATGGCTGTGACTTTTGGCTTCCTGGCTCATTTGTACCACCTTATTTATTCATTATAACAGTCGTCGAAATCACTCATGTTTCTTATCCAACGATACTAATTTAATTCCATGTAAATGGTTCGCATCACGTTCCATGTTTATAGATATCTCAAATCCTTGGCATAAAAATGTCTAAATAAATTATCGAATTTTTCTATTTACTTTATCGAAATTACTTATATTATTTGCAATGACTTCCAGAGTGTTTTGAAAGAGGAGAACAATTATTTCATCTTAATATATATTTAACTCAGATCTCGTGATTTTCAACCAGCTGATGTCAAGTTGGAATAATTTTGTAGGATTAATTATAATAATTGGAACCATTTTTCATGCATTTTGAATACATTTTAGCCCATAAAAGTGAATTTTTTTTGCGAAAAAGTGTCCATCTAATTTATCTTAATAGCAAAAGTTTGCGAGATTCTCAAAGTAAAGTTGTGTAAAAAAATCTAACGTTAATGTTGTCCTTATCTTGAAAGAATTCTGTTGGTTTTTAGGCCATCAAAAGGATTTTGAGTAGCAGTGCTTTCACTACGGGTGCGAGTGGTATTTCACATCACAACGAAATAACCACGTTCATCTTTTCTTAATTAGTCTACACCTTGTTTGATACATAAAATGTTTGATATATCAATTGCACTGGAATCTAAAGAAACTTTGTTTAAGCCTACCAATTAGGTTTAAGTCTACCAATATGGTCTGTAGGAAACATTCCATACCACTGTTTTGAGAAGCTTAATTTTGGGTAGCATCTGTACCGTTTGAAAGTATTATCAATGCGATCACACAATATCGAAAAATTGTACCAGCATATTTATATCATTTACCTGAATCCTTTTTCATCAGCAATATAATGGACTACTCTGACGTTTCCGTCCGGTTCCAGGAGACCGTAGGACCCGGTCACCGAGCCATTGGCGTGCCTTTCTTCGTCCCGGAATTGAATGTTTCCCGTCTCTGGATCGTCGACCTCGTAGCCGAAGGCGTAAGTACCATGGCCCTGTAGATGAAAGAACCAATTCTGGTCAGGTATAGAAACACATTATACCACAATATTTAGGTTCACTTTTTGGAGCCAGTACTCCCAAAGTGTTTGTGAAAAAGAGTGAAACGAATGGATTTGCAGTCAAAAATTACCTAATATTTCTCCGTCGCGAACTCATGAAATTCCGCAAATTATTACCATAATATTGACATACGTTACTCAGAAAGTATTATAAATTTTCCAACTGTCAACGATCATTATCATCTTCTTCTAAAGGCAGAGTCTTGTCGTTGCAGTCATTGTTCTCTTTCCATTACCGTTCTTTTCAGTTCATTGTAGGTTGTCACTCTCATAGTACTTTTTATATCATCTACATGTATTAATTTCTTTCTTGGGCTTCCTCTTCCTTTTTCCCTGATATTTTCCCCACCATTATATTTTCCAGAAAGTTGTTATGTCTGAGAACATCTCCAACAAATTTAATTTTCCTTTTCTTAATCTCTTTTATTAGATTCCTTTTCTCTTTAATTTCTCTCGGTACTTCTATGTTCATTTTCTTGTTCGTCTATCTTGTTCTTGTTCTCCAAATCCACATTTCCATTATTTCAACCGAGCCTTTTCCCTCTTTCCTAATGTCCGAGTTTCGCATCCATATAATAATGTATTCCGAATAAACGTTTTTGCAAATGACTTTCCACTTTCCAAACTCATGTGTTAGTTTCCTAAAAGATTATTTTTATTTTCATATGCCATCTTCGCCAAGGATATCCTTCTTTTCTTTGTAGAGGTGCATATATTGTATCTTGTAATTACACTCCCGAGGTATCATTATTAATAATATCATTAAGATAGTATTATTATTTATGATATAATTTTTAAATATATTAAATTAAACTAATTTCCAACAAAACAACTAATAACTTTCCAACTATGAATGCAGTATAAATAGCATGGTAACACTTTTCAGTTGTAAAAATTCCGTTCGAGAAATCATTCAATTTAAGATGTGTCGCCAAAACGTTACAAATAAAAAATAAGTAAAGTTAAAATTTATGGTCGATGTAAGAAAATAAAGAGAAACTGTGCATATGTTACCATTGCTTGTAGCGCTGCTGTAATTAAAATCAAGAATGTCTTGGCGTCAGCCATTCAATCAAATTAATTTTATTCGTTTTCAGTATTGAATTACTGAAACGTTTACATAAATTTAGGTTTTTTGATTATTTGTAATTTTACAGGTAAGTTTGAATAATGCAGTTTATAGCCTAAGAATGAAAATTCTTCACTCTGAATTCTTAATATGCACGTCTGCTACATTAGAAGTGATGTAGAAGAAGGCCTTATATCAATCTCGACCTCGCTCCAATAAAAACTACGTAATATATTTTTTATTTCGCTTTGGTCTTAGGTTTAACAGCATCTTATAAATTTCCTCCATTCCTTGGTAATAATTCATGAGGTAATTCAGTGGAAACACTTTAATTTGTGACTGAATGGTGCAGATTTTTTCCAATTTCTAGTTACAGACATTTGCAATAGACTTCACAGTAGGTATTTAGGCACTGCTTTGCTTAACAGGCTGTCATTTTTAATGACGGTGCGACTCTTTTAAATAACAGATGGATATCACTCTCTTCTTGCTCATGAATAATCCGCTTCCTTTTCTGGTGCCTCCGACCAACAGTTTTTTCAGAGTGTCACCTTTGAAAAATTAAAATAAGTTCACAATTCATGTTTCTTAGACTTTTTGGTTTTCTGGTATCATGGATGCCGCAAAGGGTTCCGAGAGAAGTTCCCTATTTTAATATCAGTCTCTGAGATACAATAAATCATACTTAGGCAAAACCCCAGCTTAAGAAACTTGGCAAAAAAATTGCGCGTAGTAAATTACTAAAATGACAGCATCGTATTGCATAAATGTCAGGAAACAGTCAACAGAAAATACCCACAGGATTTTGTAGGATATTTGGGTATTTGTAACTATTTAAATACAAAATTCTGGAAGCGTCCCTGCTTGAAGTGATCACTCTTAATTTTCTTAAGATTATGGGGCCATTCCACTATGGTTTAAATGGTAACATGCCATCACTGGATGCCTGTCATACTTAACTACTATGACGCGAACACAGAAATGAAAATAATTATTTAATTGGAAAGAGAAAAACAATACCAGCATCTATAATTTTTAGCATTAATTTTATATTGATCGCACTAGAAAACTATGGTGGGGATATTTTCCCAGTAAACCTAGGTATAGAAAAGGAATTCGACGTAATAAGGATAACTAAGGTTCAGGAACACTTGATAGTGAGATAGAAAAGTCACCTTGGGAAGTAAAAGAAGGCTGTCGAACTACCAGGTTTATGACAAAGTGAAATGGAGCGATTTTATTGCTTGAAATTGTATGCAATGATGATGATTCATAGCCCCAAAATCTCCCAGGAATGACTGAATCAATGAGTGACGAAATCGTAATGAAATAATTGAACAGTTGAGGTCTATCAAAAATAGCGAATCAGCAGGACAGGAAGGGATTCCAGAAGGAGTAATTGAAGAGTTGGTTAAAGAAATTGGCGACTTTTTATAAAACTATTCAATAGTCCTTATCCGAAAACAAATTCCTGCAAGACTGGAAAATAGCCCTCGTCACTCTAATTTTAAAGAGCGAAAATGAGCAAGATCCCGGAAAATACCGCTTTATATCATGAAAATGCTTTAAGATTCCCGTGTGATCATACCCACGGACCATTTAGTTCGATTGAAACAGGTAGATAACAATGGCTTGGGTCCGGATCCTGGCGGAGGCAGAATTTTTCTGAGACATCCTCCCCTACTTTGGTACCTTGAGGAAAGCACTTAAATGGAGTATGATGGGACGTTAAACTGTGGACCCCTTGGTGCCTTTTATTAATTTTAGGCTAATCCCGACACCGCTTTCTCTCCACTATTCCTTAAAAATCCTATTTTTACCAAATTAACCACCTGTAAATGACTCCTAACACTACCGTAACGCTTATTTTATCGATTTCATCGATGTTAGTCCTTGTCAGGATTGGGGAAAGTTATAGAAAACAATAGGTAGTGATGTATTTATGGGAAAAACCATCGACTCATAGAACTATTCCATTAGCATAGCACACCAGTCCTATGCTACGATTCAACTCCCTCCCTCCCACATAAAAGTGATATCACCACATCATCTTAGGTTATTTGTAAAAAAAATGTACTATGATAAACTTAGTAGCATATAAAAAATATTAGAGGAGCTAGGATGGCAATCCCTCATGGAGTGAAGGTTAAATTACAGATTAAATCTCTTCCATGAATTGGAAGGATGCCTCTTAAGCAATGATGTTGAAAATGTGTGGTTAGGCCCTTGGTATTACGGTAGGAGATTTCATGTCAATAAAATTCGAGAGATTAAGTGAGGACCAGATAGATTTCAGATGTCATTTTTCCCACCAACGATAAGGGATCAGAATAAAATGGCGTTTGTCCGACCGCACCGGGAAGTAATGGTGTTTTGGGTCAAGGCCAGTCTGGCGTGTAATCTCCCCCTGCCATATGCCCTAGCGATGGCTCCCAGGGTACTGAATAAAACTAAAACTCTATGTGCGGAGAAGTTACGCTAGAGACTTCTTCGTAGCCGTATTAGAGAAATCTAGCTTCAGCAAAATATTTGCAGAGAAAAAAATCGGTTTGAAGAAAATTAAGGTATTATTTCGAGTTGGTTGGATCTCATTTTGAATACGCGATGAAAATTGGAACATTAGGAAAATTAATTGTGTAGCTCTAAAATAGGTCGTCATTCAGATATTCCGGACATTGAATCCTTCGACTCAACTTGCGAAATTGTATGAATTGATGGAAACAATTCCAAGAAACTATGGGAGATGCCGCGACAGTAACTCCTAACGGAGTCATCCGCAATATGCGCATTACAATGCGACAATTTCAGAGTGTAAACATCATTCGCTTTGACCAGGATTCGAACCCGGATTACTCGATGTCCCCAAAATTTCAGAGTACGAGAGGACGCCTCGGTAGCTTAAATGGCTAAAGTACTCGGCCTGACATCGAGAGATTCGGATTCGAATCCCGGTTAAGTGGAATGATTTTCACGCTCTATAATTTTTACATTGTGATGGAAACAAATTCTCTTCGTAGGTTTTCAGTTTATAAGCGATTGCTTTCAGTGCCGTGTGCCATACTTAGCGTTCATACATAACAAAGAGGAAATACTTACTTCGTGTCCTTGCTCGTGGTACGCCTGACCCCAATCAGCAATCGACAAGCGAGGTTTTCTTGGTGCTGAATTGATGTTTTGCAGCAAAAAAGCGAATGCGATGAAGTTCCTGGTGTAGGAACCCTGTAAATGAAAGCGTAATTGTAGGCTATGTACATATGAATTACTTTGACCATTAATAAACGACTATTTTTATTTGCATTTTTCCATGATAGAATTAAATAATCATGAAATGCTGTAAAATGATTTGAATTGTCTATTCAATTCTCATCTCTCCATTATTGTGCATTAACATTTTATCATTTTCTTCGTACCCATTTATGTAAGAAATATATGACATACACGACTAACATAAAATTGCGTCCAATGTTAAATTAAAACGTTTCTCTCTCTTTTAGTCGCTTTATTCTTTGGTGATTTCATTTTAGTTTTGGCTGATCTTTAGTTAAAATATTAAACATTGTCAGTCACAAACTTGATTATCTCATCTACTATTCTAATAGCATTTTTCCTTTTCAAGTCTGCCTTTAGATATTTTCTGAATCTTGAGTGGGGTTTCATATTCTATTCCTTGAGTAGGGTTTCACCGCTCATCCCTTCCGACTGCTCTCCCATTAACTTATGTATCTCCAAAAGTCAAAAAATTATGGATTGTGTAAGTTTTTTTATAAAAATTTGACTAAGGGTAAAAGCTCATTGAAAACATAGCTTTACGTCGTAAAAATCTAATGCTTAGCATATTGCCACACTTCATATCTTATTCGAGCAATCGTTGCGACAGTTTGCTGAACCCTGATAGGGATTAACTATTAAGTCCGTAAAAGTGAAAACCATTGTTTTTTCCACAAAACATTTATCTATTTAGAGTATTCCAAAAAACCTTTTCGTACACCTTCATCAAGGAACATCACAAGTTACTTGATCCATTTATTTCTTTTTTTTTTTCACCTCCCGCATCTCATTTCCATCATTTCAAATTTTCAGCCAAGTGCTTTATGCGCGTACAATACCCAGTATGAATATCTTAATAATTATTAAAATATTTTGAGACTTATTTTTAATGCGTGGATGGGAATACTTATCCATGGTAGAGAGCCTTCTTTCGTAATGCTTAAGTCTGAATCCATCTTAATGTATTTTCTGCTTCTAGTTACTCCAATAACCACGCACATGAATTATTTCTTTCATTTTAGTTTTAATTTTTTACTGTTATGCCTGTGTTTCATTCGCCCCTAAAAGCTTTTACCTTAAAAATTACTCAATATATAGAAATAAGAATTTTCCAATTTTAACTCGACAGTGTTTGGATGGAGGAAGACATGACTATATAATTAGAGAATGCTGAATGTCACATTCGGTATCCAGTTAGTCTATTTTCTCATATTTATCATGATTTCACGCTAGTGGTCCCCTATATGATGTATTAATCATAAATAAACCAATATAAATACCTTTGCAATTCATACGGGAATAATAAATGCTCAATTCAAAATAATTCTAAAAAAGCAAAAAAAAAGTATCCTGTGGTAAAATGAATAATATATTGGACTCTAACCCAATCCATTACAAATTTCGATGTTTTTATTCCGAATACAATTTATCAAACACGATGTTTATATCTGACTGAAATATAATTTGTTAATTTACTAACTTTTATTTTTAGCAAAAATGTTAATGCGACGCTTCACCCCCTCGAGTCTCCTCTATTTCATGAGTATATCAAAGGTAGACGTATTCTACTTATTTGAAGTTAGGTTTTGGCTAAGTATACGAGTACATTTAACAAATCATGATATTTATTGATCACCATTGTGTAAAGGTCAATATTCGTATTTTCAATCCCACTATACTGAGTCACAATTAAAATATTCGAGCATTGCAATCGCTAATTTTCTGTCATTAAATATTATGTAGGTTGGAGAATTTCTTTGACAATTTTCCGATCACAGGTTTGTGACCTCCTCCAAGGAACATATTTCATATTAAGACAATGTAAATGTTTTTTATAACTCTCATTAATGCCCCAGTTGAGTTTTTCTGAGATGTATCAGGCACGTGGGCCTCAGTAATGGCCGATATTATGACACCTTTGGCCTCTTATTGCCATTAATCACAGCCCTCGCGAATATGAGGTCAATAAATATTTGAAGGCGTTTTTGCGAATTTAATTTGATAAGTAATCCAATTTAATTTTCTTCCTCTCATTCCGCATATAATCATTTTTTGCTTATGAAGTTTAAGAGCGGTTCTTCTTAGTTGGTGGGAAATATCGTTTTACTTTTGGCCAAGAGCTCTTCCTGTAAATTGGCACGTGAAATGTTTTTATTCACTTTATTCAATCACTTTAATTTCAGTTTTTTTCTTTTTTTTACAAACGCACCTAATTTGTGGACTTCTGATGTGAATGAGGGTTTTTCCAGTTAATCAGGATGTGAACGTGGAAAGACTACCGATTTCGTGTCATATTTTTTATTGCTGTCAATAATTTTATCCTCCGGTCCACACACTTAGGAGACACCAATAAATTACCCCACCTACAAATTTCTCCCCAATTGAGTCATGATAATTTATCTAGTACATATATTGATCGAAAAAATGTGGGTGAATATATATATAAATCACATTATCTCGGAAGTGTTTTGGACCAAGACGGTCAAAGTAGTAGGGACCTAAGGAGAAGAATTGCACTAGGCAAGGAGGCTTTCTCAAGGAGGAGGGAGTTGATAATGGGGCGATGAGTAGGGAGTTTAAGAAAATACTCGTAAAAACTTTTATATGGAGCGTAGCTATGTACGACGCGGAAACGTGGACACTGCAGCTGGAGGATAGAGGTAGATTAGGTACTTTTGAAATATGGGTGTGGAGAAGAATGATGAAGGTGAAATGGACTGAAAGGAAAACAAATGAGGAAGTACTAGGTATATTGGGCGAGGGGAGGGGCTTGTTGGGAGAAATCCTATGGAGGCAGGGAAATGGATGAAGGGAGTATTGATCGGCAGTGGGATGTTGAAGACTGTAATAGAGGGGAGAATGTTAGGAAAACGAGGAAAGGGCAGGAACAGGATAGGGATGATGGACGGGATGGAGGGAGGAAAGAAGTACACAGAGATGTAGAGTAGGTTGCTGGATTGTATTTTGTTAGGTGTCACAAAATATATATTTGGTAGTTGTGTCCATCCAAACCCTACCTTAACCGGTAGATTAATTAATAAAATAAAATATGTATAACATTTATAAATACATAACATAAATACCATAATTGGTATGTTCCTATTTTTCCTCAAAAGTGCCCAGGCATCTTTCACCTCTCATTATTTTTTCTACAGCCTGCTGATACTCCTTTTCTGATCAGATTAGTGTTTCTACGTTCCATTTTCTAAGCCGCCGTCCCTATGTCATTCTTTTGAATCTGACGCTACAATTCATAAAGATTTAATTGTAATCCGAGTTGGTATTTCGAGTACGCTATTTCTAAATCTTTACCTAACCATTATATAGCCTAACTAATACCTTCCTGAATCCCCCGACATTTTTCATGTGTACTTATGCCTTTGGTAGTGTAAATCTATTTGGTATGGGCAATCCTACCAGGAGCAAATATCATTGTCCCTGTCAGCACAACTCTAGGGGTCATTAGAGCGCACAAGCCCTTCTACCACGCCAAGGCTGTAGCCCATATGGAGGGAAAAACCTCAATATACTAAATCAAATATTCTTTATTACATTCTTTCGGTAACCATGAGGTACGTTTGGTTTATAAGATCAATAAATATAAGATGAAAATCTGAATGGCAATTTTTTAAATATTAATATTGCTTTGCTTCGTGCTCGAGTATAAGCCTAACCACTTACTAAATGAAAATATTCGATGTGCCTTTCATACCTGATTTAACACTGCGTTTAAAACTTGACGTAGACGTTTCCCTGACCACTGAAATTGCACTAAATAGGACAGCAAAAGATAGATTAACGAAGTATCAACGCGAAATAATGCTAATTTTTTCAGCATGTTTCCCGAGAGATGTTCAATTCGTTTGCGTACACATAAAATCATCCGGGGAATTTTCCCGGTCTGAGTGGTTGAGTGATGAAAGGCTAGTAAATAATGGTTGCAACTTCATCGCACTTCTGTTTAAGCTATGTCTGAATGGGTTTTTATAAATCAATTTTCGTAATCAAACCGTCATTTATGCAGAGGGCGTGGTGCCGGAGGGGGGGGGGAGGGATTTGACGTTCACACTTATCCCGTCGGCGGCGGCAGATTTAAGGAAGAATATGAGGCGATGCCTTGCGTAGAGGAGCGTTCTCGGCTGAGTGGCATTAGCCACGCTTCGGATGCGCAAACTCTCGTGCCAGAGTGCACTTACCATTCACGGGGCGTGTCGCATCCCTAGCACGGAGACCAAGAGGCGTGTCATCGCGCACAATGCCCGCCCGCCTCGCCGCCACCAGAATGTTATTTGCATTCTTCGAGGTGCTATCGAGTGTCTTGACGGTCACGCGTCCGTCAAATGACACGTTATCCATTTCCAATCTCTATAAATTCACTTAAACTCGATCAAAGCGTCCTTTTAAAATGTTCTGGACGAGTCATGTCCAAGGTTTTTTTAATACCCATCCGATCTGACACACACACACTTTTAAAATAAATTTCTGTAATACTAGTGATGGCTATAACATGTTCAAGCATCTAGAGTTAATGGGAATCGGTTTCTATTCCTAGTCTGGTAGAACGAATCGCCTACGAAGGAAATATCAGAGAAAAAAATGTTTTTGAGGGATTTTTGCCGTACTGATTTCAATACTTTAATTACATCGTGTGTTGATGCAACAAGTTACTTCAAATTAAGATAATGTTCATCCCGAAAAAGCTTAGCTATTTCAAAATCTTAAATAATATGGAAATTAGTTCTCTCTTCGCTCGTCTTTCCTCAACTACCCTGAAGAATTTCTCTTCTGCCGTTTTTCAATGCTGTTCGATTGCGAATTCCTAGGTAACGATTAAATAATATAAATAATAAAGTGCAACCCACCTTGAATGAAGGTGGAAAAGATCTGACTTCTTTAAAATTTATTAGAGCCAAAAATCAACCTTTTCGTCCCTTTGGTTGAGAATTTTATTACATCATTGATTGAGTGGGTACATTAAAAAATATTAGTTTCTTTCTCTGCACGTGTGCATTACTTTAATGCTAGTAATTTAATGGGGTAAAACAAAGGAAGTTGCCTATAATACCGCTCTCACGCCAGTCACAGTTCTCGTACTGAAATCACACTTCTTATTCCCGCGCTAGATACTATGTCCTTACCTTTCTTCCTATTAATTTCCGCCTTTTCTCTTTGTGGAAAAATGAAAATTTAGCATAAAATCGTCCAGACGTTCCGTTTTTTATTCAACAACAAATCCCTCTCTGCATTTGCCTGAAACCTGTCAATTCATCCCACTCATTTTTTCAGTTCCAGAAAGTGAAGTTCCCAATGGCAGTTTGCGCTCTAAAAGGCAGGTGTTCCTTTGGATTCTCAATTTCTACGTGTCGTCTAAAGACAATTGGGTCGCCGGGCGCCCGGCGCGCTCACTACTAGCGCCGCCGAGCACTCCCTGCGAATTGCTTCCGCTCCACGGACATGAGGGCGTTGCAGCAACATATATTGGGGTCGCTCTGAACCCAATTAAAAGTTTCACGCTAACACTAGAAACGATTAGGAACTGTCAATCAACTTTTAAAGTTTTTTTTTCAGAGATTGAAAAAGCGGTAGAGCAACAGGAATGTCATCGGCGCTTCACACAATCAAGAATAATTGGAGATGGTTTTGACTCCTCGGTTGAACAACCGATAATGTTTAAAGAGGATTTATTTTCGTACTTATTCAGTTCTATTCGTTGTTTGTTTGGAGAGTACGGGAGGAGAGAATTTCGTTAGAATAAATTTGAAAGGGCGTCAAAAACGGGTGTAGTACATCTTAAATGGTTGTGAAATGCTGAGGGTTGTGATAGAGGAAAGTATGTTGCATGAAGGACGAAAGGTAGGAAAAAAACATGTATGTTGGACGGGATGAAGGGTGGTAGGGAGTGTATGGATTTTAATTATGATTTCGGGTCATCTAGGGTTTAGGATAACTATTTAGTTTCTTGTTAGATGGAGCTTAGAAATGTCTGACGAATCGCGGATATGATCAGATAGTGAACCCATCGAAAAACTACATCTGCCGATGGCCTACTTTTGATAAGAATAATTATAAGTGGCTAGAGATGGTCAGAGAAATCATACATTTAAATTAATCCTAAAATTGTTTTCATAAAAGAAGATAGTGGAATCACATTATATACAGCTCGCTGTCTGTTTAAAGGTAGCGGGTTTGAATCCGACCTACCTCAATTCTCTATCCGTAGGGCATGGATTCTTGTATTTCTGCTCGTTGCTTTACAATGGAAAATATATGCTGCTGATGTAAATGTGAGGAATATATTAAAAAACGGACAAATAGTACTTCATTGCTGAATCATGTGAAAAATATTTCTGTATCAATAGCGGTTGCGTATAGGAGTTTTTTAGCTTTTTAGAATTAATTTTGTGCACAGTGTTTTGTGCCATGCCCTCGCAAATTTATAAAATCTCCTAAGATGTTGCCGAAGAAAAATATGGTCAATAACTATTCCATCGAAAAGGGAAAATTGTCTCTGTCAACAAAATCTCGTCAAAAGGGTGATTATGATTAATGAAATGTTAGGATCGTCTTATTTAACTATTTTAAGATTAATAGCCTATCTTCATTAGTTGTCAGTTTAAGGCGTAAATTTGATTTGACCTTTTTTTTATTCTGCTCGTATCACATTTTTCAGCTTTCCGCTTTTCCCAATTTCATTACTGGGGGCTGGCGAGGCTTAGTTGTTATCGATTTTATCCAAATCGAATTAGTCAAAATTGTAACGCATGAAATCAGACCGATAATTATTCGTTAACTGAGGTTTTATGCATTCAAACGTGGTTTATTGAAATACTTCACCGGTTTCGACATTTCCATATCATTACCAAAAGTACAATTGTACGTTTTGATTGAAATTGTACTTTTTATAATGGAAAAACGTTGAATCTGGTAAAGTATATCTTTGAACAAGTGTTTTTCAATCACAACGAGTAAATTCCAGAAATTCACAGTACCTACAATTGATTCCATCTAATCGTTCTTGGATGCCTAATTCCTACGCAAGAAAAAAATTCTTAATTTTATAAGAACTAATAATATTGTTAATTTTACTGATACTGCGGATAATTTCAAATATGAAATAGTGTGACACATAATTACGAAAGTTTTCAAAAGGAAAAATCCTAGATGATATTAATTCAAAAGATCACACGCTTGGTAATCACGTACATTGCCCGTGACTAATGGAATATCGCTCATAGATACTTCATAAAAAGCAAGTAATACGTAAGTTAATTAGTTAAGATAAATACACTAAATATTTTTAGCAGTCTTTTCAAGTTGTTTATGAAACAATTCGTCTAGATAGAACAGTTAATCTATTTTGAAAGTGTTTTGGAGGACATGGACCAAGATGAACGTAGAAGAGATGAGGGATATCAGAAGAAGAATTGCGTTTGGCAAAGAAGCATTCACAAGTAGAAGGAAGTTTATGTCAGACACGTGGAGTAAGGATGTTAAGAAAATTCAAAACTTTGGTGCGAGGTTTTGGACAGCGCGGAAATTTGATCATTGAAATAAAATGATAAACTTAGATTGTAGGTTTTCGAGGCATGGGTGTGGAGAACGATAGAAAATGTAAAATGGACTGGAAGGAAAATAAACGAATAAGTACTAGGTGCACCAGTAGTACTAGTAAAAGTACTAGTACCACAAGTACTTTTTATCACAGCGCGTAACTACATGATTAAATTGGCCTTCTAATTAATTTGATGAAATTTATCTTCCATTTTCTAAAACTATTGACTTTTTTCGACTGTTATGGAGTTTAACATAAGCAGGCTATTTATAAATTCAAATACGGAATAATAAACACAAACGAACAAAATTCCTTTTTGTTCCCTAACGTATTTGTGGTCGGGCATAATTTTTTCGATTGAAGAAAAACGTTTTCGTTGGGTACTTCGATGTGCCATTCGGGTAATGGTGAACCGAATGTAAATGCGATTACAAATGGGCTACTAAAATGTTGCACTGGAATACCATGGCGATAAGTGCATAATCACGAAAAACGTATCCTAAAAGTCATTGGTGTAATTAGCAAACAGGTTTAAAGAATAACGGCTGAACTTAAAAGTTGGTCTGATAGTTGGCTGTCCCGGTGAGTTTCGTACTCGTACTCCAGATTGACCGCGCGCAATATTAAAATTTACGGTTGTATTTTATATTGACTTGTGGCCAAAAATAATGATTTGATCCACTTCCTCTTATGAAACGTGCTGTGTAATTTGATCTTAGCGGTGAAATTTTTATACAAAATGTTCATATGAGTTGCCCCAAATTCTGAATTCGATTACATTTTATGCAGACTTTGGAAATAGTATAAATTCCAAACTTTCCATGTACTCGTGTAGCTTAAGTCAATATCTTGCGTCACTTTTGCACAACATGTAACTACAGCTTTTTACTATTATTGTGTCACTTCACTAACTTCTCTAAACAGTAAAAAACTTCACTGGTGAATTTTCGTCACCAGTTTTCTCATCGTTTGGTGTTTTAAGTATGCAGATATTATGGGTCAATAGAGTCAATTTTTCCACTTGGAGATCCTCTATTTAATTTCATTCGCTGAAGTTTGTCGATTTCTCATTTTCTTTACATTTAGTGTATAACTCTTGTTATAATTCCACTTAAACGGTGGTTATTTGGTGCATTCTTATGTGTATGAAATTATGACTTGCAGAAGCATCTGTGTACCTTTATATAATTATATTTCAATATCAAACTAAATGTTAGCAAATAGTGCTTTACTGCAATTTTACGATAAAAATGAATAGTTGTGTATTATATGACGTTGACAAATCTGAGTTTTTAATTAATATAATTTCGATTTTGAAAAATATAAGGGGATGTGTTGAACAAGACCAATTAAAAATACCCGGTACTAACATAATGAATAGCTACTCTTATTTGAAACTCTGAAAATTTCTCATTAGCATTTGTTACCCCCTTAACTATTAAATGACTGAAATCCAATTTTTTAGGCCAAAACTCATTCACTAGACCTAAATTCTATTTCTTGTTTTCAAACATCTCGAGAACTAGTACTTACATTATATTTTCTAGAATAGGAGAGTAATGGTGTTATATAATTCAGTCTTCAGGATTCCCAGCACCAAAAGAAAAATTATTATTTATCAGTGGCGGCAATGGACTCGTATCTTGGTTAATTCTGATTCTCATTTAAGGTACAATTTTGAAAGAACCTCAGTTCAGTTTCCGATTTTCACTTTTTAAGTAAATGACAAAAGCTGCAGAAAATCAAATCCTTTTTAGACAGTCCCCTTCTAACGCAATTTTCGCTGAACGTTGATTAAGGAAACGATTACATTAGCTTTTGCGTCTCTGGCTTTTATAGTGCCCTGTGTTAACGACGAGAGCAGGCAATGTTGGGAGCCTTTATTGGAAAGATATGGAAAGTGTTCATTCTCTCTAAATACCTAAATGGGCCAATGGAGTGCAGCCTTTGCAGCCAAGAGGTCTGAATAATATCTCGTTAAGTATGTACTCAGACGAAGCGGCTTCTTTAATAGTATCACGACCATGCACAAAAGAAATGCCCTCGTTTTGTTGTACGTGAAGCTTTTGTCCCAAAAGCATTATACTTGAGGCCACTCCAGCCATCCTGAGTCCACATGGTAGTTTACCGCTAGATACAAGCAGAAAATGGTTAATGTGAAAACAATTTTGTCATCCTAACTTGGATTTGTGACCGATAGAATACCCAACCCGTTTTCGAACGCCGCTCGTCGGCGACAAGGTGATCGAATGAATGTGGGCGGATGGTCAGTCTTTTGACGCTTCCCTGGGTCACTGTCCGACTTCGAAGATATTCCCTCATATATATGCATGAGAACGGTAACGTTCAACTATATCCGATATCTCTTGCCTCCCGCGAGAACTTTTCTTGAATACCTAAATATTTCGGGACAGCATTGTAACACCCGTGTCCGCTGAATTCTCAAAACTGTAATTATTGGTATATATTGTAATAGGCGCATAACATTTCCTCCTTGGTTTGAAATTATTGTTATTATTAAAACTCACATGTGCAGATAGTCAATGTCAGGTGGCACACAAATGATGTCACGAGAAATTTGAACCAATTGTTGTAGACAGTAAATATTCAGTTATATGCTGTAAATATTCTGCAAATACTGGGGATATCCAGCGTTTATGGTTATCTATCAGAAAAACAATAAAAATTGTTTCTTTTATCTCAACTTACTGAGCATTGTTTTTTTGTGCAGACGAGAATGATTATTTCACATATAATATTATACTCAAATAATATTATTCATGAAAAGTACATTCCTTGAATTTTCACCCTCAATCTGATCTTTTGGAGAATCAGCCAAATTCCAATTGTAATGAGTGAGGAAGTACAACTTTTCAACAATTGTTTCATATTTCCGTTTGAATTATTTGGACATTTCGATTATTATTTTACTTTTTTGAGAAATAAAACTAAATAACTGAACTAAAATGTTCATTAGGAAATTTTCATTCTTTTTTCTAAAAATGGACGTTGTCGATGTTTTATACCGACTGAATATCTCAATTAAAATAATAAAAGGAGGTTAATTTTAGGTCAAAGTACGATTATGATTATTGAGTTTACTCTCTCTACTGACAACTGTAGGCATTGGGAATCACTCCCAAAGAGGGTAATGCCCTAATTGTCTCAACTTGTTACTTTTCGGACTATTAATATTCTGTTCAAAATATTATTCCTTTCACTTCAAATATGTACGAAAAACAATGGTATCAAAGGAAGACCATATTTTAATTGCTTGAAAAATAAGATGAGCAATTTTTTCTTCTAAACCATAAAATTAATTACTCTTTCTGTGCATTTTTATTTTTTTGTAGACACCTTAAAGTTTAATATGAGTCTGAAAATTGCTACCTACCTACCTTGCCTCAAAAACATACTTCATGCAATCAATTTTCAAATACTGGCAATTGATTCCTTTTACTTTAACCATGTCTTTTGGATTTTATGGGTTTAATGGGAATTTCTTTTTGGTTTAGTCTCTAACTTATTGGTGCGAGTTGATGCAGTGTCGAGCACATTAGTCGCGATGCTGTAAAATCCACATTCGAAAGCACGGACCAGTACATGCAGCAGCTAGAACATGCTGCTCTCTGCTTAAACTCTTAGTCGCAATGCAGTTATAAGTCGTGTCCTGGTGAAAAAAACTGGAGGTGTAAAAGCCTTTTCGAATAAACGGAAGATTTACGGTTCCCAAAGAAATTTCTCTGCCTCAAAAATGTGACCCCGCCTTCTTCGCTTCCTAAGTCTGTCATTCTGCTCATGGCCATTGAAGGGCACTACGAGTTTTCTGCGTGGCGACCCAACGCGGAGTTATCGCTGCTTAGTATTTTGCGTGACCTTTTTTTTCGATTTTTTTTTCTGCCTTTCACAGGAAGTGAACTCCTTATGAGGAGGCGAGGCCTTTGTGGGACCGTCTGTTCGAATGCGCGAGGTCCTAAAAAATTCCTGCAGACGCGGCATTTATTTATTTTCGGGTGCAAAGCCTATCTGGTCGTGAAAATTAAAGCTGTCTTTCTTTCGAAGTCACTCTAACTTCATTGAGTATACTTGACGATCAAAAGTTTTTCAATGATGATTGGTATACAAATTTTTTAATTATGAATCTCATGAGGTGATAAATTCGACAGAAATATAGTGAAAATATAGAAGAAAAATTAACAGCAGCAAGTCCCAATTGTTAATTTTTTCTTTGCATCAAGACACATTAAGTAAGAATATGTAGTTGTATCAAAGAAACTAAGTAATTGTCAAGGGATAGGATAGAATTAAGGGCAAAAGTTATCGATCTTCGAATTGAAAATCAATGAGTGAAATAGATTTGAAAATTTGAATTAATTCTTGAGAGAATATAATTATTATTTCATCGTAACATTTTTAGCCAAAGCTACTGCAACAGCATACTAAGTTATTTTGACCTACAATAGGGTTTAAAGTAGGGTAACATTCCAAAAATGATCAACATCCATTCGTTGTCAAAAAGAACTGCAAATACGGTTTTGTTCAAAATTTACCTTATGGTTCCTTAAAGTGGCAAATTAAAGTGGGTGAAAATTTCCTATTTTACATAGCTAAATCTAATATTAGTATCTGCATTTTAACTATCCCTTACTTACTATTACATCAAAAATTTTAACACTTGCTGCAAAATTGTGTGCTAAGAAAACAATGGGGTAGGAATTAATGCTACATTCGTTCACTGGGCTAAAGCAAATTAAAAAAAAAATATATATATATATATATATATATATATATATATATATATAAACTTGGAAAAGACGCTCTCCGGCGACGCACAAACACACAAACACTAACACAAAAAACACCACACACATAGAAACATAAAAGAAGGACACTTACATTGGATATTTACGTTTCGACGGCACGGCCGTCGTCATCAGATCTGATGACGACGGCCGTGCCGTCGAAACGTAAATATCCAATGTAAGTGTCCTTCTTTTATGTTTCTATGTGTGTGGTGTTTTTTGTGTTAGTGTTTGTGTGTTTATATATATATATATATATATATATATATATATATATATATATATATATATATATATGTCTTGGTTGGCTTTAGCGGAATCTTGTGGAACATAACCTATATACAAGTATTAACGGGACGCATTTTCCGCAAAGATAAGTTTGGAGAAAGGAGCTGTAAAGTAGTGCACGCGGAGTAAATGCATGTAGGTTTCGCTCAATAATGAAGCGTGGGAGTTGCTTAAAAGAGTTTTCGAGATGAAGGCTCACAAAATATTAATGTTTCGATGCCCATTTTAATATGTGTTAAGCAATGATTTTGCCTTTAATTTAGCGGTGCGGACTCAACACAAATAATTACTCCATTTTTTTAGATGGATGAACTTATCAGATGGTCATAATTGATTTTTTTGTCTCTTGAAAATTCATCGAACGACTAAATTTTCAAAGGAAATTTTGGATTGATTCGCGAGCTAGACATAGTCGTATGTACATATTCGCTGAACGGCTTCATCAGTAATCTTATTAGGATAGTTAAGCGTGAGTCGTATCTATTACCATCGAAAAAATATCACAGATTCCAACCTCACAGATGGTCTTTAATTGTTCAACAGCGTTGCACAAGGGCTACGTTCTCTGACAAAGTTTCCGTTGGGACAGCAATATTCGTTGTGTTTTATTTATTGGATTGTCTCGAATTCTTAAGTCTTCATATCAATAAATAGAAAGTCCTCAATTCTCAATGTCCAGGAGATATCTCATGATTCAAAATTTCCTATGGACATTCGTATGTTAAACTATATTTCCTAGTCACTATCTCGATTTTTGATATCCTTTTCTAAGTCTAAAGTAAATTAATGATTCTGTAATCTCATTAATTAGCATGAGCAAAATCTCGTTCACGGAAATGTGAACAATTAATTGGTACTTTTCAGAAAGACGGCTGGTCGTTTCGGACACACTTCAATTGTGCTCAAATTAATTCAAGGGTTTAGGCTCCTTCGGTGGTTGTTACCGCTCAAATAGGCGCTTAACGAACTTGTTTTTCCCGAGTCCTTTGCGCGAACTTTTCAACGGCTCCCATTCCGTCGGCTCGATTTTCAGCACACAGGTGTTTTTGCACCAGGTTCATTATCCCCGCGCCCACATTTGGGACGCTCCCGCCTCCACCATTCTCTGCTCTCAAACCCGATCGGAAAATATTTTTTTAATTTTAATTTTTTTTTCGGAAAATTATTTGTTCATTTTTCGCAAATGGATCTCGGCAGCGCTCGTAATGGTCCAACGAATCGGTCCTTTTACTGCGGGAAGAGTCCTAAATCAAAGTCCAAGCGCAAATCAATGTAAATAAATTACTCCGAGGCGGCACTTTCTTCCCAGCCCGTTGCAACCGTGAAAACCGAAGTGAAATCCCTACAACGCGAATGCCCACGTTTTTGGATGGCATTGGGCCGCCCATATAGATCTTGTTGGCTAAATATTGTTTTTCGAGGCCTGAGGACGAAGAAAATGAATCATAGCAGTGATAATTTATTAATCATATTCATTGCTAGTGAGACAAATTTTTATTTAACGCTCGATGAACGGATATAAATCTTTCTTCAACGCCTTCTCTGATAAATGTATCCATAAGCCTCATTAAGATTAAAATCCGATCTCATGCCATCGTCGCGTTTAATGCTGTTTAAAAAAATCGATTTTACAGTGCATTACATTTATTTTGTCCATAATATTGAATTGGATTTCTAGTTATCAAATTACTCAACCGCCTAAAAAAGTTGAAATGAAGGTCATCAGAAATCCTTGCTACAAACACGTTAACGAAGCAACCTCCAGCAACTCGAGGTGCATAAAACGTGTTTACCTTTCAATGATTGGCATTGATATTGGCCGTCTCCTAACTTGCTCTCATCGAGGCTGATGGAATATGAAATGAGACTGATACCATGTTTACTTGTTAGTATCTCGCGCGAAAATAGTTTTTATGAGACTAACGCCCTTAACGATGGGTATGGATTATTAAACTGTCTCTATGAAATGATACAGTTTCTTTAATAAGAATCGCATAAAAAATAATGCTATAAGCATACCTTTATGGACCATTTAATTTTCTTCCACCCACTTCAGCGTATCTGTCATAACCTACATCGCATTCATTAACTCGTTTAAAATACGAAATATAAAATGAAACTCGACCGTTTCAGATTGACACGCCTTGCGTCTTTTAGGATGAAAATGAGAAATCTCAAGACTATGCTTGTGCCCAGTTAGCAATAAAATAATTCACGATTAATCGGAAAATATGCTATTAACACTGCCCACGTATTTCATAGAGATGGATTAAAAAAGATTGAATGATCAACTGTCGCAAAATCTTTAAAAACTAATGAACAAATAGGATTCTGTCATGAGATGGAAAAATGTTAATGTAGATTCCGTCTTCAGGTATTAAAACCGCAATACTGATTTTAATAGTTTTTTTTAAATCGCAAGTTCAGCCTTAGGGCTATTTATGTGGTACGGATTAAAATAAAATGACATTTCTGGCGGATTATGTTCACACTAACAAAAGGGTATGCTACTTTTATGAAATATCATTGTGAGGATAAGCAATTCCATGTTGGGGTAAATTCTTGCAAAATTGTGTAAATTGAGTTTTTTAAATTCATTAAGGGATCTTTCGCTCTTGAGCGAAAATATTAAGTTTGGAAAGTCTGCGAAATGGAAATAAAATTTACTGCGAAAACATGCCCTAAAATGTCTGCCGTGATAAATTTATCAAGCTTACGGATTAGATAACCAAGCTGAACCTGCAATTGACTACCTTATGCGCAAAAAATTGAAATCATTGTTTTGCCCCAGCAAGAATAACTTTTAAGTAAATGCAAATCTAAAAACAAATTTTAAATAAAGTTTATACAGCATGTTATGCGAATATATCGTTAATTTGCGAAACTGAAAATAAAAACTAGGTAGTTACACAAAAACATTTATCCTATACGTTTAGTATTTTCTTTTATCTATTTTCCGACAGAGAAAGCGAACAAACAAACAAATAAATAATGTTTTTACTATTGCTCCATAATCTGAAATGAATGAACCTCTATGAATGCTATTGTTCATTCCCAAATAATGGTGTCTTTCCTGCATGTGAACGTAAAGCATAGATATTTTGCTTATTTTATTAGAAACATTACATTAAGTAATGACTTTTAAACATTTACGAATGCAATGTTAATAAAAATAAAAATAGATAGGGTAAGGTGTTTATAGTAAAAATATGCCGAAATTATAGTGTTAACCATGGTTAGTGTACGTAGCATTAAAACGACAAAGCGATGCCAAAATTAAATTTGTTAATGGACATCGAGAGTAGACATAAGTCTCTGCATTGAAACCGAGAGAAGAGTCAAACAGGACGCGGTATATTTAGAATCCTCATGACGTGTTTTATGTCTCTCCATAACCTCAGAAGCTGTTAAAGGAGAATTTGAATTAATTTGTTACTGGAAAAATTCACAAAGGATTCGCCGAACACAATCAATTGTATTCGAGACAAAAATCAATAGTAAAAAATACGTGCACACGTCCTACCAGTGAACAGAATCCAGGTCAGGGAGCAGCGTTGGGGCAAGTTATATGTGGAGAGTTTGGATAGATAAAGAATACCTAGGGTTTTCTGTGACCCTAGGAGGACTCACCTTGGAAAACTGCATGGCGGGGTGGTCGGCGATAGACTGCCCGTGTGAGCCGCTGAGCGGTGAGGTTAGGAGTAGGCCCCGCTGAGGAGTCGATGGGCGTGGGTGGGCGGGGCGGTGGACTGTGGGGTGGGGAGGAGTTGTGAGGATGGGACTGTTGTTGTGAGGGTAAGGCATGGTGGGGAGGAGGTCCTCCACATCACCTGAGAGGGGGAAGAGGTGGGACAGTGGGATGGTGGATGTTCCAATCCCCGTCCACCCCAACCACCCACTTGAACTCGCATCTCCCCATCCCATATAGATACAAACTCTTATCCGGCCCGCCTATGTGCAGGAGCCCATCTCCCCACTCGAGTGCCTCAGTGAGGCCCCCCTCCTCCCAACCCCCGCTCTCCCCGCCCCTTTTCACTCACCGTCCCGTCCCTTCGGAATCACCCTCTCCACTCTTGTTCTCGCGCTGGTCCCAATGCTTTCCGCGTATATTTCCATTTTCTGAAGCATACCGCTCCTTCTTCATCGCCTTATAGCGTGTCTCTCTCTCTTCGACTTTCTCCTCCTCTCCTCTAAACACCTCCTTCTCCGGTCCAATCTCACCTTCAAGCCTCGCTCTTTTCTCTCTTTATCCCTATATTTGTCCCAATCTTTTATTCCCCCTGTCCTTAATGTCTACCTCTCACACTACCAAATAGCGAAGATGTCCACTTCCTCCTTTCTATTTCTCTATAATCCATTTCCCCAGCAGGCGTGGTCTATCCGCCTTTTTTCTTATCGTGAAGTCCATTGCTTCTGTGCCCACAGGCTTGGGTGTTTAACCTTTTTGACTAACTGATTCGGAAATCTTCAACACTCTGCTGACCAGCAATAAGTTTTAGAAGTTAACTCAAACTTTCAGCGATTTTAAGTACACTCTAACGTATCGTGCTAAAATCTTGTTAATCTTCAATCATTTAATGCATTACTATCAGGGCAATTGACTGTATACAAAAATGGACAATCATTTGAGTAAAAATTATTTAAATTCTTCACGTCACATCCTTTAGACAGATGTACAATGAAGGGTGTGATATTAAATTTACGAAAATTCCAATACTATCTTTCACTTTCAAGCGAGGAAATAGCTGCTGTATTTAGGAAATTTATGAAGACCGTAATTATGTGTGAAGTCCATTAATATCTCTATTGATTAATTTTTATTAAAGACTTGACAACTTAGTAACCTTACCCTCGATTTAAAATTAATATTATGGAATCAAGTAAAAATTCACTACATTTATGCCATTAGAAACTTATTTTAGAAATGTATCAAAGTGATTATAATATCAGGATACCCATTAGCTTGATCTCATTCCCTTCTATTTAATACCAGCTATAAATGTTATTTTTTTATAAACTGATTAACTGTGGTGAAGAAATAATAACTTGTAAAATGTACAATTAAAACTGAGTTCATTCACAAATGTGTGGAAATAACTGCAACAGCGATAGTAAACTTCATTAGTCAGTTCAATCTTAATTGTTTTTTGATCATTTAATGTGAAATGATGAAGTGCTTGAGGAGTTGTTACCGTTTCCTTGTTAATTATTTAATAAATGTATTTTAGCCAAAAAATCTAAGGGTAAATTTTGCTTTGGTTCAGCTAAAAACATATCAAAGAAGTAGGCACTATTTCATTATCTCAAATCTAGTTATTTTTACATTTGTAGTATCTTTACATTTGGATAAATCACTGTGACAAAGTGATATTCACCATGAATATCACATAACTACCAAAATGCACTGTTAATCTGTTTCATATCAATTACCAACACAATTTTAGTAGTCTCTTTTACTGTATACGGATTGTCTCGTCTAAAATTTGTCGGACCTAAAGGGATAGTTAGATGTGGCAAGAATATATTAATTCTTTCGAATTTTCGTTCTACACTCTAGGTGAGGTGGAAAACTTATTTTATTATGATATGAAATTGCAAAAATATCTATATTTCATGTATACTTTTAAGTGATATTTTTAGATTTGTAATTTTCTCGGATAATTATCCATAATCGTTTTATTATTAAAATTAAAGTTTGCCATGTCTCTAAAAGGAAGCTATCTCTAATATTTTTCCGCATCAAAACCATGTTTTTACACACATTTTTATATTATTTGATAATATTTAATTATTTTTTGAATAAGTACTATGTTTTTAACTTTGATGTGAATCAAATAACGAAAAACCAAGGATACTCTTTTAATTTCAAGTACGTCAACGTTTTACGTTTGATAAGCCCGCATGTATTCGTTGCGCAGTTATGAATGCATCAGTATTTAGCATTGAATATTGGTTAGCCTCGATTTTAATTTGAAATTCATTTCAGCTCTCCAGTTGGCAAAAAATTTAAGGACTTTTTGGTACCACGAGAGATGATTGATAAAGAGTTCCCCGTGATAAAGGATATTATAACTAAAATTCCATGATGAATGGCAAGTTCTATATTTATTATCAGTATTCATATTATCAAGTTAAGAAAGTACCATAATTTATCACATTTTTAATTTTTTTCTCTGTTTGAGTCAGACGGTGCAAGTACGGATAGTGAAAGCGGAGTTTGGAAGTGACAGTAATGAAGGACAGACGGAAGCGAAGACATTATCTTGAGTGATTTTTATGTCATATACGAAGAAAATTTTAAGGTGGACTTTGAAGGGCTTAAGCAGTGAATAAAAGTTGGGCGGCGTGATGATAACGTCAAGACGTCAGCGTGAGTAGTCAGTAATTCAGATAACGAATTACAGTTATTTTTTAGTGCTTTGGGAGAAATGTGAGCATTATAGGATAAAAATTAACCCCAAGGAAACCAAAGTGATGATATTTTCTAGGAGGAGGAATTCTAAGTTAAATCAAGTAGGAGGAAAACGGATGGAGTAGTTCATGTGTTTGGGCAATGTTTGGAGGAAAACTGCGTAGTAGTAAGGACGTCAACGAGAATTGCGTGGGCGAAAGAAGGATTTGTAAGAGGAAGGAAATTGATGGTAGGTAAGCTAGTTAAAGACATAAAGACTTTAACATGGAGCATAATGCTGTATGGATTCGTGAACTGGTCTTTAAAGAAAGCGAATGGGCGTAGATTGAAGGATACTGTAAGAGTATGTAGGATTGAGAAAATATGGACAGAGAGGAAGATGAACGAAGACGTTTTATATACGGTGGAACATTAGTGGAAGTTATGTAATGTACAAAGAAAGCAGAAAAGGTGTGGAGGTATTAGTAGCCTGTTAAGATGTCTAGAGAAAATAGAATATGGAATAGACGGAGAATGTATACATGAAGGAATTCAGAGAATAGTAATATTTATAATAAATGGTGAATAATTGTAGATAATTTGGTAAGTGTGAGCGAGGGAGGTAGATGATAGGATTTTCGTATATTATGAAGAAGGGCCGAAAGTACGAAGGCCATGAAGAAAAAAAGAAATCAATATAAACATGAGGATAATTCACTCGGTACGTAGTAGATGATGGTTACTAGGTACTAAGTACCTAGGTACTCTCCAAATACATTTTTTAATGGGTAGATTCATTTTGAAAAAAATCAGTTTCTATTGTAATTGGTTCTATAAATGCCTCCTTGAAAATAGTAAAGAATAAGATGCAACATATTTCTTTGTTAATGAGTGGATGTTACACAAGTAGTTACGGAGTGAACTAAATAAAAAGGTGATAAAGCGTTGACCTGGATCAGGAAAATAAGGAAAGATGAAATTTACTTTACGTTGGAGTATTAAAAAACGCGGTGGTCGGCGTTTTGAAGTCGTCATTGTGGTCGTTTGACTCCCTAAAAATGCAATTTCTACTCCTATAATTCTATTTTTCCGAATTTTTCGTCCTTATACTAGGAAAAAGTACCAAAACAACTTTCAACAAAATGTGAAAATCACACCCTGTTGACTTTCGTTTCATAGTGAGGCGAAAGAATATTTTCTCTCCACCATTCCAACTCTTCCTCTTATTCCCAACCACCCTTATTACAATGCAACCATTTCAAAGAGTAAAAATCATTCGCCTTGACCGGGATTCGAACCCAGATCTCTCGATATCCGGCCGAGTGCTTTAACCAATTAAGCTACCGAGACGTCCTCTTACACTCTGAAATTTTGGGGGCTTTAAAGGAACAAGATGTTATGACGAAATACCTGCATTATAATGCACACATAGCGGGTGACTCCGTTAAAGTTACTGTTACAGTTTCTTGAACATTGGTCTAAAGTATGAACAGCCTAAGTGTTTGAAATTGGCTCTAGTAACATCGTGGACTGTGGCGCGTCACGCACGACTACGAATACCTGTGACATTGTATGTACGGTATTTCGTCATAACATCTTCCTTTAAAGCCCCCAACATTTCAGAGTGTAAGAGGACGTCTCGGTAGCTTAATTGGTTAAAGCACTCGGCCGGATATCGAGGGATCTGGGTTCGAATCCCGGTCAAGGCGAATGATTTTTACTCTCTGAAATGGTTGCATTATAATGCACACATAGCGGGTGATTCCGTTAAAGTTACTGTTACAGTTTCTTGAAAATTTCACCCTTATTACATCAGATTTAGAATATGCTTCTCAAATATACTTCTATGCTACACACATATTTAGAATATGCTTCTAGTATATGGGGTCCTCACAAAGTTGGATTATTTGCCGAATCGGATCGCGTGCAACGTAGAGGAGCCATATTTTTAAAACGCTGTTATGATAAAATTATTAGCGTATCCACAATATTAGAGGAGCTAGGCTGGGAATCACTCAGGGAGCAAAGTTTAAATTACAGATTGAAGCTCTTGCATAAGATGGAAGGGGGTCTCTTTAGCAGTGATGACGAAAATGTATTATCACCCCCATCGTACTACGGTAGGAGAGATCCTGCTAACAAAATTAGAGATTTTAAGTGTAGAACGGATAGATTTAAGATGTAATTTTTTTCCACGAACGTTAGGGGGATCGTAATAACAGTGTTCGACCGCAGTGTGGTCTTGTTCGGGTAAGACTACTACGGCAGTCGAGTTAATATCAAACAATTTAGAGAGATTAAGTGTAGAACAAATAGATTTAAGATGTATTTTATCTCACGAAACATAAGGGACCAGAATAACATTATCCGACAATGTTAGGGGTAAAAATAATCGGGTCAAAATTGGTCTGATGGGTATTCACCGTATGGAACACACCCTAGCTGTGGCTTGCAGGGTACTAAAATATCAAACATGAAAAACGTGGCCCAAGTGTCGCTACGGACCTCAGCAGCCGTTTGGCCGAGTATTAATTTGCGTCGATGAAGGTTGCTCTTATTCAAAAAATCGTAATATTTTTTCAAGGAGTCTCTTTCGTGTTAACCTCGTTTGTAATGAATTACTTACTCCTCGGTGTGGGCATGCATGCAGGGATACAACGGTATTTGGATCGAATGGACGAGCTGCATCTGTAAGCACCCCCATCTTCACTATGGCTTCGTGACCTTCGTTTGAAAATACCTCAAGCGACCGTGCCTTGTTCCTATCCACGCAATTAATTTATCCATGCCCTCGAATCGCCTCCTTCGACCAGTGCCGACTTGACCCGCTACCTGCAGATATTTTGAATCAGAATCCCAAATTCATAGTATTTATGGAGAAAAACTCGCATACCCATTATTTTGCCAGGTGACGCTGCTACATGAATGACATTCACATATACATGTATGCATCTGTATGTGTGTATATAATGAGCACGAAATCTTGCATTCAGATGACATATAAACGACTTCTTAGTAAAATTTCATTTTCGTAACTTCGCATCCAAATACGATGTTATTTTCGCATCTATCCTTTTTAATTATGTAGAAGCCTAGCTTTTTGGGAGATAGCGTTATATTTTGTGCACAGCTGCATGCGTTCCCTTTAATTTGCTCAAAATATTCGCCCCATAGGATGAATGAACCAGGAACGTTTGAAAAAGACGTATTAGGGTACGGAGTGATACGTCATGAAAATGTGCAGATTCACTTCGTACGATGATACGAATTCTAGTTTTCTGATGTCGAATTAATCTTCTGCGAATGTATTAAAATTAATAAGTGAGTTATCGGTCATGAATTCATAGTGGCCAATTGTGGTTCGTCTTGAAACTTAATTCAGTGATGACGATTTTTATAATACTTGAATATTGGGTTCCAACTTGAAGCGAAAAAAATATATTCGTCCATCGTCTAGAAGATAGCTCACAATTAAAGGTAGAGGAGCACATGCACATTCAGACTTGAAGTAAACCATAGCAATTTTTAATTAACTGAATCCGTATTGCACAGTGATTATAAATACCTATCAATTATAATAACTTTTAAATGTTCAATATCTGTTTGTTGTTAGTTCTCATAGCATTAGTTGTCGAGAGGTCGAATCCTTAGGACATTTATCACGTTAGAGATATGTTTACGAATTTATCAAAATGAGTGGAGGAAGAAATATGGCTGTCGGAAATACGTATTTTCTCCTGTGACCTATAGCTGCTGATGTGAATATTTTTGCTTCTCAACGTATATCTCGAGTCGCAGCGAACTTCTTTGTAAGCGGGGTCATAATCATTGATGAAATATTTATTTAAGGTAGATTTTAGATAGTCCCTAGCAATTGTATGCATTGCGTGTTGCATGGGATCCTCCTTTTCATCAAACCACATCGTTCTTCTGTTTTTCGTATCACTTCTACCTTCGTGCAACTCAATAAGCTTACTCTCTTCCTACCTCTAGCTCATGTGTTTAATATTCTCCCATCTATTTTCCATTTGTTTCTATGTATTGTATGTGTGTATGTGGTAAATATTGTGTTATAGTTAGTAATTGAACTAGACAATTTGATATATTGTCTTGCTGTGTGGTTTAGTCCTAAAATATTGTATGCATTAATTTTATTGCTATTTATGTATACTTTGTGAAATTTATCTTTAATTTCATTCTTGTAGATGTCTGACAAGAGGTTAGGTGGTAGAAGAGACTCGTTGTCTCAATCTCGCCTCAAAATAAAGATGAATAACTATCTATATATTCTATCGCGGCTTTTCACATCCCCTTATCTCTCAAAATTTCCTCCTACCACATTTTCTGCCCTCCTCGCGATCCAACTCTCATCTACCCTTTTTCCCCCGCTGTATTTAAACGAGAGAATGAATGAGCAAAGGGATTGAGTCAAAAGGTACTCCACGTGCAGCCGAACTCGACAGCAACCTCCGCGTTGTCGAATCGCTGCCCAGTCCTACGACCGACGGCCCAATGTAAAAGTGGTCGGAACGATAATTTTGCTGTCTCACGAAAAAAACACAACCAGGTGACTGCCGTGCCTCTTTCGTTGGGCCTCGAGGGGAAGCCCACGTTAAGAATTTATCTGTTTTTATCTAAAGATCGAGTTGTCAAAAATGTTTTCACTGAAATGTCTCAACGGTACCAGACCGAAAATCATCCACTGCCAAGATTTGCACCTCAGCGCTCACCGTTGAAAGTCGTACATTGCTGACCAAACTTATTGTCTTGCATTTTTCTGTGCTTTAATAGACGTGTGCTTGTAACAGTGCCCTATTCCGAAGACGAAGTGTAATATGGGTTCTTCCAAATCGATAAAAATTCAAGTCGATCAGACTTTCGGACAGCCTTTCAGGATGAAGGAAATCTCATGCTTGACGAGTGTGGGAGTGTAATTGGCATGTGTGGCGCATGACACATCGTCCCTTCACCCCCGCCGCACATATCCCATCTCTTTCGACGTCTATCTTCCACTCCGTCTCATCAATATTCCATTCTTGGCTCCTCTTAAATGGCGTCACCCGCGCCCACCTTCGTTCTCCAAGCGGCACACTCCCATCCCCACCCACTCTACTTAATAGCCTTAAAGTCCCTAAATGAAGATCCGAGTACGTGCATCCTCTTTTATTTTCCCAAAGAGGCATCTCCCAATACAGGTTCCCCCATTAAATACTTCGCGGTACGAGTAAAACCATTGCTCCAACACCAACGAAAGAGCATGTTCACAACCTTATGCATTTCTTTCGATGCTCGAGTCCGGATGACATCCCTGGTGGTTGCTTATATTACGTGAGTGAGTAGGATTCTAAGTCACTCTTAAAACTTAATGCCCGACGTTTATGTTAGGGGAAAGCTAAGTGCTGTTCGTATAGGACATTTCCTTTCTCCTTGCCCCTTAAAATATCACTCGGTTACAAACTTACTCGTACACTGGCTTTCAAAGCATAGGAAATTCAAGCAGAGCTCGGGCCCAGAGAACTTTCAACCCTTCCGTTTAATTATGAACCTTTCTGCGGGAGAAATTGTGCACAAAAATATGCTAATTACAGGTATGATCAGAAAAATAATGATCCCACGTTATGATATCCCTGGAAGTCGGGGGATATAATTACAATCTTTCAGTTGGGTTTTGAAAATTGATGTCATTATGAACGTCCTTAAACTTCCTAAATTGAAGGCATAGCCGCATTTTTTTGCTCATCAAAAGATAATATTATTCTACCAGGAGATAGTATACCAACTCTAATTAAAATTAGCCGTATTATTAATGGAATATGTAATCGAATACCCTAGATTAAATCCGACGCACTTTGCATGACATTTTGGAAAAGGACCAATTACAAACCAAGTATTTTATTTGGTGACGGCTCTGTATAGGTTATGAAAACGAGCGAATTCACCTTTGCGAAGATGAATTTAGAAGATAACTCCCGCAGCTCAATTGAAGAATTGCTGCTCTGACAACTGTAATCAATCCAGGCCAATCTCGGTACAACTCTTAAGTAACTGCCACGGTGAAGGAGTCATTTTGTGTACCCCACAATTGTAAAAATAAATGTTGAGATAGACCAGATGACACCGTGACCAAGTAGTCAATCGGCGTGTTTGGAATTGGAAACATTGGAGATAGGTAAGATGTAAAAGCCATGATTAGATTAATGGAACTAGTTAAAGCTAGGCATTTCCATCCCTAATAAATTACATTATACCTAATATTGTATACCAGCCTGTGAGGATTTTTTAAAGTTTCACCGACATCAAACTCAACTATCGTCTAAGAATGGCCTCTTGAATTCAATTGAAGGAAATTCAATTATAGTCTTATACCATTGATTGTTTTTAAATACGAGAAGTATCCATAACGTTTGTTTTCCCAATATCACCCTTTCTTCGCTATTTACAAATGAAATGAAAACACAAAAGGAACTTCATTTTTTTAAATTTAATCACACTGTGCATGAATTAATTATATAAATTCGATTCATATCATTGAACATTAAATATTATTTCCTCATTAATCGACCGCCATTATTTAAGGAATATTCATTTCGAGGATTCGCATTATTTTTAGAATTATTTTATACGCGGTTTTCAGAAAATATTTGTAGAATGCACTGGCCATTGAATAATATTATATTTTTTATCTTTCTGTGAAGGGACTTCAGTGTATTCCTTGGAATTTCTTTATTCCCCAACTTTGCGATATTGAGGCATGTATGTTATTTCCCTTAAATATTTTTGGAAACTATTTATCTCTTTCCATAACTGTTAATTTTCACGCAATATCCCACCTCAAGCATATTTTATCCATTTTTATCGACCTCTTGTGTTGCCGCCGTAAGATTCCGCAGTAATATCCACAATAAAAATTATAAACCGTCAAGCGAATTTCTGTTTCTACATGCATAAATACTGATCGACCTAGTCAGATTCGTAGTCACATTCATAGTCCGATTTGAAGTTAATGAACACAAAAAGGTACTTTAGGTCTCGGAAGTCTAGAAGCAAATAGTTAAGGCTATTCATTTTATTGGTGAAAGTTAGAATCGAATCTTACAGTATGTTTTTACTGCCAAGGACCAGGATATTTCTCCAAATATACCATTCTTTGCCTTTTTCATCATATCCGATCGCTGCTCCAATCCTAGTGCCCCACCCATGTGAATGGACGCCAGAAAAGTGTCAAACTAAGTTCAATAACATCTTGTGTCAGCTCTTAACTTTTTTTCTTATCCTCCGTTCCTAAAAAGAAACATCACTTCCGCTTGTCCATTTATTACCTCATCTCCTTTTATAATAGCTAAATTTTCTCCCAACAATATTCTTTCTGTGTAGGCTCCTCCTCCAAACTAACGGTAACAAGAGTTGCCTTTTGGAAATCCTAAGGGAGTAGCGGCGATATATTTGAATTTTATGTATTGAATTTGTAATTGAAGGGTAATAAAATATGCCAAAATGTACTTCATGCAGATCAAACGGAATTCAATGTCATGAATTACGCTTAACAAAGTTCTCCGTTGGAATGCGAATGTAGCCATTGGAACACTTTAAAACCAGAAGATTCGTGAAAGGAATAAATATACGACCTAATTAATTCAGTAGATGAGACAGTCGGGTTTTATCATGAGTTCGAGTCTTCATTTTGTCCTGAAGTTGATATATATTTATTATGAATTATCAGTTATTGAGTTTACGAAGCATAGTGAGGCCAGATGTCATAGCAGGTTATAGACTTGGTAACAGTCAAATAAACTTTCACAAACTACTACGGACCTTAAAATTTGGCTCACTTACCACGCTTTATTGAATCCTTTATTTCCCCCTCTTGGTGGGACCCAAGAGTAATAATAAAAAATACAAACATGGTCAAGAATACAAAATTCTAAAGAACTATTCATTAAAATAAGTGGTCGATAATGAGCCGTAATATCATTCGTGTCCACTGTGTTTCTCTCAAGTTAACATTTTTTTTATGAGTCGATACCGACTAAATGAGTTCCAAAATTCAGGATATCACAAAACTGTCTGTCATCCTCCATGCCAATTAATTTCCTCCTCCTCCCTTTATCTTCCATTATACCCCACTTTCAATTTCACTGATCAACTCCCACTCTTCATCCTAATCACCATTACACCCTTTGCTTTTCTTCTTCCAGCCACATTGTTTTAAACCAATCGCCATAAAAAATCGAAATTCTTTTTTGCGCTCACCGTTTTGCTTGCTGTATTATTTAATCTTTCAGTTAAAGTTTCACTCATATGAATTTTGGAATTGTTGCTAGAGAAATACTTTGGAATAGTCATTTGTGTTAATATTTGTACTGACTTAAATAATGTCATCAATAAAATGCTAGAGTAAGAAAAAGATAATTTGGGCAAGTTTTCGTTTACATGATATCAAAACGTCATACTTGTGCATTGCAGAGTCGTACATATAATGCATCGAAATATAAAATAAGAAAAGCTAAATGAAATTCTCATCTTAAGAGATATATTGCAAACTAATAATAATTATCTGTACAGTAGACTCGTATTAGTTTCACTTTTCACTTTATAGAAACGCTATTAGCCGAACGTCTTCATATAGACAAGTTTATTATAACACAGATGAAGAACTGAGAGAATGCACGATCCATTCATTCCCGCATTTTTAATTGTCCATTGGCTGAGCCAAATGCATCTTATTATTCTCTCGCCCCGTCAGGAAAAAAAAACATCTTTTTAATGTACTGAAGTAAAAAAATAATTTAGCTTTCCACTAAATATGCTTGTTATACAGGACTAATTTTAATTCATCGGCGTCATCCTAAGGTACAAAATTACTCATGCAGGCATATATATATATGAGTGGAGGTAGAGAGGGGAAAGAGGTGGCTGGATTAGTTGGGGTGGTGTAGGGAGTAGGGGAGGGGGACGACGGTGATTGGGGAGGGTGAGATCCGAGGAGAGTGTCGGCTGGGGGGGGAGAGAATGGAGGTGGCCAGGAAGGTTCACGGTTGGAGGTCACAAGCCATGTTTTTGAGTGAGAGGGAGGTTTCCATCGTCTTTCAAAAACAATAATTTAATCACACAAGTTGGCTTTTGAAGCTATATTTAGCCCGACAAAATCCTCCGATTCGGGGATTAAATTTACGACCCAGAAATTAATAGTCTACGTAAAATAGACTGCACTAGACTGGGACTGATAGTTTTTTTAACTTAATCAAACTTTAAATAATATTATTATTTTTTATTTAGTTACACGCATATATATTATTCGCGTGGATTATTGGTATCTTTTAATTCCATAATCATAAACAACTCATTCTTCAATATTTCGTTCACTTTTTTCTCCTTGTTTGCAAATTTGCATTAATAAATCAAATTCTTCGTTGTAAACGACTACCAAACTGATACGTATCAACCAATGCAGCTGCTACTCAATCATATTATAATGAAGGATCTAACATCTGACAATGCAGTGGAAAATGTATAGAATTTAAAATCTGAGATAATATAGTAGCTGAAGGAGTAATAATCAATTATAGTGTTAAAATGTATTGTATAGGAAAACCACTCACATGACGTCCTATATCTCCGGGAACCGCACACCGACTCATCTCATCTGAACTTCAATCTCTAGTAGAACGTTTTACTCACCACACTATGACACGCATTAAAAGCATTTTCTCGTTAAAAGGAAAAGAAATTCCCCACATTTTTGGAATTTGGCAAGAAATGAAACAAAAATGAACAAATGAAAATCATTGAGGAAACGAATATACTACGGCAATTTTCGTCTAGATAATAATGAACACTACCGTATACTATTCCGTCCCAATACATTCATTGAATATTAAACTTAATGGTGAATAGACTATCATAATATTGAATCCGCTGTAGCTAAAATAATTAACAGCTTAGCGGTTTTAAATGTGGCTTTGCTGGTTAAATATTTATTTGTTCGTGATGGGTTGGTCACTTGAGTGCCTTTTTTTCGATTTTTTTCTTTCGAGTAGGAAATCGCTAGCTCATCGCCACTTATTTCTCAACGCCATCGCGGAATTCCTGTACGCCCATGCGCGGGCTATGTTCCTTCTGTCACCATTACCTTCCGGATTCCACGCGGAAGAACGAAAAGTAAATTCGAGCCATTTTTAAACTCCCTTTCTCCGAAAGCTTCACTCGGTTTCTCAACTCTTTTTCTTTACTATCAATCTCCCGGCAAACGGTTTTAGATTTTTGGTCACTCCCATGAGGTTGCACGATAGAAAAACGGTATTTACCCACTCAGAATTAATTTGTATTTGGAAGAATGTTTCTTTTTATCTCCAACGTCAGCAATAAATTAAATACAGGATGTTTGTTTTTTTAATCTAAAAAATCATGGTCATGCACGCTATTATTTCGTGTTTTTATCCCGGAAAACCCCAAGTAATGCAAACTAAAACCCAATTATGAGTAAATATTGTATAGATGTTGAAATTGTAAATTACAGAGTAAGTTGTAGATTATAATTTTCAACTCTATACCGAGCTATATTTATGACCTAATACAGGGTGTATTCCAAAAGTAATGCAGTTATTCTTTAAGTAATTTTTGAAAAGATTTGCACAAACCCTTAAAATTCTTCAAATTACTGTCCTTGGGTCTCTACACATTTTTCCAGCGACTTTGCCATGACTGGAACGCCCCCTGGAAGGCGTCTTCGGGGACCTCTCGCAAGGTATTCGTCACGGCTGATTGGATCACTTCTATGGACAAAAAACTGGTTCCTTTCAGGGCTCGGGCCTTTCAGCCTTAATCCAAGAGAACAAAAAGAAATCTGCTGGGGCGACATCAGGACTAAAGGAGGGGTGGGGCAGTATTGGCACCTGGTGTTTTGTCAGGAACTCGCAGACTCGTAGCTCGTTGTGGCAAACGCCTTAGGCACGAGCTTGGCGCTCATCTTTCCTCGTCAAGCTTCAGTAAAAATGCGAAACACAACAGAAGACGACAAGTTCAGTTTAACGGCAACCATCTTGATACTCAATCGATGGTCAGAGTTCAACAATTGTCGAACACGAGTCACAGTGTTGTTGGTTTTGCTGATTGACGGCTGCCCAGAGCGTTGTTCGTCGTGACCTCTTCCCGGCCCTCCTTAAGGTCTTTAACCACCTCGAAACTTGTGAATAGGACAGAGCAGGGTCCCAGTAAGCCTCATAAATCATTTCTCAGACTCTAGTCTCCTCAAAAGATTTTTTCTGTTTAACGCAAAACGTAGTAATCGCATAACGTTACTCCATCGGCGATTCCATTTTTTTCGTGACAGGGTCAGCGCGAAGATATTTACAATAATTGACGTCCTGCCACTTCCACAGCTTGGAGAGCACTAAGACCGCTTTCGCAGCAAAGCTTAGCGTCATCCCCTTCCTACTCCAAGTAGTTCGATCCCACTCCAACCAATGGAAGCGGTGCGGGAAATGTAATTGCATTACTTTTCTCAAGGTCCGTCGGGACCTTGGAAATTGGTCAGCAGTGTTATGTTGAAGAATGTAATAGAGGGGAGAATGTTTGGCAAACAAGGAAAGGGCAGGAACAGGATAGGAATGTTGGGTGGGATGAAGGGAGCAAGTACACAGAAATGAAGAGGGATCTGATGTAGAGTAGGTTACTGGATTGGGTTTTGTTTGGAGTTAGAAAATATTTATTTGATAGTTGTGTTCATTCAAAAACCTACCTTAACCGGTAGGTTATCTAATAATAATGTCTGCAGTTTTTTTGAAGAATAATAGCGAATTTTATTTGATTTTTCAGTTCAAATTTGATTAAATGTAACTCTTTAAGTTATTGATGAAAGAATACAATTTTCTTTTCCACATAAAATATTTTTTTATTACGATCTAGTTTTCGTTACAGCTTAACATCTTCTCTAATCACGTACCTAAAAAAATTGTAAGTGGAAAAGTAAAGTGTCTTCTTTCATCATGAAGGATTTTCACTATATTACTCCTTAAACTGTGTCTTTAAATTAATGTTAATAAATTAAAGCTGCTATTTTTATTTATTATCAACCATCCCCCAGTAAATGTAATACTATATTTTATGGATTCAGCAAGTCACTTTGCCCTGATGTTCATTTAAGTCTAACACGACATCTTATATCATTTGTTACAATGAAGCATTTTTCAACTTTATCTCCCATTATTTTGCCTCAATTTTTCCTCCCTGTACCTTGCTTGTCCATCATTCTCGTGCTAATCAGTTTCGAACATTCCGGTGCCTCTTAGTATTTTCTGCATTCATTTTCTGGCCTTCTTTGAATTCCTAAACAGCCTCCCCACTTCCCTACCGCGCCAAGTACTTCCTTGATTATCCTTTCTCTCCATTTGTATTTTCTCCATACTTCACCACACTCATTTCAAAACTCTCCGCTCTGCGCTTGATATTTTTGTATCGGAAATTTCATTTTCTTTTGTTCTTAAAATGGTGACATGACAGCAGTATTTTGATGAATTAGTTATTGCCTTAAATAAGCTTTAACTGGATTTATTCTATGCCCCATGCGTGGCCACTGACCCAGCTGGAATAAATGGGTTTAATTTCAGATTAGTAGGCGTGTATTATGCTTCATTATAGATGCATTATTCCAAAATGAATTTTGTCGTTAATTATATAAAAGAATGTTCTATGAAGGTTAATCGTTTTACCGAAGTCATTTCGATGCCGTGTACTACGAGCGTCCATTCTTATTGCGCATTCATTTCATTCCAATATTAAGCTCCAATTATCCTACATTGCATTACTTTTCATATTTTGAAGAAAACGGAAAGAGAATTTGTCCATGGTATAGTAAAAACGAGCAATTACACGCCTTTATATATTCACTGACGGATATTCCCTTATTTGGTAAGGAATGGATTATTTCGTCTCACAACACTGCTAAGATGGTTCTCAGGCGATGACCCTCCTCTCCGGTGTGCCTTTCTCCACTACAAATTCGTTCAAGGTGAAAGGTCGATGGAAGACTTTTATATATTTACGGCGAAACTATAAGTATTCTGACTCGAGTGTGACTGGTTAAACCGACCACGCCCTGTCAACCAAGAGGTCTGTGTTTATTTACATATGATGTTCCAAGAGTGTATCGTCTTGAAAGGCGGTCCACTGAAAAAGGGAGGAAGTTCTATTTCTCAAAACGTGGGCGTTTTTTTCCGTCGTATTCCCTGTTCTCCACTTGCTGCACATCTCTCGGATATGTCATCCTAGGACGTTCATTGGTTGGCGAACGAAGGTTGAACAAAGATCTGCGTTGTATTTTCCATCATTGTATATCTTCGGTTTCCCTCTTGGTTACTGCTGAAATGCAGTAGGTATCCGATTTCAAAAAAAATAAATTTTAGGAGCTGAAAGATTTATCAAGATCAAGGAAAGACCGTGAATGTGAAAGACAAGATTGAGTCTGTCTATTCTCCACTGGAAGGTTAATGCTATTCGTTATGGGTAACGTGCGATGCACTTGAAATTACCCAACTCGCTATCGCCGTCACTCCGTTTTTCTTTGCATAGCTGCTCGTTAATATTGTTCCTCCCCCTATGCAACCTTGCTGTTTTTTATTTTCAAATGCTAATTAATCCAGTGGTTTTGCTGTAGGCTCATATTTTTTCTGGAAAAATAATACTTGAGGGAAATTAAGAAATAACTAACTTAAATTTGGAGCTATTTGTTTTCTGCTAATACAACTGTAGTCAGTCAGTTCATAGAAGTGTTTACTTTCAGAGTAGTGTGAAAATATAATGATGAATATGTCCTAAGGGGGAGCAAAAAAGTTAAGTAAATCTCTGTGTCAATGCCTTAATGAGAGTCACAGGAAAAGAAATTGTCATTGCCAGTTGCCTCGGGTAGTCATCGATTTTCTCCAATTGGTAATAGGGCTGACCAAAGTAGATACTTAACTAATATTTTTCAGTACTTAACTAATATAATCAGTAAGAATAGTTCTTATACCCCCAACCTTTCATAATCCTAACAATAAACGGTATAGCTGCATGAGTTGAAATGTTTTAATATTCATCTAGTCTTGATATGGTTCTTCCTATATCAATCTTCTGAGCAAATTTAGTCGATATCAATCGTTGTTATTTGCAAGAAATTCAGTGGATGTCACCTAAAAAGAGATTTTGCTCATTTTAAAGGAAGAAATTTATTTCATTAAGATTATTATGGTCATGTCAGAAGGTCAATTTTATTTTGCCATTCCAAACGAATTAAGGCTTCATGGGCATTCTATCAAGCCTCATCAATGGGGTAGAAGAGCTCCTTAAGATTTACAAGATTTACTCCTGTATGATGTAGTAGCCAGATAGGCAACTGCATTGAACCTCATAGTATATCACGAATTCGAAAGTTTTAATGTTGCATGTAGGCGGTCAGTAATGGATGAGTTCGCTGAAAATGTCAGGAAATACATGTGTACTTCAGTCTCGCAAAGGCTCAGACGCACTAATGTACGATCCTAAAATATATTCTTATGGATTAATAAGTCCTTTATCACTATATATTCTTTACTCGAATGTTTTATTTTTCATTCATTTATTGAATTTTATTATTGTTCGTATGATTCTTGCGTGCGTTATTCAGGCTTATCTATTGAAAATATCCACGCTCTTATGATTTTAATCACCTGAAACATGTTTCATGTCTCATCAAAACATTTCCATGTGCTATAATTCATCAATCGGAGCACGTTAGGCTTCTTTTGTTATTCCTAAACCATTTTTAGTATCAAAATCATAGTTAATATGCTATTATTATCAACATCCCCATCCTATTACTGCCCCTTCCTCGTTTTACCTAACATTCTCCCCTCTACCACAGTCTTCAACATCCAAATGCCAATAAATATGCTTTGCATCAATTTTTTCTGTCTCCTTAGAATTTCTCTGAGAAATTCTCTCTCCTCCCCAACCATTACTAACACCACCTCATTTGTTTTCCTTTCGGTCCATTTTGCCCTCTCCACGCCCAAATTTTTCCACGCCGTACATAACTACGCACCATATCAAATTTTTAACGAGTCTTTTATTAACATCTTAACTCAAAGTCCCTGTTATCAATTCTCTCCTTGTAAAATCTTCTTTACCTAGTGCAATTCTTCTTCTCATGGCTCTACCATCTTGGTCCAAAACACTTTCGAGGTACATCAACTGTTCCAAGTGCTCTAGTTTTTGTCACCCTATTTTAACATATAATTAGTCTTTCTCTTCCTTGGAAACCACATAACATTAGTTTTATTTACATTTATTCTCATCCCATACCTATCTCTCAGAATTTCCAATGGACTCGGCAATGCTTGTAATCCCTTGGCTGACGGACAAGCTAAAGTTAGATCATCAATAAACCTAAATGATTTTATGAGTTTTCCGCCGACATTAATTTCTATCAATAGTTCTTCCCATGCCTCTTTAACCATTTCCTCCTCATATACGTTAAACAGCATAGGTGCTAATGGACAACCCTGCCTTACACTTCTACGAGGAACATTACCCATCCGGACTCTCTGTCCCACATTCGCACCTGAGATACAGGTTGCTGTATATAAAGGTTGCGAATCATTCTCCTAACCTTCCAATCTATTCCCAATTTCTCCAATATATTCTGCAATAAAACCTCTTCCTCCCACATTTTCCTCAACCTATTAGTAGTTCCGCAGGAATATTGTCCACCCGCAAGGCCAAATTTATTTTCATCTCCCTAAATGCCCTTTTTATCTCATCGTCGAGTATGCCGGGGCCTAAGCTATCTTCATCTACGTCATATTGTTTCTCTATGTCCAACCCTACTTTCCTTAAGTTATACATTTCTTCTATATGCATGCATTCTTTCCATCTCTCTTGGATTTTTTCTGTTTCAGCTATTATTTCACCCAACGTATCTCTAACTGTTTACACAGATTTTCCCTTCTTACTCCTCGATAGTATTTTAACATTCTTCTATAACGCACCAATTCCTCCCTTCTTCTATACACTTTCCATATCCTCACACTGACTCTACTGCCACGCTTCTTTTGCTGTATTTTTTACTCGTCTAAATTTATTATTTCACTCTTTTTACTTCCTTCTACCACACTCTGTTAAACGTTATATTGTGTATTCAAATCTTGGACCTTTATTTTTTGAATTTGTAGATTCATTTATTGGTATCCGACTGTGGTGGAGATGATGTTAGTTAAACGTGAGTGGTGATTAAACATTCTACACAGTCGAGTGGTAAAAATTCTTAGTTGTCCTGGCAGTTAGCGTCAGCGGACGAATCACGTGGTAACTTCACAAAATAAAGCTTGGAAAATTTCCCGGAATAAGTGTATTTCCCTTAAGTTTTATGTCCTAATTCTTCTATGTGATAGGTGATTCATAGCTAAAGATGGATTACTGCTATAAATTTCTTAACGGTGGGTTTTACAATGAAACCATTTCAGTGTGTAAAAATCATTCGCCTTGACCGGTATTCGAACCCGGATCCCTCCGATGTCCGGCCGAGTGCTTTAGCCAGTTAAGCTACCGAAGTGTCCTCTTAAACTCTTCGTCACAACATCTTGTTCCTTTAAAAAAGCCCACAAAATTCAGAGTTTAAGAGGACGCCTCGGTAGCTTAACTGGCTAAAGCACTCGGCTGGGCATCGAGAGATCCGGGTTCGAATCCCGGTCAAGGCGAATGATTTTTACACTCTGAAATAGTTGCATTGTCATGGATGACTCCGTTAAAAGTTACTGTTGCGGCATCTCCCGCAGTTTCTTGAAACTTAACAGAGGGTAACATCTTATGCTGTATGCAAATCTCTGCGTTTACCTGATATTCAACTACGGTATGCGTTGAAAATGTTTGCCGGGAGCGTATTCATATCGTCTTTACAAAATTAATCCTGAAGACTCACCCCTGTTTGCGAGTTTAGTTTTTTATTACTTCAAATATGTTATATTCAATCAAAAATATATTTAATCATATCTTTTAGACTTCGCTGCATCGGAGTACAGGAATTGAAGGGAGGAAAAGAAGCATACTCAAGCAATCACATTCTTATGGCTTATGGGGAAGTATTCTCGCGCCAGTGGCCCTCCGTCGACAATAAAAATAAATGGAATAAAACGTATTGAGTGCACCAATGCACACATGCCATTTGCGTCTGTGGTCGCCTTGAGTCTCAATAACGAAATTTTTCGGGGAGTTTTCCCGTGGAATTGACCCACCGAATGAATTTAGAATAATAATGAAAAAAATAACTCAGCTAAGTGCTTGTCCAAACACTCTCCAACGGTAATCTTCCTCTTGAGTCACAATCACACAGTTCTGCGAAAAGTCGCCGTAAGCTGCGTGTGTGTGGAGATTGGGGCTCACGAGGGCCACAGTTAAGCGCAAACTCAAGTGGGGGAGTATTAGCATCGTTTTTTTTCCTTTTATGGTGTATCCGGTCTCTTTCTATTCTTTCTTTTTATTTTTTGTTATTTCCTTTCAGAAGGTCACTTGCGGGGGTACTTCCCCATGAGTTTGTGTGAATGTTTGAGACTGCATGTTTTCCACCGCTCTCACTTCAAGTTTCCTGCAAGGGATTAGTATAAATTACTTCGTACAAGGACTGTAATTAAGTCGTTAATCTCTTAAATTCGACGTTCATATTACATTTATTTTGCATATTACACGATCATATTGCACGTATTACATTTAATGCGTCAACACTCCACAACGTATATCCTATGAAATACTTATGGTTGAGATTGTTCCGGAATTGAATGTCTTCTGCATCAACATATCGCCATGGTACCTTGAAAGTCACTTCTAGGGTGCGTGGCAGGGCTTGATTTTGCCTAAAACATAAGATATCAAAATTAAATGTTAGTTACTAATGGTTGTTTTAAATACCTCGAAGTATAATATAATTTTAATAACAACCTGAATGCACTACGATATCTATGCATAAAATACTTGTCTACGCATGTAAGACGAACTTTTAGTAAGGTGAAAAATAAAGTAACCACATATTATGCTACTTGGCGTAAATTACCTGTTTCCTTAACACCAACGTTTTCAGTAATTCTGGTTTTTTATCTTCGCGGGAACAATGACATATTAAACCTGTTTGAAGTTAATATTCCTGTTCTTATTTTCAATGTCTGTCTTACCGTAGTATAACGGAGCTAGAAATACATTTTATATATCGCCGCAAAAGACATCTTTCAGTTTATCCACGAGACTTGATCCCTTTTTTCACCTTTGTTTCGCTAGTGAATCCCTGAACAGTTCCTCCAATAATCTAGAAAGCTACCAGTTTTAGCATAGCACAGTTTAAAAAATATGGCTCAACTTTGCTGTACACAATCTAATTTCAATTTGCTCCATATCTGCAAATCTCACTTGATACCACATTATTTGAGCATTTTCTTCTCTGAAGAAGTACATAATGGGAAAAAAATTCAAATCCTTGATTAATCGATCGTTTTCGACTGTCGATGCGTTTCACCCGCCCTGTGAACTAAACTCAGGTACACGGTGAGTCAAGCTACCACATCGGAACGCCTCCATCCATTTAAGGTGTCTCAGAAACTTTAGGAGGATAGAAATTGGTGCAGAAATTAAAACACCGCGGGCTAATTCCACACGGAGCACGTTTACATGCTAACTGCATTTGCACGGAAATCATTTCAATCACCGTGTAAAATTGAGCTTCGTCACGGCGCGGTGGCAGGTATATTGAGAGAGGGAGCGCCCTCTTCCGCTCCCTTTCCCTTTCCGTCGCCCTTCCCTCGAGCAACACTCCCGCCGCAAGGTCTCCTCTCACGCTCCGATACTCCTCGCTCCATCGCAAACGAAGCGAAGCAACTTACTCGCCGCCCTTCCCTCTCACCCTCGTCCTTGGTTACGTGAGCGTGTAACATCTGACTCGAGAGTCCTTTCGAAGTCCGACTGCAAGGTGAAAGGACGGCGCCTTGAGATGCGTGCGACCCACGGTGGGTGAAGCACACCGCCCGTGGATACGCCCTGGGAAGTAAATGGACGAAGGCATTTCACAACGCTCGCATCGTACTTATATTAGAGCTTTTTGCTAACGATACATCAATATGCAACCCCCCACTCGTCCCCATCTTCCTCTGGACCATACCAATAGCATGCAGTTAATAAAATCGATATTTTCGAGCTCACATTGTGGAACTTCATTTTACGAATGAAATAAGCTTGAGAAAGTCCACGGCACGTTTTTTTCCAACTCAGGTTTCATCTTACACAAAAGGGGAAACCTGGGTCCTCGTACCTTGAAAATGATTTCTGCATTGCTAAGTCTAAACTAGGGTCAGAAAATTCAAAATGTTGATCAGGTCCCTTCTAACTTTGGGAGAGGCATATCCATTGCCACATAGACGTAGCAGTAAACGGTGGTAACAGTCTAGCAGGTAGATCTTTCGGGTAGTGACCGAAGGACCCGCGTCCTAGTACCGGTGAACCAACCTGTGATTTTTTCGATTCTGAGAGCTTCCTGGGAGATCATAGGTGGCAGGGAACTATAAAATTCGTCATTTCAACGGTTTTGGTGCTTGGTGTGAGGCAAGCATTACCTTTAAATGAAAGCATCATATCAGAAAACCAAATTTCCGGCTTGTTGCCGTTGTTTTTAGCTAGCATTCGGCAGATAGCTTGAACAGCATTTTTGAAACGTATAATTAAAGCATTAGGTTACTAAAAATTGAAGGAAGAAACCTATTTCTCATTATTTAGATTTCACATCTGAAGATAATATTTTGGACCGATTCCAGAAAACATTGATTCAAGAATGAACAAAATACAAATAAAAGACACCTAAAAAAGCCGTTAAAAAGCAAAAAGTCTCACTTAAAGTACTATATAACCTGAATATTGAATTAACTCCAATATTGAAGTAAAGTTATGACCAAAGTATCAGTAGTGTGATTTTACTTGAGAGACAGAATAAATAATTCAAGTCCCACTCATCAGAAACTGAGAAAATAATAATAATAAAATTAGAGGGATATATTGTTTAAATTATAAATTCATGTACTATTTTTTCCTTGTGCAATGCATAATCACAACACTAAAATGATACTAAGGTGACAAGTCAAGCCAACCTATCCGTTGCAATTTTCTGTATCCATATTTACACAGCCGATGTTGTAACATCCAATGCCACACAGCTCGCGCGGTATTTTATAGGTGAAGATTACTACTCTCTGTCCTCATCACTATTCTCACTATAAATTAGAAATTTGTCTTCCGCGCGATAAGAAATTCAACCGTATTTCTTGACGACTGCATCTCCCAATACGATAGGTTTTTTGGGCTTGCCCAAGTTAGTAAACACGGAATTTAGACAATTGAGTGACAGAGCTTCTTTTATATGACATTCTGAGGAGGGAAAAAATTAAAAAAATTCTCAATCCGTAATCCATTATATGTTAAAAAATATAGAAAGACCAGAAGAGAACATATGTACATATACTACCTTGATCAAAAAGTTCCCGGAATAACCACCGTGTGGCGCTCCCATCGTTCCGATTTGAGTTCTGTTTTTTTGTTAAATTGGTACATCTGTTGTTGATATTCCCTTTAAATCTTAGTGTCATAACTTGACATTTGCAAAAGTTACGTAGCCAAGAGTACATCTATCTCTGTGTGTGTTGGCGATTTTTTACAATTGCAGAAATGGATTTAAATTTGCAACAACGAACTTGTATTAAATTTTGCGTAAAAAACGGATTTAGTGGCGCACGGACGTTGGAAATGTTGGAAAAGTGTTTCGGCAACGATTCTCTAAAAAAAACGGTCGTTTACCAGTGGCACGAGCGGTTCAGAAGTGGTCGTGAGTCAATCGAAGATGATGAACGCAGTGGCAGACCATCGACATCGAAAGTCGGTGAAGAAGTTGATAAAGTAAAAGAAATGTTGGTCAATAACCGCAAATTAACCATCAGAGAAATAGCGGAGGACTTGAACATTGCCTATGGATCCGCCCAAGACATTGTGGTTAATGATTTGGGTTTCCGTCGTGTAGCAGCAAAGTTGGTGCCAAAAGACCTCAATTTCACGCAAAAAAGAGACCGTGTTGACGTCGCAAAAGACATGATTTGCGAGGCTGAATCCGATCCCACATTCATCAAAAGGATCATTACTGGAGACGAGACGTGGGTTTATGAGTACGACACGCAATCCAGACATCAGGCAAGTGAATGGCGTTCACCAAATGAGCCGAGACCAAAAAAACCACGTCGTTTTCAGTCAAAAAAGAAGGCAATGCTGACGGTTTTCATGGATTACAACGGTGTAGTGCATCATGAATTTTTGCCAGAAGGCCAGACAGTAAACAAAGAGTATTATTTGGGCGTTATGAGACGTTTGCGTGAAGCAATTCGCCGAAAGAGACCAGAAATCGTCGCACAGTGCGTCGAGACCGTCGCACAGTGCTATCATTATTCGTAATTTTTTGACGAAAAATGCAACAAATACCATCCAACAGCCACCGAATTCACCTGATTTGGCTCCCTGTGACTTCTTTCTGTTCAATCGAGTTAAAAAACCATTACGGGGAACGCGTTTTAGCAGCCGAGAGGAAGTAATGGAAAAATCGCAGGAAGCACTGATGGACATACCGAAAACCGAATATAAAAAATGTTTCGAGGATTGGATCAAGCGCTGGCATAAGTGTGTTGCAGTCGATGGGGATTAATTTGAAGGGAACAATATAGATTTAGATGAATAAACTTGTATTTTTAATTTTCTGAATAAATTCCGGGAACGTTTTGATCAAGGTAGTATTGCTGAATGTTTTCTCCATAAAGTTATTATTTGTGCCATCCTGGCATGTATCAGAAGAAGATAAATTTCGAGGTGGATGATATGAAACGGTAAAGTGTCAAAATTTGACACAGAAATAATGTTGCCTCCAAATATGATAGTGGATTCTCAGTCATCACCTCCGTGGGCTGTAAGAGATCTTTGACTACTCCATCTTTTCACGAGTATGCGATTCTTTCGGCCATCTATATCCCTTCCTTATTCTTTCCCATGCGAGATGGTATAAAACGCACCCTCGAGGGTTGAATGAGGCGATGGGCGAGCGGTAGAAAGGCAGTAATTGGATAATCCCGTGTACGTCTATCTGTGCGTCTGACCGACGGCTGTTTCGTTGGAACGGTACTTGCCCCGGATCAGCCTTGAGTGGGAGAATGTTGTGCCTTGCGGTTAGAGGAAATCTTTGAGCCACTCACGATTAGGGAAACCTGGGGAAAATAATTCTGAGAAAAACGTATATGCTGTAATGAGGATAATATAACAACAACCTATTATTATTAGGAATGGGGAGGTAGGTTACGACGGTCGGTTAAAACATGTATTTTAGCACTTAATAAAATCATCTCGACAACGTTGCCTTTTTCCTGAATTATTGTATTCTTAATTTTCAGTCACTCTTTAAGTTTCAATCAATCTCCTTACATCCCTAACGTGATAATCTATTATTTTGTATTAATGTCGCGGTTAAGTAGCACGAGGAGGATTTAATTCGAAGCTAAAATTTTTAAATGGTAATCTAATTTCAAGTGATTTGAATTGTGTGCGCATTTTAAAACTCTGAAAATGATGTTTTCCCTTGCCACTAAAGTTAACGGTATTTGTTATATTCTAAATGTATCTTTCATTTAAAACTATTCTCTAAAAAACAGCTTCAGATAATAAGGCTTATATAACTCACCAATGAATATTTTTTTTATTTGCATGCTATGCTCTAAATTCTTGTTTTGAAACTCAAAGCAGGCGGTGCGCAATGAATTTAGAACAATTAATTTTGTAGTGATATAAAACGGCAAGAACTTAGCAGAAGCAAGCAGAAAATATTCACCGTGCACATGAAAGTGAGATTGAAAAATGCAGGCATAAAATTTTGTATTATAACGATTAATTTTGAGCGCTAAAAATTCGGCGAGCAACGATGTAACTGAAGGGCATTCGTAAAATGTTACTGTAATATGATGATCATTAATACTCACTTACGGTGAATATATTGGAAGGGTACAGAGGAGCTAATTTCTCCCAGTCGGCTCGCTCATGATCAAGAAAGCGCAAGTCATCATTCGAGGTTAGCGGCTTTCGCCACACGCTTTCCTGCGAAATAGATATGAAAGAATGTTAAGGAGTATCATCAAACGGAAATGTTAAGGATTAAGGTCTGCGATTTTTTTCACCGTTGTTTGATCAATTGTTTCCTTGGTTCGTCTAAGGAGATGCTGCTTTTTCCAAAACTTCTGTTTTGAACCTCTTTTAAGGCATTATTGCAGGTCGAATTCTCCGGTTAAATGTAAAGTAAAATGATTAACTGGTAATCAATTAATGATTTAATTTCTAAACACGGCCACACACAACTCGGCACTTCTTGTATGGTAACGCCGTTAATTTTCAAATAGTATGCTTGATGCCCTATACAGATGATTCTACTCAAGTCATTAATACCTTAATGATGAGAAACTGACACCCTGTTATAAAATAGAATGTGGTCATAAAATGATATAACTTCATTTTTGAACAGGCTTAGTGTAATTAAAGAATAAATTATATCCGTAAGCCATTACATAATGTCTAACTTTGTCATCTTGACTGTGATAGGATTAAAGAATTTAAACCCACTCGTTATTGACTTTACAGGACCTGTACGTATATCAACTTAATTTGATTTATCATTGGCAAAAGTTAAGCTAGTGTTTCACAACATTACAGATTCCCCTCATATCTCCGAACTCCTGATAGATACTTAATGAAATACTATCACCTTCATGCCATATTGTGAAACCTGTTGACTGTTTCTAAGGACACTCTTAGTTTTCCGTAAATAAAGCAACATTTATTGCCAAGTTATGCAAATAAATCCCAAAAATATTTATTAATTTATGTTAAAAGTTGATAATAAACGCGAATATTTTTTCTGAATTATATTGCGCAACGTAAATACAATAAGGTTCTTTGGTAGTTAATAATCTATTAAGAACTTTAAATTCATCATCAACTGTCAAAAAACTGAGTCAATGTACCATTTTCCCCACTACGGCGAAGACTTGAATGCATTGTAACTGTCCACACATGCTTCCGGTGTTATCGTGGTAAAGAAAATTTTCACGGAAGAAAAAGTATTTAAAATATATGTTAAATGCATTAAATATATATCCCGGTGATTCGATGATGCACTGGATTCCCAAGTATTAAAAAAAAACTGGGGTGTTCCTACGTATTTGAAATATTGTTCATTTAAATGAATCGTCCACAAGATTCCATATTTAACTTTCTTTTTTAAGGCCAAATTACTGACGTGAGAAGCGTAGTTGTTGATAACTACTATGGTGGAAGCTCGGTATAATGTAAGTAATACTATATATACTTTGGTCACATTTTAAGAACATCTTGAGTGATTCGACTTGAGGGTAACAACACCTTAAAAAGCGTTTGTCGATAGGGGGAAATTACCCCCCTCTTCTTAAGCCATCACGGCGTGAACGATTTATTTTTGCACAAGTATAGACTGTGATGAAATTTTTGAGGGGAAAGTAGTTTAATACGTCCAATATGAGGTATGCTGGTGTAATGGTTTACCTACATTAATACTATATGATGTCGTTTGGACCCTTTAGGCATATTAATGTATTTCCTAAGAGTGCATTAATGGGAAAATGTAGCTTGACTTAAGTCGCATTATGACGGGGTTTCCCGGTCCCAATTCGTTATGAATGCCAGAACTGCACGTATTTTATGTTTCTCCCGGGCGCATTAACGGACGTGCACGATAAATGATTTCTTAATCGATAACCTACGTCGTTCAAGTGCATGCCTCACGGTTATGGTTTTCTAAGAGTGAGAAAATGGAATTTCCATTTCGCAAATTGCCGAACGAGAGTTATGGAACGTAATAAAACCACATTGCCACTTTTGATATCGTATTAAAAACAAATAATTTATCTCGAGCACGTATGAGAGTGCATACTGATTACTGCTTACGCTGATTTAATTTTAATATTTTCTAAACACTTGAAGGAGACGAATTTTAGTAACGGAATATAAATTCCTGTTATAAATCAATACTATGTTGGATAATGGAGCCCTGTTCCTACATAATCTCGGATTGTGAGCCACCTGCAACCAAATATGTGTTTACTCATCCGAGCTATTCCAAGCATTTTGTTTATGATTTTCCATGTCCATAACGGAGGCACAGATACCTTTCTTTGAACAATAGTAACGTAAATAACAAACTTTTTATCATAATCACACTCTTATTATTTATCCATATAGAGCTTTCATTCCCATAATGAACGAAGTTTTACCTCTTGATCGCGAGTCGCATCACTCCGTACTAAAACCGCATTTGCCAATTTATGCATTTTTTTACTATGCCTCTTACTCCATTATTATTGTTTTTCTCTTTTTATTTAAGGTATAAATTGTATTTTTCTTTTTGTTGTTTCTTTAAAAAGTATTAAATGCGTATTACTTCGGAGCTGATTACTTCACCAGCGCTCAAATGAAGATCGTATCTCGTCAGAAATTCTTTGCAGCGTTTACGAGCCAAATTCAGTTGCTGAGGTACTGTGTGAGTCAGGGTTGTTTTTACTAACACAGGGAGTGAAAATTAATTTTTGTAATTAAATGTGTCACTCATAACTGCTGGCCACTCCAAATGCCACGCCCACCTCCGCGGCTTTTAAATTGCCAACCGCAATCCCCTGGGCGTGCATCACTCGAACCGCATATCCTTTTATTTGGAAGTCCCTCGACTCGATGCAAAAACTTTATCCACTTCCCATCGCTTAAACGAGAGCCGAAGGTCATCGGACGACTACCCTTCTCCTATGAAGCTTTTAAAAGAGGGACGATCCATGGGGTTTATTTATGCCCCGGCGTCTGTTTATACATGTAACAGGTGGCGGATGACGTTTCCCGCCTTGAATTTTGTTCGCTCGTGGGGTGAATATGTGATAGAATAAACGGGAGAAAGCGGAAAAGCAAATCAAAAAAAAAGAAAGGAACGAGAACCTCAGCGAGAGGAGGACGCGGGCAGGAAAGCAGACAGTATCGAGGAGGCGTTTGACCATGCCCTGCCCCACGCGTGGCCGAACGTGCCCTCGGGGTGCGTTGCGAACCCAAGCGCAGAGCAACACGTAAGCGCGTATATAACGTATGTCCTGATGTCCTCATCCTCATTCGCCGACGCCCACTTGCGTCAGCCCATCGACGACGTGCGTGTCCGTCCCTGGAGCCCTCCCCGCGGACTCCCTTTTAAGACTCCTTCCAGGGTTATGCAAGCCCCAAGGAGGTGGATCCGATGGGTTCAGGGACCTTCCACCGCTCACCCTCGGAGCAATTTGTACATCCATAAGCGAAGAAGTATCGGTGCATAGTGGTAGAGGTATTTATCGGCAGGTGCGAGGGTCAAATGGGGGCATGACCTAACCCCCACCCTCAACCACGTCTGTAGGCAGCCCTAGATGGATACGCTGAAAAACTCGGCTAGCCATTGCAGAGCTCGAGTTCATTTCATGACATTTTTCTTGCGTCGCCGTAGCAAATGTAGATTTTGTTTCGAAGCACGTTAATTACTTTCTATATAACTCCCGCCCTCCGACTCATTGCACTCGGTGACCTCATAATTAGAAGTCTGCGTACTGGCCGTGTACAGGAGACGTGGCCCTGCATGAGGAGACGTGACCGAGGTTATTTATTGACCTAAGTAATTTTGGGTGATACTTAGGGGTACCACGTGTACCAGACCTATGTTTTTCCCGGACATATTAACTTTTTGAGAACGTGCGCGTGAAATCATTATTTCCTGTAATTATCCTATTAATGAAAAATACCTATTTATTTGAGTAGACATGTTAGTCTCAATGTTTCCTATTGTATGTATTCCTCGTATATGTATCTATATGAAACATCCTCTCTTTTGGAATTAATTTGCTGTTCCTTCGTATATTTTCTTTAAATTTTCCCTACGTTATCCTCTAAAGATCTGGTCACCCTAGTAATGTGAGAGTGCAAAGGATGTCATACCTGGGCATCCGAGGATGAATGGAGAAAAGAAACGTGGGGGACGGAATTATTCTTGTTAACAAAAGTCGTCAAGAAATCCGCAGTTTAACTTCCGAGTCATTATGTTCTACACTTTTAGGGACATTCATCGGAACACTTTCCTTTTCAGTAACCGAACATTGCATCTTAGAACCCCCTTAAGAGCGACCCTGGTAGGGATTACTAAACTGAACACCACCGAATAATCGGCTACTGCGCCGGGATTTGAAGCCGGAAAATCAGGACCATCTAGTTTCACATAAAAAAATCATTTAAAGGAGAGTCCGACCGAGGCAAGTATCCGTTCGGGATACTTTTAATGGAAAAATATTTGTTGATGTTGATCATGCACGCTTGTAGAGCTTTCCTTCCAAGGCACCGCGAGAGGCGGTTCTTTCATAAGTGACGGGGAGGAAATAAATATTTTGATGAATGAGTTGGTTAAGGTCAAGTGCACGGTTTATCCGTGGCTTTGCATTCATTGCCATGCACTCGGACATGTGTGCATTGACTCCAACGTTGAGAAGTATACTAAGGTCAGCAAATCTGGCCTTCGTATATCTCTTTCGCTGTCTTGATCATTTGCAGAGCAGGTAACAAGAATTAATCTCACATTTTTTCGTTCGCTCAATAATGGCGTAATTGATAAATGGCCGTCATAACGTCATCACTAAAGAGCGAAGAAACATTTTTAAAATCCAAAATAGGCAAAGTCGTTAATTTGCTTGTCTTCTGCCCTTGTTCGTTTTAACTGAAGAAAATACGGTGAACTTTTTGAGGAGACAAAACATTGTCTAGGAATTCATTTGCAAGGTAGTTCCCCTAGATGATAGTTAAAAAATTAAGTGGCATGATTAATTGTAGTACTTATATTTTGCTTTCAAGTTTGAAGCATTTATCAACATTTTTATCGCCGATTTAAGTTTTAATGTCACTAGAATAGTGACATAAATGAAAGCGAATTAAGTTATTTTTAGTGAATTAAGTCAAAAGAGGAAAACCGAATATTTTAAATATTTTGTTTATTTAGTGTTCTCATTCATTTTCAATTCTTGTAAACGCTCATTAAAAATTATCTGCATTTACTTTTTCATTTCCTTTATTAAGCTTATTCAATTTCTTATCTTTTCACAAAGGCACCTTAACCAAAAATAGTTAATTTATCTCCGAATTTTAATAATTCAGTATGAAATTTTCCAAAAAATTAATATATGGCGAAATAAAGCGGTTACGTATTAAAAATGTATGTTAATGTGAAGTTGCGTATATTTTTATAGAAATTACAAATAATCTGATATTTATTACCATGCCACCGCTTTAAATAAGACTAAAAAAGCTTTTAAAAATACATTTTTCCTTCTGACTTTTCAAAATTTGTTCTATTTTAAAATTATCTTGTTAAAAAAATGTGACAGTAAACAAATTAAAACAACCACTAGTTTAAGAACAAACCATTATTTCCAAATATGAACAGGTAATATATCGCATTCAACTGCGGGAAAATATGTAAAAGTGTCACTAGTAATCATCCTTCAACATGTTCTACTATGTCGTCTCCACTCACCCTCTGAGCTGAAATTAACTGTGTGTGGAAAGGGAATGTTACGTGTTCTTGTGATTCCAATTGGAGTACCGAGGAGTACCGCCAACGTACGGCAGAGAGAGAACACCAGCTTAATCGGTTGTATTCATTCACATTCAAAGATTTCAGTATTTATTACTCTCGTCTTGAGGAGGACGCAAAGAACAAATCTGAACTGAATGGTAGTTTCTCCGCATACTAATCCGCGTGTTGAATTTGTATTTTCTCAGCGTGTTTTCCAACGTAAAATTTGTTACAGTAAAGACTACCACAAAAATACTAGGTTCTCTTGATAAATGCTTAGCTCAGACAGTTTAATACGATTCCATGTGAATATATCATTATTAAAAAAATAGCAAACCCATTAATATTTTCATCCAAAGTCAATTTTCTCTTTATCCTGAGTGATTTTTCGATTTTTGGATGTTAACTTATTTGTTTAAAGCTAAATTGTGTTAATTTATCAATTATAAGTTTGTGTCCGAGGTCTACGTTGCTTCCGAATATATCCCGCTCTTCGGGGAATACAGATGATGTACATGAAATCGTGTCTCAACTATGTGCATTTCAAAATGATATGCGAGTTTGGCATATTCTTACATATAGCAATTCAAAAGGTCAAAGACGAAAGAAATATAGGCGAAAAACCTACTTTTGGAGGGGACGAAAAGTCAATGAAAATAAAACACGCAGATCTCGTGTTGTGAAATTACAGACTTTTTCTGACAGTAAAGATACATCAACAGCAAAGGCACATCGACGGTAAATATTTTATGGGAAGACGGAGGTCCATCATACTATATTAGTGGCCTCCCTTCATAATCACCAGAATATAATCAAGGGCATGTCTTTCCCGAGCCTTCTTATTGAAGCCCAAGTCTGCCAAAAATGGCCGCGTTATGTGTTCCGTCCCCGAGTCTTATGACGGGTGTTTGATGCATGCGAATCTGAGGAACTAAAACCTATTATTTGCACTTTAGCACATATTTACTGACCGATTTTAACGCTTGCTTAAAAAAATGTCCAAATATTCTCGAGAACTTATTCCTGACATCACCATTTTTTATTGTACAGCGTTAGACTACTGACCGGAGGGCTCGGGTTTAATTCCCGGGCAAGCCTCTCTGGACCCCCCCCAGCTCCACCCAAGCTGTATGATTTTTCGTGTACCAGATCTTCCTGAAAAACCATAACAGGCACGGGGAAAGACACTGCCCCCCGTACAGTGATGCATGAATTTTACACGTCATCGGGTTTAGTGCCGGGTGAACTCTAAAGTCACCTGCCAAACCGACCTTTAGGTTGATTACTGTAATTTTCAATAAATTTTGTTGGTTGAAATTAAATCTTATCGATAAGGATTGTTTTTTTCTGAGAAACGGAACACGAGGCTACTTAAAGAATGGAAGGGACTTCATGGGAGACGAGGAAGAGATTATCATCCAGCCCTTTCGAGTGAAACCTGCTGGTGAGAGAATTGAGGGCAAGTCAAACGAATGAAAGCGGAAACGCCCGATTTATTTGCATCCGTTTATGATCTGATTAAGGTTTGAGCTCTTTTGAAAGTGTAATATCCATTTAGCCCCGGGATTGCGGATGTTATTGGTCTAAATATATGATCCTTCTTGGTATTATTCATTTTCGTCGGCACTAATTGAAGTTTCCAAAATAATTAAAGAAAAAAACATTACCGAAATGGATCGAATTGCGATGTTTTAAAAAGTTTTCAATGGAATGTTTCGTACAAAATTTCCTATAAAATTTAGCCAGTGTTATTAATCTCTGAAATAGATCCATGACCAACAAAAAGCGAACCCGTAAGCCAGAGTTCTCTCTGAATTCCTGCAATGTGTGTCCATTCAAACCAAACCACAAGTGATAATTTCAAAAATATTCTGCAATGTGCAACAGTCAGCCGAATTGAATTTCATGATAAACTGAAATGGAGAAGGTCCATAAAAAAACCTAGGATGAATCATTTAGCGTCACAAAAGGTAAGAGAGATATACGACGTTGCAATAACCGAAAATGCTTCTTCAAAACTTACAAGAAGAAAGCAGTGAGTTTTGCGTGAAGAAATGAGAGTTTTCGTCTTGAAAGTTAAATGTAATGTATGACCATGGCATTTCAAATTTTTCTTTATAATAAACATTACAAAATAAATAAATAACTCTGGTTCTGGCAGCTAAAATGAAAATGAACTTTACGGCCGTCCTAGATAAAATGAAAAAGTTCAGCGATGACCGTAACCATATGGAACCAAAAAGGTACTAAAATGAGTTTTATTTAAGTCCTTTCAGGGCCTAAATCTCGACGTAAATCCCTAGGGACAATCTAAAGTTTTAATGTTCCATGTTAAGCCCAATTTGTTTTTTTTTCATTCACTTTGGTTTAGAATTACCCATACCTCAAGTGTAAGTGTAGCCTGATGATGGTCTAGGCAGCCCACATACTATATGTGCACCTATGGGAAGAGACATAGCTGGAGTGCAGGCCTGATATGATCTCGCACTTTTTACTCAACAGTATAATTGCACAGTTCGCCTCCCCAGGTCAACATCCAGAATTTCATTGACTTTGCACATTTTTTACAAAGACGATGACGAACTCCTATCGCCCGTGGGGAACAATGCTCACGCCACACCAAACGTAAAGGAAGTGAATTCATAATTGTTTTTTTTCTGCGCTGGATTACTATCATCAAAGGCTCGTATTGGTATCTTATCAGTCCAGTATCCAAATCGTAGGCACCCACTTTGTGTCATTACCCGGGGGGCTTATCCGTGGGAGGGAGGTGGTTCCCTCAGTCTTTTCTCAGACTTTCTCATCCTTTCATCCTCCCAGACGGCGCGTGATTCTTTTTAGGGAAGCGCAAGAGAGGAAAGGCTTCAGTCCGCTGAGCGATTACGCCGGCGGCAAAAGATAATTGGGACGTGGGCCAAATCAAACGAAACGGCGCGAGGATATCTTATTACTACGCTCGCCATTTTGGGACGTCCATTTAAGAACACTTCTTTGCTCCATTGAAACGTTGGTGGAAATCTTACACGCTTGGTTGGGAAGTTTGACTCCTATCGGTCAATGTTTCGTCGCTTTTATATCGAGAAATTAATCAGGCACCTCCAAATTGGGTGCATGTCTAATGAATTTAGATCTCGCCACCCACCCTGGTTACAGGAGTTGTCACAGAGGAAGATGCGTCAATGCCTTCAGCTGGATGAATAACGACGTCCTTAATTCTCGCATTCGTGAGTTTAGAAGTACAGCATTCGATTTTTAGCAGCTTGTTTTGGGAGTTCAAATGACCGTGAAATCATTTTTTTTCAATCAAACACGCACATACACACACATATATAACATCTATGTGTGTGTCGTCAGGTGACGTTGCCTTGCAACGAAGCTATGGTCGTGCAAAATAAAACCTCTAGTGGAATCCGCAAAACTAATCTTCCCTCATTTACGCCGAATATCATTTTTAAGAAATTGTTTAAATTTTTCATGGAATTTTTTTAATTCAATGCACTTTCACCGGTTTCATTCATTCATTCAGAAAACTTTCAAAGTGTTGATTACTCGACGCAGACCATTCGTTAACAGCGTACAATTTATGGGTCCAATTAGAGAAGTAGCTTGGTGCAATTTGATACGACGAAGTTGTATAGTATCATTCTTAGTATAAAAAATAAAACTTAAAGGTCGATAGAACTAATCCACAGTGGAATTTTACGTCAAAGTTAACATGATGCAGACGCATTGACGCAATCTCTCTATGTAGGCATTTCCAAATTGCATTGAACATTTCTATTGATCAGTCTCTCTAGCTGTCAATTCATTGGTACTTGTAAAATTAATACCAGTAATCAGAAGGGAATAAGTTCTTGAAATACTTTCTAAGAACAATGTTTCCATTTATGTTTTAGAATACAGGAAAATGCTATTTGAGTTCTGGAAACCCCATTTAATAATACCAGTCGCAAAAGTCGTTTGAATCGAACGACTAAGATAATCTGAAGTTACCATTTGTACTCCTAAGGTACTTCTATGCAGTAATATACACTTAAAGAAGAAAACTGTTATTATGAATGCTAATACCCTTTGATGCAAATAATTTTCCCTTTGATGCAAATTTTTATTCCCTTTTCTGGATTGAAGTGAATTCAGGAGACACATTGAAGATTATTCGTCTTTAACTCTAACCTTTAATTGTAATCTCTAAGGTGTAAAATTGAATCCTGACACGTAATATTTTTTCTATGGCCGAAAATATGAATTGCATTTACTTTATTATGACACTCTATTGCATGTACAGAAAACATTCCAATTGAAATGCCCTCTATTTCTCATTTGATTTTTTTTTAAGTCTTCTTTTTATTTAGTGGATCAATGTTTTTCAAAGATGTCGAAGATTCGCATTGTTTTGGGGAATGATGTTTGTCATTTAGCGATGAAGATTATCTCGCAAAATAAAAATATATTTCCCGTAATAAGTTCATCTAACAAAATAAAAATTCACTAGTATCTCTATCTGGTATCTTGTCGCTTAATATCAATTTCGAACATGAGTGAGAATCTTCTATATATTGCTTTTTCACGAACACGACAAAACAAGTTTGATACAGTTTAGTTGACGACACGGAGAAACTTCCATTGAATGACATATCGCTGGTGAAAAGGTTGAGGATGCTTAGGATATTCATCATGATTCAAACGTGCTCGTACATCGTCGAAATCCTGATGACCCAAGGGAATGAGAGAGATCGTTCTCTCTTTATATATCCGCGTGGGTTCGAGCATCTCGAAACATATAATTGCTTCTAAAGTCATCTCTCCCCGGAGGATGTAAGATGCTTAAGGGCATCATGAACGCGAAGGTAATCTCCCATTAATAATTACTTGGCATTCGCATCCGAAGTTTTCTTAACGAGCACAATTCCTTAGGGCATTTGGTACGTGGATTTTTTTCTTATCATGCGAGTAATGGAAAAGGAAATGGCGTTCGATCACGTGAATAAATTACTTCACTGCGATATATTTGCTCATTAAAGTTAGCAATTGTCATTGATAAATGTTTGCAGTCGTCGTTGTGGTTTATCATAATTGAAAATAAATAGCTCCGCTTGCGCCTGATGGAAGATGTTAATATAATTTAATATTAGAAAATTTTAATATAATTTAATTTAACGATATTTTTAGTTTACGTACTTGTACTTAGTTGGTATTTAAATCGATTAAGATATGTAACGTTAAATCATCAATCATTTAGGTTTTGCGATTTATAAATTTATCCATATGCACTGAAGGTTTCAATAATGTACTCATGTCTATTCTTTACTGTCGTGTGATATTTTCATGAATGTTTAAATACATGTCACTGATTTTTTTGTTGTAACAATCTTTAACTTTATGTATTTTCGCGCTGGTTGAATTTCACGCAACATACCTGAACGACAAAACAAGTTTGATACAGTTTAGATGATGGCACGGAGAAACTTCCAATGAATTATTTTTGTTTAATTTCATTAAAAAAATTCTCTCCACCGCAGGAGACCAACTGGGAAAATTTTTCCCGCCTTGCGGGATAATGGTGTCAATATTTATTGCGAAGAAAGTGACCGAAGCATTTTTTGTTGTCATATTTCCTTTTCCTAACATGGTTCAAAAATTAGTCTTGTCCAACGATTGGCGCAAGAGGGGAGAGCAGTACAGTCATCCTCGAGTCCTTGAGGAAGGTTAGTGAATGTAGCATGGTCAATGAGGAAGTCAAGTGTGACATGATGCAAACGTGGATGACCATCCAATGTCTGCAGCCGCACCCTTGCTACTGAGAAATTGATGGCTAGAAGGCGTCGAAAATCTTTTTGAAATTCATTTATTTTTTAACATGAGCAATTTCCATGCTTTCCCATGTAAGTGTAAATGGCGTTCATTATCAAACATCATTATTTATTTTTCCGACAGTGGACAATGGTAAGGAATATTTCTGGAGGCGTAAAGCAAAAGCAACTCTTCAGCGACTAGGTTTTTCATTTTTTGTATTATATTACAATTCATAACGTTTCATATTTTTTTACTTTTTAATGCCATATTATTTAAAATGAAAATACATCGGATAATAGAAATGTTTTGAGCTCTGAGATGATTGAAGATAAACTTATTTCAGCCACCTTCGAACAAACTGGCCAACACGTTATTTACTAAACTACCCCGATCCCTCCAAAACATAAAATAATTGGTGCTTTTATCTGCATTTATCGTGCCAGCATTGAAAAGGTTCCAAATTTTCTTCCATCTCAGCAGCCAGGAAATTGAACCCTTCTATACCTTCAGTCGTCACTCTGAACTTCACACCCACTTCTTACCTCATTTTCAGTGCATATTACCTTACGTCATAGCATAATCCTATACATGATATTCTCTGTTCCTTATTTGTGCCTATAAAACCTAGAGTCTCAACTCTGCTTTGAAAGGGATCCTCGTTAGTGCCAACAGGAACATCCTTTACAGACAGTACTGCATGGAAAAGCATGGATTCTACTAGTAATGTTAGGAGTGAGGGCGGAGTTTTAATTGACGACTTGCGACAAGATGTGGGATAGTAAGGATCTAAAGAAATAGTATTATTTTTTAACATTTAATGTGGATATTTAATTTTCATATTATATCATACTGCTTTTTTATCATTTCATTTAAATAAGTGTAAATTATTGCAATATGAATATTTAGTGAGGTTTCATAGTAAGGGTCTTGATAAAATATAAAACCCTTATGGTGCATAACAGTTCAAGAATTCGGAATACCTCAATCTTAATTTAAATAATGCTAATTTGATTCATTGATTATCCCTCCGCTTTTTAGGTTCTAGACAAATTTTCAATCCAAACGCGTATAAAAATATGGGATATGTCATTTTGTAATGAAGTCATGGCTAACGTAGTCAAACTCCAATAAGTCTTGATTTAAAGTATAGTTGTGAGAAAAATATTAATACGAAAATATTAAGCCTTGATCGTTATAATCCCTTTGCTTCATACTATTGTTGAACAATTTTGTTGTCCAATTAAGGTGAGGAGATATTGGCCAGGGACTGCAGACGGGAAAAGAGCATCACGATAAAGGTAAAGGAGGTCACTCATTCAACCTCCGTCAGGACCCAATATTGCTTCATTTCGGTGGTCTAAGGAGGTTAATGTGCTTATGCTCTTGACCAATTAAATGACTAAAGTACCAGGCTATATATTTCCATAGTTCCCAGAATTTTTCTCTATACAATAACTTGCATATTAGACTGAATTTCTTCATTGTAGGAAAAACAATATCACCGGAAAATGCTTTTTAGAAATTTTCAGACTTTTCCTGGCGTAGGAATTTATTATGAATGTTAGCAAATTTTTTTAACCAGTATAAATTTGACGATACTCATTTCGAGCGCTTGCCTAATGCGTAGTGCGTGCGTGGGAACGCCCGCGAATATCGTGGATGAATGAAGTGTGAGTTGTCTATGCAAAACTGAATCGTCTCACTTCACAGAAATCGGGCGTTATTTCAAGGAAACGACAGACGTTGGGCGGAGGGCAAGATATCGGCCCTAAAGGCCAAGGACTGCGAGAAAACTTATGTCCGAGTATTCAAGGTTATGAACCAGGTGGGAGTGGTTGATTTCTTTTATATTGTCTCATGGGCGTTTCAAAATAATGACTCACCTCCGTATTTTGTGGTAGAGGCTATTGAACCTAATTGAATATTTTCTGGCTTTGAGTCTCACGAATGCGAAAATATTTTATGTCAAATGCTTCAGTTCACTGTGACGTGGATTTTTTTTTCATTTATCAGTTTTGATCAGTTACATAACGTATGGTGTACATTCATAATGCTGGGATGGCTGCGGTGTAAGTCAGAAATAGCATACTCGGAACCTTTAAGGGATCGTGTCACCGTCATTGACACTCTTCCAAGCATTGATTTTAATCTTTTCTTTGAGAATGGGACTAAATGAATATAAGAAGTGTTTTCACGTCTTCTGAGTCGGTCTTACTATTTGCACGGAAAAGTTGTTTAGTGGAAATTATGAATGCTTCGCATTCGCCCACGAGCAAATATTACAGCAAACCTCCGACGATAAAAACGTATTCGGCTAGCGCGAGTATCCACTTGGGGGGAACAAGACTCAGGACATCAATATGGGTTACTTAATGTACATGAAATTTAAGAATAGGCCTATGAAAACATTATTGGGAGACATTTGGCTACTTAAGTAGTTTCCGTTCCTGTCAAATATTTATAATCCTTTGGATAAACAGGTCATCAAAATTAAATGACCACAAGAAGAATTATATTTTATTTAATTTCCCTTCGATGCCTAATCCTTTAATAGGTGTAGAAGTTTCTTGGGTATCATAATCCCGTGGTAATGTACCCCTCCTATTTACTACGCTCGGTTTTTACCCTTCAATTTTTGTGTGCTCCATTTAAAGAGGAACGAATTTAAAAAAATACTTTTGGTGAGTAGATTCGATGACAAAAGTGTTCTCAAGAAAGAGGATTCGTGTTTTTATGTATGCAATGATTCGTTTAATATTTGAATAGTTCCTTCAGTCAGCCATCTTTTCCTTTTGAATACTATTTTTATTTCATTTTCTTCATGCATATTCAAAGGATAACATGCATTTTAAACGGAAATATTCTGTTAGAGAAAATGATTTTTCACACATGGAATGGAATCGTTGGTCCCCTCTAATTCACTCTAACGGTGCAGAACCTGTTTGTCCTGAAATGGTAATCTCTTAAAAGTCACTTTGTACATATTGTTCACTTTAGAAACATCAGTTCTGCTACTCTTGATATGCAAAGCAGATTTTAATTATGTTATCAAAGATATTCCAAACGGAAACTAAGGGAAAACAATCTAAACATTGGACTAAGGGCTATTATAATTTTAAGGCAATGGAAAAATTGTCAGATATCAAATAATACCTTTCTTAAATCAACAGGAATGTTAAAATTAATCTGTCTTTTCGTATTCAACCTAATGCTCTGTCTTAGTACACTTAGCTACTAGTTGTGTTAAATATTAGGGACTCGATTATTGAGCTTTTTGCTTTGCCTGTGAACTCGCCATACTGATGGTCATCCTTTCATAAGGAATTCTCCTAGGTGCGTGCGGAGTTGGTAGTGGTTAGGGAAATTTATAAGGTCGGAGACTAAGATGGAGGAATAAATGTTAGGTTGGTCTCCTTCTATCAAGGCACTTCCTCTTAGCTTCTTATGGGTCGCAGTTCAGCGGTTACCTTGACCTCTGAGTGCAGTGGAGGCATTGTTCCTCTGAGTGATCCTCAATGGGCGTGTACTCCGAATCTCTGAGCCCTCAAACAAAAAATACGTTTCCGAACACAATGTAATTCGTTTTCCCCAAATTTGCATCTGATTTAATATGTGGACCATTGAATTTTTGAAAATTAGCATTTTATGTTGGTGAATGATGAGGTTGATCCGAAATATTTCACGGTGCATGGTGACTAGAAAACATTTTAATAATAATAATGATAATATTTGGGTGAACTAACTAACAAACGATCATCGGGTATTTCTATAACGGATGTATGTAAATTAGTAGCTCAGAACAAAGCGGTTTAGCTGAGGATAGCTATTTTCCTGTTTCTTTCCCTCTTCTGACTAAATATTTTAAAAATCTCTAGTCATTGAATAAGTTATTCAGTTTTTCCAAAGCGATGTACATAATTTTCCCTGTTTTCATAATACTATCTGAGGAGAAACTATTAAAAAATGTTCTCGTTTAAGTATTTTCATCGTTTGAAAAATTTCAAATTCAAAAATTTGTGGATTTTTTCCGTGATAATACCAATATTTTACGCAAGTATTAGTTGAAGTCATTTAGCTCGTTGAATTAAAATCAGGTTAGTAGTAACAGAATAGCACAGCATTCCTAGGACGTCGGATAGGTGAGGTATGAAAGCTCTAGTGCCAACCATTACTGCTAGTACTAGAACCCGATTCAGTACTGCATTCTAGAACATGCTTAACTTTTTAATAGTCAACATCCAATCATATCGATTCAATTAGCATCCAATCATCGTACATTTTTGAAAGATAAAAAAATGTATAATCAATCATGGTGGTGGTCTCATCTTCGTCTACACCAAAGCCCATAGCCTGGACCTCCGCCTAGGAAATGGATGGTGTTTTTTTACAATGCATAGAATGTCATACTTGACGGTTCGATAAGAGCTTTGCAGTTGGGGAATAAAAAATATAAAGTTTATTTTTTTTATTGTTATAGCTTCCTGCACGTATTAGTAGTGTTTCATTATCTTCCTGCACAATTGGCGTGGTTCCTAATGTTTGAAGTATTTTCAAGAAAGGGCAAAATTTAGCGAAAACATACAAGCATACATAGCAAGCATATTCATCGCCAAGTTGGTTAGTTTTCATTATTGTCACAAGTTTATTAGTTTTGTTAAACTTTTTAAAACTATTTAAGTAAATCCTAATGAATCAGATAAATCAAGAATTAGTCCAAATTAGAGAAAAATACGTTCCCTTCAGTTTCCGTGTTAGTGGGTAAGGCTCTCTTCAATTGTGAAAAACACGGAATATTTAGAAAAAATTATCGGTTGAATAGATTGGTTATCATGAATTAATAGACGTTTACAAATGGCACTATTTTTGTGAACCTTTAGAAATCTAATATCTGTATCTGGTTCTAAGTCTAATCTGTGTCATCCGCTTATATAAGTTGCGGGTACCGAAATTTACCTTTGAATATCATAGGAAAAAATTATAAATATAGTCCACAAGCATCGGGAAAACACACAAGTTCTTAAATACAGGCATGTAGTAATATGGTTTGCGTTGATATGATTTAGTAACCACCCCGTGAATGACGTTTGCCCGAGAACAATTGGACTATCGGAAGTTTGTTATACTCTTTTGATGGGAGAGGCAGGTTCTAACCCTCACTGCGTGTGAATCCTGCGAATTCAGGGTATAGGGGAACTTCATTTCATTATACCGCCAGCGGTCTTCCAGTAAGTAACTCGGATTTGGCTGAAATCCAGAAGTATCATCACCCGGATTAGAACCCAGGACCTTCCGTAAGCGACCGATCGTTGTACCCGCTGGGCCACCGTCGCCATAATCGGAGGCATATACCGCGACGTTGTCTGGCGACTTACTGGAATTTACTCTCTCGCACTCAAGTCAGTCAGCCCCATCTGAGTCTCGCGGAGTCATTTCCCAAGAGCACCGCGGGAGGCCGCGACCATTTCACGACACCAATGCATCGCGAAGGCGGTGTTATTCCCGTCCACTCCGTGAAATTGTTTATTTTTTCCTCCTCCCTACATCTCCACATGATGTTTTATTGGCCCTTGGGAGTGAACGTTTCTCAGGACGCGGGGGAAAAAATCACATGATGGTCAAACGTGCGCGTAGGACGTATATTTTCGCCGGGGATCCCACATGAAAAAAACAGATGCATTCCCTCTCGCCGCCTATATTTGGTCCGCTAGAACTAAGGGACGCGGCGGTGTTTGCTAGGGTTTGAGGTCGTATTCGTTGAAAAAGAATGAAGCCGTCGTTTTTATGGCTTTATAACCGCTGCTCATCATGTACGTGTTAACGGCGGGTGCTAATGGAGAAAGGTGAATTTACTGCCTTGTGCCGGTTTCAAAATTGGGAAATTCCCGCGAAGTCAGCACTTTTGCGATGATTATGACAATTGAAATAAGTTCCTTATGTATATTTGGTGCTCGAAATGCCATCATATGGCTGACGCCATAATATCATCTGATGGCTATGGCCCTCTCATGGATTTCACCGAATATCGATCATAAATTCTCGTTTGGAGAGAATTGGAACACCTTTCAGTGAATCAGGCTATAAATCATCCAGTTGAGTCGGTATATAGGTGTGAACATTTCTCGAAATCTCCACTAATTGGAGCACATGTCGGCAACCCGTTTTTCAAAGCGGCCTCAGTCGTGAAGAATGTGAAGAGAAATTCCGCGTTCAAACCTTTATTGTTGAACCAATGACAAATTAGCAGTTAAAGTCGCAAATACTGCATGGTTGAGGACAGGAGAAATGCACTTGTGGCAGTATTTCAAATTTCTATTAGAAGAACATATTTTATGATAGGTCCATAGAATTAAAGTTAACTTTAAGAATGTCTGTAAGAGCTATGCCTTGTAATACAAGTCCAATCTCTTCATTCTTCTTCACTGATGGGAAATAATACTTAAAAACTTATAATATTATTATTGGTACTCTAACGTTTAAGGGAGATTTTCAAACACATATATATTTTTTATACTATATATATATATATATAAGGAACTGGCGCTCCTACCCTGATGTGTGAATTTTGCACGCCGTCGAACATATCTTCATCTAATAAGACACAGTCTAACACTTCACTCTACATTAAACTATTCTTCAATTCCAAATACTTTTTATATCCCTTTATTCCGCTCAATATATCTATCGTTTTCTCTCCCTCCCTCGCTTGCTTAATGTTCTCCCTTCTATCTACAACATTAACTCTCCAATCAATGCTCTGCATCTGCTCACCCTTCGTGTATTCTTTGAATTTCTCGCAATAATTCTTCTTCTCCGCAACCATGGCTAGTACATTTTACTTTGTTATTCTTCCTGTCTATTATGCCTTTTCTGTTCTCCTTCACGTACATAAGTATTTCAAAAGCATTCAATATGCACCTATCACTTTACTTCAACGACCGTGTTTCTGCAACGCACAAAAACTAAGCTCCATGTCAAAATTTTATCGAGTATTTTTTTAACAGCAGTACTCAACGTCCTTGTCATCAATTTTTTCTTTATTGTGAAGGGTTCTTTGACATATGCAATCCTTCTTCTTAGACCCTACCACTTTGACTATCCTGGTCAAAAATCTTGCCAAGTTGGGTGAATTATTCTACCTATTCTAGTTTATGACCTCCTAGTTTAACTTTTTAAAGCCTTTCTCTTCTTAAAAACCTCGTAGCTATTGTTTAGTTTACATTTATTCTAATTTCATACTTATCACACTGATATTTATATCTCTCACTCTCTCGTTAATGATTGTAACTCTTTGGCTGACTGTGTAACTAAAGTTTCATCATCCGTAAACTTGATTTTTTAACTCCCCACCGACTTTCATTCCCCTCTCCAGTTCTTCCCATACCTTTTTTTAACATTTCCTCCGCGCAAACGTTGAAAATCCCGGATGATAATGTAAAATCCGTGTCCTATCCCTCTTCCTTACACTGTCCATCGCGGCTCTCCTTCCGCAGTACGCGCCTGAGACATATAGAGGTTGCGAATGTCGCTGATCCCTTCAATGTACTCTAATGCACACATCATATCCTGAAAATAAGTCTTCTCTGGTAATAATTTTTAAAAAATGTGGAAGCAAAATTGTTCCGAGACTCCAATGGCAGGCTTATTTAAAACATAAAATATTGACTTTCTTTATGCTTAAAAATTCTTGCGTGCACAATTTGTATTTTTATTGTAAAATACGTTTCATCATTTATGTAGTAGCTCGTCAATATCGGTCATATTAATATACCATATCTATTTAACTCTCATGTGGTTGAATTGAATTAATTTGTTTTTGTAAGCCCAATGATTAGCTAATATCCCATTGTTCCCTTTTCACTGTTTTTTTTGCGGTAGTTTCTGCACAAATATGAAAACACATAATCCTGTCCATATATTTCGATAAGTCCTATTAAGAGTTATTTTAAAATGATACTATAATTATGTTCTGATAACGGTATTTCAAGCAATCATTATTGGTCTCTTTAGAAGATACCTCTACCGCAACCATGGGTATTCAGACCATTACAAATAACGAATGAATAGACATAATACGATTAAAATGGCAAGAAAATCAGAGTTGATGGAACCCCATCTGGAGTGAACCCAAGAGTGAAGTAGCAACAATACGTTTTGCTGTAGAAACAGTCATCATCTATTCGAATGAGGAATAAGTAGGTTGCATTGCATGATTTCCCTTCAAGGATTGATCCTGTGCTTTGAACCGAAACGGGCTTCGACCTATTTATACGAAAAAATGCCCGCAAAATTCTGTATCGGGTCAGTCATCCCTCGAGAAATGCTATTTTTTTGCGAATCAACTTTCCAAGATATTTCCAGGTTGTCTTTTAGGTTGGTTCAATTATCGGCCAGTATACTGTTTTTTTCCGAGGCAAACTCAAATGTTATCCTTGGCAAAGTCAATTTAATGAAAGTGATTCCGAGGAACATAATTCTATTTTGAAAAAAACTGTTTAACAATTCTTCATGAATAAATTGTTGGAATTGTTAATAGTAGCTCCGTCAAGCGCTAAACCTCTCCATTCAGATGCTTAACTAACCGAAGCTTATGGGAAGAGCAAAGAATTGTTATCACTGGTATAGCATTAAGCTGATTGGACTAATTTGGTATTTTGATTATAATTTGTCGAAATTAATCATTTTCATATTAGGGCAAGGTGTAATCTCACCTTTGGGAGGTGTACAGCCCACCAATATTGCTTCCCACCACCCGAACTGTTACTTGTTACTCAGCTGCTTCCACCTGAAGTTTCTCGACTTCACAGATGGGATTTTTATGTCCATCCTTTACCTATTTAGCCTCATACACTTGGAACGCGAGTTTTCTTTGGACAAGTTTCGTCACCACCCAGCGCCATGAGCAAAAGTTACTCCCAATGGCTTTGCAGAGGTCAAGAACAGTTTTACATGATTATTTTATTAGGTTCCATTGCAGCCAGTGACCTCTTTCTCTCTTTGACGCCATAAAAGCGCCGTGTAATGTTCTTTTTGTTTCTCAATCACGGAGGAGTTAGAATGTAAGAATGGGGCAGAATAAATCCTTTTCGTTATTAACTCATTGTTTTAATACATTTTCAACGAATGGAGTGCTTTAGTAAAAAGGTTATCACCAGCAAAACTATTGCAAGATCATAATGCTCCAGCAACCGATTTAATTGAAATACGACGTCCGAATAACAATTTATACTTATTTTCTTTCATAAATTGACATTAAACTAATGCGAAAAAATTGCAGTCATATTTTCATCACAAAATAATTGAACACGTGAGAAGACCTCGGAGATGATTCTATTTCAAATGATTAGATCCTATTTTTTTAGATTCTGTTTCATGCTGCTCACCTAGCTAATCGTTTTAGGAATCCAACAGTGCAATTCACAATCTAAATTACAGGTATTAAATGTTGAGTTGAACGTTCGAATAAGCCTTTTTAACACCGCGTTTTGTTTGAAGAGTTAGGGGTAACAATTTAATGCTTTTGTTATGGTTCCAATAGTAGAAGAAACATTTATTTACGAAAAGCCACTTAAGTGGTTTGTAACTAACGAATGTACTTGGAAACCTTTTCTTCGCGTAGGCGAAGGCGTTCTGCCCCAATTAAAAGAACGTTTTATAGCCCCATCCAGTACATTTCCCATTTTCTCTCCTCCAGATGTTTCAGGTTTTCCATGTACGTTTTCTTCTTTCACGTTTTTCTGTTATATTTTTCTGAGAAATGATTGCTTTAGCTTGTGTACACACTTTAAATTCTTAATTGATTAACATTTTTACCATCTAAGCAACCTCTGCAGTCAATCAATGCTGTAAATTGAGAGTTACCTTTCACTAGATAAAATTTACATCTGGTGGTATATTCTTTATGATTCTTTCGTGCTCGATATATTTTCTGCTCATTATAAGTCCCATTGTCGTATGAATGCAATTTTATCATAGTCTGCCTAAGTATATATATATATATCGTTATAATGTTCCGCAATTTATCGTAACTAATTATCCCTCAGTTTTCTTGTTGTTATATATTAGCAATATGACTTCTAAGCCATCGCCAAGACTCTTTCAAACTCTGTTATCAACAATTAAATAATTGCTATGGAGCAATGCTTTAAAATTAAAACTTCATCATTTTCTGCAATTTTAACGAATTTAGCATGCTATTCCTTATCTGCATGGATGCATCATGAAGCATAAAATTGAATTTCCATCATTTCCTGTCCAAATGTCTCTATAAGTCCTATTTTGAGACATTTTGCAATAATGGGATCATTATGTTACGTGAATAATATTTTTGCCATAATTTATTTATGCACTGCTTTAGTTTTTCAGTGAAGACAAGGGGTTATAAGCATTGCTGAGCGCATTTAAAGCCAGCGCGATATATATGAGACAAGCATCCATGCAGACAAAACAAAGGTTACGTGGTTTTTGAGAAAGAAAGATGCAAAGTTAAATTTTAAAATGAAAGTTCAAAAGCAAGACCAGATGGAACAGCTAGCCTCTCTCGGAAGATTTCCAAAGCAGTTTTGGCAAAAGAAGAAGAATTGAGTTTCACAAGAAGGAAATTGAAGACAGGGATCTTCAGTAAGAATATGAAAAAAGATTAGCAAAAACTTTGATTAGGATTCATGACATTGTGTGGGGTGGAAATATGGGCATTGAAACGACAAGCACTATCCATGATGGGGAAGGAGAAAGGGTGATTGGTAGAAATCCAATGGAGACAGGAATGGCGGACGATGAGCCTTTAGATAGGCGATGGGATTTTGAAGACTGTGAAAGAGGCAGGAACGTTTGGCAAAAGAGGAAGGTGGAGGATAAGGATAGGGAAATCGAATAACACAAAATTGAAGAAGAGTTAACTGTACGTAGTGTAGGGAGTCAGGCTGTCTTGCTAGTCGAGGCTATGAAATGTAGGCATATTCTGTTTGTTTCCACCTAAAACCTATTTTGAATCGTACACTACTCAAATAATAATAAAATCCTTCAGCACTTCAGGTAGAATTTCACGAATGTAAGCCTTCAATTGTCATAGTAATAGCAGAGATTTGTAGGGAATGGAAAGAAAAAGGATAGGAATTTTAAACGGGAGGAGGGAGGACAGGTTTGTTTCTGGGCAAAGCTGAAAAAATTAATGATGTTAAGTTTAAGTTCGTTGAAAATCTAACTTAAACGGTAGATTACCAAATAACAATTTCATCATAACAATGCGCTATTATATTGAGAATTAAAAAATGAACCCCGAATTTCAGTCACTAATGTTCACTAAGAAATGTTTGCAATAAGTTAATTACATACACAAAAAATTGCCATTTATAAACTAGAGCAGGTGAAACAGTTTACTTACCTCGGAAGTGTTTTGGACCAAAAATGATCAGAGCAGCACATATGAAGAAGAATTGCCAAAGGCAAAGAAGCTTTCACAAGAAGGTGAGAATTGACGACAGAGGCATTGTGTAAGGATATTAAGAAATGGCTTGTTGGAACTTTGAAATGGAGCGTGGTTTCAGACGGTGCGGAAGCATGGTCATTGAAGGAAGATGATAGGCGTAGGTTGGGTGCTTTTAAAGTGCGAATGTGGAGAAAGTGAAATAGAAAGAAAGGAAAACAAACGAGGAAATCGTAGGCATTATGGGGAGAGAGATGAGATTATTGTTGGGATAAATCCAAATGAGGCAGGAAGGTACATACAGCATTTTGATTGGCTGTGGGATGTTGAAGACTGTAATTGAGGGGAGAACTTTAGGGGCAAGGACGGGGTAGGAATAGGATAGAAATGTTAGGTGATGAAGGGAGGAAGGAAATGTATAAAGTTGTAGAAGAGTTTAATCAGCGTCGGATGTCAGGTTGTATTTTGTTATAGGAGGCGAATAAATGTGTCGTTGCACCGTTGTATAGGCTGTGCCCATTCAAAACCTGATCTTCTTAACCGGTATAATGCTAATAATGATAATAGTAAATAATTGGGTTTAGCTTTTGTTTTTCCCCTAGAAAATATTTATTGCCCTTTCTCTAAACACCCAGAAGTTTTTTAGTTCCTCATACTCTTGCTAGAGTGACCCTACATGGATGGAAGCATATGTGAATGCAAGATATTGGTGAATGGCAATCTTATCATAATATCTACGTCGCCGCCTTTTCAGAAAGGTTTTTCGATGGATTGTGACCATGAAAAATAAGGGCATCAATGATCTTGTTTTTTATGCCCTACTCTTTGATACATCAATAAATGTAGATGGATAAAGTGCTGCATAAGTTGATTACACGTCGTTTTTTTCTCAGTAAATTTTGTTCATGGTGCTTAATGAGCAGTCGTCAACCATTGGGAACGATAGTTGCTTGTCGCACCTGGCAGTTTTCGTCAGCAAACATATAGTAAATCACCTGCGTATTTCACGTTTCTTTTCTTTCCTGTTTGTTTATAGATTACTTTTCTCTAACTTCTAATGTATGTTTATGATTTGTGGGCTTGTTCAAATATTATGGGGAAATGAGAATAATATATTTAATAGGTATAAACTATTGATAATGACGCTTCATTTACATCTATCACTTCCTTAAGTCGGAAATTTTTCGAAATCAAAGGAATAGCATGTGGCAACCCATGCATAGTTTTAAAATCATTTGGAAAGCGAAGTGCTAATACCATTTCCTTTCAAGCTACATTTCACATTAATGGTTTATATGAAATGTACTTCATCCATTGGACATTTCTACTAGTTTTACTGTAATGATTATTTGAGAATTGTAAATGAACTCGGAATAGGAGAAACCATAATGGAACACTATATTAATTAGAAAAATTGAAAGAAATTGGGGTAGACGTATAACCCAGTTCATTTTATTGTCTTTCATATTGAAGGCCAATCAAAAGCTAAGAGCATCTTTCAACTGTGTAATAAAAACCAAGAGAATCTGAAGAAGCATGTTTGAAAACAACCATGAATGGGCGAGCGATTGATATGGAGTAGGAATGGATGGAGGTCTAAAGTTAACAATATTCAGATTTACAGAAGACAAAAGCGTTAACAAGCATCATCGTATAGCAATCAGTACTTCAACAACTATCCTTAGCCGCTGACAAATGTGGAAGACGTCTACGCAATGCATAAAGCCAGTGGAAGTTCTGTTAAGATCTCATCACAAAATCCTCCGCTCAGTGTTAAATGGTGTCACACCAAGAACTACTTTCCCACAACACTGCCAATCGTTGTGGCTGTCTGCACTTGTGATTGGTGCTACTTCAAGTAACACCATCAAGTTCAACATGCCGCACAGTAAGCGGATTCGAGAAGATGGAGCGTTGCATTCGAGGAAGAAACTCATTACTCAAACGACTCTGATCCATAGCCCCAAATGATTGCAAGACCGTTCAGCGTTTGAGTAGGTACAGATACTAAATTCCAGGGAAAAAGCAATTGAAAAGCCAACCGTCGCTTGATACGTCATGAGATGGATATGCGTGTGCTTGTGGTGGTATAGAGCACATCCTGCGGTCGCTGATAGAGTACACCAGGTGGTCGACTTCTTGTTTTCATCATTTTTATCTCGTCACGTGGGTGATGTCTCTTGCTCGTCGTTGTATCTTGGATTTGCTGAATCATTCATTATGCTTGATCCATAGTGGAGCGAGTACGGAGAAGATGTGAATTCGCGGCAGTTTGGAAGACATTGATCAAGAGGTCGTTCAGATAAATTGTTTGCTTTTGCAACAAAGCGAAATGTCAGTTCGATTCCCTGATCGGGAGAAATTTTCTATGATACTTTCGTTCAATACCCTTTCATTAATGTAGCAAACATAATTCTCCTTTTTTTCATCATTCTGTCAACGTTTTGTGATAAAAGTACCCCTGTGGTTGGACTCTGATGCCTGTGAAACTATGCCAACTGCGCATTTGACTGAATGAGGCGTAGTTTGTTCAACTCCAAAGGAATATAGCCCTGGTAACAGGAAAACAGATATTAGAGCAAAAAAAAGTCTTCAATGAAAAAATCATGAAAATAGTTTTTCTCGAATATTATAATTCTCTTCTTCGTTGAAATTTGAAATTATGCCTCTAAAATCTAATAACAGATACTTGATAACTAAGTGGAATCTGACCTCAACACCGTCAGGCTTAGAAATTTCGCCGTCTAACACCAATACCTAACCACTAATATGAAACAAATGCATCGGAGGTGAGAATTTGTTTCTAATGATGGCAAGTCTTCTTTGTCATCCTACTTCTGCTAAATGAAGAAGTGTTTTTTAAAGTGCTGGTTATTAGTTTGTGTTGTCTTAAGAGAGACTAAGAAATGCCCACCCAAAACCTACCTGAAACGGTACACTACCTAATAATAATATACGATATTTTTAGCTTCTTCCATGTCTGTAGATCTTGCTGTTTAAATGACAAAACTCTCTCTTCTTCAAGTACGTACCTTTCCTTATACTTGTTTGAAGATTACCTTCCTCACCCCTATTTTGGACAAATACATTTTTTTCTTTTCTATCATGAGCTTCTACTTTTTCATCCCTTTCTCCGTACAGGGTATCCTTTTCACGCCCTCTTTCTTTCGGCAAGAATGTCTACAGCATCCGCTTACAACATTCTTATCCTTTATCCGTTTATTCGTATGCCCCCTTTTATCTTATTCTTGATCTAATTACTTTGCTTCTTAGTGCAGTCATTTAAGGTTTAGGGGTGGTAATTAGAAACACTACCACCTTTCTTTATTTTAGCTGCTTCCCTGCTTTCACCGGATGTAATCACTGCCGTATGCTAATATATTTCGAGTTCCTATCATTGTCATTATATGGTAAAATTATCAGAATTTTCCGACGGCGGATGGACACAACCTCACGATCACTTGCTTAAAATTAGTTCACGTCTTGGAAATTTAATTACACGTTCATCTCGAATTTGCCTTTTAATGTCAACCTGAGTGGCAGTTATTTTCTCCGTGCCACCTGTGGTTCAGGTTCTGGTATTTATGCATCAAAACTCCTGCATTTCAGTTGGGGTTGTCCACCAAGTAATTGATTCCAGGGCGCCCTGCTCACTTTCCAAACCCTCAACCTACCAGGCTACGCACCGCCCGGCACCTCATAATTGATCTCAAATTCTGTTATTTCTCCTACTAGCGGCCTGTTAACTTTGGGTAGAGGACTACGCTTGTTGATATTCCCTGGTAGTTTTTAATTATTAGAGTTTTTTGATTTTTCCATATTCTGACTTCCTTGAACGGGGTAATTTCTTTATAGCGACGAGATCAGAGTTCTGGTTTTATTCTATAACTATCCTATTTCAGCGCAGAGTGATTTATTTGCAACCTGATTTAGTTCCAATATTTTTCCTTTCCATAGCATATATATATATATATATATATATATATATATATATATATATATATATATATATATATATATATATATTCACTTTCCCGGAAAAGCCACAAACGTGCACAATGAAACTCACTAAATAGTCACAGCAAACACAGAAACCAAAACACACAAAAGAGGGACTCACTAGTTCTCGAATTTTCGGTGGTGCAACCACCTTTCTCAAGAGGAATTAGGTACAGAACTCTGAACTCAGAAAAATTTTAAATTCGTGATCTGCTCCAAATTCGCCTTCCCCACATGTCCGGTGTTCGCCTTTTATGTGTGTTCCTACCCCCTTTCCTTATATATGTACACATACTATATACACACACATATATATACACATATATATACACATATATAAAAATATATAAACATAAACAAAAAAATATTATTTTCACACATAGAAATAGATATTTAAGGAAAGGGGATTTGTGATCTGCTCAGGTCCGCCTTCCCCGCCTTTCCTGTGTTGGTCTTTTATGGCGGGATTTTCGTGTTTGAATATATATATATATATATATATATATATATATAATTTATTAGGTAATCTACCGGTTAAGGTAGGTTTTTGGATGGACACAACTATCAACTAAACATTTTGTGACTCCCCACCTAGCAAACTAATCTATATCAGGTCCCTCTTCATCTCATATATATATATATATATATATATATATATATATATTTATTTATTTATTTATTTATTTATTTATTTAAATATATCGATGATGCGGAAGTACTCACGAGAGCAATATAACTTTTGGACGGCACAATAGAACACAGAATAAAACAGATAACACGTAAAAGGACACTCACACTGTAGATGATTTAAGCTTTCGGCCTACTCCGAGGCCTTCTTCAGGTCAGCCTGAAGAAGGCCTCGGAGTAGGCCGAAAGCTTAAATCATCTACAGTGTGAGTGTCCTTTTACGTGTTATCTGTTTTATTCTGTGTTCTATTGTGCCGTCCAAAAGTTATATATATATTTATATATATATATATATATATATATATATATATATATATATATATATATATATATGTACACACACGAGGTGTGTCCCAAAAAATAACGAGACTTAATTATTCGGATAAAACATTTGTTTATTCTTATACATTCATGTTGTCACCTTCAAAATTGTCCCCATCGGAGATTATGCACTTTTGCAGGCGCTTCTTTCAATCCCCGAAACACTTCTCAAACTCGATCTTTGAGATAGCCTTTAGTTCTTTCCGCGATGCGCTTTTAATGTCATCTACGCCTGTAAAACGACGGCCCTTCAAGGTTCTCTTAATTTTTAGAATTAGGAAAAAGTCATACGGAGCCATATCTGGCGAATATGGAGGCTGGGGCATCGTTACAGTATTGTTTTTGGCCAAAAATTCACGAACAAGCAATGAAGTGTTAGCTGGTGCAAAAGCCATGAATTGTTTTTCCCACAGATCCGGGTGTTTTTTTCGGATTGCTTCACGCAAACGGCGTTGAAGTTGTAGGTAGTACTTCTTATTGACCGTTTGACCTGGCGGCAGGAATTCATGATGCACTATGCCATTAAAATCGAAGAACACAGTGAGCATAACCTTCATGTTTGACCGCACTTGTCGAGCCTTTTTCGGTCTTGGCTAGACAGAATGCCTCCACTGGTATGATTGAGCTTTAGTTTCAACATCATATCCGTAAACCCATGTTTCGTCACCTGTTCGTATAATACGTTTCAGTAATACTGCATCGTCGTTTACTTCATTTAGTGACTCCTGAGCAACTTCCATTCGCCGCTGTTTTTGTTCAAAATTCAACAATTTTGGAACGAATTTTGCTTTGCCTCACGCGTTTCATACCCAAAAAATTGGAAAAAATGTCATGACATGATCCAATCGATATGCCAACACCATCAGCGACCTCTCTAATTGTAATTCGGCGATCGTTCATAACTATTTCTTTAACTTTTTCCACGTTTTCATCGATTGTTGATGTGCTGGGGCGTCCAGGGCGTTCGTCATCTTCAAGGTCTTCACGGCCTTCTTGGAAACGCTTATACCACTCGTAAAATCTTGATTTAGTCATAGCAGACTCACCATAGGCCTTTGTTAACATTTCACACACTTTGTTACACTTTATTTCATTTTTTACACAAAATTTGATACAAATTCTTTGATCCATTTCTTTTAACAAACGAAAATCGCCGATCTCATAAAACACGTCTAACCTTAGTGGCTGTCACAGAAAAAGTCCACAATGAAAACAGCTGAAAGTTTTATCATACTTCAGGGGCATGTTTACCAAAATAATAAAAAAAGTTTGACAATCGGACTCTCCAAGCCCGCGAAATGAAAACATTCTCGTTATTTTTTTAACACATCTAACGAGATGCAACATATGTTGTTTCTCCCGTAGCAGGTCTCAAAACTTCTCCATTCTAGTAGGAGAGAAACAAGTATGTAGAGTCTACCGGCTGACGCTGAAAGCGCCTCAATGCAGCGAATTAACCAGTTCAACTTCCACTCAGTCGTATTAGTAAACCAACGAGCATTTGTCTCCCAACCCTTCACCTTTTCCCTCATGTGCCCTGATTTTTAGCAAAACATATGCATGAAATTACGGAAGAGAAAGCTCGTTTCTTTCAAATCCAGATGAAATACGCCTCAATTGATGAGTGTAGGTACCTGGAGGAGTTCTCTCGAGAAATTTGTCTTTTTTTTCGTCGTTCTGCTCCTGGGAAAGTTAAGCATATGGGAATAATGCGTGAAGTGTGAAGAAAGATGGTCTAATGGCAATAAGTAATAAGCGGTGTTTCAGAAATGGCCTACGTAAACATAATCTGCATATAATGCGACGAGGAAGGCTTGGGATGCCTCATTGTGTTAGCATGAGCGACGTAATTCAGGCCCGGAGCCGTTGACTCTCTGAAAGAATGCTAATTTCGCGCCAATGAAATCCCCCACACGAAAATGCATATATCCACAAGCGCACACAAACTGTGTCAAGGTCGTCAAAGAACAAAGGAAACAAGTCTGTATTAATTTCCCTTATGAATATTTTATTTGCGTAGATCTCGGCGTTGGGACGGTTGAGAAAACTATTGGATCTTAGCCTAATCAGTGGATTTCATTTGGCAATTCTTAACAAAATCCTTGTATTTTAGACATTTTATTATTGTACAAAGGAAAAAAAGTAATACACGTGCGTCTATCTTCCTTGATTTCTTTCTTAGAGCCGATTTATGCTGTAACGTTAAAAAACTGCAGCGTGTTAATTTTATTTTATGTAACTTAAAAAAAAACGTTTTCTGAGCATTTTATTTTTAATGAATTGATAAATGAAAATGAAGCACTAAAATACCTCTTTTACAAAGAGTGTTAATGCAGTATAGATATGAGATATTTAAACTAAGAAAAGAAATGCAATTCTGTATCAATGACGTTCCTCCCATTAGTAAGTAAAGGTCTGCTTATGTTGACTGTCGTTTGTGCGATTCAGAGATTAAAAAATAATTGATATACATGTACTCACTACACCTAGTCACTTAATTCGTTTTTCTTACTACACATTCTACCGTCATAAACCGCATGAGGCTAATCCATAATTTTCATTTATGGTGATTATCCCGTACCTCAATAAGACATTCACAAGTTTTTCTCATGGATACGTATCAGATCAGATTTATCGATAGTTTTTTTGATGAGGTTTTCTCTCTGTTTATGTCACATGCCCTTTTTTCAACCTTCTTTTCTAACTGAACTCGACCATCTTTCAGCGCCAAGTTTTCAATGAAAGAACAGTCTTTGCAGAAGGTGCCGCCAGGTTCGTCGTAAGAACAAATCATGCCCGTGGACGAACGCTGCTTAAACATTTCCCACGGAGTTCTTAACCGTTTAACGCCCCCGTTTGGGAGCGCGGCGGAATTAATGGAGAGACGGAATCCAAGTGGAACGCTTTTGAAAGATTTCAACGACCCGTCGCAGGGGGTCGGTCGTCCTGCCCCCGCACGTGTGTACATATTTCCACCGTGCATCTCGGGTCGTGCCGTTGGAACGGAAGGCTCGGGCACCACATGTCGTCACCTGTAGATCCCCCCGGGGGTACACGCCCACCTGCCCCACTTCCGACCGCCACACTTCCCGAGAGTTGCGGCGGCTGCGCTCTTCTCATTTTCTAAGGGATTCCGAGTCCGACTCGTCTCCCTTCTCCTTCCACCCCCCCTCACCTCACCTCGCTTTTCATCCTCCCTTCCCACGTTTCACTTTCCCGTTGGAAAGTTGATTCTTTTTAATAGTCGGTATCGGTGGACATGTGCCTGCCTGCCTCCTTTTCATAGCTTCCCTCGAATTCAATTATTTCAGTCTTACCCTCTTTCTCCCCGATTTCACCGGTCACCTTCCTCCACCAGTCGAATCATCCCTCTCTGCCGATCTAGGACGTTTTTGGACCAGCTTTCGTCACGATGGACACGATTTTATTCGTGTCCCTTGAGAGACGATTGCATTTTCACTTAAAGTGGACTGGATGGGAAATGTTCAATTATTTTATCAGTTTCATTCCGCGCTTCTCCCATATTTTCATTCCCAAACGTCGGCTATCGGGAAAAACAATTTTAAAAGAAGCAATATGAGTAATTCTCGTTGTTTTTGACATGATCCTTGCGATTCAATCCATGGCTTTCGATAGAATATTGCGGAATCCCAAGGAACTTCATTTTCGGACAAAATTGAGGAACATATATGCGGTAAAAGAATCAAACATATTAAAAAAAAGACATTCCTAAATAAGAAAATCAATTATCATGGTTTTGCCTATCAAATGTTATTATTTAATCCATAAAGTAAAGATTTTTCTCCATAATTAGCTTTCGTTTTCTTAATTACATTCAAATATTATTGTTTTGCATTTATATATCCATGGTAAAATATTCGTATTTAATACGTTACACGTATCACCCATCGTACATGATTAACAATGTTTCTGTTAAATTTGTCTATATTAGTATTTTTCATACTCGGGATAATTCAATATTTGAGCAGCTTTAGAATTTCGTTGCGATCAAATGAAATAAATAGCCATCTTATGGGACGAAAGCAATGAAATTCACCGTTGTCAAACGACTCCTCAGTTGAATATTTAAAAGGAAAGAGAACGCCGTTGGATCGCCTTGATAATAAGGTTTTAGAGCGACTGGCTCTGAAATTGAGATGTTAAACCTTAGATTTGAGTAGCCTCTCCAAGTCCTCTTTTGATCTTTCTCTAATCCGATGTCTTTTGCGTCAGGTCCTCTCTCTCCTTTCTAAATACTTTCGCTCAACTAACGTAACCTTGATCGTGCGGGGTAACTCCGAGAACTAGTTTGCAAGGAGGCCCGTCGATCTTGATTCTATTCAACCGTCCCCTGAAACATTTCAGAAATCCCGTGTGGAGACGGAACATCTGGAGAAGCCAATCCGGTCGGGTTGGTGAGTCTCCCCTGCAGTCAACCCAAACTGCTCTTACTTTTTTTCGCTCCCTCGTATTTTTTCTGTCATTTAACAGATATTGACTGGAATGTCGAATGACAGAAATTCGTTCACGTGGGACAACTTTCTTTTAAAAAAGTTTCTGCTTCGTTTTTTTATAAAACGGCGATAGTTTTTTTTAAGAATTAAAACAGCGTTAATAATAATCATTTTCCTCTATGCGGAAGTGAAAATGATTAATTTTATTTAAGATGGCATGCCGCGTTATATCTATTTTAACACTAACTATTCTACAAAATTATTTTACAGTCACATCTACTCCAAAACATTGGAAAGGATTTACTTAGTATTAATAGGTATGCGTTGCTGGTGCCACCTTAAAATAAAAAAGTCATCATTATTGATAAATAATTTGATATAAATTAAATGGTTACGGTATTGCTTTTCTATACTGAAAACCGTTTCAATCGAGGAGAAAAAATATTTCGAATATTTTTCAATAATTTCAATTAGTTTAAGCATCTCTCCGGATAATATTTACGGGTTCATCTCGAAGTTAATATGTTTTCATAATGAGATAAATACTTACAAAGATCATTATTTACACCTACTTCGGCTTCATCCTCTGCCAGCCACTACGAGCGTGTGTGACATGGGTTGTGGGAGTGTAAAAATGCCTGATGGCAAGTTAAAATTGTATTACATTGCAGTTGTTTTGGCTTTAAACGTAAGTTTTGCTTTGATAACAATCTGCACAACGGAGGCGGTTTTATTAATGAATATATCCTTCCTTTGGTCCATATCTCTTGTTTTTAAGCGTGGGCTAATCTCTAATGTAGTTTGGGTCCCTAAATATCTCCGCAGTGTCAGTGCGTAAACTCAAAGGCCCACCAACTCTATCAAAACCTTATTTTCGCTTGATCTCATATTGACTGGAAGATCTTGCATCTAGTTGTTTCAAAAGCAATCTCTATTGCTCTGTATTAAGCTATAAAGGTGGAGAGAAACATGTGTAATCTTGATAAATAAACTGTGTTTTAGGTAATGTATTGATTGAATTTCGACTGTCATTCGGTCTCAATTTCATTTCGTGCTATAATTTTTGCATTATACACAATTTTTTAAAATTTTTGGTGATGTTGATTTTTGAGAAACCTTGAAAATGAATGATTAAATGCTAATGAGAAAATTTTAAAGTTTGGTAATCTTTGATTTGAGAAAGATTGACATTTTTCACTGGCATGGGCTAGGATTCAAATCGTTGTCGATGGCGAGCAGTTTCCATTGCAATTGTAGCATCAACATGTTGAAGCGACAGATTCAACAACACGAGACAAGCAATAGATTTAAATCTTTCGCTCCGCAATCTTCCTTCACCCTACGCGAAGCATAACGATTTTGTCCATTTCTTCGGCAGCAGCTGGTGACTGTTTGATCTGTGCTCAAAAGCGAGGAAAGTCTTCGTACGTTGGATGACGATGCGGAAAGTGGGTGATACTTAACCTCCATAAACTACGGTTTTTAATATATAACGGTTTAAGAAACCTAAAAATCATATCCACATCACTCGAAAAAATGGAAAATATTTCACAAACATCAATAATTCTACGTGTTAAGCATTGGAAAAAACCATACTGATGTTGAAATTACTTTAATGATTGTAGAACATTTTCGATGGTATTTAAAATTGACAAAGTGTGCTTAAGAAAGTTTCATTGAATTTCCCGTAAGGTTCTACGAATGTAGTTATTCCTATAATTATCAGTTTAAACGATAAAATAAACAGATGGGACGGATCGAATAAGCGTCGAGAGAAGTAATTCGAGGTCCCCTGTGGTTTTATTTGTTATGCTTTATATGATCATTTTTTTTATGGAATGCCATTTCCTGAAATGCATCCGGAGGGATTTTCGTGAGACTTCCGGTTAATAAAATTGTACACACCGATCAATTCGTGTGGTCTTCCCGTTCTATGCATATTAATATACATCCTAGTTCCGACCGCAATAGCCACGCAGGCCAAGTTTCAACCTGGAAACCCAGAAGTCTTGCATTCGGATTCCACCTCGGATATGAACGTTGTGTTCGCCCAAGGGTTAATTACTTAGGTCAGGCAGGTGCGATATAATATTAGCCGAGCACATGAAACGGAAACTTATTACAAACTTTCTTTCTATCCGCCTTATGGTATGTCAACGGAAATTGTTCGCTCTGCGGGATGAGGTTACTCGGTTGAACTGAGGAAGAGTTAAGAGAGTGTGCGCGCTCCGCGACCTTCGAGAAGCATTTCCTCGACGCATCCATACGGGTCAATGGCATGAAGTGTGCTGTTATGGAAACAAAATGACTCGACGGTACCTCGTGGTGGGAATGAAATCTTCTCTCGGGGGTCGGGGAGTGTGAGTCAGTTCCTGGATCTTGCGGCAGGCGCGAGGAAACGGACACGATGGCGACTTTCCCTCCCCAAGTTTCGCGTGGGTCCTCCTCATTTCTGTTCTCCACTCCCGAATCCCTGCTCATCCCACCAGCCTCCCTCCCCCCCCCTCCTTCCTTCGTGATCTCGTCGCGGTCCCGTCCAATTGGGTGGCGGAGAAAGGAGGGGCAAGCGGTTTGGCGTCCCACCCTTTCCGGACTTCCTTTCTCCGTTCGAAAAAATGGGGGTGTTTCACCCTCTTCTTCTCTCACCCACCCTCCTGCTGAGAACCCCGTTCTACCACGAACGCGGGATGGAAAGACATTCTCTCAAGGGAGATAGGAAGTGGAATCCCCTTCCTCTTTCCTCCCCCACCGGATGCCTGGTTCGGTCATTGTGAGGGGAGGGGCAGTAGGCGTCTTCGGCGGCTCCCCCCCCTATAAATGCGTCCGGAGCCTTCCTCGACCATTCCGATGGTCAAACATCGTCCGTGTCTCCACAAGGATGTCTTCTTCAACCGTGATCACCATCGTCTTCGTCGTCGTGGCTTGCCTCAGCTCCATCGGACCACCTGGTGCGGCGGCAGCACCCACGGAATTGGCCATCGACGGACTGGAGCAGCAGCAATTGGTGAGACGCCGGACGGGATGGGTGACCTGCCACTGGCGCAACACGACGACTGAACGACCGTGGGACATTGAGGAGGAATAATTTAAAAGGAAAAAACGTCTGGCTGTAGAGAAATCGTGTGTCGTAATGATGTGTGCGCGGTGGTGTGTGCGAACGTTTTCGCCGTATATGTCGTGGCACACCACGGCTGATGGCCTTCCAGCACCATTGAGATCAAATGCGGCGAAGTTTACCCGAATCCATCCTCCGCTACGCCGTCCAAATTTTAAAATCCGACAGTGAAACACGATGAGGGAAGAGCGTGGGGTAACGATATTTGACGCTCAAAGACATGTGTATAGGGCATGTGTCTCGAATATAGGAGCTAGATATCCAAGTGCGCATAGTTTACCACATCTGTCGACGGGGTCGTTCTGTATGAAATGCTTAGCAGCACGTCCGTCGAATACATCTCGCTAGTATAGGTACGTTGCCCTTCCCAAGTGCATTCATACACGGATAACTTTTATTATGGCGAAACTGGGAACGTTCCATCCAATAGAGAGTGGACTGCCGTTGGCAACAAGAGGCCTTCATGTACGAGTCTTAAGAGTCTATGAGGTAGACATTTTCGTACACTCAGCAAACATCTCTAATACCCCGCCTAATATATGTGACGCTAATTCTTAAGTTTTACGCCTCCTCAATGGTACTTCCAAGACATTGTCCACATTAGTGTCTCTGGCCGCACCTCTTTTGCTTTGGAGCTCTGTGTTATATGTAATTTCAACCTCCGGTCACCACCGGCCCTGTTCCTGATATGCATAACTGAAAGTCGTAATACAAAAAGCTCCCATCTTGATCTCCTACAAATAGAGTTCTCAGAAGTAGTGTTTTTAGGAAAGGCGACCGATAGCTAAGGTCATGTACGCCATTAGGGATGGATGGGAAAGGAAGGATAGAGAGAAGCCCGGCGTCCGCATTAACCTACTCTTGTCGAAAGGCGCCAAGGGGTCCGCAGTTTAACGTCCGATCCGACGGACGTCGTACTCACTCAAGTGCTCTCCACTAAGCACCTCAAGTAGGGATTGCACTGAAAAATATCTGCCGCCTCAGGGATTCGAACCCGTAAGAAAAATCTCTCGAGTGAAAATGTTTTCTCCTAATGCCTTATGGCCTCTAAATAACTCGGTAAAACCCTGTGGAAGGACAGAAGGTGTATTTTCGGGTGCCAGGATAGTAATGGCACTGAGTTTTAAGGTTGAATTTTACTTATTGTTAAACAATATTATATTCTTATTGCAAATGTATTAACTTAAATTTAATCTCGAATTTCTAAAAAAAACATGTCATTTTTTTCTATAGACAACATCAGAAATAATGAACGTAGTATTCTTGTACCCCTGGTTATATAAATTGGGGGAAGCTACACGTGAACAAGATAAGGATGGGGAGCAGGAATAAAAACTTAGCACAAAAAATTAACAGTAAAACTTCAGACTATTATATCTGTTAAGCTTAAAATTATAATCAATTTTTTTGGAAAATATATCATAGAGTAAACATCTGTCGTCTCCAGGATTCGAACACGGGCCATCTCGGTAGGAATCCAGCACGTTAGCCACCGCATCATCCCGATCCCCGAAAAGATTTCCCAAAATCAGGATTGAGTTATTTGTTTTCTATATTTGTACGTTTTTTGCGAACCCCTTCCAAGGGCCTCAATATAAGTTATTGTCATGGCTCAAGTCCCATAAAGTTGTTTCGTAAATTGCGTAGCATTTCATTTTACCCAATGGATTAATAAACAGACAAAGCGTTTAACATACGAATTTTGGAATGTAAACCGACACCAGAGTTGATGTTGTCACTACCAGATGATTTGCAACCATCTATAGAGACGCGATAAGTTTCTCGTTGGAGCTCATATCAACATTGCTGATTATTTCAGATCCTCCGCTTAAATGAAATCAATCGACCATCAAAGTTCATCAATGATAGCCAAAGCTGATATCACAGCATCTGAATTAATTTTGCATTCGTGCAATCAGTTTCATCGCGTGCTCTCCATGGCCACGTGAGAAAATATTACCCTTTTGTTGGTAAATGTACGAAAGCCTCGCGCTCTACGATATAACTGGAAAGTTGAAAATAAACGAGCATGTATCTGCAAGTGAGTGATCCAGAACACCCTTGCAATTCCGGTGTACTTTGTCTTCCACATGTAATGGGCGCTGTCGGAGTTTTGATGAAATGAAAACTGTCAATTGAATTACCAGGAATGAAAACTTTTTAAGTTTCCAAAAATTAATTCAAAGATATGTTAAATTTGAGAGATAGTTGAGGCCGATACTTTTTGGAATTCCATATTAATGCACGAGGAAGAATCTAAATACTTTGCGTTTCCACAGGATAGAATTTATTACTACTATTTGCCCCTGGAGTTAAGGCATTAAGCTTGTATGCGTAACATAATTTCTATTGATAAATGTTTATATCATATAAAATGCTGCTAATTATTTAAGGCAGAGATATTTTAAACCTGTTGTTATGTACTGCAATTTACGCTCCGTGTACGCGTCTTAAAAAGATTAAATTATTTAATGAATATTTTAATCATGGCGATTAATTTTATTTGTATTTTGACCATTGATATTAGTCAAATAGATACTTCACCATTTGGAATCATTTCAAAAATGAATGTTTGACAGGTTGGGGAAAAGGCAAATATTTGAGTGAGATTTTAAATAAATCAAAAGGATTGGCGTGGAACCAATAATCCCAAATAATACATTTTACATTGCATATGCATCGCATAAGCAAACGTTATTACATATTTTATATCAATATATTGACTAATCTTTCTTATCAACTTATGTCATATGAGTATTGAATTGTTACTAACTTTTAGACAACAGTCTCATTTTTTTAATGCGCCTAGCCTTATTTTAGAATAACCCCTACGCGTGCGCCAAAAGGAAATGGGAAAATTTGATGCCAAGTGAAATTAATCCGAAGAACTGGGTCAACGGGTGCTTCTGCCTCACGAGGTGGCCATGAGCACTCAGACCCGAGACCAAATTGCATTTCAATTTAATCAGTCTCGCGCTACTTTCGAAACCATTTTGGAAAACGTCACACTTCGTATCGCCTGTGGAAGAAATCGCTCCGACATTCGTTTCGCTTTTATTCCGTGTGGGCCAGGCAGATGTGAACTGCAAGCCGCCCGACCTTGATATCGACGGTGGTGACAATACGGAAATCATTATAGTATCTACTAGCGCAGGTTGAACATATTTCAGCGTTTCGGCATTAAAACAGTGTTACATTTTTTACTACGTACTGACGTCTTTCATGTCTGAGAATTGTAGGATCTTAGGACGGTATAATTGGTCCTAGGATATGGCTCATGAAAGCATTTCCGCATCCTGATTAAAATGGTTATTTAATATGAGTTCAAGTTAATTAGTTTCAGGAGGCTTGTTGATAGACATGCAGATGATTTATTTATTCCGAATCGATCCGGAGAAAATTTGTCATAGTGATTTTTCCTATGCTCATTTGTGAATGTACGTATGCTCTCTGTTGGCTCTCCTCTCCGATCCCCCATTATCCGAATCACCATGCGATCTGCTTCTCAAAACTTTTCTCTGCTCTTCTCTCTTGCACACCATGGAAAACATCGTCGCACGGTTCCACATGTTATCTTTGGTAGTGCAGTTTTAAATCCCAATCCCACAGGGCAGAAGGTACGGTCATAAATTTACTTTTTCTCATGACTTGACTCGAAGGCAGTGCGATTTCTGATGTCTCTTTCCAAAATGTCATGAAATTATTATTAGTTTTCACCCGGAGTACCAATCGGAATTGGGTTTTTATATAATATGAGTCTTCGAGTAAGCTACCATTCTCAACTATTTCTCAATTTGAACACTGCTTGTGTTCTTCTGGAGCTTTTTTTCTTGTGCGGTGGGCGTTTCCGAAATTTAATGTTGGATGAAGTGTTAAGTACATGCATAACCTTATATTAACCATAATGAGATAAGGAAAGTCTTTCGTTCATCACTCTACGACTATGCATTTGATTTATTAAAACCTACAATTCACTGTTATTTATTGTCTTATCATCAAGGGCGAAATCATTACTGAGCGTGTAAAACAGCTTTGTTGTCTTTAGTTTATTGATATTCGTCCAAAAATATTGTAGTCGCAAATGATTGAATGCTTTCTTAATTTAGCTGACGTACTCGTAAGGATGGATGACGCGACCTTATTGAAGTTTGATGTTAAATATAAAATATAACGAAAAAGGAAACCATTTGTACATACTTTTCAAACTATTCTCTTTTGAGATAATTAATATCAAAATTGAAAAATTCTTGTTATTTCAGGAAAATCACTCCCTTACACTAATTTTTTCCATACTATCAATCGTAGCATATCTCTATCGTCTCAATCGTATTGTTATTCCTATGTGCTATTCTTTTCTTGAGGCCCCTAGCATCCCGTCTCTTGAATCACTTCGACCACAATCTCGGTCTATCCCTTTCTTTCTAATAATTTTCTCTTCACTGATATATCCTTAGCGATTCGGTTTTCTTGCATTTCCACAACATGTTCAAACCAGCGTTGTACACTATCATGCTTGTCTAATACCGGTCCAATCCAGAACATACATGGCTTGTGTAAAAAGTATCGGGAAGCTTTTCCTTAAAAATTGATTCGACTCAAAGGTACCCTGGTAGGCGGATTCCGGAAGGTCCTTAAGGGTACGCGTGCAAGCTTCTTTGATTGCACGTGGATATGTCCTTTGAGGGAGGATTTCACTTTTGGGAATAGGAAATAGTCTGCTGGTGCCAAGTCGGGACTGTCCAAAAAGTCGGGGTCTTCTTCAGCGCGTTGCGGAAGGTCGTCAAAAGCAGGTATTCGACTCTACACTTGGCCATCCGTCAAGATCCTCGGGACGAGTTTAGCGCAGATCTTTCGCATCGCTAAATTTTAAGTGATAATGGTGTACACTGTCATCTTATAAATTCCAATATGTTCTACGATCATGCGCACACTTTACCAACGTTCGGAATTCAGCACTTCACACACACGTCAGTACAAAATTGTTACCAATGCTTTTTACACAAACCTTGTAATCGAAAAGAGAAATCCATTAATGTTTGAGATTGGCATTCCTGTGGAGATTAGTCAATATTCTTAATTTATCAAGTCATATTAATCTTCTTTATTAAGGGAATATATAATTCTATGGCATTATAAAATGTAGATCGTTCCTACGTCCGTGAAAACAATTATCGAGAAGATTGGCCCTGGTCGTAATCTTAGGGATTACGGCGTAGGGTAATCATCTCAATCATCAAGCGTTCATTGACGGCCCATACGGGCACACATACACCGTCCCGGTGAGCGAAAACTCACCCTAACCGATCATTTAACATACAAGATAAAACCATGACATTCCAAAAAAAACCTCTCATCCGTGTGCGTGTTGTTTGTGAGAGACGAGAAACTTATGATTTAGAGTAAGCTATGCTATAACAGAGGTTTACAATGGTGGTTGAAGCCGACAGGTAACGGGTCATTTAGAAACTAAGTTAAACTAGGCGGAGGAAAGTTATTACATGGCATACAAATGGAAAGATTTTGCTCTACGATCGTCATCAACCCGAATTTTGATTTGATGAGTAAGGGTAGATATTACTTAATACGAAGCCCAATTGATATGAAATTCACATTGCAGAGTGAGGGTGACAGTACCCTTTTCCGAAACACGTATTTTCTTAGAAGATCTTGTTTTCGAAAAATCACTTAACTTGGGTTTAAGGTGTACGGGATTCGAACCCGGGCACTCTGTTTAGTAACAGAACGACCCACCCACTAGACTGCCTTGCCACTGCAAATTGCGTAAGGGAAACTATCTAATGCATACTGGTAATTACATGTATACACTTATACTTCACTTCACTACACTTATAAGTCACCAGTGACATATTTTTTCTTCTTTTCGTATTATGAACGATTAAAATCATTACACATTTCTCTCTTATCATTCTTTCCATCTTTATTAATTTAGCATAAACTCGACCTGGTTCTAATAGACCGATATAATACTTGTCGAGGGCCAATTCTGAATTACTCCTACTTATGTTCTTCAGCGAATGTTATATAAAATTGATGCTAGGCGGCGCACCATGCAAATATTTATTTTGATTAACATTATAAGGCGACTCTGTAAACCTACGTCTCCTTACAGGTATCGCTGAATAACTATTTACCATGGTTTATGCTTTATTAGAAATTTTTATTAAAATTTAAATGAAAATGTCATTAGTTATATGGTCTTCAGGATCAGGTTATCTACTTAGTTGGTTTGGTGAAGACTCTTCCGATTCTATCGGCTAAAGCTAGGCAGGTTGAGTGAAATCAGCGGCTGCGGTATAAAATTTAGTAAATTATTTTCTTCTGAGACAATTTAATCGCCATCGACAAAAGTTCACCTCAACGCGTCATCGAACCAATCATTTGTTTTCCTGACAATTGGGCAGCACTACTTGTCTATGAAACCGCTATTAACTCTCTTCAACCCGAAGTTAGGTTGGATAGGCTGGCTCACCTAGTAATAAGCCCTGTGGCGGGTTAAATTTTAAAAAATCAGGGTATGCGTGCCCATTGCCTTCGCGTATCTCTTAGAAAGTTCTGCTAAATAGATAAACAGCCGATGATACCCAGGGGGGTAATCTAGATTTGAAAACTATATGAGCACTATACGCTTATAGCCACTAAATTAGGCACCACCCTGTTTCTTCTACCAGAACTTACAGATGTGTATATGGGCAACTCTCCTCTCGATTTATGTCACATACATACTTTTGAGTATTTTCTTTACGTGTTGAAATAAACTGTTATTTAAAATAAATTATATTAATCCATCACTAGGAACATCAAGATGAACACCTCTCATATATCTCAAATTTGGATGTGAAGATAGGAGAGATTTACGTTGCAATTACGGCCGTCAAAATTATACCAATTACTCACTTCCTGTCGGAACCAAACAAAAATTTTAAAATACCGTATTTTGACCGCTAGCTACAGTTAACTGCCACTTATAAGTCATTTACAATGCCAAATATAATTCTGAGGATAGAGGTAATAATTTATATGTTGTAGTGATTATGATAACTGTAGATATATTACTGTAGCATGTAATTACAATGGTTATTTTTTGTTATTTTTAGTCATATAAGTGACTTAAAGTAGCATTTGCAAGAAATAAGACATGAAATTTCAACCTTTAAATAAATAAAACTGAAATCATTTTAATTTCATTACAGGAATATCAACCAATCTCCTATCCAAAGTACCGCTATGCGTATAGGGTCACGGATCCAGAACATGGGAACTATCAAGAGAAATTTGAATCAAGGGATGGTGACGTCGTGCATGGATTTTACAGGTATTCTTTTAATCAATTATGCTGCATGGTACTTAATCATTCCCCTAACACCGGTGACTTGTGAAAGTATTCTTTAATGTTATGCTTACAATTTCTGCTAATATATTCATATTGTTACTTGCACGAATCACCGATGTAGCCTGATACATGTATATCGTTGAAAACGATGATATGCCTAATGTAGAGAGGGAAATTCGACTACAATTATGAAAGATGTCTCAAAGTATTGCGAAATAATAGAATTAGTGTGGTCAAGCGCATTTTTCGCAGCTCAAACCATAAAGTAAGCTTTGATAATTAGAACGGTAGAAAGGCTTATTTCGTGGAGAGCAATCTTTTCATTTTCTTGTTTTTTTAATGCGGGCAATGAGTATTGGTGATAGCTATTATTTATATCTACTGTGCAAGTCTCTGTGCTTATAAAACCCCCATTTCCATTTGATAAGTCAGCTAGGAAGATAAATAATGGTTAGTAATAATATTCAATGGTCAGCATCTTCGTCCAAATGTTGAACCCTACCGAAATAACAAGTTTTTCAGGTCGAACGATGCTTTCTGTTCATGACAATTTATTGACTTACAACCTATCTTAATGATAGGGACCGGTGGAACGATAACGTACCGACGAGATATAGTCTCTCAGGAAACTTTAGTAAAGCATGTTATTCATCAGATGTTGTTGCGTAACGGCGGTACATAGGGGACTGCCTGAATTGGTACACTAAAATTGAATAATGCGGATGGCGAAATGGATTTTTCATTAATAAATCTTGAATTTTTTTGGAGGCTGTCTTTCTATATAATTTTCATCTCATGAATTCTATCTATATTTTTCATTTTCTTCCTTTATTCTTTTCTATCGCTTATTTTTTTACGAATTAAAATATTTCTTCATTGGGCTCTAACACTGCCATTAATTATGATAATTATTCATAGTGTAATGTGAGGGGATTTTGTATCATATCTGGTTCTTTACCTAGAGTTCATCATCTGTTAATATTGAAACTTCGTTTCTTCGAAGGTCGTGCTTTCCTCTCAAATTCTGGTTTTTCTAATAGCATTTAACATCTTTTTTAACATTTTTCCGCTATCATGATTGTCAACACTTCATTTTAGCTTCTAACTTAACCCTCCTTTTGTACATACCGCTTGTGGAAATTAAAACCAATTAGAACGGATCACATTTGAAGAAAACATGTTTGGTGCTTGCAGTTTGGTGGAACCGGACGGCCACATCCGAGTTGTCCGATACACGGCAGACAAGACCGGATTTCATGCTCACGTGTCTCGCCCGGCATCTATCAACGATTTAGCAAACCATGTGAACAACCTTTAAACGGAGGGAAATTTGAAAACATTGTACCTGATCTCCCCCGAGAATATTAACAGTATTATCAAAAGTGTTTTAGTTTTGATCTGTTGGTTGTCATAATATTATTTCCAACTAAATCATCGACTTGTGTGGTAGCCCTTCGTCCCAAAGGGTTCGAGTCTTCGCATCATCTAGCTCGAACCTCGTTGGTTGCGCTTTAGAAAAATTCCTTCAGGATCCAAACTTTCTTATGCATCACAAAACACACCACCCCGGGACTGTGAAGGATCTTTCAAATGTTCTCCTAGTGCATAAGTAAAATTACATCCCTTAGATTTGAATTTAAAAAATCATACCATGAGAAAATTTGTTAACTACGTTGAATTTCATCCCTTTTTATGGTAAAGGTGTCATTGCCATCGTATTTTTTAATTCACTTTTTTATTTTTCCTGCTGAATATTCAGTTAGGTGTCAAATAAAATTAAATGCTGCAATTACCTCTATAGTGCCAAGAATAGAACAATAGAAACAGTATCTAGCCTTCATGGATTTATGCTCTCGAAGCAAACGGTAAACATCCAACAGAGGATGTCCTAGCAGCGCTAAGAATGTTCATCTATCTAAACTTTATCGTTGACTAACAAAATCATAAATTTTCATCTGTATTTGATGGAATTAAAATATTGCATCTGATTTGCGGAGAAACCCGCTAACAGTCAATATTCTAGTTTTACTGCAAGAGTACTGTTTTTACTGTCCATGTTTATTTACTAGCTCTCTGCCCATTAATTATTGCTGATTAACTAAAATTGCATCTTGTTTCCATGAAAAATGTTATTATTATTAATTATAGTCATGTGGACATTGCTGCGATTTCCCTAAATTCTTTTTGTGACGAGGAAAGTGGCACGAATACCTGTGATCATATTTGAATTTTTAAATGCAGTTATCAGTGACCTGTGCCTATAATTAATAAAAAAAACATCAAACGGATTGGCCTGCCATTATCAACCTCCGTTTGATAACATAATTTATAAATGTTTACATTTGTCATAAGTGCAGAAGTGCCAAAATGACAATAATCCCTTTTCCTTATCTTTGCTCTTTTCTATAATTTCACTTCATTTAGGATATATTTGAAAAGGAAATCGAAAAGTTTTAACATTTGTAAATATAGTATAGCTTAAATATTGTTGTAAATGTTTGTTGATTAATTCTGTTTTGTTTATATTGTTATTTTTTATTTGATATTTGTTATAATTCATTGTTGTTTTTGTTATTCCTAATATATTTTTAACATTTGTGTTGTTTTCTTTATTTTATTTTTAATAATTTATATCCTCTCACAACACTTTCGCAATTTTGGGGAAAGATAAACTCCCACGACAAGATAAACCCACAACCTACAAATTAACAAGTATTATTTAACTATTAACGTCACCATGTTCTTATCGATTAACGTTACAAAGTAGACCATTAACTTATTATTGACGTTATCTAAACGATTTCATTTTATTTATAACATAAAAAGTTCTATTAAATATTTACTGATGAGTTCTAATGAATTCGTAGAATAATTATAATTCATATATCATTATCTACTCTTATTCTATCCCTATAGTGATAATTTACACAAATAAGGGAATGCACAGCATTTGAAATTCATTATTAGCATGACAATGAAAGAGTCGACCGCTAATGACAGATTAGGTCGCTAAAAATAATTTGGAAAATAAATTAATTTACTTAATTACTTGCTCGAAGGTAATAATTTTATACCACTTATATTAGATTAAAAATCGCATGACGAAGATCCGTTTTATTTGCGATAGTTGAATTTCTGTAATCGCAATACTGAAGTGATCTACTAACCCAAATTATGAATATTTTACTTCAATATATAGGCATCCTGCACTTTGACGTGCCGACTTAAGAGTGCAAATCATTAATTTAACTTTTAGTAGATCAAAAATGGGAGCAATGCAGACTCATATATGCTAGTTCTTATGACAGAAACTTTGAAATAATCTAGTAGAACAATCAAATCAGACTCATTTCCGGAGGATGTTGCCGTTCGGGATTGTTTTTACTTTTATTATGAACAAATTTTCGTTTCTTCTGCGAAAGAAATCGATTTTAAGAAATACTTAGGATGGATTTCATTTCTTAACCCTTTTCTTACTCTATGCTCAAATTTAGATACCTACCCACTGACCAGCCAATGACCTTGATTGATCTTCAGTAATGTATAAAGAAATAGCTATTGTCAAAAATTCAGTGTCTATTCTCTCAATAAGAGATTTCAAAATCTCCAAAATCATTGCCCCTCCAGTTATTTTTATTCTATCATTCCTACGAGTATTGTTTATCTGCCATAAGATAAACATAATTTGAGAGATCCTAACAATATCAATATAGAACACCGAATTACATTATTTACATTTTTTTAACGTTAACCATACGGTTTTACGCGGGAGGAAAATCTTGTACCGAACAGGCAGTTTGGACAACTGTGACAGTAACATTGCAGCCAGTGGCAATATAATGAACCAAACAATTGTTTTTCCACTCGTACGTTCGATAAAACCTTAGTAAAATGAGGCAGTACTTTGACGCTCAAGTACTTGTGCTTCAATTACGTATTTTTATGGCTGCTGTCCATGCATGTAAATCTGTGGTGTAAAAAAAAAGATGGTGTCTAAGTGACTCCGCCCTTCTACCTATCATAATAAAACTTCTGGTAATATTAATTTAGTTTCATTATCAATATTTTGTTTGGAGTAATGTTTCAAACAGCTCAAAACTATACTATTTACATTTTAATCGCGACAGACTAGTTATTTTAATGGAGCAACTAATTTTTAATTAGTAGTCCCGGTTTCTTCAAATTTTGCGGAAAGACATTGCATTGATTGACAATGACTCCTATGCTTAAAATGGCAATTCCTTACTTTCACTCTATTAACATATTTTCTAGAATCATCGCTGGTTTTAGTTAGTAAGACAGGACCTAATTTTCAGATGAAGAAATTATCGGTGGCCCGTTATTTAATGTCATAGGGGAAACGGAATTTATTTTGTGTAGTGACAGACGCTTAGTAACAGTTTAAAAAAATCGTTATTTAATTTATTTAATATTCCCTAAAAGATTATTGAATAAATCAAGGCAGTGTTTTGTTTTAAAGTTTCTGAAGAAATAAATTCCTTGAAAGAATCGATTGTATTTGGTAGGATAGGGTCACTATCCTACCAAATACAATCGATTCTTGTCCGGTGTCTTAATATTTGTCAGGATTTAATAACAGCAATTTGTGACCAAAGTAATAAGAATTGTACTAATAAACACAAGATTAGATGGGTTTATGTTACTATTAATTGAAGATAATAAATAATATATACGGAATTTATTATTGCACCAGTTTGTTCAGGTACCTTACCAGTGCAAGATAGATAGATAAACGTCTTTATTCGGGCGAAATTGAGGCCATAAGGTCACTTTAAGTACCCCTTTATTAATAATGCTACAGCGTATGCCATCGGTGAAGATTGAATACCGTACATGAATGAAAATCAGCGAAATATCGGTGTTAATGGTCCGTATGAAATGCTCGCCGTAAATCGCTTGGTGAACCTTCATGCAATCGATGTTCGTGAAAGACGAACGTATTTTGGGAAACTTCAATCGGTCGGGTCGTGGAATTTTGAAAAGTGTTTCAGAGCATTATCCTCCGCCAACACGTGCTATATATTAAATACACCATACAAAGTGAGCCACGAGACGCATTCCTAGAAAGGTTAATTTCGAAACCAATGGAAGGAAATAAGCAGGCCTGCCTTCCGCCGGAGCAACTTTTTCCAACAACCGGACGAACATATATTCCCCTCGTGCTTGTCTTACGTCGAGCATTCCAGTTGCGTCCGATCGTTTAAAAATAAGTCACTTCAAGGAGCACTTAAAAAGGAACGAGAGGAGACGTTGAGCGAAGATTGAAAGCGGTCAAAAAAAAGTCTTCCCCTACCTCGGCAAAGGAATGACTAAAAGGATTCCGACCCGCGCTTGGGAGACTAGACTTTGTAATCGCCTCGTTGTGCTCTGCTGTTCCAATTGGCAGTCGGAGTAATGATTCGGGCATTGGACTGGAAAAAAATTAAAACTGTCCTCAGACGGCGTCCGACAGAAGGATAGAGAAACTATTCCTAAACGATTAACAACAAAAAAGACGACTCGCGCGTTTGAATAGACGGCGCCTCTAAGTCTTCTTGGCGTCCGTTCTGTATAAGTCCACCATTGCTTGAGATGTCGATGAGGAGTCATGATCGGGAAAAATATTACCCTCCTAAAGCTTGTCGGAACCGTGCTGTGCATAGTTATATCACACCCGGATAGTTAAGTGTGCATACATGAGAGTTGTATTCACGCTGGTGCCTGTTCACGAGAGGATTGTTCGACGGTCGCTTGACGAGGAAGCCGCTGTTTATTTATTCGCGTCGAATCAATGCCCGCCGTGAGGCTTGGTTACCTGATACAGCGCGGTCGGACCTCACGTAACCAATATCTCATTCTCTTCCCTGTGTGGCCGTTGCTTCCCTTCAACCGCCCGACATCCTTTGGTAATTAATTGAGCCGGTGTTGCAAAATTCGGTGAGCCGTCTTTATATAGTCCGTCGATGAAGATATCGACGAAGCATATAATTACGAACTTTTGGATCCTCCAATCGCCAGAGTGGCACTGAAATTAAAATTTTTATTAATCATTTTGCAAATTCGGCTTATCAAGGTCGTTTTTCGGTCGACCTGAGAGTGAAATAAACATACCGGTGGAGAAAATGTGAAATCATCATTACAGACTCTTATGAAATACCATCGTTGACGCATATTTTAGCACATGGGAACCGGATTTTCTCCTGCTTATATTTGAGATTATTGTGAATTTCCAAATACCTTAGTTCCTCGACAATTTTTACGTGATTTGTCACCAAAAGTGTGATAAAAGCCTCATGATTATCAACCTGATTTATGAATGTGTGTTTAGATTATTAGTTATTTGAAAAGTGCAGGATTGCATTTTTGGAAATGATGTAACAATATAAACTCTTTAAAAAATGAGTTTTCCAGAGCGAATTTCACCTCTGTGTAGAACGGTGTATTCGTATTAAGTTGACAAAAAAAACTTTAGGAGTTTGTACCAAGTTCTCTTCCATATCGGTAATGTTGGAATTCCTATCTGCATTTATTTTCAAATTCATTTTCTGCACGCTTGTCGAAGTTTAAATATTTGAATTGATTATATTTCTAATAATGAAAGAAAGTGAAATGTTCTTCAAGAAGAATTCAATGGCCTAACTTTATCTTCGCAAGAAAGTTATGGAATTATTATTTAAAATAAACAGACCAACATTTTGGCTGTTCGGGGCCAATTGACATACGCAGTAAGGATCGATGAAATATCGGAAAACATTGAATCAAAGCCCCAAAATACTCATAATGAAGTTTTTTCGTCATTGTATGCCGTAAAAAGTATAAGAATTGTTTTCAATCAATGGGTATTCTTTAGAATGTTACAATGATCTAGGGAGTTACAAATGACATCAAATAATTGTGCCCAATCTAATTATGTTCCCAAATTTATCATATGCGTGCTTACAAAAATATACGCGAACAGGAGAAATAAGATTTTTACTAAGATGATTTGTGAATTTACCAAATATGGCTGCACAATGTTCGCACTTAAATATTTTGCAACTGTGAACCAATTACTCTGCTTAAATATGGACGTTATATGAGATTCTAGCAGCAGTTTACAGTTTTTGGTTAGTCTACCTGAGTTAATTGCACTGTAATCGGTATTTTTATTAGCTGATACTCTTTTTATCGGACTATTATCGTTGTGCGCAGGATCGGATCCCCGGTGTAAATGCCATTGGCCTCACTCAATCACTTATTCTACGTGTGAAAATGGGAAATAATGCAGGAGTGGTGCCCAGTGCCGGAATTTACATATTTTCACGGTTCGGCGCACAATAGAAAGTTACGGAACCTATACCCAACCCTGTGGTTTCCGTGAGTTCAAGTGAAAAGAGGAGAGAGAGAACCGCTCCGATAGAAAATGATAAATTATGCTCTTCAATGTTAATTGGATGAATTCTCAAATCAATTGACTGAATGTGTTTGTCAGAGTGATAAAAAAAGTATTTAAAATGCGAGTGGATACTCTTGAAATGGAATGTTGCATGTGTATTACGGGATTGTAGAGTGAGGGCTGCTTCACAATATGTCATGGAGTACATTTCGTCCTTTCCCCAGAGAAAAAGCGTTGACTCTAAAAGGTCCCTTAAGCAATTGGATGTTGCTGTACATTTATTTTACTGTTCAAAAGAAAGATATTTAATTATAGACCCACGTTTTTAACTGATCCAATTATTCGAGTATGTACATCAACAAGCCAGAAGAGTGAACGCATGCGTATATCATAACAGCACGTCGGTATCATCAGTACATTTAATATATCATATGTTTTATTTTTTTCTAAAATCAAAGCTAAATCAACTCTCATTCTTGGCCATTTCATAGCCACGATAGTTACAAGGAAATCTATTCATCTAATCAGTCGACCATTGTTTAAGAATAGCCAATTCATTATTCAACGAGGCCACTGCAGCGATAGGCAAATGTATGCTTATTTTCAATCCTTAGTGTCAATGTCCATATCCTAGTTTAATGTAAGCTTTTATGAAATTAATACTGATTCCTGTTGTTTGGATTCCAGTGATAGCGATCAATTCTGGTTAAAGTTCAAAATATTTGGATCTAAAGTGATCGAAGTTTTTAGATCCAAGGAAACATTTTAATGGAGAAAATTTCTTAGATCCTAAGTCGTCCCCTGATCAGACACTTCCATTGGCAATAGGAATGACAGAGATCAACTGTTATTTCTAAATATGCACAATAACTGATAATCAAAAGGCGTCTACTCTCCAGTTGATTTCACTTCTTGAAGGCCCCTAAAATAACGGAGTACTATTAACCACGCTCAATTAAATGCACATATATGCACATTCCACCGACAATCGATAGATAAATATTCCTCCTGAAAGGGCGGTATGCATGGCGCCGCTTTATTCAGTTTTAATTAACCTACTAAATTCACAAGCGAATTCGCCCGCGCAAAATGATTCTAGATGCTTCCTTTTTATTTGCGAGCTTCTAAAATTTTGAAGTTGTGGAAATCGGTAGTTTCTGCGATAGAGTTTACATAGTTAAATTTATAACTGTCATCAAGTAAATAGCTGGATTCTTTTGAGCAGCATCCTCAAATGATGATCCATGTCAGAATGGCAGGGAATAAGTCGCGGGTGACCAGCGACTAGTTCGACACGGTCTTCATGTGAATCACGGCCTTGATTGCATCAAGAACTTCAGAAAACCGTTTGAAAATAGTGAAGGCTGGAACTCTTAAAGGGCATAACTGGGGACGAATATGAGTCCCCTGAGGATAAACAGCGAACAGTAACATCCTGTTTTGTCCGGAATGGATATCGGGCCGTATAAAGAGTGTTCTTCTTCTGAATAAGTGGATATTCCGTCTTCCAAGGTTTCTTCGAATTTCTCACACGTTAACCTAAATACTTTACGGTACCCGATTCAGTTCTCCAATGCTAGTTCCTTCCCTTCATCGCACATTAGTCCTCCAACACTTTGCCTGACTCTCCCTGAACTAGTCTCGTACCCATCCACTACCGTACCTTGCTCTTCTTTTTGTGTTGTTTATTCATCACACCATCACGAATTTACGCTTGAAAAATTCATGTAAATAGCCCACTGGCGGGTTCAAGTACATCATCCCCTAACATTATTGTACCTGAGAGTGGTCGTTCTCACATTTTCGTTTTGTGCATTTAACTTGCACCATCCTCTACCATCAATTCTTATACCAAGGTCCTCTTAGATATGTGGGCCATATTTAGGAGGTCACTCTCATATTCCCTTGTCTGCACTGCTGGATAATGGTGAAGATAGGTACCTAATGGAATGATATATTTCTACGAATTTGGTCAAAATTAAGTGCATGTCCTGAAAGGTCATCTGAATCCAACCTCTCAATAGATCTGATGTGCTGTGCAATCGAGAACAAAAATGTATCCAAAGAGGGTATATTTTGTCTATGCACCCTCGTACAAGAGAAATGGTACCGAATAATCACGTAGACAAGTATTAAGGCCGAAAATTGTGGAAATCCATACAGATTGAATGTCTTTTAACCCTTTGCACTCGAGAGTTGAGTCTCACTTACCTAACAACACTAACAAATAGGAAGCATTTGCCAAACCAAATCTAAAAACCAAAATTCGGCAGGAAATCGACAGTAGCATTCCGCAAGTGAAATACATTAGTTTTATCACGGAAAGACAAGAGGGTTGTCACGTGCTTGACGAATTGGAACAATGCAGGAATGACTTCTGTGAGAAGAATGTTACGAAGTGGTGTTGAAGTTACCGTCAAGAAGCCTAATGTTGTAATAAATTATATAAAACATATGGGTGGTGTCGATCGTGCAGATCAATTAGCCGCAACGTACTGTTTCTTACGAAAATCCTTGAAATGGTGGCGTAAACTGTTTTTTTGGGGGCTTGAAATTTGCTTTTGCTTTGAAATCATTTTATGTTAGAGGTAGTAAAGTCGCCAAAAGCGCTACAAAACGTCTCGAGTTGCTGGTTGGTCCGCACGGAAACGGCCTCGAGCTCAAAGGGTTAAATATCACCTCGACGTTTCACAGATGAATTGATCCACAGATGAATGTTCCACAGACGTTCTACAATGAACTTATTTGACAGATTTCGCTTCACTTTAGCATCATTAGGTTAGTGAACTGATGATACTACAATGTTGTGCAAAGAGTTTCAACGAAATTTATCTATCTTAAGTTGTTATCGAAGTACTCCAGATTACAATATCAATATTCAAATAGATTTCCATAGTATCCCATCCTGTTGTATAGTACCCGTTGGCACTCTATGCTGATCGATAACTTTAGCATTATAATGGAAACTTTACGACCAGGCATGCTATTTTCCAGTGTTTTTATTCTTACAGTTGTCATAATAACAAATGATGCATTCTTCTCAGCTTTATGTAACGGAGATATGACGTTTAATTAGTCACATTAGGGCATTCCGTACGAATAAATAAATTCATTTCGTTAATAATAATAGTAATAATAATAATTTTTCTATCGGAAAATACAGATTCTGATAGATTCAATTGTTTTTGTCGCCTTGGAAACTCGGATTTCAAACTTTATCATCTGTGCTTTCCTCCCGTTGTCAAGCTGAGATACAGAATACCGAAGTTCTCTCCGATCTTGCCTCAGAAAGTACGATTTGTTTAATCTGTTCTTAGGAGCATTGTGCTAATGGCTAATTGAATACTAGTTATACAGCAATCCAATTATGTCAGAATGATCGGTAGAAGCCGCAATCATTTCGTACCTTTTTAAGGATATGGCATTACCTTTGCTTAAGGCGGACGTCGATAGAATGCAATTTTCAGTTTCCTGCGCGTTGATGGCCGTTAGTTGCTTCATGCTTCTTGCAATCCTGTGACTTCGTGAAGGAAATACGTTTTTTGTGTCAAGCAGGTCACCCACTTAGCTCTCTCTCTCTCTCTGCTACTTCTTAATATAATTATAGGGGAACAAATTTTACACTAAGCATGGTTCGTGCTGTTCACTCAAACATATCGAGATTAATTATGGAAAGCGAAGTATTTTTTTCAGCTAGCGGCTATCCTATATTTTCCGATAATTTATTTATTCGTTAGATTATTTATTTTTATATGATTTTGATATTTTTTACCGAGTCCATTGTATACGATATTAATAGGTTAGTACGAGGTGAGCTCTTTCCTCGTCCATCAAAGTCGACCTTCGTGTTGAAGTCTGTAGTGATGAATATTTTCTTTCTGCTAACAAAGGGGGGATCAGGTCCGTGGACAACCGATTTTCTTGAAATTTTTGCATTTATGTTTCCCTTAGTTTCCTAATGACTAAAATACTCCCTTATCGTAGACGACCAATGACAATAGACGTTCATGAGAGAATCGCATGCAAATATAGCAAAAGGTACGCAGATGACTGATAGGTCCTATTATCATGTCAATTTCAACAAATCGTTTGATGATGTGGTAATGTTCTCGACCATTATCGAAGACTGCAGGAGTTAAAGGTTCAATGATGGATGAGGTATAAGTTTTCTCAGCTGTATTATGTGCAGTTTTTTGTGAAGTCTTACTATCATTGGTTGCAGTTTTCTTTTAAGATGGAAAACTTACTTGGAGTATTTCAGTTGAATACCACCCGATGAGTGAACATTAAATAATAAAGGATTAACACTCGGTAGTCGACGCCTTGCTTATTACTACTCACATTTTTCTATTACACACGTACTTAGTCAGCACCGATCATAATAGGTGTGAATATACTTAGGATAGATAGATAGTCGTCTTTATTTTGAGGCGTCATTGAGACTATCGAGTCTCTTCTACCAACTAACCCCTAGGATAAATTACAATAAAGATATCAACCGCAGTTCAAAGTGTTCAAAATGAGTTTTAATGACTCCAATAAATTTTCTATACTGACTTTGCTTAACGCATCAGCAGACATTTTGGTGATGCGCACTCCAACTGATATGTACCGAAGCCCAAACGAGCAGGCTCTAAGGAATTCTTCATCCCATGTCCAAATATGAGCCAGAGTACAACTGATAAATCTCTTCAATAGAGGAGAATCAAACTCAGTTCACAGGCATGGGAACTATCAGATCCTAGCCGCCGACTCACCGACAGTATGGCTTCCTTAAACCTTGGCGTGAAAGGGATGAAAGTGTTTCGAGGAATCGAATGAAAATGCCTAACATCCGCGTTATTCAAGCTCAAGTTTTTATTTCCGAGGTACACACTTTTTGTGAGGAATAGTTTATCTTCGTTCGTTGAACGTAAGCATTACCCGTGAAATTCAATTTTAGTCAATGGGAACGAGGCTCGAGTTTTTTCTTTCGATAAAATGAACGTGAAAGGCATAATAAACATTTGGAAAGTTTATGCGAAGAGTGAAGAAATAGTTGGATAGCTGAGGTTAGTTTTCCTTATGAATGTACTCCCCTTTCCTAACGACGTCACACCGTTGCCATTGTCCGCATGCCATTTCAGTAACGTATCCGATAGTCCCTTCCAGTTGACGCTCAATCTTTTGTCTAACTTGACCAAAGGAAAGCTACTCAGCGTTTTCGCATGCGACCAACCGCTTGGCAAATGATATTCTTCGATGAAAGCGGCATCAGTTTTTGTCTTAAGTGATCCAACAGCTAACTGCATGTCAGAGCAACTAACTTAAGTCGGTAACGCTAAGCGAATTTTCAAATCCATGCCTGATGCGGGATTTGATGAAATGACCTTAGGATTTGCAGGCCGTTGCGTTGCCGACCTGACGATCGTACTATATACCTATCAACTCTCGGGAAAATATTTTTCTTTGTCAAATAAGAATATTATATTGGATATTTCATTATTTTTGTGACCTAAATACAAATGGAAACACATGCATCGATAATGGATATTTTTTAGTATAGGTACGTGATAGATGCACTCATGACGAATGTGTTAAACATTTTGATGCGTAATCGCCGATCCTCGGCAAAGTTTGCTGTGTCATTTTTACAGTAGTAAGTAATATCCTTTCCAGAACTTAAATTTGTTTCACGTCCTTTATCATGACGAGGCAGTAGTTTACCTTAAAGCAAACCAATTTTATTGGGGTTCATTGCCACCAACCTCTGCGAAAGGAAACTCTCCACAGTTCACCGTTTAACATGTATCTCATCCACCACCGGACGCACGTTGTGCTTCGTTGGAGGCAAGCCCCAAACGCAACCTAGACGTGAAACGGCATTTCATATTTTTTTTTAATAAATAAAATCTCGGACGCGTGTGTTTCACTCCGAATGACTTGCATCAAAATGAGCATACCTTCTTCTTTAATGAACTCATTTACACGAAGCCTGGGAGAGATTCTGAGCACATCAGGAATTGCCTTTGACTGGAAGCGTCATAGGGTCGTGGTGCTGAACGTCCTTGTCTTACTGACGATCCTCCGTCCTCTTAATGTTCTCCTCACCAAAGCCAACAGTGCCTAAAAAATTCTCGAAAGATATCTGTTCATCAAATCACTGGAGCGTCAATCCAGAAATTTCCAGTCAAGGCCTTTGCAAGAGTGATAATGTTCTTTCATTTCCTTTATTGCATAAAGGAAACATCCAATAACGTCAATGCAAATTTAATGTAAGTGGGCAATCAGAACGAAAATCAACGCCTTAATTGAGGCAACTATGTGGGGATTCGAACCAATAACCATCGGATTTGAAGTCAAGACGCTTACTTGGTCATCACTGAGGTCGTCGAAACCTATAGGCCACAAAATATGAGCGATGCCAAGCATAGTACGTCTTGCCTAATTACAACACCAAATGACTCAAAACTATTTACAGTAGATGGTGACTAGTAGCCAATGGTTATCAACGCCTAGTGCACGCATTAAAGAAATTTTAAAATAGGATAAGCATCGTTAAATGAATCGAAAATAACGGCATGCACAAATTTTCCGAGTGCGAAAAATGTGCGGAATTCCAGGAAATGAGCATTCATGTTTCATTTTGGGAGGATACCAAGATCCCAACAAAGTTTCAAATCTCCAGCATAGTTCTATTCCCCACGACATCATTTAATGGCCATCGTCCAGCTGGCACCCTAAACTTCCGTCCGCCTAAGAAATCCTCTTCTCTCCCACCCGCCGCCCCTCCCATCGATGCCGCCCACCCCCTCTCACACCGCGGCCCCTCCCACATGGCGAATCCACCAACTCCGACACGCCACCGCCACCCCCGCGAATCTCTTTCTCTCACCTTCCCCCCCACCCCCCACTCCTCCCATTCGTTCCCACCCACCCTCCCTCCCATCCGGTCCCCGTCCCGCCGGGGGAGCTATATCCTTTCACTTCGCGTCCCTGCGGCGTGGCGTGGCGGTGGTGGTGTGGGTGGGAGAGAGGGGGAAAAAAAGCGATACCCAAGCGGACACTGAAAGAGGATGAAAGTAATTGGCCTACCCTCGTGTGCATGTGATTGTGTGTGCGCCGCTTACGAAATCGTTGGGGAGATCGATCACTCCAGACTTCCGCCGGTCGGAGCAGGAGTGACGCAGTAGTTGGGCTAGTCAAGGATATCTTGCATCGGTCTAGCGACGAAATTTTTGCGGGTTTGGCGAAACGGAAACCTCAATTTTCACCCCGTCTTCGAGTCTCCATATCATCATCATCGTAGACTACCTTTTACTCCTCCAGCAAGCCCGCATAACCGTCAGAACGAGGATTGATTTGTACCACCTCTCCGGTCTATACTGTTACCTTCGAATCTTTTCATTACTTCATAGTTCCTTGCGCAGACGACTTCCATAACCGTTTTTTCGCAATTCATCCTTGGCCTTCCCCTGTAAATCTTTCCCTCTGTTTTTTCTTCTCTCTATGGTCTTCGGTAAACTACTTTCCCTCAAAACGAGTCCTGTAAGTTTCCCTGAGTTTCTTTTAGCTATAAGCCTTCATGGACTTGTCTCTTTATCCATTCTTCGAAGTATTTTTTACGTAGCACTCCGTCTATTTTATTTTCGTAATTCTTCCGCATAGCATATCTTCATCACTTATCCTAGCGATGGCTCTCAGGGTACATAAATAAATAAAATAGTTTCCCGTGACCTCCACATCTCATTAAGCCTGCTGTTTTGGACTCATAATCTTTAGTCTGCTGCTCCAATCGTTCTTTTCTCGCAGCCGTAGGAAATCACGCCCCAAATATAGGTTTTGATGAAACACTACAGTATGTCTAGGTTGGAAATATTTGCCTTTGTAAGCTGTTCCTCCTGATATAAATACTTTGTCACCCCTAGTTTTCTAATTCGGCTTTGTCTCCTGTGCTAGAGATCTCGTTATTTAACTAGAAAATCCCTTCCTTTTTTATAATCTGTTTCCATAGACGTATTTGAGAATTATTTTTCTTTACACTGACTGTAGACCATTATAATAGTTTTCTCCTCCATTATCTTAAGTTTGTACTTATAGTATACCATTCCCTCTATACCAGCTAGTGCTATTGCCTGATGTTCTTGCTTCATAACAACTATGTTGTCCGAAAATAGTACCATGCTTTTCCTTTCTCCTGTACTTCGCCTTATTTTATTTCTTCCTTAATTTCATTCATTACCTTCTGAATGTACACATGAAATACTATATCATGGGTGATTATGAGTATCCATGACTGTCTCCTTTATTTTACGATCTCTACTTAAGAATGTTTAATGGCTATAATAAAAACTATCAGAGTTTAATCAATCCAAAACAAATCGTATAAATTTAGAAGAAATATTTATTTCTGATCATATTTTCGAAACTTTTTCTAAAAAATTGTTTCGCTCGGGAATTTTGGCTTATGTGCTTTCAGAAGTCTTTAGTCAGTCTTGTATTCCCGCGGCCAATTGAGATCACTCATATATTCTATAGGATTTAAACACCAATAACGGAATAGAAAAATATGCACTATATTTTTGTTTTGGCGATCAAGCTATTGTCATCTCAAAGTCAGGAAAATACAATTACTTCGTTTGTCTTCGGGATTTCAATTGACAATATCCCCGTGTTCATTGGAGTAGGTGTTGTGAAGCCTCATTGTATCACATCAGTGAGAATAACTAAGCCAAAACAAGCAGAGATATTAGCATATCAGGGAGCAGCACAGAGCATATACCTGAGGCAACCGAATAAGTAGGTGCTCAAGCCAGGGCAAAAAAACCAGTTATTAACATTTCTCTTGAAGCGTGAAATCGATTTTCTTTTGGTAGCATTCGATTTACAACGTCCACGCTACCTCTGAAAAAAATATTTTATTGGTTTTCATTTCAATTTCCAACTTCCAAAATGAAAAACTTGAGTTGACCGAAATTCTTGGCCAAAAGGAGACACTCTTGTGTCTCTATTATCTGCATCAAAGAAGACACGGCGAGAGTGATAGGGTTAAAAAAAGAAAATAAATGCATATATATATCCGTTTGATGGATCACCTTTATTTTTAGCATTTTTTCATAATTTTTTCGTCAGCATCTATGTACAGTTGTAAAGCTTCGCTGACATATTTGCACAACGTGACATGCTGGACAATTGACAAAGGGGAAATAAGGAAAGGAAAGATGGGGAAGTAATGAGATTATACGTTCGTATGAGCGTGCTTACATGCCAGTCACATTCAAATGAATGATTTACCGGATCGACACTATAACGCGAATTTCCCGGCGTATAAAAATATTAAAGCTTGATGTATGTGACATTGCGATGGAATGAATAGCGCGTGTATAACTTCAAGGCACTAATGGGGTGAGGGGTTTGGCGAGTGGGAAATGGAAGACGAAGAGATGGGGATATGGTAGAAAATAAAGATGCGAGGTACTCAAAACCATGGGCGATCATGTGGTCTCGATAGTCAGCCCGTCGCGCCAAGAACGTTAAAGAGAGACACGGAGGGGACCGGAAACATACCTCGTGTAAAAATGAACGAGGATAGTCCTTCCAAGGAACTAAAGGTCTCAAGTGAAAAGATTTGTACAAGAGGATCAGGGAAAATAACCAGCTAGCGATCCCGGGGAAACACATTTGATGTGTGGATTGGATGTCGTCCCGGTTCGAGGGGTTTTCCCGAAGACCGCATCATTAAGGGTGCAGGCTTCTCTCCAGATCCTGATGAAATGCCGATAAAACCCAAGGATTATACAGCAGAGGTCTTTCCGAGGCGTTATTCGTTCTTTGCTAGAGGGTGACACGTCTCACCGATCGTGAATGGAGGGGGGAGGGGGATAAATCTTTGCCCTTATTTCGATACTCATGTCGAGGGATCGTCTTCCATGCATTCGATGGATGACATTGGTGGCATTACTTTTCGTCATGTGATGGAGCGAGGGGGAGGAAAGGGACAATCGGGAGCGATCGATCTGCTTAGTAGTGATGTCCAAGATAGCCGTGTCCTCCGTAGGCGTAGGCGGGGGCGGCGTAGGCAGGGGCGGCGTAGGCGGGGGCGGCGTATGCCTTGACGGCGACGGGGGCGGCGTATGCCTTGACGGCGACTGGGGCGGCGTAAGCCTTGACGGCGACGGGAGCGACGGGGTGGGCTGCGGGTCCGCTCTTGTGGACGACGGCGTTGAATCCGTTGTGTGGGTCAGCGGTGTAGTCGACGGTGCGCACGCTGCCGTCGGGCTCCACAAGGCTGTACTGTCCCTTCACAACGTCTCCCTCACGGTGTTCGGTCTGGCTCTTCTGGTCTCCGGTGTGGGCATCATGGACTCCATAGTTGAACTGGTAGTTGGGGACGGCCTGGACGGGATAAAAAAATGGGGGTATATGCATCAATGAGGCATCTCAGGCGTGGTCATATCCCCAGGGACGACACAGATACAACGTTCTCATTCGTTCTTCCCTGAATTAAAATACCATTTTATAAGGAGATAAATGACAATGTCGAACTTAGAATTACCGACATTTCCGCATTGAACCCTTCTATTATAAATGGGCAACTAGTTCAAGTAGCCTCAGGTTACTTCATGCCATAGATTTAATAATGTTAAGGACATGATCTCTCTTGAAAAAATTCTTAAGTAAGGTGAAAAGTAATGACGAATTTCATATACCCTGGATGTCAATATTCGATCCTGGATTTTATTTATAATTGAGTACCTAATGCATATATAAGTCATCATGTAGAGACAATACAAATCTAGGAAGTAAATTTTTAAGGGGATAAAATATATTATAATTGATACGAGCCAAAGATAGTCTAGTCTTTCAATGAGCTCATCACCATTTAATTTCACGTTGATTCTTACAATTTGTGCCCGATGAAATCGAATAAAGACAGAGATGCTGCCAAGGGCGGTCTTTGAAGACCGTCGGTAAGAATAAATAATGGATAAGTTCATGCAAATATCATACTTTAATGGGCTTAATAGGGAAGCAAGGGATTATTTCTTGAGGCTACCGCGAAGATATTGTTCCTTTTGATTCAACATGTCCACCTCGATCGATCGTGGCAACTAGTTCAGAAATATTTTGTTGTTTTGGTGGAACTATGCCTTTCTTTTGAGAAGAATTAAAAATGTACCCTCTAAATGAGAACAGTAAGTAATAGAAGAATTAATGGCATGGCATTATTAAAATTTGAAGTTGAATTAGTATTAGTATCAATTACGATAGTATCTGCTGCAAGTTGTTCTTTTGGAGAAAGAAACTCTGTAGAATATCATCAATTTTATCGTGAACTTTCCTAGTTTAAAGAGTTTTGACTAAAAAGAAAAATTCACAGGCTTCGCGGAGTGTTAAATTACCCTCGTTAAATCAACAGACGTATTCATTTCAGTTGTCAGTGAAAAGAATCCTAACTCCACGTACTTAATACTTTCAAACTGGTGCACCTGTGTCGAAAGACCTCGAGGCTCGAATGAATAGGTTATCGAACGATGACCGTCATTGAGATGACCGCCGAACCGGCCGTTAAACCCCAGCGGCGTACATTTCGTCCCTTTGATCTGCCATATCAGGAGACACTTACGAAGTAGTCGACGGCGGCCTTGGCAGCAACTGCAACGGGAGCGGCGTGGATGGCGGGTGCGGCGTAGGCGATGGCGGGTGCGGCGGCGTAGTGTCCTCCAATCAGGCCGGGGTGGGCACTGGCGGCGGCTGCTACAGCCAGGACAAGAGCGAGAACCTGAGGGGGGAGGGGGGAGGGTAAAGAAAAATTGCGTTTCACTAGTGTTCTTCTTTTAACGTTCGCTATCTTTTTCCTCGCATTGGATTCTCCAGGGACAGAGGAGAGCACGAAACATGCAAGCAAGCCCCGTGGTGGAGCGGAAAAGCGTTTTCATTATTCGAATATTGACGAATAGGATGGAGCACAGCCCTGCAGTTTGAACCCAGAGGCGAGGCAGAGTAAGCTGAGATTTGCAGGGTCACGAATTCCTTTCTTAAAGAATCGTGTAGCCTGACCACTTCTCAACACTTTCTAATGCTCACTCATGAATGGAGGATCGGGTGATGGTAAAACTGCGAGTATTTCCTTTACACGAGCAAGGCCCCGATTCCTTAGAGAATAAAGTGACTCACCCAGGTAGTACATGAAGCAAACGTTACGTAATTTGCATCATTGGTAGCATAACACACTTTGACTATGTGTATTGCCAGCTGAAGGCGATATTTTAGTTTACCGGAATTCAGATGTATTTCCAAATAAAATGCGGAAACAGAACAAAAATTCCTGCGAGGCAAAATTAATCAAGTTATCTTACTTCAAAATCATCAGGTTTTGTTTTCTTTGGATGTAATACGGAGGAAATCGATAGAGCATCGCAACTACTGTCAAACAGTGACAGATAATAAGATCAAAATGTCTTAATTTGCATCAAAATAAATACGCCCGTATGTGAGGTGAAATAAGCTTTAGAGTAATGCCAGAATTTTATGGATAAACTTCCAGAAAAATTTTGCATTAATATGAAATTAAGTTTAGCCATCGGCGTTAGAGGTAAAATCCCAATCTTCGCTAAATTTCTACGCTCTACCTTTTTCTCTCTGCCTCTCAGGACTAATGTAGCTCTCGAAAACATGCTAGACAAAAGGGGTTAATGATTAACTAAGCCTACGTCGGAAGTTTGTATTTAAAATCAAAGGCGTCAACGAGGAAATGCAAGAATTAATGATGTTGACATAAACAGTTCGCATACCGTATGTTAATCCGTATAGAGTTACCATTTTTTACAGATTGTGTAACTTTACTGTTTGTGTACCTCTACATTTTTAATGTCCACGCATTGAAAGAGAAAGTCATCCGCACCGTGATTGTTGCACTGAGAGAAATATGACCCGGTCGAGCCGTCACGGTGGAAAAAATCATTGCATACCCTTTTCCTCCAAGGCACACGAGTCAGTGTTAATGTCTTTCTCGAAATGCCCGTCTTGTGTGAAGACGAATTTTGAATGGCTTGATCGCTCTCATTCTATAGCTCGTTCATTGCACTACTTCTCCCGCTACCTTTGTCCATATCTCTATCGCCTCGAATCATTCCCACCCGCCTTCTCCTGAGAACTCGGCGATTCCCATCCTGTGACCTGATTTTTGGCTTTCATTACTCATGGGAATAGATTGCGTCGTTCACACTCGCGCAAGCCGCGGCTTTCATAAACAATCGCCCCACCCCCCAGTTTTGGCGCATGCGCTGACTAGCGCGTGGGCGTTAAATGTGGCCGCAAAGACGGAAGAGAATTTCTGCTGGTTCCCTCGTAACCTATATGGGGTGAGTGAATCACGTTACGCGACTAAGGGATTGCCTTGGGCAAAAAACGTTTGTGGGTAAGTCTGCGGTAGATGGAAAAACAAAAGATTTTGTTCATTTCGCTAGTGCCTGCACACAAATTAACATACTTGACAGAATTACCGCTGGTTGACGGGGGTATAAAACTTCGACAAAAACATTGTAATTACTTCACAATCAACTATTAAAATTAAAATATCAGACAAAAAATAGGTTAAATTGATTGAATTATAATACAGTACAATTTAAATTAACACTTTTAAAACAAAATATATAGCAAAGGAGGTACTTTTTCAATGACGCAAAAGAATTTCCCAATTACGAAATAAAATATTCCAGAGTAGATTTTACGGTTCTAATATTGTCCAAACAAGTTTTGGATTTAGTTAATTTAGCCATTTGGTGGTTAATATCGTACTAATTACTAAAAACTATATCAAATATAGGAATTAGATTTAGAATTACTAAAGTACCTGTGAAAATGGCAGGCCAATATTAATAATAGAAACTTCTAGGGTATGACAACGAATATCGTCTTAGTAATATCTTTTTCTAAAACAAAAAATATTTGTTTTCCCACAAAGTCGTGACACAAAATATTAAAACTATTCTTTCGAGAACTGCGGCAAAAACCATATTAATATTGTCAAGATTACAAACATTTAGCCAAAAGCGATGAACGTACCAATCACATAGGAAATAAATCTTACAGTAGTAGTAGTCGTTTTAGGGGTGGGGACCGATGGCTAACGTTATTTGAGCCATTAGGGGTGGATGGGAAAGGAAAGATGGAGAGAAACTCTGCACATCAGCCTACTCTTAACGAAAGGCGCCAAGGGGTCCGCAGTTTAACGTCCCATCCGACGGACGTCGTACTCGTTCAAAGTGATCTCCTTAAAGCAGTTCAAGTAGGGATACCACTGAAAAACATATGCCTCCGGGATTCGAACACGGACCCTCTCAGTGGGAAGCCTGTACGTTAGCCACCGCACCATCCCGATCCCCTATTAAATAAAACTGCATCATTTCTAATTTAATGCTTGCGAATTGTAAGAAAAATCTCCCAAGTGAAAATATTTTCTCCTAATGCCTTATGGCCACTAAATAACTCGGTAGAATCCTGTGGAAGTACACGAAACAATAGAAAAATCTAGATTTCCTAACGTCGAGTGTCTTTTGTCAAAGGAAAACCTCAGAAGATCATAGAACATTCATGATGTGCCAGGATAGTAATGACATTGAATCTTAAGGTTGAATTTGACGTATTGTTAAACAATATGATATTCTTATTGCAAATATATTAAATTTAATTTAATTTCGAATTTCTAAAGAAAAATATTCTACAAAGCTACTGAATTAAAGTATTCATTGTCAATTTACGCAATAGCAATAACTACTGTGTAAAATAAATAAAATTTTACATGGACAATAATACTGTACTATTTTGTGGAAGAATAAATGTTCAATATTGGTATGGTTCGAATTATCGAAAATCGTGAATTTTATAAAGTTTTTAAGGATTACTTATTGCAGAAGGTGCGCGACTATTTTAATCCCTTCAGTAGACAATGAAATTTCCGCGTTATTTTGAAAAAAATGAGAATTGAATGAGCAAAAGTTAGGGTCCTAATGGAAGCTGAGAGATCAAATAAACGCAGTCGGGAGTTGAAGTCTCCAGAAAAGACTTCAATGACCAAAAGTAACATAACGTTGTTTTTCTCAACTCACCTTAGCGGCCATTTCGATCGATTTCGTCGGGTCTGAACGACTCTTGGGATATGATGCTACTGATTGCTGCCTAGAAAGCGTCTGACCTGACTGGCCCAGGCGCTGGGTTTATATACTCCTCGACGGCGGCGTCTGTTGATGAGGACGTAACGTAGGGAGAGAGAATTGGGAGGGCTGGGTATGGGGCGGAGTCCGGCGTGGAGGACGCGATCTCCGAGCAGGGAAAGGCGATCACCAAATACATTCACCCCTCCTCCCACTCTCTCACCGCACCCCACTCCTCACCACCACGGCTCCACCCACCCACCCGCCCGCGACACCCCATCCACCCGCCTCGGGACCCTCCCTCCCACACACATCTCTTCCCCAACCAACCTTCGAAGTCGAACCCCTTCCTCTTCCCCCGGCCTGAGTGCGATCCTTCTGGGGTCGGCGACGGTGAGGTGGTCGAAGACCATTGGGCGTTGTCCTCGCATGGGGGAACAGGGGGTCGGGAGAGGGAAATAAGGAAGAGATTTCGGAGGGTGTACTTCAGGGACCGGGAATAGGGGCGGTGGGGAGGAAGTCCGAGGGCGTGGGAGGGATTGCATGAGTCCGGGGCGATGGAAGGTAGGGGACTCGACGGGAGGGGTTCGGGGGAGTGTAGGGGAGGGGCGAGGAAACGGCTCGTGCAGTCGGGTTTAACGAGCAAGTGAGAGTCACGGAGAGAAGATCGAGGAACAAGTGGAAGAGTGGATCGACGTGAACGACGGACAAATTATAGGGAGGGGAATATTCTGTGCTTGGAGAGCGTAGATGGGTGTCAACAGAGTAAAATCAACAGCTCGCATAGATCAGTGTTCTTGTAATCTCATACATGTATCTTGTTCAAGAATTTCAGTTTCGTCAAGAATCGGTCGTCACCGGATTGAGTTTGTATGGAGTCAATGTAGGAGTACTGGTGATCGAGTGACCCTGGTGAACGTCCCAAAAATATTTCTGCTTCCGTGGTATTCTTTAGAATAATATTTTTTACCTTGGACTCCTAACATATTCGAAAAAGAACGAGGAATCATCATCATGACTCATTGCCATTCAATGGACTTCCCGGCGCTATTAGGTTAGTTATTGTGGACGCTTACCATTGAATGCATAGGGCGATGAAGCATTTTTTTATCTAATTTAACACTTTGATTTAGGGTGCCAATCATGAAAACTTGATAATTTATGAAATCAATAATTCTAACAATGGTGGAATAAAGAAGGAATAAAGTTAATATTGTTGCTCTGCAATGAATGAAATTATTGTATAATGTGAGCTCAATTTTTTTTCTGATAAAAGTTTTAAGTGCCCAATCTGTTCATAATGGCCTTTGTTACTTTAGCTTCATTAAATTTTTATCGTCAGTTTTAAATCTTTTAAGGATTATTATTGAGCAAAAGAGATTTCTTTCAACTTATATTTATGGCTGAATTTCTATGTAGGAATAACTGTTTTTGTTTTATTTTACTTCATAGATCGGTGCGACTATTAAAATTTTACTGTAGAGTTACTATGAGAGAAATATTCTTAAAATTAATAATGTCGTTTCCCTAGCCTGCATAACTATAAAAATTGTAAAATAGACTTAATAAGTGAGAAATATTTTTATAATTCTTTAAAGTAGACTTTCATAATATAGAATAAAAAAGACTTTCATTTCCAAAAACCTTAATTGCTATGACATAGTTGTCCTTTTTATGCATTTTTTAGGCTCTCATGTTTTATCTTTGTAGATTATCATTCTCAAGTATAAGCTGGTTTCATTTGTCGTAATATTCATTAATTAAATCGCTAGTAAATTGCTATGATGCATGATCACGTCGGACTAACTATTATGACCGTAATTTCTCTAGTTCGATACTTGCAACACACCGCTAATTATCATGGCGCTAGAGAAAGGAAGTGCGGTACGGTTCAAGAAAATCCCGAGTGAAAAGTGTTCCCAAGATTTAGATCCGGATTTTGTGATCACACGAAGTGTGAGAAATCGCTGGAGCGGAAAGAGGGATATGCTTATTGACACTTTTCCTGTGAACAAAATTTGGAGTAAAATTTTTCTGTACTTGCTTCCTATACAATGCTTTCCCCTATGGAATAACAGTGAGCGAACAGAAAAATAATTACCTTACCGTGAGAAATATAGACATTTATTAAGGAATGCTGATTACTGAGGTAGTTAAAGAATTTATTAATTAAAGAATCAGCCAAGTTTGACAAATTTTGACTGATTCCTTAGAGAGAGACAACTGAATGTGCGCGAAAGCTTTGGGAAGCTATCCCAATAACATGATAAGGAAAAACAGGAATTTTCTGTGTGAAATCTTTGACATTAAAATTCCCATTAACTTTGGCAATTTAACGAACGTTCAAAATTCTTTAAATTCTGAATAATTTTACCAGTTCATGCCCGTTTAGTGACACCTAAATTAAAGCTTACGAAAAACTCGATTAATTTATTTTTAAAATTTCACTTTCTTTTATTATTAGCGGAATTAAATTGTTAGCTTGTTTTAGTATTTCCATCCGAAATTCTTAAAAAAATACATACTCTTTAAAACTACGTCAAAATGGTTCCGAAAAAATTATTGAAGGATATCATAGCGACTTAATAAAATACAAAGGTTTCGGCCATGTTTATATTACGAAATGAAAAACTATTAGTCTCTTTATTTGTAAGCTAATTGATATTAAAAAATAAAAGTTCTAATTATATCCATAATCTAAAAATGATATCCATAATGATCCGACTGAATTAGCAGTAATATCCTATCCCAGAGATTCTTCTCTTTTCCCCTGTTCATTTGATTTGATACTCGTAATTGGACTTTGTGATTTGTTCGAAGACATAGATCATTTAGCCGTAATCGTCAGCTCAACATACCCTTAACGTTGTTCTCTTTCCAAGTACGTACCCTCAAAAGCCTAACTTAAGCTAAGAATAGAAACTATGCGAAGGTCGTACAGTTTAAGAAATGGACTCTTTTTTGCTACTCGCAAAGTTCTCTATCCTTGCATACCTCTAATGTCTCCATTTTTTTTAGATGAATTTATTTATATATTGTTTCAAACATAATATTTTATCCCCTGGTTATCTTTTTAATCGCATTCATCCATGGCTTTCTCCGTCCACCCCCTTCAGACCTATTTACTCTGCTCTCACTTATCGGTTTGGTGATTTGACTGTCATCCAATTTCTCCACAAGACCAAGCCAACGAAACACCCTTCTTTCGTACTTCCCCAATACTGTTTCGTACAATCTCTCTCACCCTATTTCTCCTACTTTTTCCACAAGCTATCTAATTCACTATAATTAGCCAAAATTTATAACTATTCAAAAAATGCACAACTTAAGTCAACCTAAGAATGAAATACTTTATAATACTAATACACACAAAAAAGACAATATTTTGCCCTACTCCACCTATTAAAAATATTTCTTTCAGTACTCGTACACCTATTAATTTATTCATCATTTGATCATTTATTCTGAAGAGAAATTCAAAATCATCCAGTTATTCATTCATTCCGTCCTTTTTCACACGCTTTATACAAATTATTCCTTTTCTTCTCATCACTTATAGCAGCCTTGGTTCCAAAGAAACCCATTGTTCCACTACAGAACGTCTTCGACAGAGGCAGGCTTAGTTTTGGCGACCTTCGGTTTACCTGGAGGAAATGACACCTGGCACTCGAGTCTGCTCTCTATAATTAGCACGTACGCTTCATTAATTAAAAGTTAGATCTCTTTAATAGTTCTTCAAAATGATCCATCTTATCATTTAAAATTGTTAGTCTTGTCATTGATGAAGATGATAATCATTTAATCTGGAAAATTGTTTCTTTAAATGTTCTGTCAAATGCAGCGATAATTGTAATGAGTCAGTGAGTTTGCACGTATCGTGATACTATACCAGGTGAGGGAAGGTTTTTAATGAGTGACGGTTATGAAATGCGATAAAATGTGGGCAGTACTTTCACGAGAGTTGTGAGTAGGCAGGGCTTAAATATTTTATGAAGAAAATCAAAGGGATATATGCATTTCTGTGAGCACGACGTGAGTTCTTCCAACCCAGTTTGCATCTACTTCTTTTTGATTAGGAATCTGAAACAGGTGATGTAAATTGCGCTTTGGTTTGTGGGAAAATGCTAAAAGTAACACGAATATATCAAACTGATTAACCTGGCAGTGTCCCACTCATTGGCAGAAGTGATTCTTTAAGATTTTTTCATCGTTTTAAATTAGAAATAGTTTGACTATGCACTTTCCTATCAAGAAACGTATTTCCCTTATAAGCTCCGGCAGAATAGAGCAAAAAACCGTTTGCCGCGTCGCAGGAATGAAGGAATTTTTTTTTCTGGTTTGCCCCGCTATTGAGGGACAAAAATTAGACCAGCTTCTTTGGTGAGCTTTAAGGAGTTGAGCTGCGCTGGACTTGGCCGAAGCACTTTCCCTTACAGAAGTGTCCGCTGGTGAAGGAACAACTACTTCGGTCTACAACACTTAACCCACGTCCCAGCCCTTCTCAGGTTCGCCGCCCCACCCTCCCTCCCACCTACGTCCCGCCGTGCACCTTATACCGGCATTTTCATCCCGCAATCCGAAAAATCTGCTTAGCTATTTCAAATACTCCGTGGGAATCCATCTGACGAGAGCAAAAAAAAAAGAAAAGGAAGTAGACAGCGCCATAACTGGTTATGAAATATAGGTAGAACGGCATTTTCTTTGTAATTTTTAAACGCGTAAGTAGCTCGATTATCTGAAGAATCCTTCCAGTTATTTAGTTGTTACAAGCTTTTATGGTACTATTAACTTTTATTGCTCCGACTAAGATTTTAGAATGTGCTGAAATAAGAATTTTGGGATATGCACAGAATGTGGTCATAATAGTCATACAAGTTTGAATGTAAGTTTGAAAAAACTTTACCACAATTGGTAATCTAATGTTATTCAGAGGTAGGAACGCTTCATTCTTTTAAAGACTGATGGGCCTTCAAATTTTAAAAAGAATTCGATATACCGGGAAGACCCAACGATCTCCACCAACTACGTAACTTTTATGTAAGGTCCGTCATTATTAATCTAACATAACTAATACAATACTTCTATTGACGATGAAGTACGTGCTTGTTTTGGATCTTTACTTGGTTTAAATTTAATTGCTATATTTCGCAAAATTATCAATGTGACGATGTAGACTGAAGTCATTCTCATGGAAGGAGGTTCCTTCAGGTAAACTATATTAATATCGTAACGCTTTTAGGATGAAGTTGTAAGCATTTTCAGTATCCTCTTTCCTTCCTTTGATTCCTGAGAATAATGTTTCCCACAATGAGGAACAGCAGTTAAAATTTTTCGGTAGTCTTATATTTTAACTAGGGCAAACTATTCCCATAATTCACTTCTTTATGGCACTTGGATACGATATGGGTGACAATATTTCTATTCTCAGATTCTCTTTCAGTTGCCAGCACATGTTAGCGGAGGAGAGAGAATAGACGTATTTCTTGACCTCCTTCCGCAGTTAAACTGCCCTCGATAGTCTTTTGCTATGAGGTCATAAAATAAATGTTAACACATTCAACTCACCAAAAGCGTTAGCTAATAAGACACATTATGCGGCAGGTACATCAGCAATGATAAGACTTTATAAAGGTTTTTCTTTTTCATACTAAAATTGATTATTTCCCTTGAAAGAGAAAAAATAATCAATCGGTAGGAAAACGTAAAGATAATCAATGTCGGATAGATCTTTTTCACCTCTTTAGTCTCGAGTTTATACTAGCTTGATTGTTAAAATTTAAAAATAATTTAGCAGCGGTCTAATATTCTACCTATCTGTAAATGAAATCTTAATTCCGAATTGGGTGTTCAAACTTTGATATATTAAGTTAAAATTGGGTATCAACATCATGAAAGTAATAAAATATTGTTCAACACTTTTTTAATTGAATACCTTTGCAATTATTTTTCAAAAAATAACTTTTCAAACAATCGAATATGAATAAGGTAAATGGTGGCAGAGAGTAAAATTAGCAATATGTGGAGGTGACACATTCGTAATGAATGGAGAAAAAACAATTACACTAAATATTTAGCCTGAGTACATTTTTTCTAATGATGGACGTAAATAGTCTCAGGTAACAGGCAGTTAAAACTTTACGACCAACAATTCATATGATTTTGTGAAGTTTGCAAAATAACTGGGCTCCTTACGTTTCGCGGGGTTTAACTGAAATGCTGAGTTTTATCAAGAGGCAGTAGTAACCCTTAAGTACTGCAAAGCAAGAGGTAATGAGGGGAATAGGTTTAATCACTAATCAGCATGCAGAAATAGTATTTCAAAGAGATAGGAGTATTTAAATTCGAAGCTTAATAACCGACTTGGGACCCTGAATGATGTCCATCTGTAATGGTTATCTTAAGGCAAAACGAGAAGGGTTGATATCAAGATAGACTTTAGCAATAATAATTTCTTTTCCTTGAATATGTACACTTTTCCTCTCTCCTGATACATATGCTGCGGAATACTTTATGCTTCCTGTATTTATGCTTGTTGTGTAAGAGCTAAGAAAGCATTTTTTACAAACACGCTTTCTCATGTTATCAAACATACACCGCGGCTCATTACCATGGAATGCTGAATCTCGCTATATCGATTTTTGAGAGAAGCAATTCATTCGCGAATTAATTATCGTATCCCATCCTGTACTAGTTGGCTAAAATACTGCTTATTTTCTATTTCCATTACGTTGGAGATTTCTCCTCATAAATTAGTTATAAACTCTAATGATTTTGTCCCTAAATATCTCTGTTTGAGCTATATTACATTTTTTAAATAGGTATCAGTCAAGGTGGTTAAAATGCTTAAACCATAGCTTTTGTAAAGTTCTATTCTATCGTAGTAGCTTGAATGAACTGGAAATCTGAAATCTTTAATGACAATCTAGGAAAAGAATGATAAATTTCGGATTTCAGGTTGACGATTAAAATAAATCCATAAAAAGACAATCACTTCTGATAGATATGTGGCACAAGGAATGTAAATCCTAATCCTAAATGCTCAAGATATTTTGTACTCGCCTATCAGACCTGCGTTTATAAACTTAATCCTTTATTTTTCGGAAATCTCGTAATTTTTATTTAGTCCTGAATTGTGCCATAGGTCCTAAGCTTTATGGGATCAGTATTAGTTCACTTACTCGCAGATCTCTACGCATAGAAGTTATTGTATATCCTCCTATTTAATTCAATTCGATATCGTTATTCCGTGTAATAGTTTTTAGTGAATTATATGACCTGAATTTTTTGATAATATAAAGTAAAAATGAAAACAAGTTCGGGACTTTTATTTCAATTTGATGTTATTGAATAGTAGCATTATTTTTTTACCCATTGGCGCAATTAGATGCTTTACCATATCAAATAATAACACACGCCAGACCACATCCATTCTTTAGTTGGGACTCGATCACACAGCCTAAGGATTAAAAGTCGCGCACGTTCCAACAAGACCCGATCGACACAACGTGTCCAGTGGACTACAGAAATTATAATCTTGGTCTTCCATGCTTACGATGCACCGGCTGTGAATGTGGGAAGGTCGCATTTCTTGGAGATAATTTTGAAAAATTCTAGGGCTCCAGCTCATTTTTATTTCTAGCACATCTAGCGAGAGAGCACAAATGTTTCATCCTCTCCACACTTTCCGATCCTCTCCTCCCACAAACCGCAGGCAATGCCGCTGATCCCAGTCATGCCTCAGGGGACTCCACCTCGCCGCTCCCTTTCCAGAGACAATCATTTTGCTCTTCCTCCTTTCCAACCAACCGCAGTGACCTCTCATCTATATATCTCTCTCTCTCTCACGCATCTTTTTTTTATCTGGTTGCCCCTCACCTTCGACCTTCGCTGCACAACGAGGAAGCCTTTCCCTCTCTCTCTCTCTCACTCTTTCCACCCACTCGCACCTCTTCTTGCCGGTCGAAAATTACTCTACCGACGCCAGACATAGTTTTTATGCAGCACCACACTCACTTCAACGGTAACGGTTATTTTCTCCATTTTTCAAAGGGGCAATTGCGCTCCCTGCCTTTTCCGTTCCCAACAACAAGGCGTGTTCTTAGTATGTGTGTTTTTGAATTCTCGTGAGATGGCTAGTTTTACTGGATGGTATTCTAAAGCTCTTCTCTTTATCAGTGTTCCTCCACATTTATAGGCAGATAAATAAAAATTAAGTTAATATTTAACTTTAAAGAAGATTGTACATATTTTTTTATTACTTTGATGGGAGCAAATACAACGAAAATAATCTAGGAAAATTTCTATAAATATTTTCTATGAATATCATATGTATTTGTAGATAAAAGAGCCTCCTATGTCAAACTGTCTTTTTCGTTAGAAACTGTAACCTGTTTTGTTTGTTTCCCTGTAATTTGTGTAAACTTATAGTTTAGAATCCTACAGGGACACTATAGTGCATCATTTGTGTGGTAATTTTTACGTGTTTATTCCAAATCTGAATGATGGCAGTAAATAAGATTGATTATCAAGGTAAATTCAATTCATTCAATTTTAAATACTAGATATGGAGGTTATGCTCCGTACCTTTCAGCATTACTGAATGAAAAATATGCTAATATACTTCAAGCAGTACATAATCGAATCAAATCATGTTATTCCTCTAAAAACATTTCCTCCGAGTTCACTCACTGCCATTGCACACTTTCATTACTCACTGTCATTTTTAATCACTCTTTTCTGAATATGTGATCCATTTAGGTACAGCTCTTTCGAATTTTTTCCTTATGTTGATAATGTCAATTTTTTATCTTCAGATTTTCATTTCCAATCTTCATAAGCATGTCCAGTTTCTCAAGAGTATCAATTTGCCCTGAGAAAAAATAATCTTTCTAGGCACGGTTCCAAAAGGGGTTCTGCATTTCAGTGCATAATCAGCTGTATGCCTGCACTACATATGAAACATTTCTTTTATAGCTTTAAGTGACACGGATAACCTTTTTCGTAAGTAGTGGAATTTAGCATTCCATTTCTACCTTGGCCGTCACCGGTATCGATGCGATGAGAATGATTTGGAGCATTGAATGGCCTACTTCCTGCTAGCAATGAATTTTGTTTTACAGCATCATATCAACCAAATGCGTTCTGATGAATATGTTACTTCTTTGGGAAAAAAAACCCAATAGCATGATTAAAGATCGAATGTAGATGCTAGCTGAATATAAAATTCGATACTGTATAGTATTAACCTAGCATAAAATATAATTTTATGTTTTTCATATTTCTCTTCACTTCTGCAATTAGTGACCTTACTTGGCACATCACTACATGTAACTTAAATAATCCGTTCTTATTGTAAATGGTTAATTTGCAAAAATATTCGTCATTAAATTAATAAAGAATGACGTATTGTTTTCAAGCCTGGAGATTGTAATTCTAAGTGTAAATACTGATAATTCAAATATACTGCATGTTCTTTTTATTGCGTATGTACGTAAATAAATTTTACGGATGAAATATTAAAATAAGTGGGATGTATATTATAAAGCAAGAACATACAATATATTTTCCCTTGCACGAGGTCGTTTTGAATTTGTGTGAGAATCGATTTATTATGTTATTTGAATTTTCAAGCATATTAATCCTACGGCCTTGAGAACTGTAGTTCATAAAATTAGTCTCTTCCCCTAGTTTGACTATGTCCAATGCTTATATTAATTTTCTTTCTTTGTTATGTCAATCAGTACTATATATAGTCATAGATTTCTTTAATTTGCTAATTCACTCGTATTTAAGCGATTTGAAGAAAAGAGGGTCATACTGAGCACCACTCCATTTCACTCATCTCCGTGCATTCTGATTCGTCTTTACTTTCGACGAGAGTACATTTTATTAGCTCCACTTAAAATCTCTTGTTTCTCTTTTCGATTGCCTCGGAGAATTACGACATCTTACACAATTTTCACGTCTACCAATTGCCTCCCATTTTCTCATACCCCGCTCCAAATTTCGTTTTCCTAGAAACATCACCACTTTCAGTTTCTTTCCTCTCCCCTCCTCCCTCATTCACTTCACTTGCACCTTCCCCTTTCTCTTTTTTTCCGAGGAAAACCCTTCTTTTGAGAGACAAGAAAGCCTCCCTGTGTCCTTTCGCTTTCTTCAGACACGCCCCTGCCCCTCTCACACCTACCTCTCATCAAACACAGGCTCTTTTTTCATCCATCAACCCCTTTCCCCAGTTTCTTTTCCAAGGTCGTCGACACCCTCCATTGATCGAAAGACCCACAGTCATCGCAGAGCAAGCGTCATGCTTCCTTTTTCCCCTCCACTTCTGTGCTCTAATCTCTTTGCACCTCTAACCCGCTCGTAATCCACATATCGTTTTTCCATCTTGTTATAAGGTTTTAGTTCAGCTTATCCGTAACTGTAGCTTTTAAACAAATATTTCCTTCTGTGCCAATGAATTGATTTTTTCATCAAAAATGAGCGTTTATTCACGCTGATTTATGCATTCGAGTGTCCGTTTGTGCGTAGTGTTGGAAACGTGTCGAATTATTTGCGTACTGCTTTATCTTCAGACCTTTTTGTCAAATGATATAATTCAGTCATTTGGTTCAATATATTTTGTCTATTATGAAATAATCAAATTGGCGTGATTATGAGTGTACAATGATGGAGCAATAATATTGTCTGATTAAACAACAAGAAATCTAATTTCAAACAACACGGAAAGTAGGTAATTTGCGTACCGCGGAATAACAAATATCAGTCGGTGGCACCAAATGCTGAAATATTTTATGCGTAATCCAGTCATCCATCAAAACTCAAACTCAAATATGTGCGTTATTGCTCATTGATCATGGATACACTAGCGCATCATTTTACTCAAAATCCGAATCGACTGCGTTTCGTAGTTAATGTATTTCAGTGGTTACGCGTGAAATCGAAACGGCTCTTAGAGAACGTTTACATTTGGTTGAACAGGAGTTTCCTGTGAGAACAGGCCTTTATTCCATCTCCTCTTGGCCCTCGTCGACATTCCTCTCGGTAAGGCATTTCGTGGAGTAAAATAATGTTTCTCTTTTCCCACCGCTTCCACATGCAGCAATCCCAATTCCGTCCGTTTTCCACGTCTACCTCTCTCATGCATACGTTGAAGTCTCCCACCACACGCGCACAAGCGCTCCTTGAAGTTCTCTCACATCACGATCAACCCTCTCTCTCTCTCTCTGTCTCTCACTAGGATCTTACCACTGTATAACGGAAGCACGAGAGGCGCAGGAAGAAAGAGGGAGAGAGGGATATGATGGGACGGGCAGTTGGGGTTACCGAGAGAGTGGAGAGGGAGGGCGGGATGGAAGGAACGTGGTCGCTCCGGGGCGTGTTCTCCCACCCTCCCCACTTCCCTTTCCTTCGGCGCTCTAGCTTTGGGATGCCTACGGGACGTGGCGAACGCTCCGCCGTCATTAACGTGTCCTCCAAAAACACCCTTTGCTCTCTCAAAGTCAGGCAGACGTGTACTCAATCTCCCATTCTATTTCTCTCATGCTTGCTTCGATAGGTTTTCCTCTCCGCCCGCCCTTCCACGAGGGCCGGATTTAGTGGTCTGTAAAGAACGTTCTAGTCAAGCTCTTTCACGCTTCGTGAATTAATGAAGTCTGCGGCCATGGAGCATGCATTTATGCGGAGGCTAAGGTACCGTCGGATATTCAAGAGAGTTATACAAGCACTCAATAGTAAAAATGAAGTGTATCCTTTATTTGAATAAATTTGGCAAAATAAAATGGTGCAAATGAATTAGCGGTTTGTGCTATGGAAAGAAAAAGCCGAATGATCACTTCTATGTCCATGGTCGTTCAATCGGAAGCAGTAAAAAGGAATTGTGAGAAATGATTTCCATATTAATGCAGGATCAAAGTCAAAGACCCGGAAAACAACCAAAAAAACCGAGTGCTTCATGCCTATTATGTGTAAAAAGTTTTTCAATAAAACTTAAAACATTTTTCTTTGACATCAACGTAACAGTATACCCTTTAGTGTCTATATGTGCACTATACCCTTGCACATCAATCTTCATAGCTGTTCAAAAATGCGGTTTTCATTTTGGTTCTCAGTTTCATAGTTTAAATATGCATTTTGAAGCCTAGTTAAATTTAATGCTTAGAATTTACCCTTGGACTCTTTAAATAGGATTTACCCTTGGACCCACTCTCCTTGTATATGAAAGCTTAAAAATATGGCAAAGTAAAATTTTAAGAATGCAAACCATTTCATTACTATTTTAATTAATGTTCTAAGCATCAAAGCTAAAGATTTTTTTTTAACTTGATGGAATATTTATTTTGATACATGAGTTTTTCGAGATTTACCTTGCCAATGAAACAAGTGAAGGTTTTCTTCAATGCTTTAAAGTTTGGAAAAATTGTTTAATTCTCGTCACTTATATATTTTATTGCAGCTTTTATTTTTAATAGGTATATTTTGATGAGTTTTGAAACATTTTTTCTGGCTCAAGGCAAAAATTACGTTAATTCGAACGTTTCTGCATAGAATCCACTTAACTTGTGCCTCCTTTGCAAATCAAAATATCAACTAATTAAATCGGATTAAATCACTGGAATAATGTAATAAAGCAGCATAGCGTCATTCAAAATGCTTACCATGCTAATGGGCTCTGGTTATTGGTATTTTTTCCAATTAGTTTTATTTACTATTATTAATATTGCTTCACTATTCATCACACTGATATAAGGTAGTAATAATTAAATTTATCGCTAGCTAAACCTAAATTTTAATGGATCTATTTGTATATTACGTTGTTATTTAAATCAATTTTTTAAAAAGGCTTTTTCCTTTGGGTTGAAATCTTGAAAAAACAACAATATCTAATTTAAATATTCTCGGTATTCGTTAGAAATGACCCACCGTCAAGCGGTGAGATACCCTTTACCTACTCGCAAAGTATGGTCTAATTTTATAGTTTCATGGAAACATTACGTAATTAAATTAGAAATGATTTTAATTTATTCTATCAAAAACTTGTTCGGGTTTTTAAACCTTAGACAAATTCGTTGCAATTAACGCAGCTTTGCCACACTTCTTATTATCAGGTTCTAAACCGATGATAGCGCTAATTGAATTTTTAGGTTTTCAGACAGGTTATTTTGCATGGCCAAGGGTCCACTCAAGCTTGTGGCTGCGGAATAACAGTGAACGCGCGATTCAGCGAGAAAACCGGATCAGCCAAATTTGTTCAACCTCGGTGCGTCGACTTTCATTACTAAGAAAGCACACTTTATCAGAAACTTAATTAGGCCACATGTTTAACTGTTCTCAAATTCCAAAATAAAAGGATTGCATAACCAGGAAGACAATAAATTTAAAGCAACCTTCACGGTCGAAGTGAGAAAAATCCAAAATACTATCGTTATAGTTAATCTCTAGGTTTATAAGAACGACTCTTTTCCATTCGGGAGCCAGGCAAGCCCTTTAACCCTCACTTTAATATCCTTTATGGGTTGAAGCTTCCACTGCCTCATATAACGATCGGTGTAGTTTCTCAGGCGGCTAAATCACACACCGCATTGGAGATTCTCAGATTGTTTCAACACCTGAACGATACACATTTTGGAAGTTTATATTTCAAAATATTACCTCCAATTCGATTGTGGCAATTTTTTACTTGCGCCATTAAACCCAAGGTTTACATCTTCTAGTGAGAATCCTATTATTGGTTCTTTTAAATCCTTCTCAAGAGAAATCAACCAGTATAAAGCTTAGGGTTTCACTGGCTATGTATTCTCCTTTTCGGGAATAATATGCGCAGGGGTTTCCAAAACGCCCTACCTCATTACCCAGTGAACCCAGGCTTCACCTCTTTCAAAATTCCATTTCGCCATGAGGTAAAAAGGTTTTGGTAGATTGTAAATACCGCTGATGGGGAAAATAAATGCAAGTTACATCACATTTAATTTTTGCTTCTCGCCTTTTATTAAAGATAAGAGCAGAAAATTATAAAATATCCCTAGAGAACGTTAAATAGGCGAACGAATGAAATTACGACAGACGTACAAGTTTATCTTTCTAATCCGAAAGTACGTCTAATTTCTCCGAGCAGAAAAAGGGTAATATAAATATGACAATTTTATATAGATTCTTCTAAATATTAATTATATGAAGCACGAAGTAAACAGTTAGTAAGACAACCAAATGTCAGAAAAGTTATGAGCCCAGTTATAGATGTAGAAGTAAGCGATAAAAGTTGTTTTATTATACTCCCATGTCATTACGTTACTCCATTAATACAGACGATAAATTACTATTAAATAATGTCTAAAAGTGAGCTAAAAACTGCTGAAAATATTTGTCAATTATCGTATGCTTTGTAAAATATTCAAATTACTAATTAGGTGTATATCAATGAAAAAATATGCTATTATTTACTTAATTATGTCACTATTTATTTAATCATGTCATCATATTTCCGATTAGTGTACATCATTCCTTTAATAGTAGCTTAACTCATAAAGAGTTAGCTGGTATGCGGAATTGAAGGCTTTGTTGTAGTATGGGGTGTCTGAATGTGTATTTTAGGTGATACTTAAAAATTAAGTGATGATTAATCTATACATACCAATAAAATATCTTAATCGGTTCACTATTATAAAAACAGTAGCTCTTAAAACAAACTTAATCTTATCAACATTTTAAAGCTTCTCTTATATAAGATAATATGTACGAGGGTCATCCGGAAAGTAGTACCCGTTCGTGAAATAAAGACACAAAAGTAAATATTAACCAACATAAAAAATTTTATTTGAAAGAGGATACTTTAAACTACTTCTCAACATAATCTCCAAGCAAATTAAGGCATTTGTCATAACGTGTGACAAGTTTCTGTATTCCTGCTGCATAGTCCTTCGCCGCCAGCTCATTGAGATACAGGGTCACTCCTTCTTTAAGTTCTTCATCGCTGTCAAATCTTTTTCCTGCCAAAAAGTCTTTAAGCTTTGTAAAGAGATGAAAATCTGAAGGGGCCAAGTCCGGGCTATACGGTGGATGGTCGAAAGTTTCCCATTTGAATTGCTGCAAAAGTTTTAACGCTTAAAAAAGTTAACGCTTGGTTTTGTGCTCATCTGTAAGCATGCGAGGGACCCATCTTGCACAAATTTTTGCATAATGCAGATGGTGTTTAACAATTTCATGAACAATTGTTCGAGAAACATTGGGAAAATGCTCACAGATGTCATCAATTGTGACGCGCCGATCGTTCCTCACGAATTCGTCAACTGAGCTCACCAGTTGGTCTGTAATGACAGACGGTCTCCCCGAACGCTCATCGTCGTGTGTGTTCCCCCTCCCCATGTTGAAGTTGCGACACCACCGCCGAACAGACGACTCGTCCATTACATTGTCTCCATACACCTCCTTTAAATGGCGATGAATATCACATGGGCGAACGTTTCTTGCATTGAGGAATTTAATCACTGCCCTCACTTCACAACTGGCGGCGTTCTCAATTTTTTTAAACATTGTAAACAATCACAGAAACAACACAGGCAATGCTAGCGTCACGCAACTTGGCTCAGAGAAGGCAGACAAGCCACTGAAGCTATCTGACCTCGTCCAGCGGCTACTCGCGTCGTCAGCACTTCATGCGGCACGAACGGGTACTACTTTCCGGATGACCCTCGTATGATTTTCTTTCGCTTCACAAAAATAATTTTATTGAGTGTAAACATGAATTTAAGAAGTCAAAACGATCATTTGGACTTATGTGAGGATGGACTTTATTTTGAAAGTCATTTACTTGTATATAGGGCCTATTGAAAGGCTATCTTTCGTAAAGTTCACGCATGAACAAATTTTCTTTGAAGATGATTTTAAGAACATAGAAAATACACTGAAAATTTGATAAAAACTAAAATACCGTATTTTTTTCGAAATTAATCTCTATTAATATTAATATTTTTGGCAATCTTTTATATGTCAAACAAATGGACTAGTATAATATGAAATGGAAATGTATAAAATTAACAAAATGCAACTCAATAATTATTCACCTAATATCCTTTCCTCTATTTATTTGAGAGCATAATGGAAAAAATTCACCTTGAATCGTCTAAATTAATTTTTAACCAATGTTTCTGCTATTGATTTTGTCCCGAAAATTAACAACAGAAGTCGCCAGATTTGGGAATTGGCTAATTGGGAAGCTAATACCTCAAAGAATTAAGAGGGATCTCGCACACTTTGAAATGGAATTTATTTTTATGAGCAAATAATCACCTCAGAGCAATTCTTCCACTTTTAAAGCCTTCTTCTAAGCCATTCACATTCCTTCCACCACATCTCCGCGCCTATTTTTCCCCGATCTCGTTGAACATCAATTGGTGCTCAGAAGTCGAAACACTTTCCCCTCGCAAAGAAGACGTTGGCACTTCATCAGAGCGGCTGCCAAATAAATTGTGGCACCTTCCATGAATCTCTGACAAAACGATGAACCTTTTTACGCGGCCGACTCGAGACTCCACGATCAATTGCCAAGAAAATGCCCGTCCAACGTCGTCAGCACTCTCCATAGCTCTTGGGAGAAAATAAGAACTTAAAGACGGAGCGCAGAGGGGGAAAAATCGGATGAAGACGTCAAATCCTTATCATTCCTCGCTCGTTTGTTTACGGGAGGGTTGCAGGTGTGGCGGGTGAAGTTGCTTCCTTTGTCGGGTGGGGCCTTGCAAAGGGAGCCAATTGGATCCAGCGTCCACACCGCGCGCACCCACCTTCCGCGAACTCGCCTACGGGGCTAATATACCACCTACCTCTCGGATAGAGTCGCTCACGCCGAAGCGATCATCCGGAGTTTATATAATGGCAAATGAAATACTCGGCTTCGCAAGGAATTTGTTTCCAATTGAACGTTGTGATTAAAATCAGACGAATAAAATTAAACGGATAAATACATTTAGGAAATCGATGAATTTTAAAAAATATTTTAATGCTACAATCACAGTATTCAAACCGAAGGTCTGTTCGGTAGGTGATGGTAGAGTTCACCCATTACTAAGCCCGACGTCGTGTGAAATTCACGCATCAGGTTAGGGGGGCTAGTTCCTTTCCCTGTGCCGATTATGGTTCCCCTGGAAGATCTAGTACCCGAAAAATTACATAGCTTGGGTGGAGCTGCAGGTGCCCAGAGAGGCTTGCCCGGGAATCGAACCCGGGCCCTCCGGTCAGTAGTCCAACGCTCTACCCCTGGAATACCGCAACCATATATTTGTTTATTGAAAAAATGATGTATGTATATATATATATATATATATATATATATATATATATATATATACACACATTCAAACACGAAATACCGCCATATGGCGAATAAATATTCATTCACTTTGAAATAGAGATTAGGAAAATGGTAAAGGAACACATATAAAGGACGAACACAAGAGAGGTGGGGATGGCGGATGTGAGCAGATCACGAAGAAGAGTATAATGGATCCTATATACAACTTACATTTACGTTTTGCAGTTATTTTTTAAAAAATCATGAATTCGGGATTTGTTGCTTCAATTTGAACAATATTATCTCAATTTAACAACAGCCCCAAGACTGAACAAATAACTACTGCGGCCAAAATATACCATTCAAATATCTATAGCATGGAAGCCTCTTAACAGTTAGAGAAACTGACAGAGAACATAAACCAATTTTCAGCAAATTATCTATGATTCATAAACTAACTCTATGCTAGGACTTATACACATTAACAGATTTCTTTAAAACCCGGTTACGTCATATAGCCTTGGTATCCTTTAGTCCTGAACCAGACCATAAACAACTAGCCCTGGCAGGTTAAATGCATTGAATAACATTATGCGTTGAAAAAGAATCAAAATAATTTATTACCACAGAATAGTCATACCTATCACATAACATTCACACGTGTTTTATTGCACTATTTTCCTCTGAGACTTTTCTTTTCGACCGATTTATAAAATGTCCACTGCTATTTTTATTGAAGTACTGTCAGTTTTATCCATTTTCGATTCATCAATAAGGGTATTAAAATAAATTGCCATCGACTCCCCTCCAAGCATTTCGTTTTATGGTGGGTGTGAGTTTTACCTATTCGATTTCTTGTATTTTCACGGTCCATCAACTTGAGTCCAATGAGTACCCCAATGAAGAGTATTCATATCTTTGTGAAAGAGCTATAAATCCTTCTTCCGAACGAGGAAAAGTCATTCCTACATGCTGCAGGTAGTCATCTGATTTCCTGTAATTTCCGTGGAGAAATTTTGAAGATGACTAATGTTATTTGATACGACCACGATTTAAATTTTTGTAGTTTAAAAAATCAGTTTTATCGCCACCAACCTGATGGTGCATATCGTTGAGTAACGCCGACATGCTCTAGCGCTTGCAACGTAGAGTTCGTGATTCAGAAATGGTCGAAATTGTTTATAAGTAGGTAAGGCTTGTAAAATCAAAGTTAAATTAAGGCATGTTTTTTCGTCATTTCATGGAATGTACCATCAAGGCTAAAACTCCAAAAAAAATAATAAATTTTAATCCGTTCAAGACTTTTGACAAAAACTCATGGAAACCATGCCAAACAAAAAACGTTTTTAAGGAATCGGCGGATGAATCACCATGAAACGAAGCAGCGTGAACGGCTGTTAGCCTTTTACTTTTTTTTATTTCTCCGCTGGATGGTTTTGAGTCAGCAATTGAGTAAAAAATATGTTTTAGTGTTTCTTTCATATCACCATTCACGGTCAAGTTTAGCTTGATTTCTAACGATCGTGGGAAACAACCATTTCCAATGAAAATCATTTTTAAGCTCATTCACATTTAAAATATATTCTTAAATACGCCACGTTCAATAATAGGCTAATATTGGAGGGATCCAAGGGTGAATGTACACATCATGAGTTTCATAAATTCTAGAGAAAAATCCTAGACATGAAATATTCTTATCCCTCTTGTGTCATAATGGTTATACTCCGATTTCCACTTGGCAGGCGGGGATTTATTTGTTGTCAGTGTTGGAGATTTTTTTATGAATTCCTTTTTATAAAGATACATTTGTTTGCAAAGAGATCTTGAAGGTATTTTTGTTTAGCTCGCTATACGATATTAGCTTGAATGCTTTCAGTCACAATTAGTTTTTTGTAAGTTTTAATAGCTTGTATGTATACCTATCACTGTTCCCTCAATCAATTGCGTGTCCTTCATTAACCTACATGCATTTGTTAACATTAGTTAACTATTACCATGGCACATTTAGGGCAAGGATGAGGGCGATTTTGTATAGTGGGTAGAGAGCTGAGATATCTGGTCCAGGTTTGATTCTGGGTGACTCTGGGAAACCGCACGCGGCACGGCGAACGGTACATTCTTGATGCATTAACTTTAAACACTGTAGAGGTGCATTAAGTAAGCTCTATCCTTATTCACAACTTGACCATCGTGCTGACTACTTAGTTTTCTTTAGAGTAAGTAGATGTCTTTTCTCTCATATACTTGCCGCTATCACCGACCGATAAATTTATTAATCCATTCATCGAGTAACTCACTATTACCTTCGGCTTGAGGACGGAATTGAAGTAGTTCTTAAAGGATTCAATGCATTAAATATTATAATTTGGTGATATTTCCCAGTAGAGAAACCAAGACAAGCAATAAATTGTTTCACATGAAGTCAGATTTCATTAATTTCTTATTTTTTTATTTTTAAGTTGGTTTATTGATTTAAAAACTCTTCAAATTGGGTGATATAATATTTCTTTGAATATATTTAGTTTGTAATGATTAAGAAACCACACCTGAGCAGAAAGTAATCTGCTGGCGGTTCTGCATAAAAATAGAGTATTTAATTCAAAAATACATTTGATCACATCGGGTATTGATTCATTTTGATAATCACAATAATTATTTTTTATTTCATTAATTTACAAATGCATTGAATATGCATAGAAATATATATATATATATGTATATATATATATATATATATATGATTTCTTCGAAGTAACACGGCAGTGTTGAATAAAAAACTTAGACAGTAACACACAGCACGAGAACACATAAAAAGAACACTCACAATAATATCTTGATAATTTCGACGGACTCCAGCTCCGTCTTCTTCGGAAGATAAGATACTATATGACTCAATATATAAATAAATATATGTATAAATATATATATATATATATATATATATATATATATATATACAGGGTTCGTCCGGAAGATAAGTGTACTGAGCTCAGGAAAAAAATGTATTACACTTTTACATATCTTAAGCCATTATTCCTCAAAATAGGACCCTTGTGAGTCGATACACTTGTTCCAGCGGCGTTCCCATTCCTGGAACGCTCCCGCGAAGGCATCATCGGGAACCTCTCGAAGACACGTCGTCACGGCCTCTTTGACGGCGTCCCAAGTCCCGTATCGCGTTCCTTTCAAACTCCTCTTTATCTTCGGGAACAGAAAGAAGTCCGGTAGTGCCAAGTCCGGGCTGTAGGGCGGGTGCGGCAGCGTTGCCACGCCGTTCTTGGCCAAGAAGTCCGACACGACAAGCGCGGTGTGAGACGGCGCATTGCCGTGATGCAGCCGCCAGATGTTTTTGACCGCTGGCCGGACGCGGGCGACTCGTTTTCGAAGCCTGTCGAGCACTTGGAAGTAAAATGCAGCATTTACAGTTTGTCGTTCAGGTACAAATTCGTTGTGGACGACTCCCCTTTTGTCAAAAAAGACAATGAGCTTATTACACTTATTTTCGGGACGAACCCTGTATATCTATCTTTGAAATTGACGCTTTCCGGCGACGTACAAACACACAAACACACGGATGCAAAATATTCAACAGACAGAAACATAAAGGAAGGACACTCACAGTATGTATTGACGTTTCGACGGCCCTAATCTAATGACAATGGCCGGGCCGTCGAAACGTCAATACATACTGTGAGTGTCCTTCCTTTATGTTTCTGTCTGTTGAATATTTTGCATCCGTGTGTTTGTGTGTTTGTACGTCGCCGAAAAGCGTCAATTTCAAAGATAGATATACAGGGTTCGTCCCGAAAATAAGTGTAATAAGCTCATTGTCTTTTTTGACAAAAGGGGAGTCGTCCACTACGAATTTGTACCTGAACGACAAACTGTAAATGCTGCATTTTACGTCCAAGTGCTCGACAGGCTTCGAAAACGAGTCGCCCGCATTCTGATGACGACGGCCGTGCCGTCGAAACGTAAATATCCAATGTAAGTGTCCTTCTTTTATGTTTCTATGTGTGTGGTGTTTTTTGTGTTAGTGTTTGTGTGTTTATATATATATACATATATATATATATTAATTGCACAAATATTGAAGAAGCCTTTCGTTTAAACGTAATCGGGTATCACATTGTGATGCATAGACTTGATTATCGCCAGGAACGCGAAAAGTTGATTCCCATAGAGCATCTGCCTCCTCCCTTAATAATATCGTAACCTTTAGTAAGGGACTGCCAAGGATAATTGGCGGAGATGTTTTTCACTGATGTAATATTTTTAGGAATGCGGAATCGATTTCTCTTTGTTGGCCGAAAATAAAATTTTTATTCGAAATCAGATTATCTATTCAGCTTTATCTTTCTAAATGTTCTGAGTGAGCTATGGAATTTCATAAAAATATTTTGCAATATCTCCTTTTAATTTCTTTCCACCTCAAAAATTCCGCAGGGATGGACTTTGTTTCCCCATATTCCTCATTGTTTTCCTACTCATACGCAATTTTATCATTTTCAGTTGGTTATTTGACTTGTCGGATCTGTGTTACTATATCGATTTACATTTTTACTTCATTTTTAAAATTCTATTTAATATCAGATTTAAGATTAACGGTACTAAAGTAGATGGATAAAACGCACAGCGGATAATTTTATTTCTTATAGTTAGCCAATTAAAACCAATTAAAAATATATGAATCCAAATAAAATGTGTCTATTTACTTCATCATTCCGCTAATATTAATTTTTCGTGAAGTGCATGGCATTGCTATAGAAATTAGGCCACTTTAAAAGGAGACGAGGGACTCCATCTGATTTAACTTGCCACCAAAAAATTACTAGACTTCAAGTCGCATCCGGTAGGTTTTCCCAAATGGTACATTTTCAATGCTTAATTTTTTGCAATGCAGAATCGAAAATTTGATCTCTTATAGATCCAGTCGATGTACGAGTAGTGATTGGTATAATTCCGTCGGTTAATTGTGCAAAGAAGTTGCGGAACCGAATCAAAACTTTAGCCTAGATTAAGGTCGCGTCCGTTTGAAAAATGGTTTCCAAGATATTTAGGAGAAAATCATCATCAACTGCTTAGGTTTCCACAAAAAGGTGTTCTCATTAAATGTTTCGAATTGACTTATTAGGCATAGAATGTTCTTTTTTGTGAACACTGCGGGATAAATTTCAACAATATCCTAAATTGAACTTAATATAGTGATACCAAGAGTATTATAATATAAATTAAAGATTCAGTTGTGATGTGGTGGAACTGCTTCATGATAACAGAGGCGATTGCAATTTTCCACGGAATAAATATTGATAAATAATTAAATTTTATTTTAATAATAAATCTTTTTGAGTGAAAAATTGTAATAGTCTTGGTCTCAGTTATTACCAAGAGTGTTGATTCCTCAAGGGATATTTTGATGTGGTTCTCATCGATAACTGCTTTTACACGTCGTCTCTTTAGCGCGTACAACTGTAGGAAAGAATAGTGGTGGATTTAAGTTTGAAGCAATGAAATGACTGAGGTCCCATCATATGTTTTTACCTAAGATTCTTAATGTAGAATAAACATACCCTCCGTTCCTGAAGAGTGCTACGAACCCATCACTTATGCCCTACCAGACTGGCTTGTTACCGATCGGATTAACTCGCCCGGCGCTCCATGATCGTGCAAATTCATTTAGGTGTAGGAGCAACTGAGTTTCTGAGACATTTTCCCCCATGAATTCTGTCACTGGGAGGAAACCAAAATTTGAAAAAAGCCACATAGATTTCTGATGCAGTCTTACGGCCGCCGTAGTAAAAGTCGGCATTCTATGAGGGTGAATATCTTTATAGCTGGCTGAAGCGATTTTGAGGTCACGCGGTGGCACGGGTCTAATTATGTCCCTCACGGAGTCGGACTGGATGAGGGGGCGGTGGAAGGAAACGGAATTTTCTTTGCAATCGATCCACACCCTCCCGAGTAACGAGTGATCCCTTCGTCCTTGAAACCTGAAACAAATCCAGCGCGAAAAAGGGGCGACCCTCCCGCGACCAGCCCTCGCCATTGTTTCGCCCAACGTTCCGATCGATCGTTCACTCGTTTTGCATTGAGATTTCGTGCGAGAAACCAGAGTCGTGTGCGTCAATCGACTAGGGACCGTTCCGGTAAGGCGGGGGAGAGATTGGTGCGCACGAAGGGGAAAGGGAGAGAGGGAGGAAGGAATAAGGCGCAAGAAAATTAGAGGAAAAAATAATCCCGTTACCGTTGAGTCCTCGGTGAGGTACATTTCCCTCTCGCGATGTGGATATATGGCACACTTATACAGGAGGAAAGGATTTGGTCTTCAGGGAGGGTGTGGGTTTGGTAGAGCGTGGTGCCTTCGTCAGGTGGCGGTGGTCGCGAGGAGATGGGGGCGTGAGGAGGGTGTGGTGGTGGTGGGAGGGTGAGATGAGGAAAGAGAGAGAGAAAGAGAGATAAGGAATGGACGGACATGGGGAGGTCGACCTGGATTCGCGGGCTGGGAACGAAAATGAAAGTGAAAGGGGTTGGGAACGGCGGCGACGGCCATTAAGGGAGTCAATTTGCGTGAAGGCGGGGAGGGCTGTTGAGGAAACGGGGTGGTTGGTTACAAGGGAAGGGGCTTAGGGGCGCGGTGGGTCTGGTCAATTCGGTACCTGGACGAAGGAGAGGAAAAGAGGACTCCCGCGAATGACCGAGAGCGCAGCTCCCATAATATACAGGTCTGAAGAACGTCCGGGATTAATGAAGACAAAAAAAATTCATGCCCCTGGGTTGGACCGTTCGACGCTCCTATTAACGAATATCTCATTGACAATGTTATCCAGTCGGTCTTTCACCAAGACAAGCGGCGAGTTGAATCGTGCAGCAGCAGCTCACTAGGTTTTTGCGTGTGTAGTGCCCACTCTAAGAGGTCACCTTCGGTTACGCCCTAGTTCGGACACTTGAATGTAGTAGCTGCCGTCAAGCCCTAGTTAACGCATGAGCTGACTCGCAACTGTTCGATTTTATCGAATCGAATTCCGAGTCGAATCAACTTGGCAGGCCAATCATGTCTAAACGTTCAAAACTATCTTCAAAATTGTTATAAATGTAGCAAGGCTGAAACCGGTTCAAACAATCTTCGAGCATCAAATAAATGAATAATTTATTCAAGACTCGAAGCAAATGAATGCTCGTTCGGTCGAAACGATTTGTTTAAATGATCGGAAGGAAACGATGCTAGAATGTTGGCTACTCTATCGAAATCATCAGTTGTGGATAGTGAGTGAGTGACAGGAGCGGGTATTGTGCGCGTAAAACTCGGCCTTCCAAGTGGTCTTCTATAAGAGTTAACTCCTACGCGTGATCACCGCTTTAGAGTTGTCATCCAAGTGAATTGTATTACCTCGACGACGATGCTCAGATCGGAATTGCAAACAGCATTCTCTATTTATTGTCCGGCGGCAGTGTGAGCGTTACTACCTCTGCAATAATGCCGGCGATACTCATGAATATCCAGACAAGATTTGCCTTCCAAGATGTGTGAAGGGGCAATTCGATTCGAATAAAATAGAACAGTTACGGTTCGACTTCTACGTGCATCCAACTCTTGGTAAATACAATCGACAGCAATTGTTTCGATGATTTCCATGGATTCTATTGTACTGATATTTGAATAGGTTCATTGATCTACTGATTCATTGCGAATAGGCTTATTGATTTAACTTGTACTCGATGGTAATTGGTAAAAGATGTTTGATAGCAAATAGTGGCCGTCGAATTACTCTAGCTAGGAACTCTTTCATTTGACATTCATCCCTTCAGGAACTCATTCATCCCAAACATTCTGTCATTTGACCGCGCAACCACCTAAATCTACTTCACCTTGTGATCCCACACACACCAAAGATGAGAAAAATATATGTTGAGCATTTTAAAATTTTCTTTTAAGCTATAAAACTGAACCAAACAATATGAATACACTCGTAGATATATTCCACAACATAACAACATAAGTCATGAATGCAACTAATTCACTCAGAGAGATAAAGAGAAGCCTCTTCTGTTAAGTATTCCACACAAGGTGATATATAAAAAGACACTTTTTAATTACTTAATTCTCAGTTTCGTAGCCCAAGCCTGTCTTAGGAGATATTTCTGCTCTTTTCAATCTCAACATTGAGATATTTCAGGACGGAGCCCAAGATGGTTTCATATCCCACACTTGAAAAGGGTGTTCATTGCACTTAAATATGAAACGTTGTTTCATGGTGCTTATTGTTGGTATAAAATCCCCTTTCATGAAATATTGAATGACTACATATTCAACTTATGCTACTTAGGTCTTTCAATTCGCATGATCCATGGTGCATGTCATTGATATTCCATAATTAGCCTTATGGAATTAGCGTTTCCTAATTTATCGTTCATAGTTTTTAAAAGTCGTATTTATCATCGATGGAATTAATTCCATTTCTAGATTGTATAATTCAATTCATTTGAATATTATCTATTCCGGATAGTGTTACATATTCATTTTTTTATTAAATGCCAGTGATTACATATGGCGCTCATACCTTGTGATTATCAAAATCTCACAGATTATTTCCTATAAGTTCTTGGCTTTGGGATAGTTTCGACCATAGCTGGTGAACTTACTTATACCAATTCCTTGACCACAATGTATATGACATTATCTTACGGCTTCATGTATAGATTTCGGGATAGAATTGACAGTTTTTGCATTTTATTACCCTGCAATAATGGCATAATGGCCTAAAATGAACAAATGACTGTAGACATGTTTTTGCGATAAATATTTCTTCTCCACAATCCATTTGGACACATGCAGTATTAAATAAAAAAGAAGCTAATAAAATTTAAACCTTGACGAAGTCATCCACCGGATATGGGTACGTATAAAGAAAGATCAGACACTGAGTGGATTCGATTACTAGGAGTAAACTCAATTCATCAATGACCTCGGGGCGTTTTATGCTCTAAGAAAAATCAGCGTGATTGCTGTAATTAATGATTGGACTTGTTTGGAATAAAATGAGAAGCGCTAACGGTAAAGGTGTTTCTGAAGGCTGAGAACTCTTGTTGTGAGAACTCCCTGACGAATGTTTGCCCTATAGTAGCCTATCCATATTGTAGCTCCGATAATTGAGTCGGTAATTAATTAAACCCAGATGGATGAGTAACCTTTATCTCTCAAATGCAAATATTCTATTTTTAAGGTTTTCCTTGCCATATTCATTCCAAAATATATTTTTAGCCATGTGACAGATAGGTAAATTTAAATTGCAGCATGCGCAGGTTTTATCCCACAATACGATTCTTACCAAATTCTTTAGTGATAACTTTTTCGTGATTGAATGATTTAACATTTCGCTGCATTGCTGGATATGTTAATTCTTCGAATGAATTGGATTGTGCTATTCACGGTAATTTCCTTGCTCAGAGCATTTCTTAGTCAGTTTTTTCATAAAAAGAGTTAATTTTAATACTTTTATCCAAAGAGGGAGACGGGAGGGAGAAATTCGGAGACCTACTGTTAAAATTATTTACGCATTTGCAAATATCTCACCAAATACTTCAATAAATCCTTATTTTCGAGGGTAGCCGAAGATCGTAATTTTGGTCGGAAATGAAATCTGCACGATCTGACACGAGCGCTGACTAGGCACAATGTGACGATCGATTTTTTCCCTATCTTTATACTTGTTTACAATTCCCGGAGAACAAAACGGATTTCTGGGTCAAGTCACGTCCAACCCAGTGAGTGTGAATTTTCTCCTCGAACGACCGCGAACAATCCGTCCTGCAATAGCACTTGGTCCGTCCGGGAGCTATTCCTTTCTATTTGCCTCGATGATGGCCATAGCTATGGCCCATTATTAGAGGTAGTAGCTCATGTATTACTCGTAGCGGTGTTTTTCTTCCATAAATCCTGTTGTCGCGATTGACTTCTGTGGATAATTTCTTTTTTTTCTAGAAGCACGACCCTCCGTTTCATGTTCACGTAAGACCAATGTTCGAATTGCATTTCAAAGTCCTATTGGTCAAACCATAGAAAGAGCTTGCGCAATCATTGGTATACTTGGAACATACACTTCATATTTAATGTATGTTTATTTCCCGAACGTTATTCATATTACATTTCCAATTTCCTGATGCCCGAAGTTTGTGGTTATTGCTGCATCTGAAAATTACCGCTGGCAATGTCATAGCTCAGAAGGAAAATTAAAAAATAAGTTATCCAATTGGTTCCTAATAATCAATCAAATTCACTCTCGGACTTTCCATTAGCTCCTGTCCCTCTCACCGCAGGCACGCTGAAGGATTATAATTACCCCAGCTAAGCCATCAAGCTGAACCGCGGGCGTGCGTATGGTTCCTTATTGGGAAGATTGATCGAACTGTTAATGCGCACCTTTCAGAGCTGTCCGGTCGTTTTTTTCTATTGCACGTACATATCGACCGGCAGCGTCATCGATTTACCTTTTGGTGAGTTTCTGCATTTTCCTCACCTCGTAGAGTACCAATTGAAGGAGGCTGAATGAATGAAAGATCGCTTTGTAGAAGCCACCCTACTTATGTCTGTCTCCATTTTGTAAATTTGAGGTGTTTCTATCCCCAGCCTGATAGGCGTGCGTCCTAAATGGCTGCTGGATAAATGTACTCTGATCCTATATACCGAATCCTAGAATATACTTTCACAGTATTTTCCACGTAAAATTTTATTCAAAATTTACAAAATATGAGAATACAAAATGTATTCTTGGAATCATGGATCGCTTTCACAAAGTAATACTGTAGGTTACAACGTATACAGGTATATTACACCTTGATCATACCCATAGATCTGCTAAATATTAGTATAAATACCTTCAATTACACATTTTTTAAATAAAAGTTAATCCGGGGCTTATATTTCAGTGTTATTTACGTTTCCTCGATAGCTCAAATGGTTAGAGCATCGGCTCGGCAAGTCGAAAGATCCGGTCAAGTCCCGGTCAAGGAAATATTTTTGCGCTTGTGATCTGCTCGATTCCGCCTTCCCCACCTCTCCTGTGTTCGTCCTTTGTGTTCCTTTTTTTTATATACATGAGGAGCAGACAAATGAACACCAAACGGGCTAACACACTAGACCAGTCCGTGTACCAACAAGGACATAACCCAACAACTGTGCGTGCCTGTGAATTGTCATTATGCAGTTCCCCTACCACCCTTTCGTGCAAATTGTGTGTTATGGCTGTTGTTCGGTTTTTATTTGACGGTCCTTTTTATTTTTTTGTGTGGGTATATATAAATTCATACATGAGAGGTTATATTGTCTGTGGGATATTGCGAATATAAGGTAGATTGTTAGGTAAGTGGGAAAGAATAGGAAAGGAATATAAGATGCTTTTCATATGACATGAAGCATACTAAATATTATAGATAAGTGAACAATAATTTAAGGCGTGTAAGAAAGTTTACGAGATGCGTAGAACATTTTTAGGCACCAAATAAAATATAAATAGATTTCCTTTGATGATTGATATAAAAATTGGTAATATATAAAAGTCGGGAAATGTAAGATTCTTTAAGTCAACCATATACTGGTAGTAGACGATTAATTGCTAGACACTGGCTAATAAATGCACGTATGAGATTGCAGCCTTAAGTGTCCACCCTCAATGAGTGTAATCATATTTTACTGTTCCATAGCTGAACAGTCCTGCTTAACCATGAACCATCTTAGCAGGTATTTATTTGTTACGGTGTATTAATAGCTAATTAAGAGGGTAAAATAATGGTCATTCCATCACAAATATAATATAATTTTGGTTTAATTTAATAATAAAATTATAGAATGACTTTGATCAAATAAAAAGCAATAAATACGAATTACGATAATTTCCTGCTTTACTAATTAAAACCCTTTCAATTTCCAATATGTTGATAAAAACATAAAATTAAAAATTCTTCTTTATAGGTTTCTAAAAAAAATATTAACACTTCATAATCCTTTTTTGGAAGTACATTCTGATTTAAAATGAATAGCTCGAAATCCAGATGATGGAGTAATTGAAATAAAAGGTACTAACGTAGTGAAATATCATAGCTCTCTTATCATTCACGCGGTTGACTTTTTCACAAGTTGTTTATAAAAAGGGCTTAGTGGCACTTTGTAAAGAATTATAGGCATGTACGTACTTGGAAGATACAGAAATACGTTTTTGTTCTCCAGATAAAGGATCTGGGTGAATAAACGCCCTATATCTTGTTAAGAACCTTACCCAACCTAAGGACCCCGTGACCCAAGGACTCCATCTACCACGCTCATGGCATACATTATGCATCTGCGCTTTGTTCCCGCCCACTAATCCAATTAATGGGAATTGCAACCTGCTGTTGCCCATACTTGCTCTCACATTTGATCAACTCACGTCCCAAACCTTTACCAATTAGGTTGGGAGCACTCGACGAATTATAAAACCAGCATAGGGCTTGATTTACCAAGACTTATAAAAGATTCTAGTACGCGCGTCTATGATTCTTGCCACACTTAAATATGAATCTGTAATGTATAATATATGAAGGCTCCTAGGCCCTTTTCATTTTGACAAAAACCTAAAATAGTAAAAAAATAAAGTAATACTTTTTTATAGTGAGCTTGAGCATGTAAAAATAAATTATAACAATGCCTACGTGTGGTAAGAATAGATCATCTAACTTATTAAATATGACTAGATATTATGTTCCAACATTTCGAGAATTAATAGTTTTCTAATATCAGTTCATTAGGTGTGGGTTTTCGTTTTAGACTACAATGAAAACTTCTGAATTTATAACTTCCGTGCCATTTGAATCTAGAGGCCGACGTAGAACCAAGTACATAATTCTTCCATATTATATTCTATCAATATTTGATTTTAAGTACTTGCTGGTAGTCTAATTGTTTCATGATTATTTCTTAGCTCATCACGTAAATATTCCAAATTTTAAATTGTGATTAATTCAAGTAATTGAAGTTCTACATAATAATAGCACAATTATATATATTTGCCCAGAAAAGCAAGAAAAATGAATGAGTTAATGGAGATCAACGCTATAAGTTGAGAAACAGAATATTTAATGCACAGTCTAGCTAACGATTTACTTTTAATTTATTGTAATCCTTTTTCTTCATTTAGTAAGGGAGCGTTGCAAAGTTAACATTTCTTTAGATTATTATACTTCCTTCTATTTTAGTATGTAAGTAACCTCAATGCATGGAAAACTGCGTGAAATTTCACCATTATGAAGTTCTTTCATTCACTCGCTAACGTAAACCCAAATCCGAGATATGCCCAGTCAAAAATTGAACATTTTAAAAACATGAATAAGTAGTTTTAAAAATTCTTGCATACAACAATTATCCATCATTTTGTTGGGAATTATATTTTGTTCAATGAGGAGGTATAATTGGCACAAGATGTGCAACATCCGTCGTCAACTTAGATACCGATGATGACGTCAGTTTTTAAAACCCCGATGCGTTAATCGTACCACAATTTTTTCCAATATTATTGAACCGCATCGTCCTGGTAAACAATAAAATATTACTGGCCACAATCATTCCTTGGGAAAACGTTCGTAAGCATTTCAAAATACTCTCCCACCCACACCTGTTGAGTGATTTTTATGTTCGAGCAATGCGAGGTGGGAGGAAAGAGTTGTGAATATCTCATGAGTCATGGACCATGTTCCATGGAGTCATGAAATTGAAGGCGTTTAAAGTCCTTGTCCCCTTCTTCCGGAGCTGTTCTATCGCCCGAAGGTTACGCAAATCACGGATGCCGAACGACACACATTCCAGTTAAGGCCGTTCTGGTTCAGACTGTGGGTAAAAAGCAAAACTACATTTTTTTTTAAACTCAAGTTATTGGTTTGATGTGCGTAAATGGCTAATATAGACTGATAAGTTTGTTTTTAACTCATGACTCGGCTCGCAATTATACAAAACCCAGCCAACGAGGAATTATTGTTGAGCGGTATCTGAATCAGCTGGCTTATGCCCAAGGTAATAGGCAAATGTTGAAACGAGAAGCAATGCGTGTCGAATAAAATAGTCGAATGTAATGGATTGATCTTTTATTAAGTAATTGGAGTATAAAGTAGTGTATGTTGTGGCACATTTTCACACTAGGAACAGAACGTTATTGCAATCGTTACACATTAATTCCAAAGCATTTACGTCGAGCAGACTATCATCCGGGGAATAAGTTCGCCAAAAATTATTTTGGTGCCAATTTCTTGATTTAAATTAAAATTTTAAACTTTGAAATTTTCAATTACATTCATCTCTTCGACATGATTTTTCACTGTTTTTAATCAGATCAACCAGACTATTCTGGTTTTTTTCAAGCATGTTTCATTTCTCACGCATAACTCTTTTGCCAATAAAGACTCCCATTACCAAATCTCGCATAACTTTTATTTTTGAGGACTTTAGCCCTTGAAGTATGAGTCCTCTGTCACCATCGACGTGCAGATGTTTATTCAGATACTTTCGCTTTGGTTTGTAGAGTCGCGTGCACGCACAGATTAAAATTGTGTGCGCACGCCTTTTCGCCTTGATGTTTTTCAATGAGGCTAGGCGTAAATGTAATGCGAGTATAATCTTTCTTGTATTATTTTCATTGCTATTAACAGCATGCGTGAATAGGGGTACATTATTATCATTACAACATTTTGCCTAGCACAGGAGTTTCTCAGGAAAGTTTTAACAGTAAGTGCCAAAGAAGAAAGGAAATGATTAAATGTGGCCAATGAATCGTTGTAGACAGCCTCTTAACCGTTATAGCTGCACACTCCATTCTCCTTGTTTGCTGTTCGACTGCTCATTTGATGAAGGCTGAACTAATTCTGTAACTTTCTCGCCTGTCACTTTTTCCCTCTAATCCGACTCAATAAACCCCAATGCCATTACCACGGACAGAATTGTTAGGCGTTATTCTCTTCCGCAACACTCTATGCTTCAAATCAAAGAGCAAGCATGTTAGCAGTTTTTCCTTTTCATAATCTACTCTCTTGGACCTCTATTGAGGTTTTATTGTTCAAATTCACCCTTGTAGAACCCACACTTTCCGATAAGTAGCTACACAAATCCTAAATATGTAACACCCATTGATGAAAACAGCATGAAAAACATGTCACTGAATAAACCCATCTCTCTTAGTTCGCGCGTAAAAACATTACCGCTAAATTGTTCTCATAATTCCTTTTCTACTGCTCTGTATATTGTCACCCAAACAGCTGTATGTAAGAGTCCAAGATCAATCCTGATTATTTTCTGATGATTATTGCTTTAAATAGTTTTCTTTTCTTTTGATATGCATAAATGTATCCATTTTATTTCAATGTTGTGTTTGAAAACCTTCATGATTGATTTTTTGTGAATTAACAGGTTCTTCAAATTCATATTAGAAAGTTATGAGATAACCTTCTCATGGTCTATTTTTGATAAATAGGTGGCATTATGCGAAAAAAGAGGACAATTAAGTCAAATAATCATGACTACAGCCTTCAAACTCACCCGAGGCCATTCTGGTGATAAAAATTCACGAAAAAACTGTTATTTATGCGTCAATTTTTAGTCTCGCCTCGATACACGCAATAAAATTAGCAATACGTAACTCGCGAACTTCGATTTCCAAATTTTATGTCAATGTCTGAGAAAAAATATTTCCTTAAGAAATTAATATTATCTTTGCTTCCTACTTCTATTCTCTTGGATTTCTACAAAGTTAAGGCCTCAACCATTCATTGCAAAAATATTTCCCCTACAAAGTCGATTTACAGGTACATCCTTTGTTAATTAGCAAGGAAAATATTTTTCAATTTTTGTGAGAGACGTTTTTCGACGTTCAAGACGATATCTGAAGTTATATTTCATGAAGTTAATGTCGCTACAATGTGCAGTAAAGTATTTCTTACTTAAACCATCGACCCCAACAAATAATTTTTCCCAGTTAACTTGTTGATAATGGCTTCCCACTCGATGGCCCGGGTTTGAATCCCGCTGGTGGCAGGATTTTATGGGACGGGACGGATGGGACGTTAAATTTTGAATCTCTTAATGCATTTCCTGAACAGTAAGCTAATATCGACACCATATTTCTTGTCCTATTCCCTGAACATCCCTTCTCCACCAAATTACCCACCTATCCGTATTGGCACAGTTGGTCCCAGCTATCCGCCTTTTACCCTAATAAATTTAAAAATGAAAAATAGAACACAAATAAAACATTCTGAGTATATCATATTTTCCCGAAACCTCGAGCAATCCTCTTTGGATGGATATCGACGCGTTCTCCTTAATAAAAAATTTTCTCCTTAATAAAAAATTCTTTCAAGGTCAGCACTTACAGCGGAAAGAACAGAGGAACTTCAAAGTATTGTTAACAATCAGCGTGACCTCCATCTAATAAACCAGAATTTATTCGCAAATTCTAATTGGGACGACAGCAACGATTTCAATCATATTGGGCCAATACGTAGGAACTTCAAAATTCAAAGAATGAAGTGCCTTTGTTCCTTTTTTCCTCATACGACCAACTAAATCTCTTTTTACCATGCAATGTCTCAGAAATAAGGCCACTAGAGCGATTTGCACACCACATTTCCCCGCTTAGAAAGAAAAGGGTTTTATTCTTGACGCGTTGGGACGTTTTGCAAAATTTCCCCAACAGAATTAGTGTCTGGTGGGTGAAAATTTCTTCGCTTCTCGCTCTCCCAAGCTGCACGTTCCACTGCACTCCAGCTCATCCCCGTTGAATTCTCACTCCTCGCTCAAGACCAACGGAGGGGAAGTGACCTTTCTATGCCCCTGTTTCTACGCGCGAGGCATCTGCTAACACGCCGCGATACCCATTTTTGCCATTATATGTTCCCTATTCGGAGTGAATGACATAAACAGTATTGACTTCTGTTAAGCAAGACATTGTTTGGCCTGATACACTTTTAGCAGATAAAACAGCCGGCACAATTCAATGTGATTAATTAAATCTTGCGTAAAAATTTCTCATGTCACTCATGAGTCTCACGAAATAACAGCGCAAGAATTTTACACAACTTATTGAATGGTTTCCTTAATGGATACATTACTCTAATACCAAATCATAGTGCTGTTAAGTTCGTTTTTGCGAGGCACGAATGTTTTTTTCACCTCTGCTGGATTCTTTTTTCACCAAACGTAGCCTCAATAAAGTCATATCACCTTGAGGCACTTTACTCAAGCGAAGACAGTGGAAAGTATTTTGAGTATATTTTTTAATTGTCGAAACACAAGCACGGTTGATGGTATGGTAAAGAGAAATACCTTAAGTTTTTCCGTAATCACACCGAACATAATGGAACTTTCTCCATTATTACCAAGAGTAATCTGAGAATTTTTCTAGGAGTATCCCAAGCCATCCCATCTCCCGTCTATCTAAGTGCTTCTTTCAACGAAATTTGTAATCTTTGCTTCTCATAGTTCATCCTAGACCTTCCTCTGTAATACTTCCCCTCCATTCTGTTTCCTTCGATTATGATCTTCGTTAAACTACCAAACCTCAAGGTATGTCCAATTAATTTCCCTCTTCTTTTGTGTCTTCTTTCCCCCAAACTTCTAAGTGCTTCTACATTTGTTACCATATCAGTCGACTCATTTTCCTGCATTATTCTACAGCACCACATTTCCATGACCTCCAATCTTTCCTCCTGTGACTGCTCCTATCGTTCGGGTCTCAAATATGTAAAAAAGTTGACTCCATAAACTCAGAACCTTTTACTTCCCTATGTGTATGTTAGTGTTTTGCCGTTAGTAATCGCGGAACTTTGTCCACGCCTAGTTAAATTAAAAATCGTGTCCACCGAAAATCTTTGGCCAAAACAAAAAAAACGAAGGATTGCGGCGCTACTTATTCTAATTGAATAAAATGAGTCCAACAGACACCCTACATTGTTTCTGCACTATCACTTAAACATTTCCTGGTTCATTTTTCATAAATGATCCCTAAATCCAAGCAAAAACAACAACAACATTATTACCCACTGCAAGTGTTCCAAATCCTTTCATCTGAACACATTTTCGATTATGCATACGAAAATAATATGTTGATGTAATTCATTCCACGACTGCTGGAGGTGTACGGAGTTCAGCCTATGATTTTCTTTGTCCCTACTTCATGCACTACTTACTTATCGGCGGCAGAAATTTATTTCCCCCACCCATGTCTAGCGCGTGGAAATATCGGTGTGAAAGGCACGACTGGGAGAGTTATAAACGTCAAGGAATGGTCTAAAAAGAAAGGGAGTCACACAGAGATATGTTGGCGGAGAGGAGAGTGGTGGAAGGGATAGGCGTAGTTCAAACGGAGAAAAAATATCGGCCGCTCTGTGGCAATTTAAGGATGTAAGGCGTCCCGTTCGATTAAGCAGGCTCGCGGGCACTCGCCTCCCTTCTCGCCGGTCGAGCCTAGTTTTATGTGGTGACGGATAAATCACGGCCCTTCTCGGACATCAAAGCCAACTGCTATCCCACCCACTTCAAACCTCAAAAAACTCGATCTCTTCTGGTATGCCTATTGGTAATGGACTGGGTACGTGAAGGAAAAAAAACTCCCGGTCCCTCACAATCCCCGCTCCTTGGCTTCCTTCGTTCAACCTACCTCATCAGGCCTTGTCCTTACGGATAACGCACGGAAGGGGACCACCGTGAAAAGACGTCTATGCGCGTTCGTGCGAGTTCGTGTCGCGAATTGATAGTTTGATGTCGTTCACCTAAAGGTTACCAACATACTTGCGTTCAGCGTTGTATTTTTGTGGAAAAATGCCGCGGGACACCCTCCGTTCGCAATTCAGCATTATGCAGAAAAACCGTGACTTATTCTAGCCAACAACAGTTCCTAACCGAAGCAAGTCCCGCGCAGGTGACGTGAATCGTGCTCGATTTGCTCTGTTAGAGTAGTAGAATTCCACGGTTTTAAAATTCAACACCGATAGAATGTAGCTGACGTTGGTACAGATAAATTATTTACAGTTATTGAGTAATTCAGGTGTCCTGAGGGATGATCCAAATAGCAGCGTAAAATAACATCATCTCAAAAAAAATTGCTTAGTCATGTTAAGATTGCTCGTGGAAGATTTTAATTTCCCCATTATTGGTTAAGTGGAGTAGTGGAAAGAAGGAGAGTAGGTCTTTTAGACATCATTTCGGTAGGCAGAAAATACGAAGAAATGAAGGATGAAATAATGTAGGGCAAACAAAAGGAAGTTTTCGTGATAATTAGAAGTAATTAGTCATAAGGGACCGTCCAAAGCTTGCCTTAAGTAGGTAGAATACCGTGAATGAATTAATTAATAACTTGTTATCAGTAACCTGTAAGCCTACCTACTTATGGATTACTGCATTAGTATAATCAGAATTTCTTAAGATTCACAACTGAGATGAATACGAATCGAATCCTGCCGGTTAGAAAGAGGGTTATCGACCAGAGTAAATAAAACTACATATCTAATTAAAAGAACAGTTTATTGATTCAGCTAAAAACTCCTATTTTTTGTAATATCTCTAGTGTTTTCATTATAATCAGATGTTAAATTGAGTGAAATGAATAACTCTTCCGATGCCGACGAATTCGAACTCCCTACGATACCTCCACCAATCCCTGTCTATGAAAACATCTAAAATTAAAGGCATAGGTTGAGTCTCATCGCACAAGACACCATTTAGAGCCCACTACAAGCAGTTGCTTGACTTCGCTGCTTAGAGACACAAATAATCCAAATAAAAACACGGGTAGTCCAGGAAACAGGTTTCTAGTGGGCAAAAGTAAACTAGATATAAGGTAGGCAATGGAATCATGATCGTATTTCATTTCACGCAAAGCTTTACTCTGTACCGGCTGCTGGACACATGGTGCGAACATTAACTGCTATGGAAAAAGACTATGTCCTATGTTTCTAAATAAAATTACTAATTTTTCATGTCAATTTTTTTGGAATTTAATGTGAAATTTTCCGAGAATTGAATTGAGGTGAAGCAATACCTGGTATAATAGTTAAGTATGCTGAAGTCAGTCCGAATGTGCCGTGCATGTGGTGATATGGGTATGTATAAGTGAATTATTTTTCCTGATCGCCTCATCACGCTTGTTATATTAGTTAAATGCTTTCATCTCTCATAATGGTTAAGCAAACCGACAAGACAAAGGATAAAATTTTCATCAATCAGACAATGGATGATATCCACATTGCATCGCTTCCCGCTACTCATTGGCATGTAATGCTCTCTTTGGGAGGTTTACACGATGCATTGAAGAGAGAGCACTCGCAAAAGTGTTTGAAATTGAAATGTTGGTATATGTGGTGATACATTAGAAATGCAGTTCTTGTTTGAATGTATAGATGTGTTTTAAGTTTCATTCATCTATTTACTTAGCAATCGCTGGTATAAGGTCGGAAAATATAAGAGTTCATTGTTAAATTATGAATGCATAATGTCTTTAATCTTTTACTTAGATCCTGTGAGTAATATGTCTGTGCAAACTACTCTGATTCCTCCCAAAGCCTTTTTCCTGTCCAATAGGGAATATCTCAACGGAAGCTCTTAAACAATAAGTGGACTTCTCCTATAATTAAGGAAAACAAGGTTGTTTTTCAATCTGCTAGGCGCATGCTATTCGGTGCCGTTCTTTCGAATATCTAAAATCTCAGTCGGCCCCTTGTATTCCATTACTTCACCCGACAACGTCTTAACGATGAGATTTTTGCCTTCTTCCGCGTAGTGAACCTAGTGCGCCGCCCGGGGAGTTGACCCTGTTTCATGATCGACTTGTAGGCGAAGAAAGGGAGCGAAAAAAAAGTCGAAGGAAGTTATCGAAAATGTACAATCCCACATGATCTTAATGACTTCGCTTTTGCCAATTGTTTTTTCGCTAAAAAATACTCCATACTTCAACAGTGCAGCCAATAGTCACAAGTGACACCATAGAATAATCCGCAGCACGTACTGCCACGTTTAAGTCGAGGTGGTGGTGTCTGCTGGAAGCCATAGCGTTAAATTTAATTTGATTTTGAGTGACTTAAAGAGAGTTAACGCCCACTTAAAGTAGCAAAATGAAGTTCTTGATTATGTAGCCGGGAGAACAATCAAAACTTGCTTTTGAAGTAATGTTTTCTTTGTGTTTTAAAAATATTTTTCCATTGCAGTAATTACTTTTTGACTGTCGTTTGAGTTTCAGAAAAATTTAAGGTATTCGAGCTTAAAAATGACGTTTCTACGTGCACACACGTGTCCATAGGTGGAAATATTCAAGAAACTGACTTTAAAATTATTCATTTATTAAAAACGTATCCAATACAAATATTTATTAAGACCGTAATTTCGTAATATTATATACTTTTTTCTCTTTACGCCAAATTTAAAATATTTCATAAAGGTCTTTCATTAAAGTCTTTGGACTTTTGTGGTATCGGCATAGATAACTTCGGTAACATTTCAATATCAGAATTATAAGGATCATGAAACTTCTATTAATATATTTTCAGTTATCTTTACAACATTCACTTTAAATAATGTTTATTACCATTGGCGATAAATTAATTATTCTTTTTTAGAAAAAACTAAAACTCAGTATGGCAAATAGCGGGCCACAATTCGAAGACAGCGGTAGAAAAAATAATTTGATTTTTTATTAAAATGAATTTGCTAAAACTGCTGCAAAAAATATGTTGAATTCCAGGCGTGGGTGCGTTTTACGCAATCGACGTGTTGATGCACGTTCACGGCTACTGTGTGAAACTCTCTTTCACTCAAAAACTGTGTTAAATCAAATTTTATTTGTTTCCTAACATACCACTTCGGCTTTACAGCGCTTTGATGATTTGTTGTCACTATCTTAAAATATCAAGTCTCTGGATTTTCCTTATAGCTATTAAATTTAGACAATTTCATTTTATTCTCATCTTTTCAAATGTTTATGAAAAATGGCTAAATAATGAACATAGGAGTATGCTAGTTGAGAAAATCACATATTGTTTTCGATTTTGAATACATTATGTATCCGAGACATAATTCCTTCAAAGTGAGCATTTACAGGGTTCGTCCGGAAAATAAGTGTACTGAGCTCAGGAAAAAAAATTTATTACTTTTTTACATATCTTAAGCTAATATTCCTCAAAATAGGACCCTTGTGAGTCGATACACTTGTTCCAGCGGCGTTCCCATTCCTGGAACGCTCCCGCGAAGGCATCATCGGGAACCTCTCGAAGACACGTCGTCACGGCCTCTTTGACGGCGTCCCAAGTCCCGTATCGCGTTCCTTTCAAACTCCTCTTTATCTTCGGGAACAGAAAGAAGTCCGGTAGTGCCAAGTCCGGGCTGTAGGGCGGGTGCGGCAGCGTTGCCACGTTGCTTGGCCAAGAAGTCCGACACGACAAGCGCGGTGTGAGACGGCGCATTGCCGTGATGCAGCCGCCAGATGTTTTTGATCGCTGGCCGGACGCGGGCGACCCGTTTTCGAAGCCTGTCGAGCACTTGAACGTAAAATGCAGCATTTACAGTTTGTCGTTCAGGTACAAATTCGTAGTGGACGACTCCCCTTTTGTCAAAAATCCGGAAAAAATCAGTACACTTATCTTCCGGACGAACCCTGTATTATAGATTAAATGATTTCCAAAAAGTAATGAATTCGTACTTGAATTTTTAATAACGAATAATGTACTAGGGGCATTCAAGTGAAAATCAATCACTTACCATAACATAGAGTCTGGTAAAAGCTAGCTACTAACATTTAACGTAGCGATATTGTCATCGCTGTGGTAGGAGAACTGCATAGTGAAAACTCGCAGGAGTGCGATGTTGTTGGGTTATGTTAGTGCGCGGCCTTTACCTTTTGTGGCGGGTGTACGGTTTTAATTTGATTGCTCTTCATAGGTAAAATTCTACAGTTTTATGGATCTGAAGCATTATCCTGATAGAAGTTCCTCGTTATTTGTTCACAAATTTCTAAATGAGATGCTAAAATAAACAAAATTATCGGAATCCTTTGTGAAAAAAATTAAATTTAGTAAAATTCAATGAACATGTTTTTAATTGATGTCACGCAAGCGGTTTTGCCAATTATAGAGTACCATCAGGCACAGAAGACAGAAATACAATTATCTAAAAGTGACGTAGCCACGTGTGTGCCCTCGCGTAAGTCTTGAGTAAGTAATTCTTGAGTAAGCATTGAGTGCTGGTAAAGTTTGAAAGGTATTAGGGGATGGGGGTAGGAGGCTAAAGAATGGGGAATCGCATGTATTGACATTGCGTGTTGGCAGATCTAAAGTTAAAAAATTATCGTTAGAAATCAAGAAAGTGATTACTTTCTCTCGAAACGAGCAAAAAACTGCCAAGGTGATCTTTTGTCATGGGTAAAATTTTAAATAACTTGAAGACCACTAGATACTGTTAATATACCAAAAACAGTCGTATTTGTTTCTGACATGAATTTTCCCAAAACACACTACCGGAATTGCAAATCCAGCCAAACTAGTTTCAATTAATTTTATTCAAATGAATTAATTATTATTATTCATAAGGTTTGATTTTTGATAGATAAAAACACCCCTAAGTTTCTTAATCTCGCCCAAAGAACCATCTGACGCCACACAACCAAAAGGCTTTGATTCCGCATGCTAATAAAATACATACTATAATGTCTTCATCGTATTAGATAAATCGTAGAATCAAAAACGTCGTTCATGGTTTTTAAAATACTGAATATTGTGATAAATATTTCCGAGTAGGTCAATGCAATTATTCCATTTATATTTCAGTCATCTTCACCCCAGTTTATGAAGTCAAGGATTAGTTTGTAGGAATTCTCCTTTTATTCAGTCAGCTGCCTGTTTCCTCATGCCCTCCATAGTTCCTCGCACTGACATTTTTCATTACGTCCTTCTCGCAGTTCATCGTCAGCTTTCCTCTGCAATTCCTCCCTCTATGTTTTTGGTACCTCTATGTTGTCCCACCCTCAATGTTTCCATCTGGTGGTCAGCAATGAGCTATCATGTGCCAGGATGTGTCTAACTAGTTCCATATTCTTCTAGTAAATGTCCTCAATAAGTTTCTGTCTCTTCACCCAGCCGCTGCTGGACGTATTTCTTCATTTGCAGCTCTGTCACTTCATTTTATTTTCTTTTTTACGCGGCAGCACCACATTTCCATAGTCTCCGATCGTTTTTAACCGCTGCTCCTATCCAGTATTCAAATTTTTTTTAATCGCATTGAAAGTTTTCTCTAAGCCTAAATATGTATCATAATACTATACATACAGTCCTGTATGTCACTATGCCCAAATATTAAGCCGTTAAGATTCTGAATGCCATTTCCGAAGATAGCATATTACGTATTTGAATGCGTTTTTAATAAATGTAATGTAATGCATTTTTGATATTGATAATACGTTACTTTGGTGAGTAGTCCAACCCAAACCTCTCGAACAGAGACGCAGGCGTACAGAGAGAACAACTACATTTAAACAGCATTCCCTACAAAGCGATTAGGGCTAAGATTTAAATATGAAGTCTAGGATTGGCTTGTAGAAACTCTCCTTTTATTATGTCAGGTCCCAGTTTCTCCGAGTGAATAATATATTAGATCAGGAAATAATGTCATTTTTTGGCCAAAGTAATCAATCTGTGGTATTAGATAGTTGCATAAGATGAGAGTCGTCGGTATCGGTTTCCGTATGTGCCTGGATTGCATAAACTTATCCTCTTGTTTTTTTTTCAAATTCGCAATCTCCACAAGCATCGATTCTGCCCCTGAATTTCATTTTTTTTCTTTCATATCTTTCCGCTTCACTTGTCCAATTTAGTTTTGACGCTATCATTCTCCCACTTGGCGGAACCTTTCACTGACATAAATTTTATTGACTCTCTCCACATTTCCAGCAATCACCTCGGATATTTGCATCCCTCGTGAACCCAAACTTGAGTGCAACTGCTCTGCTAGTCTCACTGTCGTAATGGAGTCATATTTAGGTAATGCATCTGGACATGTTGATGGGCGCTCATATATATTTAGCTATTATAGGGGTATACATGATCCCTGTATTGAAGGGTGCTAGAGTCTATATCAACAAATGTAGTTTAAAGGTGGGATGACCTGATGCCTGCTATACCTAGCTCGTGGAAAATCATATTTTAAATGAAGCTATCATGCGATTAATTACCCATTTTAGTTTAATTAGATATAATAACACTCTGTTAAAACAAATTATTTTAATTCAGTTGACAAAGGGATGTGCTAAAGGGCATATGATCCTAAACGTACAGTATATTTTTTTAACCAATAAATGAAATGATAGAACATTTTTAGAAGTATGAAGTCAACGATAAGTGTAGACTAATTTAATAATCATTACGCCTTGGCTATCATCATGATTTCCTAATGACGGCATTTTTATTAAGAAAGAAAGAAGGTGGGGAAACTGTACGAAATAAAATGAAGACAGACAACTAAATTATTTAGTAAATAAAAACGCATTACCTCTGTCAGAATTCAATTAAGCAACGTCAACATAAGACTAGTGTGAACACTGCTATTTAAGGAAGAAGGAAAAGTTACCGAAAATCAGCATTGAAACAAGCCTGTCTCTTTAATACCGCTTAATTCATAAAGCTTAAGTGCCATTTTTAAAGATTTTTCCTCATGTGTTAGACAGGATCATACAACTAGCCCTAACGGGTAGTTGCAGCATTTGAAAGATGAGTAAAAGCTAACGCATGCCCATTTCCCCCGACAATGATGCTGATACGCGTGTAGATATGAGCCTACCATTACAACACCGTGTACGCCCTTCATCTTATCATCGGTTACCCATATCAATCCTCCATCTTACCCAGCTTTAACCTCACTCTTAGCCCTTCAGCCTTCCTCCTCACTCCTACTCGGCCATCAAACCCTTGTTGCCTATCCAAATGCTCTACTCTCATCACCAACACAGCCCTCGTGGGTAATGCTAGTCTGCAGGCCTTTCACATTCCATTCTCCCGGTAGAAAGAAGGCCTGGGAGTGCCTGGCTCGGTGGCCACCACCGTGCTGCGTAGAGTGGGTGGTGAAATAAGTGGGCAAGAGTATGGGATGGAGCCTTACCCCTCCCCATCCATCTACCCGCTCTGCCCGTTGCCTTTAGAGGCCACCTGAACTGAACTGTCTCACGAAGACTCTCAGAGACACGCCCCAGGCGTCACTTTATTCTTTCCGCGATCTATGGAGAGAAAGAGAAAGAAGACTCTCGGCCACATTTTGCGTTTTAGTTTTCGAGCGTTGAAAACTCCCAAACATTGAAGTCTCCAGGGTGTTACTGGACAGGGTCAAAAAGGTGTGTACCTCTTCGGGGAGCTGTTTACCCCTGATACAAGGTCTGCCGTAGACAAGTAAAACCGCAGCCTGAAAGTAATAATCTTTGAATCCATTTCTTGAACTTACGGCATACACCACAATTATAAAGCTCAATAATATTTAACGTATTTTTTACTTAAAACTATTCTTTCTCAGTTAAAACTGACGAGTGAAAAGTAAATTTAATGACAAATCTTTCTTATTTTTGAGATAGTATCTTGATTAATTACAAAAGAATTAAAATTTCAACATCAAAATTGGTAAAAACTAAAAAGACAAGGACATTTCTGCTATTAAGCATAGTTCATGGTATCCTTAAGGCAGAAATTTGAAGTAGGGAGAGCGAAAAGAAAACCGCTTAACCAGAGACATTTTACACACCTGCCAGAGACGTCTCACTGAAGGGTGTCCGAAAGCTTCATTAAATACAATGTACCTAACTGGAGCCCCACGTTACTCCTGAAAAAAAATGAAAAATCTTGTCGCCTCAGAGAAGAAAGTTAGATGCTAAGTGGGAATTAACTATTTTCTCTTCATCGTTTCCTGCTAAGGCTTGATCGTCGAAAATATATTTATTAATTTTTAGTTAATTTATTTATTTTAAATAAATGAAAAAATTTGAGGCATATTTAATTCTAGATCAATGAATACCAACATTAATATTGTTAATATTTGTTATTAGTATATGATTAAAGTGGTATATTGCAATGGTTTATTACGCTTGAATAAATACGATTATAATTCTTAATTTTTCCTATGTGCTTTGACGTGTCGATAGCCTATTTCATTTTTTCATTGACAGCTGATAAATTATCACCGGGATGTATAAATAAAATATTTATGAGACGGAAACTGGTCTTCATTAATACGGATATACATTCATTTTCAGTTCATAGCAAAAGGAAGTGACCTTGAGGAGCGATACAATTTTCTTTGTTCTCGAACACAGCAGATCACGGGTGGCTCTGATATTTTGACCTTCTAATCTTAATACGTTCTTTCCCTTGCTTGAAGATTTTTTGGTCACGAAGTGCAAGGAGCCCTCTGGCAAGGACGAATATCCTTCCGTGCGTGATACAAGCAGTGGGAAACGAAAAAAATATTAATTATACGGGGTAAAAAAAATGACCGAATTTCTTTCCCTTTACTTCCCTTTCGAGATGCAAGCTTTCAGAGGAAAATCGAGTGGGGAAACCGCTTTCCTGCGGGTTTCGTACTTACGTTTCCATGTGAACGAATTATGACGAATAAAAGCCAAATTGCGAGAAATTTCATACTGGAGGGGCATTCTGTATTCGGGTTTCGGAGCGTAGGAAGATACCAGGGTCAAATAGTGGATCTCACATCTGAATTTTCAATAAAGAATCCCTTGTATCATTGTATAGTCCCCAGCTGGCTGTTTGTTCAGACGAAAGCAATATTTTAATGCAGCATATTTATCGTAATATCTTACCTACATCATTGATATAGGCGAATTGAATATGTTTCAAACTACAACGGGTACCGATGGCACAATCCTTGAGTCAAATCAATCAAACTTGAATCACATTCGTACACGAGACATTAAGCTAACAAAATTGCATAAAATAAATGTTTGCGTACTAAATTAAGAAAATAAAAATGTATGGTCGCTATTTATTGAACAGCTTTTGTAGTATACTCGTATTTTTATTTTACTCATCTATTGTACTCATTGTCTCTGCCATCGATTTAACAAATACAGCTGACTATGTGAAGATATTGGTATCATTTTAATTTGCTATAATCGCTCATCAATTGTGAAATCCGTAGTAAAATCAATGATAAAAGTTCGTCTTTATTAAAAGGGTGATCTCTATGTAGTTAGGGGATGTTAATCGCTATGCTTAACCAATATTAGTTCCAAAATTGATTTCCTATAGCTCTCCACTAAGATCACCTCTTAAAAAGACTTTTTATTCCTTCGTAAGTTCTTGATTTTTTATCTCCCATAACTGTTTGACACATTTCATTCGTGTTTGTGATATGCATATTCTTTCATTCCTTTTTCCTTGACTTTTTGCCATTAGCATGCTATTGTTTTTGCTTTAAATTACCTTTAATCCAAGAGTTAAAACCGCATTTCCATCACTTCCTATTGCAAATTATCCTTTTTCATTTTCCAACATAAACCGCTCACTGATCAAAATTATTTATCTTTTATAAAATTAATTATTAATTAATATCAAAAAAGTATCAATGGAACTCATAAAAATATCATAGAGAAATAAATCAAATACGTTTACTGACTATGCAAACCAAACAAGGACCTGCCAATAATCCGATATAATATAAAAGAAAATGTCTCAAGCATTAATTTAAGGGAAGGTATAACTAGGTGTTCCTAGATATAAAAAGTTTTATTGCCTACCTACAGAAGAGAGCTATGATACGCGCATTTTCATTTTACGAGATATTTTTCCTTATAGAAGATTTTAGCATCAGTTTTACAAGTACCAGATTCAAATTAAGTCCTACGTAATGCTTAGGTATAGCGTATTTAAAGCCTTTTAATCATTTCATTCAACCACGCTAAAGAAATGCTACGGGTCTCTACCATTTTTCTACCCCTTTCCACAAATCGGTCAGTAGGACCACTATCATAGAAATTGTAAACAGAACATTCGACGAAATGAATCGTAAAAAGATATACCAATGATAGTTGGGTGTGCCGGAAACGAATTATGCGTGAAAGGAGCTTTTCAATACGAAAAAGAAACTACCAGTGGGTAGCGGTATAAGCACTGACTTCGAAAGCGAAAACTGGCTTTAAACGAATCAATTGGCTCATCTGTGAAACTGTTGCAGTATTTGTTTTCCAAATATCGTCAGATATGAAGTAGTTTTGGACACACCTCTTCTTCCAGCAATAGCAGCATTATTGAGGCACAAGAAAAGCATTGATATTTTACAGAAAAAAAGATTTTTGAGCATTATTCTTCAGTTCACACCTATTGTTTAACATCTACTCTGTTATGATTTCAGATATTAATATTTTAGATTTGGTGCATTGACTGTAGTCACAAAATAAAACTGATAGCCTGGGTAGAAGATAGATTCATAATGCCTTTTTTCCCTCGCACCATTTGTAGACGTGTATCAAGGCAAAACAGCAGCATATTCCTCTCTCTTAGCACACAGGGTCTGCCCCAAAAAGTAAGTGAAACGATTTTTTCTGACGAAGCAGACGACTGGAGTGGTACATTTTGTGACGAGAAACATGGTGACAAGTCTTGGGAAAGTAACACGACCCGTGTCGTTTGTCTACGGGCCGTTACGGTCTGAGGATCGCTACGAGACTGAACCCCTGTTCAAGAGTTGCGTCACAAATTCACGATGCCACTTTCTATGGAACAATGGTATGCGATAAAATTTTGCCTTAAACTCGGGAAATCGGATTCGAAGACCATGACCATGTTTAAGATTGGTTATGGAGATAGAGAAATGCCCAAATTCGTGGTTTTCTGCTTGCGCAGGATGTTATGCGAGGGTAACGAGAAGGTCGACGATGATGAATGCCCTGGACATCCACCAACAACACAGTTTGATGAAAATGTGGAAAAAGTGAGACACATCCTCAATTCTGATTGACCTCCAAGTGTCAGGATGTTAGCAGACGAGTGCAATATTCCAAAAACCTCAGTGTATAGCATTCTTACAGAAGATTAAGCCATAAAAATGTTGTGCTAAGATGGTCCCCATGGTACTGTCGGAAGACTGCTTGTGTGACAATCTTGCGTCGAACCTCTTGTACCACTGTGAAAGTAACCCGAATTTTTTAGAATAGGTGGTTACTGGTAACGAGACATGGGTCTTTGAGTAAAACCCCTTTGAGTACCTTTTTGGACCACTGGGTTATGTCAAAGAGACCGTGACGAGGTGCCCGAACGAGGGTTCCGCTGACGCCTTCGAGGAACCGTACCAGAAGCGTGGCAGAGGCGCTGGTATAGGCGTGTTGATGCACAAGAGTGCTGTTTTGAAGAGTTTTAGTAATTTGTACTTAGATCTCCAATGAAGTTTTACCCCGATTTATTACACTTATATTTTGGGACAGACCAAGTATTTCTCGCCTCTCTCGTAGTTCATGTTTTAGCTAGTCACTCTGCTCTTCCAAGAGGACGAATTTCGTGAATTTTTAGATCCATATTTCACCTTGAATTCAAGAAATCAAGTCAAGTTTTCGACTGATAACTATCACGTACTTCAAACAAGCACATATTTTCCCGTAAATAAATATATGGCATAAATTCCCACTAAATGTCCTCCAAATATCGATTAACCGCCGAAAAATAAATAAATTAAATATTTCATGAGATGTAAATGAATAGGATAGCTTAATGCAGTGCTAGTTCATTTTGTTAATTTGTTGTCATTTTTATTACACGTTAAGTTTTCCTTTATTTTCTCTTTTTGAACTCTATGATCACTACCCTTTCTTTCCTGAGATCCATAAGCATATAAATATTCCAGAAGTAGAGAAAATTGCTTGACACTACTTTAAATACGTGTCAAAGGCACACAAAATAGGGCATTTTGATCAAATTAGCATCAGATTTCCTGAAGGATGCGTCGTAGATCTGTCAGAGGTCAGCCAAATTTAACTTTTTCCGGTAATATGCCGGAATAAAATAAAAATTAATAATAAAAAATATTAATAATTTTTTATTTCGCCTTAGCATTCTAATTATCTAGTCATCATGGCTTATGTTAAAAGGTAAACTCCTAATCGTGAAATATCCACAACACTCTTCTAAAGAACCTGCTACATAATATGATTCCTGGAAATATATCAATCAGTATGAGTGTGTAATGGCAAAATGAATCAGTGCTATTTTACTCTTGAACGTCATTTGGTAATGTCGGATTTAATATACACCGCAACCATAATTAATAAGCGTCCAACGTCATATCCTGTTTGTTGCAATCATTTTCATCAACATCATTTTCAGTGCATCTTAATTAAATCCAAATAATTGTAGTTTTTTCCGCTATTATTCAATACATTGATGATTGTAAGTTATGTTCATTAGTATGCTAAATTTTAATGTGAAAACAAAACAATAAGTTCATGTCATCAACATGAAAATTAAATTTTTTCGCCGAGTTACGCCTGAGAAATGTAATGATTTTTGATACGGTCCATTCATCTACATCATCTGTTCAATTTTTAATTTAATTTTTTAAGCAATTTAGCTTAAATGAGATCCAACCAAATAGAGTTATCTCTAGATTAAGCCAAATAATTTTGATTGGTCTTATTGCAGACGGCTAGAAAGTTCCAAAGTAGGTTTGGATACCACTCACTCGCAGTGCATCGTCCGTTTTTGAAAAGTAGATTTGATATGCCTTTTAAAAATAATTGTTAATACCTTAAATGTGTGTTGAGATAAAATTTCTTCTGAAAAGCAGGCGTGATACGAGTTGAAAGAAATGAACTCTAAATAAAATACCTACCTATTCGGTATGAACAAAACACGCAGACTAAAAAAATAGTCTGTAGCCGAGAAAAACGGGTCATTTGAGGTAAATCCGGTTTTTCCTCTCCAATCCGTAAACTGGGAAGTGAATGACTCAAGCGTACTCCGACTCAAGAATGACTGAAGCGATTCGCAATACCATCTCAATTAATCCACCAGAACTATTATGTCGATGGTTCCAAAACTGCGCGTCGTGACTTCATTAGAGGCGTTGAATTAATTCAGCGGGGATTTTAAAAATTTAAAAGGGAAATGAACACTTTAAAAAAAGAAATTGGCACCTTGAATTTTGAATTTTCATCAATAATTTCATTTCTAAAAATGATTTTTTAGTTCTGAATTAATATTATTTTTTGCATATTTTTTGTCCGTAACACAGACTCGTGTACATGAGTTTCAGCTTTTGTTCTAATGGTTGATCACTCCTTTTTCTGAATTGGTACCTCGTGAAATATTTTCCAGGTTGACGGATATTGAGTAAGTCAGTCGATTGATTTCCTGCTTTTGTTTAAATAAAAACGTTTCACCTTAAACGAACGCATATGTTAATACTATGTGTTGCATGTTTTCACATATTTTAAAGACCCATTTACTGATAAAAAAAGTAACTAATTTTCTAATTTCCTATGTATAGAATGCAGGAGAAGAGGAATAATTTTGCATTTAAAATAAGGATTTGCAACTGGGCAACATTGGCCACACGCCTGATGATTTGAGAGATGCCCTCTTACATCTCACGTATTGTTGTCGCTGATCTCCATCGCACAGAATTTCACAAATCTCGAATAAAATTCTTTCAAGTTCAGTCTTTCGTTTTCATCACACTCCCCCCCCCCTTCCCCAACAGGAGACAATTGAGTGAATGAGAACTGGAATAAAATTCCCTCTCAGTCTTCAGTCCTCCAAATGGGGGGGCCAACGCAATTTTTTTAGCATGCTCGCGAGAGGAAATCTGTGCCTGCGAGACTATTGCAAAGTGCTCTCGAAGAACGTTTCAGCTGAAATATATGCAAAATCTCGTTTCTTTCCACGAAGCGTGGTGAGATATATCGTATATGGAAACAAAAGCTGTCCCTCTTTTTTTTTGTCCCATGCTTATTCTTTCATGGAGCAGTTTTACTGTGTGAAGTAGGTTGACGCGGTTGGCAGAAATGCATTTCAATGACTGGAAAAAGGACCTCAACTTTTTTATTTTTCTGTGAAACGAGTCCAGTTAGACTCTAGTCAGAACGTATCCGATCCTAGAAGTTCTTACGATTAGTGAATAAAACCTGTTGTAAAAATTATCCACTAAGAATGCACAAACATTCGGTTTCCAATGTTTAAAATTAAATAAAAACTGGAAATCGTGCTGCATGTCTGTTCATCGCATACGATTCTGACGATTTACTTTTTTTTTGGAAAATAATCAAGTTCCAATTACTAAGAGAAAGATAAAATTAGATGGTTTCCTGATAAGTTTTAATATTTAGTCATTTATTTCCCAAAGTTTTTATTATCAGGATAATGTGTCTTACTTTACCGTAGTACCCATAACAGATAATATGTCTATTATAATTAAAATAAATGCAATGCAACGGAATAAAAACGGGCAGCGGTACATTTTACTTCAAAATATCAATGGTATCACTTTCGATATCTATGAACAATAATGCCACTTGATAAATGATAATTAAGATATTCAATAATAAATTTAATTAAAAATAATTACACTCCAGCATTTCACTATCAAAAACTAATAACATTAACCCAAAAGTATTTTTGAAATATTATTTAATTTGCGTTAGAATATAATACGGCGTCTCAGAAAAGAGAATCATACTTGAATGGTAGAATTATGAAATACTTTTTGTGCCTTTTATTTCATAGACGGAACATCGGTAATACCTTTACATTATACGTATGTTGCATTACGATGATACTATTTAACGGCATTATACCTTGCATTACAATTATACCGCAATATGGCTTTGCTTAGCATTAGTATTCATCTGGAACCAAGTAACAAGTCTTTAACCAAGTAACCCTTTATGTCCATAGGCATCGATAAAGCGTTTGACAAATAATCGGAAGGGGATAAGTTCAAATCTCGGTTATGCAGTGGGGCCACTTAAGCTCAAAATTTGATTTTCTGGATAAGTGAATTTGATCCTGGGGCGTACAGAAAGGAACAAGCTCCACTAACCTGAATATTCATTTCACTTTCACGTGTTTCAGAGCTTTAGTGCTGGGTTTAAGTCTTCCCTCAATTATCTAACAGACTTCTAGGTTTAAGATTGGTTTTAAATGTTCGTGCATTGCTAAAACAGTTAGTATACTACACTTGAATTTGTATATTCTTCCTAATGCGCAGTTTTCCAGTCCTGGTATTATCAAGTGCGACTTGATTTTCAACGCTATGACAACATTAAAAATATGACTCATGGAAATTATATGAATGCATTTGCGGGAGAATATTAATGAAACAACATATTCAATCCATTTGAAGAAATATCATAAATACAACTCTAATTTTCAGATTATGGTGTTAGCTCACACATATTGTTTTCCTTTTCGTCAACTTATTATTATTTATTGCTATTATTATTAGTTATCTTCCGACTTAAAAAAGTTTTTTAATGGCCCCTGGCGCATTTCAGTAATCCTAAAACCTAACTAATAACATACCTGTACAATATATCCTTAAAATCCTTATTACAAAATTTACGTTTTAGCTCATTTAGCTCTAACCCTTGACTTCACCAAAATGTCATTTCACTTTCCTCCCTATACCTCGCTTCCCTAGCATTCATCCATCTATTTCATTGCATGTCATTGCTTCTCCGTATTTTATGCACCAACTTGTCCTGCCTTCTTTGTATTTCTCCCAACCATTACGGAAATGTATCGTTTGTTTTTCTTTCCACCCTTTTTTCAATATTCTCTACACCCACATCTCAAAGGCCTCCAATCTATGCTTACATTTATAATATGTACTATATTCCCCAACTACCAAGTTTTTTAGCCATACCAAATTCTGCTCCTATTTTTCCTTACATCAGAAATTGCCTGCCGTGAAATCCAACCTCTTAGTAAACAGCTTCATTATTTTACGCAACTCTTCCTTTAACGTTATCAATTGTCTGTCCACCCTCATGTGAAACACTTGTAGTTGAACTGTTTTACCTGTTCTAGTTTTTATCACACAACTTAAATATTTACTGCCGTTAAATATAATTTCGTTATCAAATGAATCATTTTGTAAAGTTTATGGTTAAAATTTTTTAAGAATATGCTAATTAAAACATTTTTACATTAAAAACAAGTCCGAGGAGGAAATATCTGGCATTCAAATGTCATGATATACATTATTTCAATTTTATCGCCTGTTCTTCGGGTGCCCAAATTTTCAGGCTCTGGCGAACCAAGTGACTAATTTAACTTTATTTATAACCGCACATAATAGTTTTGTGGTGTCATGGAGATTCTTAAATTCTTCAACCATTCAGAAATTCTTCTCCTTTCGGCGTTTCTCTTTCCTCTTCTTCAACTTATCTTTTCTCTTTTCCTGTGCCTTACTATTGATAACGTCTATTTTCGTGTGGGTTACCTGTAGATATCGGCATTTTCTCATCTTGATTGTATTCATTTTTTTTTACTTCGTCATTCTTCTAATGATTTCAGCAGTAGTTTCATGCTCCGTTCATCATACTCGTCGTATTCGTCTACAAACCCACATCCAAAATGTTTCAATCCTTTGTCATCTCTAATTCCTAAATATACACTTACATATACTCGTATGCCAGTTTTTACCCCACCTAACCTGTAAGTATTGAACGAAGTTCTATTTTATATTTGAAAGGCTTAAAAATTCACTTTTTATAATGAAGAGTGTTGGGGGAAGATAAAGCCAATTATCCATACAATTGAAAACGGCAATTGATACATTGAAGGTCAGCTGCTTCGTCTTGATTTACGAGTAGGGACTGTTTTCCGATGGCTGCAATGGCCTGTGAACTCCTTATTCTCACGAGATGAAAGTGAAAGTCTTTTCCTCTCTATTTCTTAGAGAAATTCACATGCACGCAAAAAATAAAAATCTTGTGGAAATGTAATATCGAATCAATCGTGATGTATCCTTAGCCAAAGAATTTTTTCTAAAGCCGAAGAGACAAGTTCTAGTAGTCTTGTTTCCCTGAAGTATTAGTGACTATAACGTTACTTAATTATTTTGTTACTTGTATCAGAACAAACTCTTTCTTCAACCAAAGAAAATACGTAACTGAATCCTGTCTAGGAATATAGAAAGTTTATCATTTCTCTCACGTATTGTCTGCTTGGGGAGGCGAACCGTAGCCGACATAATTTTCACCATCGGAGATAAATTTGTCAGTTGGAAGTTGCGCTCTTCGTCCAGCCAAACCTTTCCATTGAACTATTACTATGGCAAAGAGCAGATAGTAACAGTTTTCACTAGATAAAATAATCCAAAACAATCCACTATTTATCTAGTTGAAAATTTTTACTATCTGTTCTATATTATGATCGAATTCCACCACATCACGCCTGAAACTGCTGAATTTTATCACTATGAGTTTTGTGGTGGTATTCCAGTTGGATGCCATGAAATTTCTACCGATTTCGGAACTCATGGACCACGATATGAGAAGCTAATGCGGTTAGTTCGGTTCATGCTTGTAGAGCTGGTTTAGTTCTACCAGCCACCGTAACACCCCTCCCATCCCCGTGGATCCCTCATCTACTGAAATAAAAGCAAGTGATTTTAATCCTCCCGATTATCTCGCATTTAATATTTGTTAAAATTTTACTATATTTGTAGATTTTGTTCTTTCTTTTGTGTCAAAAAATGTTCACACACTAATTTTTCATCTCTGCCACATGCAATGCTTCACATATAATCGCCATATTCAATTATTCCTTTGGAAGAAATTTTTCCCATCCACATGTATTATAATTGTATATCTTTTAGTACAAGTATCCTAGTTAAGAATGAAATTGAAAATTTTTATCAGTTTTGAGTTTTTTACCTAGCTAAGCATAATTATTCTGCCAATTGCTGAGTTGAAATTTCTTAGTTTGTACTGAATTATTTCATATCATCATTTTATATTCGTTTTAAAGGAGAGCTAGGAAATTCCATGAGTTCCTTTCATACTCTCAGATACGGTTTCTTTAATCATATACCATTTAACTTTATGATTTCATAGTTTACGTTTCATAAGAATATATCTCCGGCCACTCGTCTAAGTTATTTCATTATTTTTTAACATAACATGATCTCAGGTTTGTCCCAGCATGGGATGTTACTCCAAAAACATACGTGGTTCATCATTGACGGCAATAGGTTTAACACCTCTCAGGGTGGTCAGCAATCCTTGAATTCTTGAGTGCCCGTTGCGAAAAAGCCAGGGATGGGAAAATCCTTGAAAAACCTTCGCTCAGGCAGAACAAAACAGGAAATTACGGGGAATTAAATTTTTTATTGGAAAATAGTGAGCTGTAAAAGGTTAAGTGATTTTTGCTGCTTGCTTTTCTTTTGGCATTCTCAATGACATAGTAGCATCTCACTCACGATTTTGTCGCTTGAATAAGTACAAATGGTAACTACTCAGTGTAATAGATTATTTCAGTGATGGAAATATTTCAGACGCTATCGATTCTTTCTGAGCAAAATTGTGAGAGAGTTATAATGCCATTTTATTAATTTCCGACCTCTACCCCTTTCATTAAAATATAAATGTGAATTGCATGGTAAAAGAAGATAACATCCATTTTATTTTAAATTGTAATTTTTTTAGAGCGATTCAATTCCTCTGTGGTCGAAGTATACTGAAAATCTATCTTTCAAGATTTATATTTTACATTCTGGCGATTAAAATAAATGCAGGTAAACATATAAGGCGCAATTTTTTAATATACTCCAAAAACAATTTTTTCGTTCTTTTAAACTGCTGTTTTCCTTGAAAAAAAAAACGATTAAATTCCAAGAATTAGATGACACCTAATTGATGTTACTCCCGGACTTCACAAATGAATAGATAGGCAAAATTACCCAACGCGTACGAATAGCTCACGGACGAGTATTCAAATTGGGGAAGGAGTGTTTCTTCTCTTTGGTCTTCCTATATCACCAGGTGAAACGATGGAAGCTCTGATAAAACATAGATTGAGTCATTTATATGACGCCATCAGCTTTCTCTAATTAACTTACTAACTACAGGAAAATACTTATTATTATTTGGTAATCTCCCGGTTAAGGTAGGTTTTTTGGATGGACACAGCTATCAAATAAACATTTTGTAACCCTAAACAAAACCCAAAGCAGCAGCCTAATCTACATCAGGTTCCTCATCATCTCTGTGTCTCTCGCTTAATATTTTCTAATTTGCCTGTCCTCAACATTGTCCTGACGTTCCATGTTCCTATTCTTACTACTTTCGTCTTATTCTGCGTCTTCTGTCCTGCTGCTGTTATCTCTCCCCTGCAAGGGTTTCGTGGGATGACGACCGCGGAAACCTTGCCTCCCCCGCTGCCGGGCACGACACACGGCCCCTTGAGCCGAGTTCCGTAATTGCCAGGACTCATATGATCTATAGTGCCCATCATTACATTCTTTGGAATGATAATTGAGGTGGTTTCCCGTTGCCTTCCTCAATAGTGTTTTTAACCTGACACCATCACTTAATGGCCGCCCCACTGGGGTCAGACGCCATTGCAGCCGCCTCACTGAGGAACAGACGCTGCGTGGACTACCTTTCGTCTGGCTCCTAACCTTCCACCTATCTGGCATGGGTGACCCTACCAGGAGCAATTATTTTTACTCCCGCCAGCACAGCTCTAGGGGTCATCGGAATGCACAAGCCCTTCCACCACATCAAGGCTGTAGTCCATGGGAAGGGAGAAAAATACTTAAATGAGCAAAATATTGTGATGTATTTGTCCAGAGAGTGCTTTCAATTGAGGTATTGAAAGACATAATTAACAGTAAAATTTCGCTCTCGACGTACAGAAAGTTGTAAATGTTAATATTTATTTGTATTGAAATCTGTTTTTACTTGAAACCTTAAATTGATAGGTACTCCAGAGTAGTTCCTTGCGAAAGGTTCTGCCCTCATATATTACATTACATCCCCTACATTAGGCGTATATTAGACCACAGAAAGCTTCGATCGTGATAATGCGTAAAAAGAAATCAATGAACGAGAAGGGGAAATATGTGGACGTAAAAATTCATTAATAACTCAAGAGCCCAACCAACAGGAGAACGGAGTTGAGATTTAAGGCGAACCAAACCAACTTTCGGATTTCTAATTTATAATCATGAATGTGATTATGACCTGATGAACGTTCCTTGAAATTACCGTTAATTGTTAACGACGATTTACATCTAATACGTAGGAATCCAGGGCGTAGTTATATTTCAAGATTCTATGTTTCTGATTTCATGCTCCTCTTCCTCCACTTCTGATTTCTGGAGGAAATTTTCGACGTGATGAACCTTTATTGTGACAAGAAGCTCTTTTATTTTAATGGAAGGTTTGGTTTCTTTTATTCTTCTAGAGACAAGTTCATCTGATATAGATATCTCCTAAAATCTCTTCTCCAAGATATATTCAATGGCCTTACAGCAGCACAACACGTTGGACGGACCGAAACCGAGTGAAATTTTGCTTGTGGGCCCCTTTCACAGTTCAAAACTCAAGCCCGCGTAGCACATGCCCTCCACCTGAAATTTCGTCGGCAGCGAGATCTAGTGGGGATTGGGAGAGATTAAACGACGCGTGCGTGGAGTCATGAACTCGGGCTCCGGAAAAAGCTGCGGCGGCAGCGACCTTCCGAGTTTCACGGCACGGCCTTGCTTCGCCCCTCTTGAGCAGCTCACGGACTGCCCGTCTCGTTAATAGTGGGTCTTCACGTTTGACCCGCCGCGTCCCCACGCGGTGGTCTGGCACTCCACGGCGCCGAGGAGTGGATAAATCCCTCACAAGAATGAATCCCTCATAGGAACGAATCCCTCAAGTTTCCGAAACCCTGACCGCTGTACCCGCGAGAACTTCCTATTTTAGGCATGTGTGTGATCGGTGACTTCCGTTTTTCTCTTCGTGCCTTTCATTTTATCCTCGCCTCCCGTGAACAGATGGTTGGTTCAAAAAAGTACAGGATCAGGTTTACGTATTTGGCCACACGAAAGGAGAGCGCGGTGATAATTCTCTTTCGTTTTTCACGAAATATATTGTTCGCAAAACAGGTCAATCTTTCTAAAAGCTATATCTGGTTATAGTATTAAGTCGGTCATTTCAGCTCGTAACTATAAGGAAGTGTGCAAGTTTCCATCTCCTGGTTTTTTTGAACGCTCGCTTCCAAATGGGTGAGAGGTTTAGTCTGATAACGCAAGGTGTCCTTCCACTTAATTTTAATCTAATTAGCTGGCAATTATGCTCAGCCCTCAAATACGAAGTATAAAGTTCAGGATTCCAACTTGATTCATCCACACAGACACTGCACACCACAGGAAACACGGACAAGGTCAAGGGGCATAAGTAAATTTTTAATGTGCAATGAGAGAATCTCTCGCCTAAATGGTCTTAACGTGGAAAAACTTCGATTTTTTTCGGCCTCCATCTAAAAAACCGAGGAAAAACTTGAATCATATCCAGTGTGAAAATAAATACACTGATATTGCTAGAATTGATAATGAGTTTCGGTGGGTTTCCAGATGGGATACCATGATTCAGAAATATTCTTTATTCTCAACGCGTAATTATATCATATTGTTATGTAACCTCTTATATTCTGGTCGAGCTACATGCCAACGGTGAAGGAGCCACTTTTTTATTGGTAATTTGAACTCGCTAATAAACACTTCCTGTATAGTAGTTGTCTCAGACAATCATGTATTCTTAGGTTCTAAGGCTCGACAAATAATGACAGAGAACCCAGCTTTGCGGAAAGAATCGTTAAAGAATGTTGAAAATTTATGACTCTTAATGGTAACGTCAACTAGGTTAGAGAAAGCTTTCCCTATCATTTGAAAAGTTCCCCTGAGAAAGTATTTTCATTTGTTTTTAACTGAATAATACCAAGTTGGAGGAATTTCTTTTGAATAACTCAAATATAGGGCATAATTCATCTAGAATTCCGTCATCTGACTCCCATTAAGAGGTAACAGAATATAAATCTAGCTGCGGCCCTCTTTGATTTCAGCCACCTATTTTCAGGTGAATTCGTCTTTGGTATAATATGATCACTTATTTAATTCGAGTTCCCACTTCCCGACTCCATATCTTTGAAATGGGTATGGGTCGCACGTTATTTTTCTATGCCTATCATAAATAAAATTGTGAGGAGTGAAAAGAATCATTCACGAATTTCGTCTCATAAATTTGACAAATCGGTTAAGGTGGCATCCTTCGCGGTGATTCCTCGAATCCTCTCACGTACTGAGTGTTGTCAAACTCAGCGTAATGTTTCGGAGCCACCTACCAGGACTGTCGAATAAATACGCGAAATGAGGTCATAAAAACTTCAAAACTTAGTCTGCAAAATTTAGTCTACATTGATTTTGTCCCCTTCAAAGTACTCTCCATTCATTGCTATGCACTTATTCCAACTTCTTTTCCACTGTTTAAAGCACCCTTGGAAGTCCACAGCAGTTACGCTTTTTAGTTTTCTCGTCGTTTCTTGCTTTATTGTGTCCACATCTTCACAGGGATGTCCCTTCATCACATTTTTGAATTTTGGGAATAGGAAAAATACGCAGAGGGCGAGTTCTGGTGAATAAGGAGGATGATTAAGGATGGTGATTGAATTTTTTGCTATAAACTGTAGAACAATCAAAGCTGAATTTGTAATAGCATTGTCATGGTGAAGGATCCATCCATTATATTCGGTTAAAGTAGTGTGCACTGTTTATTTTCTTAAATTCAGTTCATCAGCTATCATTTGGACAGTTTTTCGACGATCGGTAAGGACAAGGGACCCCACACGATCAATGTTGACGTCAGCAAAGGTGGTTGAAGGTCGTCCCGGCCTTTAATCATCCGTGGGGTCTTGTCGGCCATATTCAAACAACTTAATCCACTTGAAAACGCATTTTTCTTCAGAGCATTATCTCCGTAAACAGCTGTCAACATTTCAGTAATTTCTTGATAACTTATACCGCACTTCACCAAAAAATTTGATGTTTATTAGTTTCTTGGTGATTTCGTCAATTTCCATTTTCGACAAACAGTAAAAACAAGGACAACGGAAACTAACATAACTGGCACCATACGCACAGCTCGACGATCCGCCAAGCACATACGGCTCATTGGATCTCAGATAACTAGGGCCGCTAGTGGGCGGGGCTATAGTCCGCGTCATCACCGCCAGATTACACCAGTTCGCGCATTTATTACAGAGACTACTTAGAATGCATTCGAGATTGAACATAACACCCAATGACAGTAACTTCCTGTAATAGGAAATTGAATATTTGATTGGGCCGTCAGACTTACGTATTAAAATGAAGCACGTACATATCTCCATATAATATTTGGTCCTTGCTGGTTTATAAACAAAATTTTGAATTTCTCCAGGCGAAGTATAATGGAAAGTTTCGTTTTCACGAGAAAACAATTGAATTTGAGATTTCAACGGAAATGTTGCTAAGTTCCACTGAGAACATTTTGACCATCCTCCGAAAGAAGTGCGTTGTTTGTCCACCTGTCTGTGATAGGTATTTCTGTGGGACGATAACTCAAAAATATTAATAATGAACAGGATCAAATTATATATTTAACATTCTTATTAAGAACAGATAAACGTAATAGAATTTGTCCAACCCACCGAAATGGACATTTTCTCCTCTTCTCGACGTCTGAAAGTGAAGGCGACCCAAAAAACCAATTAAAGACAGCAAGAGGTCTGGTATTTTTATATTAACTAAAATTGGAGGTTGCGAACGTATGCATGTCATAGATGCGTGTGTGGGGTCGGGAGTCATACTTGAGAGACGGGAAAGTGCGTTCGACGCGAATTCATGTCAACTTAATGAATCCGTGTTCCTTTTTAAGCGAGCTAGCGATGGCAGTGAGCTAGAGTAAAAATATAGCATTATTTTTAATTTTTTTAGCTCAATTGGCAGTCATAGAATCGGAGGCAACCATGACGGTCGTCTTAGCAACGAACGGTATAGCACGCAACCAACACCTGACACTAACTGAAATCGCTGAATGCTTTCATCTTGGTCAACATAACAAAGCTAGGCATGTTATTGTTTCAGGAGAATTGTTTTTGCTATGTGAGGTCATTATTAAATAAATTACAAAGGTATCGATAACACAGTAATCAACCCAAAGATCGGTTTGGTAGGAGACGGTAGAGTTCACCCAGAACTAAGCCCGACGGCGTGTGAAATTCACACATCAGGTTAGGGGGTTCCTTTCCCTGTACCAGTTATGGTTTCCCAGGAAGATCTGGTACCCGAAAAATCACATAGCTTGGGTGGAGCTGCAGGGGCCTGGTAATCGAACCCGTACCGTCCGGTCAGTAGTCCGACTCTCTGCCCCTGGACTACCGCGACACATTGGCATAATATTAATATGTATTTATCTGTTTGAAATTATATTGTTTAGTTCGGTTCTTGTAATAACCTAATCATTGTTTAGAACCGATTTTGTTTTTATTAGAATATTTCAACTATCTGCATGTACCCATAAGTTTTGCCCAAAGAAAAGTTAATAATGTTTAATTAGGTGGAAATTTGTAAAATTTTAACTCATAATAATGTTTTAAACACATCACCTCAGGAAATCGATTAAGGGTTAGTTCATCTCACTCCTAGAAGTTACCCTGTTTCTTGCCAACCCCTACGTGCTTAAATGCATATCGTACTTGCGCGATGGAATCGACGGAAGACAGCCTTCCATCACTTTCTTCTCAGAATTCTTTCGTGGCCTTCTTTTGAAAATTTTCCCTTCCATGTTCTTTACCATTAAGACCTTCAAGAGATATTGTGCCTCAGAATGTATTCCATTACTCTTCTTCTCCTCATTCTATTCCAGTTATTTTCCCCTTCCCTCATTCTTCGAAAGACTTCATCATTCGCTCGGCCTTTCCATTCATTTTCGTCAATCTTCTGCAGGCCCACATTTCCTTATCTCCGATAATGATACACATATCATCTGCGTCTCTCAGCCGGAGAAAATAAATGAAGCCCATAAATAGGTTTTTATGAATCTTTTCTATTTCCGTTCTGATTTAATACGGAACCATACAAATGCTTATATTTTTTTATTAAAATAAAAAGTTGAGTAAAATATTTTAAGAATATTTCAAAAAATAGGTACGCAGGAATCTTTCTAACATTCATTCATTTTGGTATTCTTCCGTTTAAGGTAGATTTTGGATAGGCAAATAGATAGACCAACGCCACATTTCTAAGCGTATAACACGTAATAGCGTGGAATTTTACAGGACAATAAATCCTTATTTAATATTTATTTCCAATTTTCAGGAAATATCATTGGTGAAGAGTGTTATCTTCAACAGTACTATCTGCAATATTTTAAATCAAAGCAACTTTTTGTATTTTATTGGTTCATGGATGTATGGACACTGGTTGGAATTTCTCTAAAACTTTTGCATTTTTGAAATTGATAAAAAAAACTTGCAAAACTAGATTTTCAGATTTGTTTAGAACATTTAAAAAAATACATACATAACATCACCCTTTTGACTTAATACTTCTTAAGGGTGTACCAGTTCACCTCCTCATAGTAACAGTCAGCTGCGAATGTAGCCAAAGAAAGTAAAAAGGAATGATATTTTGTTTAGGGGAATAAATTCCTGTGAAACGTAAAACTAAATGATTATCAAGAATTATCATTGTCCATGAAGGAAAAAACGTGATGAGATAATCCAAAACTATAAGAAACAAGTGTAATTTTTTTGCGTATTGATTCCCTTGGCAATCAATAGTTCGAATTAACAATCTCTTGTAGCGTGGACGTGGTAGTCCAGTGGTTAGAGCTCTTGGCTACTGACCGTAGAACACGGGTCCAATTCCCCCCGATATCCTAGCATTAACCCAAGCTGAGTGATTTTTCGGGTACCAGGTCATCCTGGAAAACCACAGGCAGCATAGCGAAAGGAATCCCTTACGCTGATGTGTAAATGCCACACACCGTGGGCTTAGTGCTAGAGGAGCTCCACCCTCACGAATATCAAACCGACCTTTGCATTTATTACTATGGTCCAATCCTAATTAGGATATCGGAATTAGTGTTGCCATCGAAAGATGCAGTCCTCCATTTCCCCCGTGAGGTCTTTCCATTTTCCCTTTTACGTTCATAAAAATTCCATTATTTCTCAATGTTTAACAAAATGAGCCTATTCCAGAAAACATCCTGCAGGTATACTCCAATTCAACATTAAATATGTGCACCAAATCCTTATTAATTATATTAATTATTGCATTAATGTCGCATAAACTTCACTACCACTACGGTAAACAACCTGGAAGATTGGTTTTGATACTTGAGTGTAGAATAGAAGTGGTTGAGCATAGCTCACCTCGCGCTAAGCAGTATGGCGAGCGAAATTCATCGATTGCGGGGGGTGGTGGGGACATTTCCCTTCCCTGTTGGCCCGACTGGCAACAAATTCGTTTTTAAAGCATTGTTAACCTAAATTTTAGTCTCCTCAGACACAGTTTTCGCTGGGGGTCTAGGTAAACAACAGCAAAATCGCCACTAATCCGAAGGAGTCGACGTCGAGAAATGGACAATTTGGCCTTTGTTTCCCACCCGAATCGAGCAGGTGGCCGCTCCTCTTCCAGGGTCCTCCTTCCATCGATCTATTTAAGGCCTTCGCCGCGGTACCCTTGCCTCGTGCTCTCAAAAAAAGACGCCCCAAGAGAGAGCGAGCGGGACTTGCGCACGCACGTACCTACGAGCGCGCACGCACAAACACAAACACACGCTCAAATAGCGAAGATTGGAAAGTGAAAGGATTTCCTCCCTCCTGGGTCCGCCGGCAGGTTGCGAGGGAGGGAGGGGGGAAGGGTGGGAAGGCTGGGAACGGTTTTGTGGGGAGTGAGACGGAGGTTTGGAGAGGGGGTGGCTGAGGGGGAGGGCGAAACCGGAGTGGCATGAGCGGTCCGCGAGACGGACGGCTCGAGCTGCCCGTACTCCCAGAGGGAGGGGGATTAAGTAACTGCGGCAACGCCTGTTATGTAGGATGACCATAAAAGAGTGCGAGAGGAACGGAGTGGGGGGAAGGGAAACCCCGAGGATATCGGCGGGGTGAGGGGAGACTTGGCGGCTGATCGGCAAGGCTTTGTCTCGTCTTCGGTCAGGGAGCCGCCGAGGCTTTTGGGACGTTCCCCCCACGGGTACTGGTGGAGGTGAGTCAGGAAGTGGGACATGAGGACTCGTCAGTGGGCAGTGCAGACCGTTTTGCCGGAAAGGAAATGGAAAGATTTTGGCTATGCATTAAAAGAAGTTATCTCCCATTCATTCCCACATGAATTAATGTCGTCTTATTGTGGGGAAGGCTTTTAGAGAATGAGTTATTGTAATATGTAATGTGGAATTTAAGTATATTTAGTGTCACGTTAGTCAGGATTTAGGAGAGCAGTAGTGTGTAGTGCCATGGTCCATCAAAAACCCACCGTCACCCTAGAACACCTTGTACGTAGAAATTTCAGCTTTCTTGCTCGCGTGAAAAGGAGTGACGGACAGACATACATAATATCACGAAAAATTGTTTTTTTTCTGGGTTTCCTCAGCCTCAAATATAAAATATCCGTTCACTACATATTTTACAGAGGATATATTGTACAACCACACAAAAAACCAACCAACCATACAACCTAAAAAGGCGCGACAGGAAGTCCGCTGTGCGGAGTCAGTGCTTTCCAGTACGCAACGCGATAAAGTTATTAGCATTTCAATTTCTCGTTTCAAAATGATATCCAAGATAACAAATTGTCGTAGCTTTATGATGATCCTTAAAAGAAATATTGGAACGGTTGGAGTTGTTTACATCCATGAACCACAGAATTATTTAATATGAATGATTTCAATTGGTTTAGAACACAACATTCCTAAATTTCATGATATTTTTTTAGTATAAAATGTCGTGATTAAATCTTTTCATATATAGTATGCTGCTTCATCAACAAAACTAAAATGATTTCGAAATGCTGTACTATCGGGCTTCAAATATCATTCGCAAAAATTTCAGAATAAGAACGCAGCTTGGTAAGCTCAAACGATGATTTCCAACTGTCTATTTCTTCCACACTATGATGATGACCAGCTGGGTCGATGTTTTCACGTCCTCCAAGTGGCAGCAACAATCTTCAGTTATTAGTAATAATTGCATCATAGAACCACGTAATTCATCATTAAATTACTTCGAGAAATTTCAAATGTCGCTTGTAAATTTAGGATTTAAAACATGTTGATTATGTCAACGGCATTTGAAATGTAGGCCCGTCTAAAGACAAGGAACATTTAAAATATTTGTGTCAATTTTACTCGCGTGTTTTTTTCTTAATATTCTGGTACAGTACGATAAAACTGAGAAAATTTTACACGTTTAAACAATTACTATGATAAATGGTCAAGGAATCTTTAAATATATATTAGTGCCAACTCCATTCATGTTTTTGATTTTTAATATTCTAGTATGATACGTAAATCTGTGGAAATTTTACACAATTTAATACTTACAGTGATAAATGGTCAATTTCACGTTAAATATTTGAATTGACCTTGGAAATCTTTGCTAGTGTAGTTGATGCTACGGCAAACGGTTCAGGCTTTGTAAATACGTATCTCTAGCCGTATAATTCTTCTTTGGGGAGTAGGGCAGGGTGAAACATCCCATCAGACCTTGGCCGGAACCGTGGCTATGATGTAAATCAGGCTGCCGTATACGTTCAAGGAGACGGTTAGGCAATGCTAATGGGAAGAATGTCTTTTTCCCCCGTCAGCGTTTTCCAAGCCCGGCCCCTAAGAAGATGGATGAAAAATCCTTTTCCCGAAGATTTAGTTGTGTAAATACGAAGGCAAGTGGCCAAATTTGAGCCGGAAGTTCCGGCTCAAGACATGGAGCGGCGGTAATCCGGGGTAGTTGTCATCGAATACGGGTTTCCCTGCGTCACTTCCCCTCTCTCTTTTGAGAGGGGAAGCTACCTGGCCTTAGGCGCCCTCCTTATGCGTGAAATGAATATGACCTCAACTGTCGAGAACCTCCTTAAAAGAATGTCTACCACTCATACGTGTGACAGTTCGATTGAACTTGAAAACTCTATTCGCAGTTCATTTTAGATTTACGACGACCTTATAACCCCTGTAAAACCCACTCATAGTTAGCGGATGACTCAGGATTCTGAGATAATCGAGACGTTTCCTTGCCCTTGAACGATGAAATGTATGGATTTTTCGAGGTCATTCCCGAAAACGTTTTGCTTAGTAAATTTTTCTCTTTAGAAACCATTTATAACTCGGTTACAATTGCAGAAAACCACCATTTACCCGATCGAGTGCCGTAGGTAATTCGGGTATTTCATCCTGTCATTATGTCGATCGTGCTCTCGTTTGCTTAGATGTGGGAAGGTTCAGACTTGGATGGATGGAAATCGCAATGATTTTTCTGTAATAACAGACTTTTTGGAGGGGCGGAAATGGACATTTTGCCAGTGAAGTTGAAAGATTGATGCTCGAAGATGTGGCTGGGAAACCTCACCGATCTAAAGGAAGGGGTCCTGGGTACATAATCGGTTGCGTACACGTGGTTCATTCGCCGACGATCGAGATGCGGAAATAAGGAAATGCCCACATTTATCTTTCTTTTCAAACTCACTCACAATTTAAACTGTAACAATCTCATGTTCCCATTCGATAAATGCATGTTTCTCCGTAGCTCTAATTATCTCCAATTAAAGAATTAGCAATTAGCTGCTACGACTTTATTAACTTTGTGTAAAACATTCCAAAAGCCATGATTTTATTTAAGAAGAGACTTACTTTCAAATTAATTCTTGACCTGCTTTCACCTACCTTAAATAAATTCCAGATACTCATCCAGGGGCCCTGTTGATGTATTTGGGTCGACAGCAAGTGTGTAGAATCGTAAGATAGAATAGGTAGTTTCAAAATAAATTTCATTCAAGACAACGCAACACTCAAAAGGACATATATGTATTTCGAGCGCTTAGTACCTACCACTCGTCACTACACCCTCAGTGATTTCTCATCAACTTAAGTTTTAGTTTTTCTGACTAGACTAGAATAAGGTATGATTACAATCCGAGAATTGGTTGAAAGCATAACTCTAAGCTGCCCTGTCATTCCAATCTTCTACATGTACTACAAACAACCTGACACCCTGCACTTTAATAAACGCTTTAATTCCGTATGCTACATGCTATCTCCCTCCATTTCGTAAACTACGGACGGCAGACCATCTTCACAACAGCTGCCTTACATTGGCTCTTGCCAGTTATCACGAGTCTTTATAGCTTAATCTTGCCTTTTAAAATATTACAATCTATTGATATTAACATACCGGGGACGATGAGATGCCCTATTTAAGAATTACCCGTAAATATAACGAAGGATGTACGATTTCCGGCGGTCGCAAATCAAAGGGAAACAACAACAAACAACGGAATTCCATCGTCAATCAAAATGGTCCGCGTCCATGTTTCCTGCTGCTTATAGATTTTTCCCAGCGCTGCCATTAAATCATTCAACAAGAACGGACTATTCTGAGAACTATTTTTTAACACCAGTGCCGCCCCAATAAAACCATATACAGATTAAATACCATGGTTTAAATCCCGTGGAGCATGGTACGGACTACTATGGATACGAATGGTCTTGAAATAAGGCGTCGAATTAAGATTACTGAGTATTTTATCGTATAAATTTTAAGAAGAGTAAGAGCTTGAAATCGCCGGAAGAATGTTCTTCTTGCCCATAATACACGATGCTTAAAATGATCGTTTCCATCATTTCTTCTGCATGCAATTATCACAAACCAATAACTGTATCTTTTCGAAATTTTTGCCTACCTCTTGCAATTTCTACATTTGTCTTCCTTACTATTTAACTCACGCGAGAGCGTTTTAAGTACTTACATTTCACCATCTTATAAAATATTGTGAAAATAAAACTGTAGGGGATCGGAATGGTGTGGTGGCTAACGAACGTACTGGCTTCCCACACAGGGGGCCCGAGTTCGAATCCCGGCGACAGATATTTTTCAGTGTCCCAATCCCTACTTGTTTGTGGAGGGCACTTTGAATTAGTACGTCATCCGTCGGATGGGACGCTAAGCTGCAGACCCCTTGGCGCCTTTCGTTAAGAGGAAGCTTATGCCAACGCCGGGTTTCTCTCCACTCATCCTTTCCTATCCATCCCATATGGCGCAAATGATCTCAGCTGTCGGTCTCCTCCCCTAAAATCTACTACTATAAAACTGTTCATCATCAGTAATGAAATAAAAAACGGCTTTAAGTACGCTTTGCACGCACGCAATTTGCATTTACACTATTTCAGTAACTTAAGCGGCATATAAAATTAACGGTACCGAATATAAAAACGCAGTCAATTTTACCTTTACCGCAAAAATTAATAACTTGGCGAAACTATCAAATAATGTCCATGCGTAATAAAAATGGGCAAGATTATTAAAAAACCTGTTATCATAATGAAATGCAATGCAAGAGGTTCAGCGTCTTCGGCACTATTCGCAAAAACGATTAATGCCATTTTAAAATAACAGTTTAATAGTAACCTATTTTTCAAAGAAAATATGGTGCTCGACCTCTATGTCAGGCAATATTCAGAAGGTTGATTAATTTAAAAACGAATGATCTATTTATTTCAATAGCTATAAGAACGAGAACATTTGTCGGCCGGGCTTTGTTTTAATCGATTCCTCATAGTTTTTTATCCTGGAACTTAGTCACCGTCTCCGAAAGGGGTACCTCTGGTGATGATTAGTGAACTACTACTAGCATTTATAGCACTGGAACCCATAGTATTAGTTGAAGTATTTGCAATTACTCTACCATCTTCCGCTTTATCTTTCCGTTTTCCCTCTTTTCATTGGGTAGTATTTGAGAGTTTAGTCTAATATTCATCCAGAGATTACCAAGTCCAGCGATTTTCTGTCAATTCATCTCAGTCAAACATGGAGTTTTATATTGCAGTCGCACTAGGAAATGCTTACAAAACTTAGTTAAATTTTGAAATTGAAAAATGGTTGGCAATCTGGCTTTTCCACAGAACATTTTTTTATTCACTACCTAGGTTTCGTTACAGTATAACATTATCAGGTCTGATGATCTTTTACCATAACGATACCTAGGTAGTGAATAAAAGAATTTCTGTGTGGAAAAGTCAAGTTGTTTATTTTTCAATTTCAATAAGAAGATTTTCCACCAAGTCAAACTAGAAACTGCTTTATTTATAAAGTTAAATCTAATTTTTTCCTGCATTTACCTTTTTCATGATTTCGTCCACTAATCTGGAAGACACAAATGACGATACATCTAATTCTACCCAACCTACTGCTATCAAACGATATTCTTCTACAGATAGATGGACGGGGGTTTCAGAAAAATAACACGTTGATGGGCAGTCCGGTTTGGCGTACTTCACACAAAAAATATTTTAATTGAATAGACAAATAATTGTTTAAAAAACGTAAATATGAGTCTCAGTGGATAGAAAAATTAGTAAATATTAATGATTATTATTATTATTTACATACTTCGTTGCAATTAGGCAATTTTCCTGGTGGCAACGGTCCAGTGTGATCACTGGTCACTCTTACAATGCACATACATACACACACAAGAAGAACAGATATGAGACAAAATGCTCGTACATTCAATGACACTTTTAAGATTACCGACCTCTCCTTTACCATCACACAAGGATTAGGTGTCACCACACGAGTACATACTACGCACCGTCCATCGCCACACTTCGTCCGTAATCACGTACTCTTCAATTTCATATATCCGTTCAAAATCGCGTCCCGTTAACACATTATTCATAGCACAAGTACATACGGTTTTATCACGTACATTTCTCACTCACACGTTTTTAAGGAGAGCATACACCTCGTTTTAAATTTATTTAATGAATAAGGTAAGGACTTAAAGATATCCTCAGGTAACTCATTCCATTCTTTTATTCCACGATTGAGGAAGGAGTTTTTTTTAATGTTTGTTTTGTGCCCTCTATGTTTTATTTTGAACTGATGGTCCTTCCGCCCAATGTAATTTGGTTTGTCTAATCTTTCTGAGAAATATTATGAAGTTCCAGATAAAAAGGATGGCGTGTTTCAGAAAAGGCATTTTCTATGCGTACATATTTAAACTATTGAGGGATATGAAATTAAACTTACAATAACTTCCCAAAAATTCGGTTTGTTTTAAATGTATAACGCATGGAAGTCACAGCAATGCATCTATCTTCGATATAGAGTAAGGTGAGGATTGATCTTCATAGTATCTCTGGTGGTGGAATTAGGAATGTGCAATTTCTTCAAAAGAAATCTTCATCTCTGCAAACCATTACTCAGTTGTAATGTGAGATTTCAATATGTTTAGTACCCTGCAAGCCATCGCTAGGGTGTGTGGCGGGGGGTGAATGCATACTAGATTAATTTGGACCCGAATATTTTTATCCCTACCGCGGTCAGACCATTTTATTCTGATCCCTTATCGTTTGAGGAAAAAATGACCTCTTAAACCATCTGTTCTACACTTGATCTCTCTAATTTTATTGGCATGATCACACCCACCATAATATGACGGGGGTAATATAATATTTTCAACATCATTGCTACAGAGACATCATTCCAATTTATGCAAAAGATTTAATCTGTAAAAAAACCTTCGCACCGTGAGTGATTCCCAGTCTAGCTCCTCAAATATTTTGGATTTTTTCAGGAAAATATTGGATAAAAATGCTATCTATCACTTCCTGAATAAGTGTATGCAAAGGATGAACTGATTCAGGAAGTAATAGATATATAACCGTGTATAATTTTGGGGCGAGATTGGGACTATGGAGTCCCTACTACCATCAATAGTCATAACATAAATTAATTACATCATTCAAGTGATAACGTATGCATTACTCGTAACTCACTCCATAGACAAACACCAAAATAGCAACGTTACTGACTTTAGGAGCGAGTGACTTTGGATTCTAACGGAATCACTTGAACTCATCAGGAATATAAGTACTCGTTTCTTTTGATTCATCGAAGCAGTCAGTCATTCGAATTTTTTTCCACTCACTCACTGTAAACTCCGCGAGTCCTTCGATTCTCCGAGTCGTATCGGAGTCACGGGAAGACTCTTCTTTTAAATTAGCAGCGCAGTAATCTGCTCCAAGTATTCCAAACGTTCGCTAAATATTCGTTAATCTTCTTCCGAATGACTCCAGTCATCACACTCACTTGAGTGACTCGTTCAATTGAACGATTCGCGACTGATCGTTCCAACTCCACTCGGCACAATTTCCACCATCCCAGTTTGTTCGTTAAGAATCACGTACGTCCCTAGGTTTGCGCAATGGATTGTGTGGCAAACACCGTCAGTTGTGTTTCCATAACGTTATCCTTTCGCCCAGGTAGCGTAGTACGTGGTAACATGGCTCAACTCAAGAGTTGCAAAGAGGCGGTCACTGTTCCACGAGAGGAGACATGGGGAGGTGACGAGGGGGAGGAGGCCTGCCGTGGATGATGATCCTCATGGAGGGACGGTAGGATAAGAGGCGGGGTCGCCTGAAGGGACGGCTCCCTCCCACAGAGGGAAGGTAGGGTATGTCTGCCCGGAGGAGCGGCCACCTCTCCTCGGGGAAAGTGAATGGATTTTATTAAAAGGGGGAACCTATATCTTCGTTCTTTTAAAACTAAAATTATCTCTTACAACACCCTTAAAATATCAAAACTTTATCTTGAATTCAAAATTTAAGACCGTTTGGAAGGAAAGGGGGCAAATGAATGAAGTTGAGTTGGTGAAGTACTGAAGACTGATATAGAGGGGAGGAGGTTCGGCAAGCTAGGTAGGAGGAAGACCATAGGTACTTTGGATGGAATGACAGGTGGCAGAAAGTATGCATAGTTGAAGAAGGATTCATTGCAGAGTGGGGTAACACATTGTGTTCTTTTAGGTGAGGCTTAGAAATATAGTTATATCTAATAATTTCTAATATTTAAATATACCATAAACATAGTAATCAGGACAAAGGTTGGTTTGGTAGGTGATGGTAGGGTCCACTCAATACTAAGCCCTACACAGCATGTGAAATTTACTCATCAGATTAGGGAGGCCAGCCCCTTTCCCTGTGCCAGTTATGGTTTCCCAGAAAGATCTGGTATCAGAAAAATCACATAGTTTGGGTGGAGCTGAGGGTGCCCAGACAGGCTTGCCCATGAATCGAACCCAGCCCCTCTAACTATTAATTATAGATACCTATATATAATAACTATTTATACCTACTAAATTTTCAGTAAAACATAGTGGTGCCACTTCAGTATAAGGAAATGCAGATTGTGGAGCTAAAAATAAATCAGCTAGAGAACTTCATGTGCATTCTTACTGTACATTCTTTGAAGACGGAAAACTGAGAAATTATTAGACAGCGTGAAAAAGACAAATATTTAAAACAAGTTTTTCCAGAGCGTCTACAATAAAGATACAAATGCACCAAACGATCCTCCACACCCACCCGGGAAACACATGACGGATATAACACTGACCAAAAAAGGAATAGAACAACTGCTCCATAGTATCAAAGCAAACATAGTACCTGGTCTGGAAGAAATACCTGCTATAATATTAAAGGAATTAGCCTAAGACATTGCCTCGTCTTTTTAGAAATTATTTTCTTAAAATCGATAGAAGATGGCTCAGTACCTCGCGACTGGAAGCTAGCCCATATAACTCCCATCTATAAGGTGGCGATAGGGATAAACCAACAAATTACCAAGCCATTTCTTTGACATCGATCTCTTGTAAAATATTAGAACACATTATTATCAGTAATAATATGAGATTTCTTGATAGTAGGAAAATACTAAGCCACAACCAGCACGGATTTAGGAAGAGCAGATCTTGCAAAACACAATGAGGTCTTTTCATTCACGATATACTTAGATTGGGAGAAAACAACACACAATTCGACACAGTATCGCTAGATTTCAAAAAAGCCTTCAATAAAGTTCTACACAATAAATTGTTTCACAAATTTAAATGCTATGGAATCAATGAGAAAATTATTAATTGGATTAGAGACTCCTTGTCAAATCACAAACAAATAGCAGTCATCGATGTGTTGTGCTCAACGGATAGAGATGTAACTTCGGGCATCCCCCAGGGAAGTGTAACAGGGCCTCTTCTCTTCTTAATATACATGAATTACCTAAGCACGCATGTTAGTAGCAATCTCAGGTTATTTGCTGATGACATGGTGGTATGAAGGGAAATGCGGAGCCAACTAGACCATGAGCTACTCTCTAGAGACTTGCACAAAATCTTGGATTGGTGCAAGAAATGGGGAATCATGGTTAATATATACAAATGAGCAGTTTTGAAATTTTGGAACAACGGAAGTGGCAAACAGGAAATAAACTACCAAACAGAGGGTTCAGTACTAACTACGGCCCAACAAGTTAAATATTTGGGGGTAGTTCTAACTCCATGCCTTTCATGGGGAGCACATATCAGGACCATATGCAAATCCGCTTTAAAGAAACTGGGCTTCATTAAACTGGTGGTAGGGAAATGTAATGAGGAAGTTAAAGAGAGGTGTTATTTTGCTCTAGTTAGACCTAATTTGGAATATGCCAAAGTGTTTGGGATCCTTGGGAGAAACTTTGGCAAAAAGAATTAGATAAAGTCCAGAGAAAATCCACCAAATTCGTTAAAAATTGCTATAATCAGAATACAAGTGTGACAGGTCTCATAGGGGATTTAGGCTGGGAGCCACTTGAAATATGAAGAGAATAAGCAAGACTAAGACTTTTAGGAAGATTCAGAACCAACTAGTTTAACGATGACACTAAAGGAATTATAATGTTACATTAATATTACACTACTAAGGTAGATCAGACCACACAGATAAAATAAGGGAGATAGATTCAAATACTCATTCTTTCCCAGAACAATCAGAAATCATAATAGTAAGAAACCAAAGTCACTTTAGAAATATAAAAAGAATTTAATTTACAAATCTGAACAAAATTAAACTTTACAAAGTTATTAGGTGTATCTGTAGGTGCATGTGTATGAGTTGTATGTTAGTTGGCAGTATGTGTGTGGGTTGTAAGGGTTTTTGCATGAATGTACACCACGTTTTGCTTGCAGACTATATAAATTTGTGGTTTTTGCAAGCGTTTTCTTTTCTTAACTACGGATGGTGCCTTAACACCCCCCACCACACGCCCTTGCAGCGGCTTGTGGGGTATTAAGTAAATGTAGATGCGATTTTTATTAGTACTTGAAACCTATTACCTTGATACTATTGCTACTTTATGCAATTTGCACTATGACTTCCTCAGATTGGCCTTATTTACTATTTCTTCTATTAAAGAGATGACAGTATTGACTGAACTAGTATTATATCTGCCATGTGACAGATTTGGTTTAAATTCAATGATTTTGATTTTTAACTACATCAGGCTTGTTCTTACCATGTGGAGTCTTATGATTTCAAAATTTCTAGATAAATACTAAACTGATAAAAATATTACATCCCATTAATCCTTAGGCTTCTGCAAACTTGGTCTGATGATGGATCCATGCTCCTTCTGGGAATTACCGTTGTGTAGGTGAGTTAATGGACAACTGTTTCTCCCCCAGTCCTATGAACTCACCTATGCAATAGTAATTCCTGGAAACAGCATGGATCCAACCTAACAAAGATACAAGATATTTTTTCTGAAATTTTCTGAGGTCGGAAACTATTCAGACCACCCAATTGTATTAATTTGTCATGACCACATACATGACCAGTGGTTAATAGTAAAAAAAAAACCTGTGTGTAGTTTTTACCCTGATTTTAAATTAACATTGGCAAACTAAAGTGCTGGCCTAAGTGGATGTGGAGAGTAAAACAGTATTTATTTAACAGCTTACTATAATGAAGCTTTTAATTCAAAGCTTGAAAAAATATTTTATTCACTGAGACCAGAAATAAACAACCAGATTGCTTTTAAAGAAATGTGAACTTTTTAAAATAAACAGTTACAAAAAATACATGTTAATGACAACCATAACATTGAGAATTTTTAAAAGATTCATCAACATTTTAGCTAGTGTCACCACTGGCAATAATATTAGAAAAAAGTTTTTTCATTGACTATTTACCTAGGCCCAGTAATAAGTTGCAAAATGCAATCCTGGTAATATGCAACATACACTAGAGTTATTACTGCTAGTTATAAAAATAGAGCTACTAAGTAATATCACATTCTTCAAAACATATGAAAAATATTTTAATCAGCCCTCAGCTTCTTAATCACAGATTTTCCCCTGAAACAAGAGACATTTGTAATAATATCATAATTCCATGGTTATTATTAACATCTAAGCAAGTGCATTTTAATTACTGTAAATAAATATACATTAATATTGCTAACGTTGTGTTAGTAGATAGACTGAAATGTGATCTAACATTAATTGTAAGACTTACTGTGAGTTGCGACTGACTTCATAATATCTATCTAGATTCCCCTCCTTTGCTAAGGATTCCACAAACTTCTCGTCATGAGTTATGACGATGAGCTGGAAATTTTTTTGAGTGAATCTCCTCTTAACAATCCTGATTTAAAAACAAAATTGTTACAACATCGGCTTTAAATTTTACTTCACAATAATTTTGAAAATTCACAGTCAGAAAACTTACTCAGCAAGGGCTTCACTTAGACTGATGCTATTATTGTAGTCCAGGTTAGCTGTGGGCTCATCCAATGCAAAAACACCACACTTGGCACTGAAAGTCTCTGCAAGGGCTATGCGAATGATAAGGCATGCAAGCATCTGAAACAACCCAAGGGGGAACTTAACATTACAAATATAAAACAAACGGGTGGTAATGAAAAGTGATACTAAACTCTCCATACTTTTTCAGGACTGCAAAATGTTACTTTACAGGTATATTTCATGCTTTTCTTACATTTTGTATCAATAGATCACATCCAGCCATTCAGAAGAGGAAATAGAAGGTGAATACGAACAACTGGAAGAGGTTCTAGGAACAGGAAAAGGGAAGGAAAACCTCATCATAATGGGTGATTGGAACGCTGTGGTCGGCGAGGGGCAAGAGGGAAGTAGTGTGGGATATTTCAGACTGAGAAAGCGAAATGCCACCAGAGAGAGACTGATAGAATTCTGCAACGAGAAAAATATGATAGTGGTAAACACCATCTTCAATCAACATCCGAGAAGAAGATACACATGGAAGATGCCTGGAGACAAAGGACAATTTCAAATAGACTACATCTTTGTCAGGAGGAGATACAAGAACCAAGTTAAGAAGTGTAAAAGTTATCTCGGCGCAGATATAAATAGCGTTCACAACGTGGTTATCATGGACAGCAGACTACAGCAGCGATACAAGAAGATGAAGAAAGAAACAAAACAACCCAGATGGAACACAAAAATACTGGAAGAAAAGTGCTCAAGGGAGAAGTTCACCGTGGCTATCGAAAGAGAAATAGAAGTAAATAATGAAATACCAGCACAGACGAGCTCCTTGTGAGTAAGGCAGAAATATGTAAGAATCCATGGATGACAGTTCAAATAAGAGAGCTCATAGGCGAAAGAAGAAAATCCAAGAATCCAAGAAATGAGAGTGAAGAAGCCCTCTATAAACAGTTGCAGAACAAGATAATACGAGAGTGCAAGAAGGCAAAGGAAGAATGGATAGAAAGTTGCTGCGAAGAAAGAAATGACAGCATGAAAAAGGGAAATAGTGAGATGGCTTATAAACTAGTGAAGAGGCAATTCAGAGAAAGGAAAACAAAACTAATGGAAAAATACTAATAGATGATGATGACATTGGGAATAGATGGAAAGAATATATTGAAGTGCTCTATCAAGCTCCCAAACCACTAGAAGATGGCCTAATTAAAGATGAAAGCATGATAAGTAAAGACAATCGGGGCCCTCAGATACTACGAAGTGAATTCATGCGAGCCGTGGCAGACCTGAGAAACAACAAGGCACCAGGAGTTTACAAAATAAATGGAGAAATAATCAAGGTCTCTTGATTATTTCTCCATTTCTCTCCAAACTCGGGGTCAAAGGGAAGGATGCCCTCTTTGGAATAATCAAAGATAGCTACGACGGCGGAAAGATACCAGAAGACTTTGAGAAAAGTATAATGAGTGCAATACCAAATAAACCGAAAACAGATAAATGCAAAGAACACAGAACATTGAGCCTGGTGACTAAAGCATCAAAAATCCTTACTCGGATAATTAGCCGAAGAATAGAAGGAAGGATAGAAGGAGACCTCTCAGAAAACCAATTCAGGTTCAGGAAAAACCGAGGAGCAAGTGAGGCAATTCTCAGCTCAGGAGAAGGCCTTCGACATTGTCGAATGGAACAAGATGTTCAAGATACTAGAAGCACTTGGACTGCATTACAACGACAGAAGAATTTTCCATAACCTCTACAAGAATCAGGTTACAAGAATGCAAACGAAAAATGGGAGAAAAATAGAAGCCAAAATAAACAAAAGAGTAAGACAAGGATGTAACACCAGCAATATTCAACTTATACCTGGAAGAGGCAATAAAAGAAACACAAGAATTGGGTATCAAAGGAGTTGAGGTAAATGGAGAGGAAATCAACATGCTGATGACATTGCAGTGGTGGTCGAAACGCGAGAAGATCTGCAAGCAACACTAAATGCTATGGGCCAAGTACTGGGGGAATAAAATATGAACATCAACAAGAAGAAAACTAAAATCCTTGGGTGCGATCACCATTCGAGGGGTGAAACTAGAACAAGGGGAATCCTTCATCTACCTGAGCAGCAGCATAACATGGGATGGAAGAAGTTCGACCGACATCAAGCGAAATATAGCCCAAGCTAAGAATGCATTCATGAAGAAGAGGCAATTAATATCTTCAACGAACCTAAGGAAACATTTTGTCATGACTTTCGTGTGGAGCATGGCACTCTAGGGTTCCGAGACTTGGAACATTGGAAAAGTGGACCAACAAAGAATAGAAGCCTTTGAAACATGGTGCTGGAGGAGAATGCTGAAGATTATATGGACAGACAAAGTGAGAAACAAGGAAGTATAAAGAAGAGCAGAAGAGGATAAAACCATTCGGAGAACTATACAGCTAAGAAGAAATAGATTGATTGGACACACATTGAGGCACAATGGATTGATTAGGAATATAAAAAAACCATAAACACAGTAATCAACCCGAAGGTCAGTTTAGTAGGTGATGGTAGAGCTCACCCTTGTACCAAGCCCAACGGCGTGTGAATATTCACACATCAGGGTAGGGGAGCCAGTTCCCTTCCCTGTGCCAGTTATGGTTTCCCAGGAAGATCTGATACCCGAAAAATCAACTAGCTTGGGTGGAGCTGCAGGTGCCCAAAGTGCCTTACCCGGGAATCGAACCCGGGACCCTCCGGTCAGTAATCTAATACTCTACCCGCTAGACCACCGCGACCCGCGATTAGGAATATAATAGAAGGAATGATCACACAAGGAAGACTGAGAGACATGTACATCAGACAAATTAAGCAAGACGTAAAACAGAAAGCAGTGTCTGTTCCTCAGTGAGGCGGCTGCAAAGCTAGAATGGGAACATGGAATGTCAGGACAATGCTGAGGATAGGCAAATTAGATAATATTAAGCGAGGGATGTAAAAGAGGTAATATAAATGTTTTAGGTTTATGCGACGTGCAATGTAAGGATAGCGGGGATTACTGGAGTGATAGTTATAGAATAATATACAGAGGCGTGGATATGAGGCAATGAGGTGTTACCATATTACTGACTATAAAAGTAGGAAGATGTGTAGTCAACACATAATAAGCAACGGATGGATATTGTTAGTAGAGATACGTTAAAGCAGATCTGACGATCTTGGCCATTGCTCAGGTATACATGCCACAGAGCAACCATAAAGAGGAAAAAGTCAATGGGATGTACCATTAGTTAGAGGGCCTATTCCCATGTATTCTTGCAAGGAAACATTTGATAATGATGGGGGATTGGAATGCGATGGTAGGCCAAAGAAGAGATGGTGATGAGGTGCGGGGCTACAGTTTAGGCACAAGGAATCAACGCGGGGAGAAAGCAATTGAATTCTGCAGGAGACAGGGGTTAGTCATCACTAACACATGGTTTAGACACCATAAAAGGCGTAGGTATACATGGAAAATGCCAGGTGACTCAGAAAGGTATCAGTTAGATTATATTATGGTTAGGCACAGGTTTAGGAACAGTGTGATAAATTCGCACAGTTTCCCAGGAGCGGATGCGGACTCTGACCACAATTTAGTTGCTATGAAATGTAATGTTCGTTTCAAGAAGATAAGGCAAGGGCGGCGGGTTAGGAAATGGAATTTAGAAGCAGTAAATGGATTAATGAGGAAGGAGTATCAGCAGGCTGTAGAGAAAATCATGGATGACGGTAAAGAGCTGAGTAATATCGAAGAAAAATGGGAATGTATCAAGCAAGGGATATTGGAAGCCACAAAAGACACTATAGGAACCGTTAATGGGAAAAGGATAAGGAAACCATGGGTAACAGATGAGATGATTGCAAAGATGGATGAGAGAAGAAGTAGGAAGAATGTAAGCACAGAGTTAGGCAAAATGAAGTACAAAGAGTTAAACAATAAATTGAGAAGGGCCACAAAAAAAGCAAAGGAAGAATGGTGAACAACGCAATGCGAGGATATGGAAAGTTTACAGAGGAAGGGTGTGAAATAGGTGCGCTATACAGCAAGGTTAAGTTATCATCGGGAAGTAAGAATGCAGGATTTGTGCTAACAGTTAAAGATAAGTGGAGTAAGAATAGTTGACACAGAAAACATTCAAGAGAGATGGAAGGAATATATAGAAACACTGTATGATAGAGAACTTAGGCCAACAAGGTTAGACATAGAAAAGGAACATGAGGTAGAAGAAGATAGCTTAGGTCCAGGCATACTCGACGATGAAATAGAAAGGGCATTAAAGGAGATGAAAGCTAATAAGGCCGTGGGGGTGGACAACATTCCTGTGGAACTGTTGAAATGTTTAGGAAAATGTGGGAAGAAGACAGATTCATAGTATCTATGAGGAAGGAATCTGGCCGGAGGATTTTGTGAGGTCAGTGTTAGTTCCTATTCCGAAAAAAGTAAAGCCTACATGATGTGAGGGGATGTTAGGGGATGATCAGTTTTGGTTTAGGAAGGGGATAGGTTCGCATGATGCCATTGCAGTAATGAGATCACTAATTGAGAGGAATATAGAATACAATCAGGACGTTTTTGCCTGTTCCGTAGATTTCAAAAAAGCATTTGATAGAGTGAAATGTGAAAAGTAATGTGTGTATTGCAGAAAATAGGAATGAATTGGAGGGACAGGAGACTGATCCACAACCTGCACATGTCTCTGACTGCTCAGGTGCCAGTGGGGAGCGGAGAATCCGGATGGGCAGTGTTAGGAAGATATGTAAGGCAGGGTTGCCCAGTGGCACCGGTGCCATTCAAAGTATATGTGGAGGAAATGATTAAAGAGGCATGGGAAGACCTAGAAATAGGAATGCAAGCCTGAGGGGAATTTGTAAAATCCATCAGGTTTGCTGATGACCAAGCATTAGCTGCTCAGTCAGCCAAGGAGTTGCAAGCATTGCTGAGTGAATTGGAGGTTCAGTGCGATAGATATGGGATGAGAATCAATATTAATAAAACAAAGGTTATGCAATTTTCCAGAAAGAAAAAGGCTAAGCTAAATATTAAAACAGGCGGGGGCGCTTTGCCCAATATGGGCAAAGTGGTAGGGATGTAAGGAGAAGAATTGCGCTAGGCAAGGAGGCTTTCTCAAGGAGGAGGGAGTTGATGACGGGGATGTTGAGTAGGGATGTTAAGACAAGACTCGTAAAAACTCTGATATGGAGCGTAGCTATGTATGGTGCGGAAACGTGGTCACTGAAGCAGGAGGATAGACGTAGATTGGAGGCTTTTGAAATGTGGGTGTGGAGAAGAATGGAGAAGGTGAAATGGACCGAAAGGAAAACAAATGAGGAAGTACTGGAGATGGTGGGTGGGGAGAGGAGTTTGTTGGGAGAAATCCTATGGAGGCAGGAAAATTGGATGAAAGGCGTATTGAGCGGCAGTGGGATGTTGAAGAAGCTAATAGAGGGGAGAATGTTAGGCAAACAAGGAGAGGGCAGGAACAGGTTAGGGATGTTTGACGGGATGAAGGGAGGAAGGAAGTACACAGAGATGAAGAGGGACCTGATGTAGAGTAGGTTGCTGAATTGTGTTTTGTTTGAAGCCACAAATTATCTATTTGATAGTTGTGTCCATCCAAAAACTTACCTTATCCAGTAGATTACCTTAAAAAACGTATAAAGCAGGTGATAGCAAAAAATTGAAAAATTAATTCTTTTGGAAACTACAAACATTGCCAAAACAATGAGCTTTTATCATCTACTCAAAAACTAAATTATCAATTTGCAATCCAATTTACACTCTGTCATAGGCACATTCTTCAACAATGTTTTTTTTTAAGGTAATCTACCGGATTAAGTAGGTTTTTGGATGGACACAACTATCAAATAAATATTTTGTGGTTTCAAACAAAGCATAATCCAGCAACCAAATCTACATCAGGTCCCTCTTCATCTATGTGTATTTCCTTCCTCCCTTCATCCCGTCCAACATCCCTATCCTGTTCCTGCCCTTTTCTCGATTGCCCAACATTCTCCCTTCTATTACCTTGTTCAACATTCCACTGCCACTCAATATGCCTTTCATCCATTTTTCCTTCCTCCGTAGGATTTCTCCCAATAAACCCCTCTCCTTGCCCACCATCCCTAATACTTCCTCATTTGTTTTCCTTTCGGTCCATTTCACCTCCATTCTTCTCGACATCCACATTTCAAAAGCCTCCAATCTACGTCCATCCTCCTGCTTCAGCGACCACATTTCTGTACCATACATAGCTACGCTCCATATCAGAGTTTTTACGAGTCTTGTCTTAACCTCCCTTCTCAACATTCCTGTCATCAACTCCCTCCTCCTTGAGAAAGCCTCCTTGCCTACCGCAATTCTTCTCCTTACATCCCTACTAATTTGTTCCAAAACACTTCCGAGATATATAAACTGTTCTACCTGCTCTATTTTTTCCCCTCCTATTTTAATGTTTAGCTTAGCCTTTTTCTTTCTGGAAAATTGCATAACCTTTGTTTTATTAATATTGATTCTCATCCCATATCTATCGCACTGAACCTCCAATTCACTCAGCAATGCTTGCAAACCCTTGGCTGACTGACGAACTGAAGCTTGGTCATCAGCGAACCTGACGGATTTTACAAATTCCCCTCCGGCTTGCATTCCTATTTCCAGGTCTTCCTATGCCTCTTTAATCATTTCCTCCACATATACTTTGAATGGCACCGGTGCCAATGGGCAACCCTGCCTTACATATCTTCCTAACACTGCCCATCCGGACTCTCCATTCCCCACTCACAGCTGAGCAGTCTGAGACATGTACAGGTTGCAGATCAGTCTCCTGTCCCTCCAATTCATTCCTATTTTCTGCAATACACAGATTAATGGTTCTCAATTCACTCTATCAAACGATTTTTCGAAATCCACGGAATAGACAAAAACGTCCCGATTGTATTCTATATTCCTCTCAATTAGTGATCTCATTACTGCAATGGCATCACGCGTACCTCTTCCCTTCCTAAACCCAAACTGATCATCCCCTAACATCCCCTCACATCATGTAGGCTTTAACTTTTTCGGAATAGGAACTAACACTGACCTCACAAAATCCTCCAGCCAGATTTCTTCCTCATATATACTACGAATTTTCCTAAATATTTCAATCGTTCCACAGGAATGTTGTCTACCCCAACAACCTCATTTGGTTTCATCTCCCAAAATGCCATTTCTATTTCATCGTCGAGTATGCCTGGACCTAAGCAATCTTCTTCTACCTCATGTTCCTTTTCCATGCCTAACATTGTTGGCCAAAGGTCTTTACATACAGTGTTTCTATATTTTTCTTCCATCACTCTTGGATCTTTTTTGTGTCAACTATTATCTCACCCCACTTATCTTTAACTGTTAACACAGAACCTGCCTTCTTACTTCCCGACAAGACCAAGTTCGCTTTATTTGTGGCTCATCTCAATTTATTGTTTAACTCTTTGCACTTCATTTTGCCTAACTCTGTGTTTACATTTTTCCATCTTCTTTTCACATCCATCTTTGCAATCATCTCATCCGTTACCCATGGTTTCCTTATTCTTTTCCCATTAACGGTTCCTATAGTGTCTTTTGCGGCTTTCTATATCACTGTCTTGATGCATTCCCATTTATCTTCGATAATACTCAGCTCTTTACCGTCTACCATGATTTTCTCTACAGCCTGCTGATACTCCTTCCTTGTTAATTCATTTAATGCTTCTACATTCCATTTCCTCACCTGCCGCCCATGCCTTATCTTTTTGAAATGGATGCTACATTTCATAACAAATGAATTGTGGTTCGTATCCACTCCTGGGAAGCTGTACGAATTAATCACACTGTCCCCTAAACCTGTGCCTAACCAGAATATAATCTAACTGAAACCTTTCTGAGTCACCTGGCATTTTCCATGTATACCTACGCCTTTTGTGGTGTCTAAACCATGTGTTGGTGATGACTAACCCGTCTCCTGCAAAATTCAATTGCTTCCTCCCTGCATTCATTCCTTGTGCCTAACTCATAGTCCCCCACCTCATCACCATCTCTTCCTTCGCCTACCGTCGCATTCTAATCCCCCATCACTATCAAGTGTTTCCCTACAGGAACACTCGCGATGATATCCTCTAACTCATCATACATCCTATCGACTTCTTCCTCCTTGTGGTTGCTCGGTGGCATGTATACCTGAACAATGACCAAGTTCGTTGGTTATACCAGTAATATTCTATCCGTTGCTCTATGTTGACTACACTTCTTCCTACCACTTTATTTAATATTATGGCAACCCCTCGTTGGCTCTCGTCCCTGCCCCTGTATATCACTCTATAATTGTCACTCCAGTAATACCCGCTATCCTTCCATCTCACCTTGCAGAGACCTAAAACGTCTATATTACCTCTTTCCATCTCTCGCTTAATATTTTCTAATTTGCCTGTCCTCAACATTGTCCTGACATTCCATGTTCCTATACTAACTGCTTTCGTCTACTGTCCTGCTGCTGTTATTTCTCCCCTGCAAGGGTTTCGTGGGATGACAACCGCGGAAACCTTGCCTCCCCTGCTGCCGGGCACAACACATGGCCCCTTGGGTTGAGTACCACAGTTGCCAGGACTCAATTTCCCTATACTGTCCATCGTTAAAATCTTGGGAATAATAATTTAGGGGGTTTCCCATTGCCTTCCTCAATAGTGTTTTTAACGTGACACCATCATTTAATGGCCGCCCCACTGGGGTCAGATACCTTTGCAGCCGCCTCACTGAGGAACAGACACTGCGTGGACTACCTTTCGTCTGGCTTCTAACCTTCATCCAAACTGACATAGGTGACCCAACCAGAGCAATTATTATTACTCCCGCCAGCTCTCTATACATCTAGGGGTCATCGGAATGCACAAGCCCTTCCACCACGTCAAGGTTGAAGTCCATTGGGGGGGGCAATTTATGTGTGTGGATCTAATTCAATCACACATGTCCTCACAGAGAAGAAATGGATACTAACAGTGGTGAAACACTGTTGATGACTTTGAAAGTGACATTATTTCACATTAACCTTCCAAGGCTAGCCCAGCTTTACAATAAAATGAAAAATTAAATTTGAATGTTCATTCACTCAAAAAATAGGGGAGATCTTTTATTTGGGCACTCTTAATTCCAACTTCCAGGAATAGTGTTACATTTTCTGACTCCATGGATGAAAAGCAATGCAAATGTAATACTCGAATGGTTTTTGTCCATGCCTCATTATGACTAATTGAAAACCAATTCATTCCTTACTACCTATTTAATTTTTCCCCAGACAAACTGGCAATCAGACCACTTGTTTTAAGTTCACCATAAAAGTAAATATTTAGAAAGACATTTGAAAAAAACAGATGTGTCAACTTTCTTGATGCATGAAGAAGTCATTAGCATCATCAGGTGATGATAATGCTAATGACTAAATTCAGGATTGAATGTTATGTGAATGCATTAAATCTGGTTTATATGACATTTTTAATTGTGGCTTTGTAAAAGTTTTCATAAACAAATTAACTGAAATGACTTATGAAATAATTCAGAAGGTAATTCAAGACATACTTGACTTTTCAGTCAAAAACACAAATGACATCAGGAAAAAGGTATTAAATATAGATTCCATATGAAAAAATATTATGGAGAATAACATACCCTTTGTCCTGCACTGCATCGGTCTCTCATATCAACTTCAATTCCATTTTTCATCATAACTACTCTGTATTTATAGGAACGCCGATTTTCAGTCACTATAAAGAAATGTTTGCATTATGATGTTGAACTACACAAAAAAATGCTATTCATAAACTGGAACAGCAGGAACAGTAGGAACAGTTTACTTATCTCAGAAGTATTCCAGGTCAAAATGGCCAAAGTAGGAGGGACATAAGAAGAAGTATTACATTAGGCAAAGAAGCTTTCATCAGGAGAGAATTTGTGGTAGAAACATTGAGTCATCATTTTTAGGAAAGACTGATATATGAGGAGAAAGATGGATAAGGTGAAATGGACAAAAAGAAAAATAAGAAATGCTAAGCATGGTGGGGGAGAAGAGAGAATTGTTGGGATAAATCCAAAGGAGTAAGGAAAGATGGATACAGAGCATTTAGATTGATAATGGGGTGTAGAAGACTGTAATAGGGCAGATAATTAGGAAAACAAAGAAGGGGCATAAATAGTGGCAAGGGAAGGAACAGGATAGGCATATAGGACATAATGCAGGGAGGAGAAAAGTATGCAGAATTGAAGGACTTACTGTAATATTGGTTGTCAAATTTTGTTTTGTAACTTTTCAAGGGCATTGTTGTTGCACTGTAGCCTGTGTCCATCTAAAACCTATCTTAACCAATAGAATACCAAATAATAATATTGTACTGATTGCTGCAAAAAACTTCATTTTACTAGAAAAATGGCTAAAACTGTCTTTCTAAGCACAAAGAAAATTAGCATCACATCATACCAACATACTTCAATAATCAGACCAATAAAAAATTCAATGTTAAAATATCTTAATTTTTATCCTTCACAATTTTTTGGTTATGTCAATTTTTGTTCTCTGATAAGACAATTACTGCTAGTATCACCAAATTGAAGAAAAATCCGTCAGTGCACTACAGGCAGTAAGTTTTTCTAGCTTAAATATTTTATTTGCATATAATCAAGTTAAAACTATAAGTAAATCAATCATTAACTAAGTTTATTAAACATTTTTTAAGAGTGCTCTGAGCAGCTATCATAATATTTTATAGACAAAATTCAATAATTTATTCTCTAATAAGTGCAATACGAAGGAACATAAAGCTGTAAAAACGGGCGATTACATTGAACAGATGTCTAATTCTTAGAAAGGAAAATTCTATAAGAATAAAGTTCCTAAGAATTCAGTCAAGTTATGAGGTACATAACGGTAGGCTTTGGATGGCTCCTAACAAGTATTACTTTCTAGGCATCATGAGAACTTCTTGCTTGCCCTGTATCATTTCTTTCAACACTTGGTTAGCCTGATTAACTACACAAATGTAAATTCAATGTATACATATGTGAATCACATTTCTTTACCTTCTTGCAAAACAGATTACTCATGAAAAACTACAAGTTGAAAAATATCACTAGATAAGTCATTTGGATAAAATTCAAATGTATCCTGCTACTGCCCACTATCTATTTCCCAGATAAATGATATTAATTCTCCAAAATTCCAGGTTTTTCCAACACTGGAAAATGGTGAGAAGTAATCATGTTCCTAAATTTGTGCCTAACCATAATATAGTTTTTCTGAATCCCCAGGCATTTTCCATCCATGCCTATTTTGGTGATTAAACCAAATGTTTATTATGATTAAACCCTGTCTCCTGCAGAACCCCACAAATTCTCTCATGGTCATTTCTTGTACCTAAACCATAGTCCCCAACCTCACTGCCATCTCTTCCTTCACCTACTGTCACATTTTAATCACCCATCACTACCAAATGCTTCCTTCCTGAAAAACTGCAATTATGCCCTCTGACTGATTGCATATCCTATTGACTGCTTTCTCCCTGTGAATACTTGGTGGCATGTAGACCTGAATAATGACAGAATTCATTGGTCCAGCTTTTACCTCTACAAATAAATTCTATCACTCATCTACTCTATTCCCTGTACTTCCTCCTATTTTTTTCCTCATTACTATCTCCACCTCTTGCCAACTCAGCTGCACCATACACAGGGTTTGTCCGGAAAGTAATAGGACTGAGTCAATTAAAAAAATGGAGCCAATCTTTACAATTCTTTAAAAACTATCTAAATAGACTCCTCCTGCATCAATGCCATGCTGCCAGCCCGATATCCAAGCATTGAAGGCCTCACGGTAGGCATTCTCCGGTATAGCCTTTAGAACCACGGTGCAAGCTGCTTGGATCCCTTCTGTTCTCTCAAAATGCTTTCCTTTCATCTGTCTTTTCAGGCAAGGAAACAAAAAGCAGTCCGGGGGACCAAATCTGGGCTGTAGTGTGGCTAGGGACACGTTGCCTGCCTGGGTCAAGTAGCTGGTCACAAGAAAGAAGGTGTGAGCCGGGGCATTGTTGTGGTGCAACTTCCAGTCTGCTGCGATGTCTTTTCAGACCTGAATGACCCTTCGTTTGAGTCTCTTGAGCACTTCCCCGTAAACCTTGGAGTTGACGGTTTGTCCAGGAGGAACAAATTCATGGTGGACGATGCCTTTGATGTCAAAAAAGACAATGAGCATCTTTTCACTTTGGATTTGCTCATTTTTGCCTTTTTCGGGCGAAGAGATGTCATCATGTGCTACTTGGAAGATTGCCTCTGTCTCAGGATCATACTCAAAAAACCAGGACTCATCACCTATGATTCCGTTATCCAAAAATTGGGGGTCACTTTCACTCGTCCAAATTTTCTTGGTACACTTCCACTCGCTGCAACTTTTGGTCATCAGTGAGCTCTTTTGGGACCATCTATGCACACACCATGTTCAAATGCTCCATCACAATATCATGAACCACAGTTTTTGGTAAATTTAACATCTGAGCAATTAAACAAGTACTCAGTCAACGGTCTGAGTTCAAAACTTCACACACACAAGTCACATTGTCAGTGTTTGTCGAAGTGGAAGGTCTTCCAGCATGGTCTTCTTCAGCGACCACTTCCCGGCCCTCTGGAAAGGCCTTGTGCCACCAAAACACATTATTTCTTGCTGAAGTATTATCTGGGTAAGCCTGCTTGATCATATCAAACATTTCTGTCGCAGATTTACCAAGTTTCACACAGAATTTAATTGCCTGCTCTAACAAACACTGCATTTTCTGCTTGCACCACTCACAAAAACACGTCAAGCGAAAAAGCCTGTCCTGACTCCCCGGATGCTTGGAGACAACTGACCAACCCCTCATTCGTGAGCTAGGGCCCCCTCTATTGAATCCAGTTGGCATGCACGCCCTCCGAAGTACAGTCACGGTGGGAAAAAAATAATCCTATTACTTTCAGGACAAACCCTGTATTACTCTATAACTCTCACTCCAGTAATCCTTGCTTTTATTCCATCTCACCTCATGCAACCCTTAAATATCTATTTCCTCTCTCCACATTCTGCTTAATATATTCTTATTTTCCTGTCCTCATCATTACCATAGCATTCAAAGTCTCTTCTAACTGTTTCAGCCCTCTTCTCTGTCTTATGTTTTGCTTCTGCCCCCAATTCAACTTTGAAAGGATTTGCACGATGGAAGCCTTGCCTCTCTCTTTGCTGGGCACAACACACAGCCCAAATGGCTGAGTCCCATCGTAGCAAGGACCAATGTTCATCATTAAGTCATGGTATAAATAACTGAGATGATTTCTCATTGCCTCCCTCATAGTGCTACTAATGTGACACCAAAACTGAAATGATTACTGGGGTCAGGCTTTACAACCACCTCGTTAGGGAACAGACACTGCAAGGACTAACTTTTGACTGTTTTCCACCCTTCTGGCTATCTGGGCATGGGTGACCCTACCAGGAGTATTGCTTCATCCAGTACAGCCCTAGGAACAACAGAACAAACATCCTTCCACCAAGTTAAGGTTTTAGTCCATGGGGATGGGATAATTATTGTATGTAAATTACACAGAAGAAAGGAAGTTACAAAAAGGTGAACCATCCACAGGAGTTACATATTAACATTGCCAAAAATTATCCGAGAAAATTGTAAATATTTTTTAATTTAAACATCACACTTACCAGATGTTCCTTCACCACCTTCATCAGTCTTAATTTCAATGTAATCTACATCATTTCCTCTGTAAACTGAAGTCCAGAGTTCACGAATAATGGCATTAATGGACTGCATTCTCTCCTTGTGGAAATGCATAATGGCCCAGTCCAATGCAACACTAAACTGCTTAAGGTCTTCTATAGCCTTTTTTGTAATCATTAGAGCAAAATATTTTTCACAAAAATCTTTATCAGCATTTTTGTAAATTGGTTTGTTTAAATCCTTTTCCAAATCAAAAATGTTTTTTTCCACCTCTATTTTTCTTCCCTCAGCTACTGACATCTGTTGAATGTAAAAAAAACAAACTTTTTAGTTAGGAATAAATAAGTACACAGTGCTAGAGTACACTCATATCAAATCATTATAATCACATGCCACAGATTCATTTCAATGGGAAGATAGACCTAACAATAATTTCTGTGAATTTTATATTCCAGCTTTAAACCTCATTTTCATTCAAGTTTACTATTTAGATATAGAATCGAAAGTCTATTTTCTATCCTCAAAAATATAATCCACGTGCTAGAAAGTAAACAAAAAGGGTAATCAATAGAAAAAAATCAATAAAGTAAGAAAGAGTAAAGAAAGTAATATTTGGCTCACTATTTCTTCATAATTTTTTAGACATTCATAAAGGTTTCCCTTACTGAAACATTCAATAATATACTTCAGTTAAATTAAATCAAAAGCAAGAATGTAATTACAAAAACTATACTTTACACTTTCGGGCTTCACTTACTGGAATTGTCTGATGTCCATATTAAGAGAGTTTGTAATAAATTGATCTAAGTCTGTGGAAAATTACAGACTCATTTAATATGGACTCCAATAAAAAGATCAAAATACGTTTTGCTATGTACTACCAGGTTTACCTACAAGAACATAAAAAAAGGTTGAGGTTGGTGTCTAAGCATTCCCTGTGACATACTCTTATGATGATTATCAGGATACAACAAGAATATAAACACAAAAATATATACATGCATACTAATCAATCACAAAAGTTTGGCCCAACCCTTTTTTAAGGGAGAAATGGCACTTTCCATACTCCCAAAACATTAATATGGGACACCTGAATAAAATGAAATATAGCTGCATTCTTTAATATTCATATCAGAAATATTCTCATTAAATGCTGGTTACAAATTGAAGCATGAAATACTTCAATACACACAAGTGTATCCATGAGATTCCAAACTTTTTTTAATTGCAGCCTTCCCTTTGAATGGAAATCCATGGAAAGACTGTTGAACTACAGAGTTTAAACCCTTTCAAAAAGTAGTGCTGAATAGTATCAATCTAGCCACAATTGTTAAAGAGGGTGGGCATCTGATATAACCTAGTGTTGGGTGTTGGAATCAGGAGATAGATGAGAATTAGGAATGGTGAGTAATAGTTATATTTTACTATAAATCAAATTTTTCAGCAACAAAGACTTTTAAGCCACTTCTGAAGGTATACAAGTAAGTCAGCACTGAGAATACTGTTTTTCAGTGGCATACATTTTTGTGATGACCATATTAAAACACTTGCTAGCTTAAAATCGATGATTTTATCCATTCCTCTTTATCTCTCATGATTTTTCTTGTGGCACAACATAACATTTTCAACATGAGAAGTATTTAGCAATTAAAGGGTTTAGTAACTGCCACTCACAGTAAATTCAACTTATTTAAATTCAACAAAACACACACTTACCTTTCTATTGATTTGGTCTTCCTCTATACATAGTTTCTTCTTTTCTCCTCTTACAGTATCAAATTTAATATCTCCTAATTCAATTCTCAATTTACTAATTTCATTGTCAAGGGTGCCTTCTTGAGACTGCAAATCTCTTAGTTGCAGGTTGTCAGCCAACTCACGTTCTTTGACCTACATAAATGAGAAATTTTCACCTTATCACATTGATATAAAGATGCATTATGAGCTGAACTAAAAATATCAGTATAATATATCTGGATCCTGTGGGAAAAAGAAAAGAGAGAGGTAATGAGGAAACAGTATTAATCCCAGAATCTGGATGCCCCAGAACCTGAGAAACTTGGAAAACAACCAAAAATTCATGGAAATTTTGCCTCAGAATCCAAATGCCTGTTAAGAAATAGATTTCCATACATAGTTTTTGCCATTCATTATGATAATATGTTGCTGGCCAGGTTAGTCAGGCAAGCACATTAGCACACATCAGGTAAAAAATTGTCACAATATCAGGTGACCAAAAATACAGTAGATAGTCTACTATATATAGCCATATATAGGGGAAAGGGATGATAAATCAGAATTAGGTGATGAGAGAGGAAGGAGGAGAGGAAGTTGGAAGCGAAAGATTCACGACTGCCACAATGAATCAGAAAGAAGCTGTTTCACAAAGCTATGCCTGATATCCCAATTGAGCCCAAAACATTGTTTGTGCATGTTTCTGCCAATGTTTCCACTGCACTGAGGCCACTTATATGCTTTGTTGCTTAGTTCAATGTCAGAAACAGTATAGAAAGGATATTATGTGCTTTTCACTACTAATTTGATGCTTTTGAGGCTATTTCATGTTATTTTAATAAAATAGCAAATTAGTGTATTCACCACATGCTCTAAAGAAAATAAAAGAGTTAAAGGAAATCTGTCAGAGATATCATTGAACTTAAGAAATATTGTATTGCCTAACATGAAAGTGATCCAGGGGTAGCTTGTAGCAACAATGTTCAGGATGCCTAAATTTCTTGTTTGTATAATTTTGAAAAATAAAGACACTATCAAAGCAGTGTGACAAAAGTGGTTACAACACTGACCTCTAGGAGATTGAAAAGTATGGAAGAGATGGAAAAACTCATCTTAGTTTGGATTCATAAAAAATAGGTGCCGTGATTTCTGAGATGACAATTTGTGAGAAACCCAAGATGCTCAAAGTTGATTGAAAGGAACACACAGTGCTCAAAAGGAGTGTGGTTTGAGTACTTAAGAGAAGGACTGGGATCCTGTGTTGTTATGCACAGAGAGGGTTGCCAGTTTCTAATTCGGGGGTAGCAGAAAAGTTTATGAGCAATGAGGGGTATGCTCTGAACCAAGTTCTCAATTGTGATGAAACATCTCTTTTTGAAAAAGATGCCCAAATGAATGTAAATCTCAAAGGTTGAAAAGTCTGCACTGGGCCATAAACCAGTGAAAGTTAGCCTTACACTCTTGCTGTGTGGTAATGTTAGTGGGGACTGCAAGATGAAACCTCTGCTCATACACCACTCAGAGAATCCTTTAAAAAGTACAACATTAAATAAAACAGTTTCTGGCGTAACTTGGTGGAAAATCTTCATATTGATGTTTTCAACTAATCCAATGTCTGGTGGGCTTTTTGCAACATTGTATTGACCCTATCCTTCCAGCCTGCTAATTATCTAATTGGTTTTTATCTAATCTAATTATCCATTTATTGCTAATTTGTCAATATTACCAATCCTCCTTCTCCACCTCAAACCATAGACTTTTAGCCCCCCCCCCTCCTCTTCCTAGTTCAACCAATCCTTTCTTTCCTACCTCCTCTTCCCCTCTGCCCAGAGATATGTATACATACTGTGCTTGACTTATATTTTTACCTGATGATGTTATGCTATACCGAAACCTGGGTCATGAGAATAAAAAGTTCTTGTGGAAAAGCAAAGTGGTTTGATTTATAAAAATGCCATGTACAACATTATTAAGTAGTGTATATCTTAATGTTATGCAGAGACTGAACATGAAAGCATGGGCTACCAGTCAGTTTCCCACTCAATAGATACACCTAAGGAGTTTGCTCCACCAGTATAGGCTTATCTGAGAAAGAAATATCTCCCAACGTTGGCTCTCATTGTCCAGGACAATGCTCCTGCACATCCTCCAGAACTAGATGAGAATTTGGTTGGTGAATATGGTCTCGTTGAGATAAAATATTTGCCCCCAATACCACAGGAAAAGCACAAGTGAAAATCAAGCAAATTAAAACAATGGATGTTTGGTCTTAGTTTCAAAGATATTTGGGAACTATGACAGTTTTAGTAAAAATGGAAGGCAATCACCAGCTGAGGTTATTAGCACCATTATGGATTAGGCGAGTAATTTGGTTTAAGTAGATTGGGAGTGGGGAGATGAAGGAAAAAATCAAGCAGTGGCATTAGTCCACTCTTAACAAAAGTTGTCAAGGGGTCCACCATTAAATGCCCAATCTGATAGATGGCATAATTAACTTAAAGTTCTCTCAACATGGTATATCAAAATAGCTCCGAAAAATTCTGCCACTTTCAATATTCAAGCCGAGGCCTTCTGAATACAAAGCCAGTTCACTAATTACCACACCAGTTTGATCCCTGATTAAGCATTTCAGGTTAATCATACATTATTGCTGTACATACCATGGATACCACCAAAGTAAGCCCTATATGGGTCCTTCAATAAGTCCTAGGAAAATCCAAAAGATGACTCCCGTAGCATTGGAAAAGGTTTGCCTTCAGTAAGCCTCATCTCTCACTAGACTGTTAAATTTTCAGCTATATCCAACACGAGGTTTTATTTGCATAGTAAATTGAACCACAAAATTTTCATTATTTAGAAGAATGGAAAATACTCTGTTTCATGAGCTGATTAAATACTTCTATTTAAAAGGCTTAACACCAAATAAGGTCAAAGCAGACTTGGATGAGACTCATGGCACATTTGCTCCTGTGTATGTGACTATTTGCAATTGGCAAATAAGTTTAACATGGTCATACCTTCACAAATGATGAACATTGTTCGAGACATCCAGTGAAAGTGGCTTCCTGTAAGGTCATCACCAACAAAGATACCTATTTTAAGGACCTTTCCCAAATTTACTTTAGGTGAAGCTTAAAAAAGTTGGAGAAATGCTAGGGAAAAATTATTGGGCTAAAAGGTGAAAGGTTATATGGTAAAAAATAAAAAAACTAACCATATAATTTGTTCTATTTTTTCCTAGGACTTATTTAACAACCCACATACTATAGTTTTGGTTTATACCAGGGCCAGCATTCCTGTGGACTTAACCAAACATAAAATAGTATATTTTACTAAAAGACACATCATTCTTATCTGGAATTCCTGGTTCACATACATTCCCAACTTTTTCACAAAATGTGGGCCTTATTGAATAAATTTAATAATTACTAGCTTTTCCCAATATTATTTATCAAGGGACCACTCTATGAAAGCAAGAATCAGAATGCATACCAGGATTTACCATTAATGTACCAAACTAACAGTACCCTTTCCTTAATTCATTCATTCTTTTTCTGCTAATGAAGGGAATATGTTCCATGGAATTTGATGAATATTGGACAATATGTGGTATTTAATAACACTAGTTGTATTTTTGGAGAGCAATTACAACAGAATTTAACTTCATCCAATGAAAATATTTTGCCATTTTCCATTCATTTATCCCAAAATTAATGTTATTACATGATGAAATATGAATTATATTTACCATAAATTCCTGATCCTAATCCCAATGACACCATTCGCTAGAATATTCAAGGCAATTTTCGAATGCTAGAGAAAGCATGGAAAATTCTAAAATTTATCATGCAAGTGATTGAATGTAGTTCCCTCAGTTTCAAAGATATTTAAAAAATGTAAATACTGATGAAATTTATTTGCCACCAAGTATTATTTAGAAAATATTTATATTGCCACATTGGTTGCATTATTTAGAAAATATTGCCACCAAGTTCCCTTCATTCCCTTTTCCTCTAATTATTTAGTCTGCAATTGTTTATTACATTTAGTCCAAAATTGTTTATTATATCAGGAGCTCATGTTGTGAAATTGCATGATCACCTAAGTTTTATTGAGTATTTTTTTAAATGAGCACTAAATTTTAAATAAATTACCTGTTGTGTGGAGAGTTCCATGCGTATTTCATCTATCTTTTGTAAAAGCTCCTGGCGTTTACTGAATGCAGCTTGAGCATTCTTTTCCAAGCGCTCAAGCCTTGCATGTGAAGATGCAACATTATGTTCAACACCATCCATTTGTATTTTTTTAATCACCTTATTTAATGATTCTATTTCTTTGAAGTCTCTTTTAACTTGATCAACCTATGAAGAACAAAAATTAAAATGTTATTAAAAAATAAGATAACCTCAAATGACAAATCAGTACATGCAATATGTCCACATCTAATAATGCGTTCACATTACAATAAATTTTACTTCAAAATATGCTCTGACAAAGTTTATGGTTTATCTTACAACTGAAAACTCACATTAATAGCACAGGCATATTACTCAATTTCAAGGATTCTTTTCCAGCACTTCACAATGGTAAGTAATTATGCATAAATTACACCATCTCCATTCCTTTTTTACCCTAGTGCACTCAAGCTTACCACGATGTTGGTAAGCACTAGCATCACTCAACAGCTAGCAAGATGATTCCAAATAACATAGCATATTTATTTGCAATGGATTTAATATTTTAATATGGTTACATCGTATTTGCCTATTGTTATGTGTGACACCAATGAATAATACTAATATGAATTGAGATTCCAATCTCATTTGGGAACTCTTTAACTCTCATTTCCTGCAGACTTCTCTCTATTAATCACTGATGACAGTTGATAGTGATGCCATCTTTTCCAAAAACATTAGTTCATAAAAGACACAGCCAGGGTGCCCAGTGAAAACCAAACAAAATTTTATGATTCACAGACCTGAGCAAAGACATCCCTGTCTACATAAAAATGAGATCAGTGATGGGACCCAGGTGCCTGGTGTCTGGACTATGGTGCCTGCTCTGTTGCCCATTCAAAAAGACTAATAGACATGGAGCATTATCAGAATCAAAACATGAGTTGCAGAATAGGAAATATGGAGAAGTTAAAATATTAAATGGGTATTGTTTTCTCCATTTATAAAACACTACTTAAATTGTGTGTTCATGGGTAAGGAGATCAGACACCTGAATGAGAGGTATTACTGATGCACCTTTAGACATGAGGAAATATAAAATTTGGTCTCAGAGGGTAAAAAGCCAGACTAAATGTGAGTTTTGAATTTAAAAAATAATTTATACCTAATCATAAAATATTTTGCACCAATTTTTACAAAGTTACTTCAAAGCAGAGCCTGTAACACCGCTGTAAAAGAAATAAATAAAGAAATAAAATACCTTCCTGTTGAAATTCAATTCTAATAAATTTGGGGCTTTTAGGTGAAGGGTTCTTAACTAATTTATGATGCACGAGACATTAGACAGTGCTTCTGATTCCTATCTTTTTCTTCCTCAGATTAAGAAAAGATGGTAAGTTCTATAGTATTTGGCAACTTTATGGGACTTTATAATGAATGCTAAAAAATAAATCTTGGTAAGGTCCACTGAATTTTATTTTAAACGACTAGTTTTTTTGAACAGTCATTATCATGAGGTGGTCCTAACCTGATGATGATGTACTGTTCGATGAGCCCATTTTAAATAAAATTCTTAGAAAGCCTCTTTCTAAAATGATGAGATCATGCTACCAGTTTTCATCCATATTGTTTGAAAAAATGTTTTTATGCAGTGCACATTTATTATTGGGAATCAAATATACACCTAAATGTTGCTGTTAAAAATAATGAAGCAGTGGACAGAAATGTTCACCAACAAAAACAAATGAAAGTAGAAGAAATATTCGTGGAAACATGATGCTGGAAGTGGTTGCTGAAGAAAAAATAACAGTGTAAATGGAGGAAGTGAACTGTAAAAGAAGAAAAGTTTCATACTGTACCTTTTCTTTGCTTTCATCAACTTTCTTATGAAGGTTATTAACAGCTATTTCACTCTCAGATTGTATCCTTTTCAGTGTTGTGTCTGCTTCATACAATTCACTCCTTTTTAAGGAAATTTCAACTTCAAGAATTTCCTTCAGTTCTTCTTTCTCCTTCAACTTGTCCCTGATACTGTTGCTAGCTTGAAGGCCTGATTGTATCTATAAATTTGAATTAAATAATAATAATTTTGCTTAAAGTTTCATCAGTTCTGAGAACTCTGATAAACAAAAGAGTAAGTATTGATGAAACAGCATTTACGTAATTACACCAATAATATTAATCACTCAAAATTATATCAATAGCAACTTGATAGGAGTAATGACTTAACAAGGAGCAGTTGATAGAGATCAAAGGAAATCAATTTCAATTTTTGAGAGCTCAACTGAATTAATTAAAAGAATTACTAAAGAAATCCTACCTTCAATTTCTCTGACATAATTTGGTTACGTTTTTCACGCAGTCTACTTATTTTCTCAGAATGAGAATTCATATCAGATTGCTTCATCTCAGATTCTCTCATCGATTCCTGAAGTTCTAATTGAATACTTTGTTGCTCAGCTTGAGCTAAATTCATAGACCGGCCTGACTCTGGAACACAAATAAAAGAGCAGAAAATAATGAATGAATTTCAGGAATATTATATGAAATAATTTCAGACAAAGGTTACACATAATTATTGATAATTGCTAATTTCCACAAATTAATAAAATTTGCACACAGTCAAAAGTATTTTACACAACAGTAGAGATGGAAAGAGACCATGCATAAGCAGAAATAACAAATCCAGAAAAGCAGGAATATTTTTTGAGGTGAGGCAAATTCAGATGCATATAGAGAGGTAATTTAACCATTATGGGAGGGATCTCAACACTAACAAGGATGAAATAATATAAATGAACCTTAAATTAGTACTTCTCATATTTTTTATCATTTATTATTTTACGGGGATATTTTCATGCAACACACATCCAGGCCCATTTAAACTACAAATCTTAACCGTTTACTTAAAAGAAAAACTAATAATAAGTATTTCAATGCAATAATTTCAGAGTGTAAAAATCATTCGCCTAATGCATATTAGCGGATGACTCCGTTAAAAGTTACTATTGCGGCATCTCCCGCAGTTTCTTGAAATTTATTTAGTAAAAAGTAATTTGCTACAACATATATCATGTCTACTTCTTCTAGTATATGTAGTTAAGAATATTTCAGACTACATTTACCACTGTTTTTACAGCACTTGTAAGGAGGCTAGTGGTATAAGCCCCTCTTCTTGGTAAATAAATGCCTATCTTACAATAATGAGTGAAATATATATTTTGTCAGTGCCTAAAAACAAAGCTTTAGAGAACAGAGCACCCTTATATATTAAAGTCTTCTCAGGTTTTCCATCAGGTTAGGTATTTCCCTGCTGGCATTTTAAAAATCAACTCTCTAATCATCCTCAAGGTGCCGACTCTAGACCAGCACCTTCAAAACATCAGCAGCAATATACCCAACCTGGTGGACAACCTGAGAAGACCCAAAGAATAATTCAAGTAACGTCAATGTGTTATTTCACAAACTTCTTCATGATGATATTAAAGTCAATGAGGCCAAGAACCTACTAGAAGAAAATGATAAAACCATGCTTAAGGTATTAAAAATAAAGTAAGATTCTGAACAATATGTCAAGCTGTTATACTTCAAAAAAGACAAATTAGTAGATGATGTAGTTTGCGAATATCAACACGTTTAATGGGTTGCATCAGCAATAGGATCCTTGATCGTACCTTCATGGACAGTTGCATTTTGCTAAATGGCACCTATTAAATATGAGCTGAAGATGCAGAACAAATAGTTGTAAATGCCAATGATTTACCCCAACCTTCTGCCATAATCATTGGATGCGAATTAATTTTACATAAATCAACCATCTTTTGATATTGATGTAAATTATTTTACTCCAGCATTGATAGTGTTTGGATATTGGATTTTATCTGCAATAAAAATTGTTTTGGCTTCCCTTGTTACACACTATGAAACTACGCTAATATGTAATTGAAACATATCATATCATTGAAACATTTTTTTATGGTGACACCCTGAAAATCACTACTAAAGTAAAAATTTTCAACCTGCAAAATCATGACAAACACGACCCAGTCAATGATTTATGCTGGTGAAATTCAATCACAAATTCCCTAACTTTTCTAGTTTTCCCCCTAAATTCCCCGACTTCAAAAACTTTCACAAAATGCATAGGCTACTGTTTTTAGTGGGTTCCATCTGCATTAAAAACAGGTTCGCACCCAAACGTGGTAGGACTGATTTTCTTTGGTGCGAACGGAGTGGTGGAGGGGGGTCTGCCTGGCAGGATAAGGTGGAGGGGGCTCTTAGCAACAGACAGACACCAACCTCAGTCGCCTGCAGGCTGTCGTTGAGTGAGGACACCATTTTTAGTGAAGCAAGGTTTTTGTCCAATTCGAAAAACAAAATGAATCTGAATTTAGAGCAACGTTATTCCGTGAAGTTTTGTGCAAAACTCGGGAAGATGGCAACTGAGACCCTCAATATGATCAAGCAGGCTTATGGGGACACGGCCTTCAGCCGTTCCACAGTATTTGAGTGGCACAAGTTGTTTAGAGAGGGTAGGGAGCTCATTGAAGATGACCATCGCTCTGGACGGCCGTCGACGGCAAGAACCGACACAAATGTGGACAGAGTGAGGACATTGCTAAACACAGACCGACGCTTAACCAGTGAAGAAATTGCAGACCAGTTGGGTCTGTCTGCATCCAACGTAATATTTCACAGGATTTGGCCATGCGCAAGGTGGTGCCGAAAATTCTGAGTGTCGACCAACAGGCAACGCGTGTGCGCATTTCTGAAGAAGTGTTAGCCAATTTGCACCGAGATGAAAATTGTTTGGACAATGTGATAACTGGTGATGAAACATGGGTTTTTCAATATGACCCCGAAATGAAGAGACAATCCGTGGAATAGCACACTTCCGCGTCCCCACGTCCAAAAAAGGCTTGCAAGAGCAAATCAAAAATCAAAACGATGTTGATTGTTTTTCGACCGTCATGGAGTTGTTCACAAGGAGTTTGTCCCACCAGGGGAGACTGTGAATGCGAACTTTTACGTGCAGGTGCTCACCTGCCTCCGAGAACACGTGAAAAGAGTCCGACCGGCCATTGCAAACTGCTGGGTGCTTCATCATGACAACGCGCCGTGCCATGGCGCACTCGTCGTCAGACAGCTCCTGGCCAAATACGGCATTGCCACGTTGTCGCACCCGCCCTATTCTCCCAATCTGGTACCACCGGACTTCTTCTCCTTCCCCCTGATGAAAAGACAGCTCAAGGGACGACGTTTTGACTCGATAAAGGCCGTTCAAGAGGCTTCGACGAGGGTCATCAACGGCATCCCCAAAGAAAATTTCCAGCGGGCGTACGGGGAATGGGAGCAACGTTATACTAAGTGTGTATCAGCTCAAGGAGCATACTTTGAAGATTATTAAGTCGATGTAAGTATATCGTCAATAAAATTCTTGTAAAAAAATCAGTCCTACCACTTTTGGGTCCGACCCTGTACATTAATATCAGTAAAAACTTGACAGAATTGAATATTTGTTGATGTTCCTCATGCTGTGTTGTCTTACATTGACATGCCGTACTCAAAACTTATTTGAAAGAGTGATGGAACCAATAACAAAAAGAATGAATGAGAAATTTCACAGAGAGTTTGAACTTTTTCCAAGATAATCTTCATTTGCTAACTGTTCAAGCTAAGACAAAAATTATAATAAAATAAAAGTCAGCAGATATAGTTAGACTTTCAATGACGTGTTCTGCATGAAATGAAGATAGACTTCATTTAAACGTTCCTACTAGATACTTTTACTAAACAATATCATTATTAACATCTTTCTATAACATTTATGGGCTATACATGGCCCTCCTTCAAGCACATATTTTTTTAATCTTTTTATTTTCACAAAAAAAGGATTGGTCCTTAAAACCAGGGCTTGTTACTTGTACTGCAGTATGTTTGCATAACTCCATTTTTACCTAATGTCAGAAAAATTGATAACATTTCTATGAATTTGACATTAGGGCACAAAATAACATACACTGATGCAAGAAATCTAAAAATGCCTTATATATTTATAACATTTCCTCATTACACATTCCTCGGATGAGGGAATTGAGCCAATTAGGAAGTTAATTGGTTAGCCAAGCAGTTTCAGTATGTATATTAAATTTTGGTAGTGATCAAATTCTTCATTATTTCATTTTTATAAAAGGAAAATTAAAAATATTAATTCTTCCAAATGAAGTGATCTGCTAATTTACAATTATTTGCACAAATATAAGAATAAGTTAATGGTTTAAAAGTTGTTTAAATTAAATGGGCTATTTTTTCAACCTCCAAAGCAGAAACCTGAATCTTGTCAGTTAAAACAATGGCCGTCAGTATGTGAGAATGTCTACTATGATTGATACTCAATTTGAGGTTTAAAAGTTAAAGTTTCAGTTTCCAATTAAATAATTGTTTTCTGCTTTCAACTCACAAAAAGCAGATTTCCGACCTCTGGTGTAGTTTCAATTAATGCATGTAGGTGCACTATTAACGGTATAAATTTAATTCTAATAACTGAGAATAGTAAAACACTCTTACCACCAGGTGGCAAACTAGCACTGATGCGGCTGACATGCTGGTTGATTAGTTGCAGTTCACCAATTGATTGATCCAATAGTACCATATCATTCATGGTTGACTTAGCTAGTTCTTCATCAACTTGTGGAACTCTGAGATCAGTTTGCAAGTTCTCAATTTCCAGTTTAACATCTCTTATCTGGTTCTCTAGTGCAGAAATCTTTTTTCTGTCAACAGAAAACCATGTACACATATGTTCATTTAATGTGAAATAACATTTCTTGGCTTAAACATCATTTCTGAAAGCTTATGAATGTTTTTTTAATGATGCTGATCAAATGAAAATGTTTCATGGGTGATTTATTTACTTTTGAGGGATGTATAGAATGTCAAATTGCATATTCGAGGAAAATCAAGAGTTGAAACAATATATTTAAAGACAAAGGTTGTCATTTTTTTATATGCAATAATTTCATGAGAAACCTCACCTCTTAATGTTTCATAGCTGAGTTCCTATTAATAACATAGTTCCTTAGAAGGACCATGACAAGAGCAATAACTGCATATTAGTTATTGGCATGCCATCTTAATTTAAAGAATTCTTCTCATTATGCATATAAAAATGTCAAGTATATAATGAACTTATAATTAAAACAATTAGGAGTGACAATTAGCTAAATTTGGCTAGAGCAATTTAACTAGAATTAAATAAAGTATGACTCCAAAATATAGTATGATAATATGATTGAACAAATCATTTCTTACCTCAGATCAGGAATTTCCTTCTCTTTCATTTCTGAAATACTTTTGTTGACAGGTTTTAGCTCTAGAAGTTTGTTGTACTTCTCCTCTACACTATCCAGTTTTGCCTTGTTTTCCCGCAATTTCAATGGTAACTCCCTTACATTTCTATTAAGCTGTAAAGACGCAAATGAAATTAAAAGAGTTGGAACAGTTAAAACCAAAGAAAGTTTGTAAATAATTAAGGTACCCAAGAGCTGTCAAAAGGGACATTTCCACAGTTTTCCCTGATTTACTAGATTGATATTTGCTATATCCCTGATTATTTGAACAAATCAAAATTATCTAAATGAAATTTTTTTCTCATTTTTTTAGAAGTGACCATACAAAAACCCATAGAAATAATAAAAACCAGTTTTATTTGTATACAAAGTAACATTTATATTGATAAATCCATGTCCATTATTGAAAATATTACATTAAAAAGGAAAATTACAAAACCAGTTTCAGGTTTTATAGGAAAATATTATTGTAAATATTAACTCAATATAATTTAGACTAAAACTAAAATAATTCTTTGTCATTTATTGTGCCCAATGGCACAAATAGCTAATGGTGTACAAGAAATTCAACAGAAGCACTAAGTTTTAGAAATAAATATTTTAAATTCAGTCTTCCAAACCGTAATAAACATTGACCTAATTACTAAAACATATTGTTATAGTCACTGCAATCAATAGCTTCATAGAAAAAATGTATTCACAGTCTAAAGCCAGCAAGTTATATTCATTAATTTATCATTTCAACTAAGTCACTTCCACACACAAGAAAGGATTTAAGGATAAAGCTAATCACTATACACCCATTGCCATCATTTCCAAGAAGGTAGTCAAGGCTTTTTATACATATTTGTATTTATCATATCATACATGCATGCTCTGCACTTTTCTACTGCCATCTATTACATAGATTAAAAGTATGGAGCGATTCCTCTTGTAATTAATCTATCACTCTTTCACGTAAGATAGGTCAGAATAGTCTATAATGCAAGATTTTGATTGCAAGAATCAACAATTTTTTAACAAAACAATATTTCATTCACATTAATATGACTTTCACTGAAATTCTAGTGCTGCATATATTCTGCTATTGATATGGTGATTATCACCCAAAAATCCCTATATTTTCATATAGAAATCCCTGTGTCATCTTATATTCTTATGCAATTATTTACAATTTTATAAATGCTTAACTGATTTATTCATAGGCCTGAAAAATCTTTTAATGGTCAACCATGAGAGAATTACACACAAACCTTACAGTTCTAAAATATTTTAAAAGTTAGTTCAGCACAAGAAAGCAAGTTTTAGTTAAATGATACATCTAACCAGTCATTATTGGTTTCAATCAAGTTTCTCAAAGCTCCTTTTGGGGACCGTAGTATTTTTTATAAATAAATATTAATTATACATGGCTCCTAGCACAAAAAGGAAAATTAATTCTATTTGCAGATGACATGATCCTCATCTATAAATCTGAAGGTCATAACATAATCAGCAATAATTATGAAAAAAACTGTGAGACAGTCAGCTATCAATTGATTGCTATAAATATAAATTTATGGTCCGGTGAAAACCTAACGGTCCATTGACAAATATGACTAAACAAACAGGCCATGGGTATTACCGACTATAATTGGCATGCATTGTAATGCACACATAGTGGATGACTCCATTAAAGTTACTGTTGCGGCATCTCCCGCAGTTTCTTGAAATTTTTTTTTTATAATTGGCATTTAGAAACTCATAAAGGAGGAACTCTCTTCTTCTCTCTCTCTTCTTCAAGGATGCATCTTATACTTCAACTATCATAAGACCTAGCTATGGATTTGAAGTCATTTTCAATGAATTTTACAATTCTCTGCACTTTTTTGTGGTTGCAATTATTTGAATTGTGAAACAATTATCATGCATCAACCATAATTTCAAAATGATATTAAATTCCTATGACCAGTAAATATATCAGTTAGGAACATTAAATAGTGAGTTTCTTCAGATTATATCACGATACAAGCATTAACATTTTCCTGAAAATGTCAAGTCTTAGTTTTACATGATAATTGATAATTAATTAACACTAAAAATTTAACCTATTCACACAGAATTCTTAAACTCACATCAGAAACCAAGCTTTGGGCCTCCGAATCAGATGAAAAGTCTCTGTGGCAAAGAGGGCAGCAGGGCTGTGGTTCATCAAGTTTTTTGATGTAACGCCTGAACAAGTACTCAGATGATGATAATGTTCCCTTAACATCCTGTAAAAACATATTCATTGAGTTGAGGAAGAAGTGAAAAGTCATTTTATTAGTTAACAAGATGCCCTACAGTATACAGTGATACTTATACAATGTGTAACCCATGCAATTATTCTATATGTCTTTTGTTGAAAATAAGCAAGTACAGAGTTTTTAGGATTACTCACTGGAAATTTGAAATGGTCATGAAAAAGCCAAGTTCATCCACAACATTAAGTAAGATCAGTCTGCAGTATGCTGAATGACAACCTTTCAGATTCTGAGTAAAAATAAAGTTAAAATTCTTGAAAGATAAATTTCTGGGCTACGTGGCCCAACACTACTTCAGAATTTGACCATCTGATTCACACAAAAATGGTCATCTGCCAATATGGCAATGATTTTAATACCTGCATTCTACCTGAAGCTGAATTGTGAAATTAACATAGAAAAATGTATGCTAAGGTGAATACTATGCACTGTCATCACAACTCTTAGAGACAATCTTTAAGAACAGCCAACAGGAAAATTACTAAAAAGAATAATCAAACTTCACATGGGCCTGCTCAACTGACAGTTACAACACAATGCAAATCATGTGAAATGTTGAGTGTGAGATTATTGTATCACAAATGTAAGGGTCAGGATGACTACTTTACTATATGGCTCCATTCAGGCAGCAGGATCGCTTAGTGGTGGTAAGACAGGATGTTGACTTGCAGCATTTGTGGTGGGCTAAGAATGGTTTCCCTGAGAAATATTTGAACTGGGGTGTCAAAAAAGGGAAATAGCTAATCGAAAGGTTACTGAAGATTGGATGAAAAACGATACATTTTTTGGCTTTTGCTTACACTTACAAGATAACATTATGGTCATCACAAAACACATTACCATCAAAATTAAAGGCTTTCTCACAGGCCTAAATTCTCGTTATGATTTCAGAATTTTCTTGTCTTTTCCCCAATACTTTGTGAAATTTGGATAATTGATGACTTTCCCCAATGGAGTGGTCACCCTACATATAACCTTTTAATTTGGATGATACTCAGGTAACTTTGCATTAACCTCCTAGTCACATGTTATCTCAATACATAATTTATAATAATTGTATAATTATTGATATTCTACCATTTAATGAGTGTTTTGGATGGACACAGACTGAACAATAATAAAAACAACATTTCTTTACCTCTCCTAACAAAATACAACCTTATATACAACACTATAATAAACCCTTCCTCATACTTCCTCCCTTCCATTCAACATTCCTATCCTATTCTTACCCCTTTCTCACTGGTCTCTATCCCCTCTATCACAGTTTTCAACATCCCATCACCAATAAAATACTTAGAATCAGTCTTTCTTGCCTTCATATTTCTCACAACAAACCTCTTCCCCATCACAAGCACTTCCTCATTTGTTTTCCTTTCTTATCATTTAACCATTTTCAATCATTTTTCTTTTCCATTTTTCAAAATTCTTTTAATCTAAGCTTATCATCTTTCAACAATAACTATATTTCTGTAACACACAAAATCATGTATTATTACTGCAGTTCTTATCTGACAAACCTCTCTCCCTTTGCCTACTGTCACATTCAAATTCCTCATCACTATGAAATATTTCCTTCCAGGAATACCAGCATTTATTTTCTCTAATTACTCCTATAAACTTTCTATTTCTTCATCTATGTGATTAACTGTCAACTTGCAGACCTAATTAATGACTAAGTTCATTGATTCAACTTTTACCTCTACTAGTAATATTTTATCACCCTATCTCTACCACTATCACAGCCTTTTGCCTGGCCTTCTTACCTCTGACCTGGAATGGGTGGCCAAACCCTAACATTGGGCTCTATATTAAAGTATAGCACACAGTTGAACCTCGTTCAACAAGCATAAAATGTACCAAATTACTTTTTATTTGAATGCTATCTGGAGATACTCTTTTCTGCTGATGCTTCAAAATTTTGTAAAAATACTCTCAGCATTATCATTCATCAAATTTCTGGCATGCATTACCACTATATTATTAGAATGATTCCTCATTCAGATGGTATGATGTGACAGCTTTCTATGACCTCTACATCACATTAAGCCTGTTGTTTGGGTGATTGCTTTTCAATGACTTTACTTTTTATTTTTATGGTTATTATATTCTCTTCTAGTTTTCTCCTCACTTTTTATGCTTCTTATTTGGGGAACATGTTTAAAACTATGCAACACATATTATTAAACTTTGCACACAAAGGATCACAAATAATACATCTGAACACAAATTTGGTAAAATGCGTGATTGCAACCGGCACTATGATGCTAGCAGAACAAAAGCTAAACAAAAACTGAAGTAGTAGGTGCTTAATTATTCCAGAATATCCCTTCTCCGCATCATATGTTATGTGCAAATTCGCTTGTTAAGAAAGTCATTTTCGAGCAAAATATGTTTGCTCATTATGCAAATTATTCCATGTATGCAAGGTACTCATTAAGCAATGTTCCACTGTATATGAATTTTAAATTATCTGCCACATCAGACCTCTTACAAAGGGAAGTCACTTGCATTCAAACTAACACCATGGCTAGTTCACATCTTAATTCCTTCAAGTAGGATAGATAAAACCTGATTTTGTTCCAAGGCCATCTCAAAGTATACAAATTTTCATTGAAAAAGAATGTTTTCAAAAGCATATTTCTTTTACAAATTAAAGAGTTTTTCAAACAATAGATTCAAAAGAAATTTTGCCCGTACATAACATCACACTCATTCCTGATTCTAATTAATTTACCTGCAATTCTTCAACTTGTCTTCGCACACTTGTCAACTTTTCACCATATTCTTCCCCACCACACAGTTCATATAACTTTTCTTCATTTTCTGGAAATAAGGAGAAATTGATTTGCACTCATTGTTATTTTTTTCCCGCCAAAAAAATTTAAGAAATGGGAAAAAAATTCCTTTGGAGAGTTTATTTAATATGTACCATACTGTACAGAATATTATCAACTTTATTCAGTAAAATGTTATCACAAGAAAAAGTAATTGGGACACTCTTTCCAAACACTAAAAAAAATGGAAATTTGCATAATTTCTCTTAGATTTTCCACTGGGTCAAGGTCTCCGTCCAAGCCACCACTGAAGACAATGTCTTCATTGAAGGCATTAAAACTTCTTTATTGTTCAAGTCAAAGAATAAAATATCAGCATGTGATAATGATGTTAGATTAAGGTGTAGCACATGGAAAAAGTGAATATTTTCACAATTAATGGATATATAGTCTACTATTTGTCTAAAGAGAGAAGACAAGTAGAAAGTTCCCAACTTACATAAATTCTGTTAAGAACACATGATAGTCTCTTAATTTCCTTTATTTTCAAGTATTTCATGTTCAGAGACAATATATGTACCTATACCAGCCACCTGCTGCAGACATTAAAAGAATCACAGCACAAATATTTGAAATTTCTAATATTACAAATGTAATTTTTTATGAAAAATTTACCACTTCATCTCAATTGAAATTTAATTTTTAAGTGCCACTACGACTGAGGTCATTTGTACCACATAGTCTCAAATATGCCGCCTATAAGGGTCTTTTTGTCCCGCACACACAAGTCTACAGCAAGTATACAGTGAATTCACAACTATAAGAAATCCTTTCAAATCATACAGAATACCAAACTGTTGCATAGATATTCTTGTCACTCCCTTTGAAGCATTTATATCCATAATTTTGTCCTGACTCATGAGGAATGCATATTGCTGATGTAGACCAATTGTAAGAGCATGCTTGATCAGTCATGCTCACAACTTGTTCTCACTTTTCAATGATTACACTTATAATTTCTACTGTTCTATTTATTCTCTTATGGCTATCTTTTCATAGTTTTCTCTTCAGGAACATTTTTAAGACTATGATTATTACCAACTTTAAACAAAACAAATCCCAAATAATATGTCCATACACAAGTTTGGAAAAATGTATGATCACTAGCTAGCAACACTAAGATGCTAGCGGAATGAGTGATTAACACAAACTGAAGTAGAAGGCATGCAATCATTCAGAGAATTCCCCTCTCCTTGTCACTCTTTAAGAGAGTCAGTTTTGGGAAAAATACTTTTCCCCATTATACAAATTATTTGCTATGTGATATACTCATCAAGCAAGGTTCCACTGTACATACAAATTAAAATACTCTTGGTTTTGAATTTCCATAACAGGAAAAAATAGTATTGTGCAATAGATCTTGTGCATTTTATTAAAATATATAAATGTTGCATTTGCTAACAAAATAAATGATTATTAATAACTGGTGGGCATTTTTAATAACTTTCACATTTAGGTAGAGTGAAGCTTTGCTAATATATAATAAATTGTATTAGCATAGTGCATATCAACTAAAATAACACAATAAAACAGTTTCTGGCTTTTTAAACTTTTTAATTTTTACAACCCAGGTTTCATTATAGCATAACATCATAACCTGATGATGTTATGCTATAACGAAACCTGGGTTGTAAAAATTAAAAATTTTATGTGGAAAAGTAAAGTGGTTTGATTATTAAATGTCAAAATAACACAAATTTGAAGGAGTTATATTCAAAACAATATGGTATCTTATTTAACTAGTTATTTTTGAAGTAGTGAATATGAAACAATGAACAACACATACCTCTCAACAAGTCCTCTTTCTTACGTAACTGCTCCTTTAAATGCTTTCTGTTGGTGTCCAAGCTGGTCAGCTCCTTTTCTTTTTCTCGTATTTGGTAATTTATATCTCCTATACTATTTGCCTGATTTTAAAAATAAAAGTAATGCATCAAATATCACAGGACAAAAAATGCCAAAAATCATTAAGAGATAATGAAAACAATTATTTATAAGCTACATTATATATATATATGAATTTTATAATTCTAGCACAGTAATTTGTCTTGAAATTCATCCAAAATAATGGATTTAATTTAACTGGGTCATATAAAAACTTGTGATTCCAAAAATGTCAATCTTGGTTGAATAAATGTACTTATACTAAAGCATTTGCATAATCATATTTCTTGCAGACAGGACAAATATTAATCAATTAGTGATGGATTCAAGCGCACTTCTTAGCTTCAGTTTTGAGATTCAGTGAATGAATAGGTATTTACAGTTCCAGTGAACGAATAGGTATCAAGTTACAAATACATGTAATTTTACTGTAGGAGTTTTTTTATGAATTGTATAAATCAGTAGATATGGTGTGATTCTATTAACAAGGATTAGTAAATATAAAAAGTGTATAAACATGCACATCTTTTTCTATTTACTAATCATTGTAAAATTAATGTTTGATCAACAAAAATGAAATAATCACCTAAATTGAAGTTGATTGTGGGTTACGATAAGATTTTTACTACCACACACTTTTACATAAAATACTTATAACTTTTGAATACTTTTAATTCATTTGCTTAGGCCTTGCACATAATTTATTAATTAAGCATGAATTTTAGTTTTCCGGATTTCAAAAACAAAAGGTTCATATATGATGAAGAAAGAAAATGAAATCCTTTAAGCATATGGCATCTATAAGAAATTAATCTTTTTACAGCAATGGCACACACAAAGCAAAAGAAAAAAAATGTTCCCAGCTCAAATTGCTTGGTCCCTTCCTAATTTATTGTTAACGGAGAGGATTTATAGCACAATCCAATGAATGTATTTCTCTTCCAAAGAAAAAAAGCACTACTTCTAAATACCGATGCATAAACTGACCAATGATTCCAAGCAACCTTCCACGGCAAGCTTAAAGCCATGTTCTGGGACTTTTTGCAGAAGATGTTGTAGTGCATCAGAATGCTTCCTCTGCCTAAAAATGAACCATTACATTAAATTAATTAAAAATTATTGGAAAAGGAAAATTTTTGCATTAGGGGAATATTTTCTAGGTAATAGGTATTTCATGGAGAAAGGGTAATCACCCATTAAAAACATTATTACGATTATGAAGACTTTGAAGTATGAAAAATCCCTGACAAATTCAATAATGACTAGAGTACCTAAGTTTGTTTGAGCACACTCATTCACTTACAATCTTTTAATTTCTGCTTCTTTGCTGGACTGAGATTGTTTGTAGACATCCAATTCTGCCTGCTCACCACTCTGACGCTGAAGGCTGTGGACTTCTTCATTCACTTCGCCTAATCTCAACTGTAATCTAAAATACCAACAATTAATTGCTTATCATCACATTAAAGAATAGTTTAAAAAATTACATTATTCATGCTACACTTACCTATCCCTTTTTTCTTGAAGTGCAATTATGGCTAACTTTTCTGATTCCAAATCAAAAGTTGTTTCTTCATCCTTCAGATCATTCTCAGCTCTTTTTAATTCATCCTCAATTTTAGTTAGACGTCCAGCAGATGACTGTACCTAATGAGAACATGAATTAACAATTATCAAATTATCTGTTGTCAAAGTTTTTTTTAATTAATTTTAAGTTTATGGTGTTCCATGATCAAACAAACTATTGCAATTATTCTAAAATTAAATGTGTAAGCATTTTTAAATAGTGAGCACCAGCTTGGAAAGCAGTTTATGTTCTTTACTCTCAACTATCTTGGAGGCTCTTACTCTTAGAGAACCAATAATGGAAATTTTTGGATCACAAGAAACTTCATGAAGGGTCTTGGGGTAGCTTTGATACACCATGTAAGATGGGATGTCAACATATGTAACAGGCCAGCTAATTACTACAATTGGGAGACAAATTAACAGCTCAAGAACAATTTTCAAGAAAAATCATTGCTGAATAAATTTTTCTCTAATATACCAACAATTCAAGATACCTATACTTGGGCTTGCAGCAAAATATAGGAAACTGGACAATGAAATCTTTAGGAATGTTATTCCCTCAGTGTTTTTATGAGGAAAACATTAATGTGAAATCAACACTCATACACAAGATAAGCATTTTGGAAATGAATTATGAAATCTTATCAGATCCATTATATAATTGGTCCTATCCCAGATATTCTGAAAAGCATTTTCTAAATGACAATTTGAGGAAATAAATTCCTTTGTTGATCATGCTAAAGGCATCAACTCTTTTTGTTGGTCCAAATGTTTTTTTCTAAATTAATTTTTTTATTGTAATATATGTTTCATCATTTGGAAGAAATGTAATGAATCATTGGCAGAGAAAGTAAGGGACAAAGATTACATTTCAATCAGTAAGAACGAGTGTGCCAAGAAACCAAAAATGTATAAAGTGTGATGATTTGAATGGCATAGAGTCAACTTTTATCAATGTGCCTTGAATTATTCACAATTTAAACACACATTGAGACAGGTTCCTTAAACAAATACATTTTTTCTATTATTTTCACCCTTAGTTCTTTTTAAAAAAAAACACAGTAATCAACCCGAAGATCGGTTTAGTAGGTGATGGTAGAGCTCACCCATGTACCAAGCCCTGCAGCGTGTGAATATTCACACATCAGGGTAGGGGGGCCAGTTCCTTTCCCTGTGCCGGTTACGGTTTCCCAGGAAGATCTGGTACCCAAAAAATCAACTAGCTTGGGTGGAGCTGCAGGTGCCCAGAGTGCCTTGCCCGGGAATCGAACCCGGGGCCCTCCGGTCAGTAGCCCAATGCTCTACCCACTGGACCACCGCAACCCATAATGTAAAGATAAACATGTGAAAATATCAAGCCTGTCCATGGCAGCTACAAAACCAATATCAATTACAACAAAATTATTTAAGAATCTGCCTAACCATTTAAAAAAATGAGACAAGAATTTCACTATTCAAGAATATCTATTTTCATATCTGGTTGATGAGCATTATTCTACTGAAAATGGATATTTATAAAATCTACAAATTTTGAGCTCTATGACCTCATAAAATAACAAATTAAAGGAAAACCCCAAGAGCCTTAACAAGTTAGCATCACTCATCCCACAAAGAAAACTAAATTTGTAGTGATGGCTTTTGGGAAAAGAAAAAGAAACTCTGCAACAGTATCTATGTTTATCATTGGTCACTGGCGAGGAAGTAACATTCCCGCAAAAAGTTCTTTTTATACATATGAATAGTGCACTTCACCCTATAACCTAATCTGATGCATGAGATTTAGAGAAAGAAAAACTATCTTCATCACTTTTGAGATCCATCAAACAAAATTGATTACTGTATTAATTACAATTACTGTTGAATCAGGCTCAATATATGCTCCAAGACTCCATGCCATAGTAAATATTTATGAACATTTATTTATAATTACCTAATTTTTGTACATTATTTTATTTTACAATGCAATAGAAGTTTCTTGTTTTTAACTTCTAATTTTAAAATAACTTCTTGGTGGAGCTTGCATTTTTAAGAAGTAAAAAGATAACAATACTCAGCATAATATGATAAGATGCTGATTGTTTATACAGAGTTGAAAATTTCTGGTCATGAAGTGAACATTTTACTTTTGGCTCTTTAATAATATATGTGATTTTTTTGGAAATTGTCCATTCTGATAAATATTACAGAAGCTTAAAAATCTTTCACTATTCAATACTATTTGAAGACATTATCTTAAAGTACAGATTTGTGAAAAGTTATTGTAAAAGTGAATGATGTGTTAATGGTGTGTGATTTTGAACGGTATATGAAATTGAAAAGTGTGATTATGGATGGAGTGCGGCGATGGACGGAGCATTGTAGGTATGGTGTTAACCTAACCCTTGTGTGAGGGTAAAGGAGTGGTTGTTAATCTAAAAGTGTCATTGTATATAAGAGCAATATGTCTCATATCTGTTCTTCTTGTGTGTATGTATGTGCATTGTAAGAGTGACCATTGACCGGACTTGACCGTTGCCATCAGGACAAATGCCTAATTATAATGAGGCTTATATAATAATAATTTCTTTTGCACTGAGAGTATACATGCACACAGGTCATAGGAATTGTGTTGTTAGTTAGTTATTGGGTAATAAAATGTATACATGTCAGGCCTTTACATGTATACACACAGGTATTCATGTTTTAAGACATTTTACATTGTCAAACATAAAGCATTATTCATAGCTCAGCGTGCACACGAATTTAAAATAGCATGAGAGCCGAAAGTTAAATCATTACTAAAATTGAGAAGCATGCAATGCACCAGTGGAACTCAACATGGGGTGAATCTTAGGACAATGATAACCTTTAAATATGACTTAAAATACATTTCGTATAATAAAATAGTTTTGCTAGATAAAATACCCAAAAATGCTAAACATACCTCAGCAAGATCAGATTTCAACTTTGACACTTCAGTTTTACTGTCACTCAACTGCTTCACTTTCATTTGTATTTCTTGCTCAATTTTGACCTTTTTGTCCCTAAAATAAAAAAGTATGAAACTAAATTTGGAATTTAAATTTTTTTATCACACAGAATAATAAATTTCTAAATAAATATCTCTCCCAATTTCAAAAATTGCATTTCAATTAATAGAATTAAATCATACAAACAAAAATGTCCCTGTAATACATGCAATAATGGATAATAGAATCCTCCTTTAAGATTAAACGATTAGTAAAAAGTTATTTGTACCTTGCATCATTCACTTTAGTTTGAAGTCTTGTTTCTTCAACCTTGCGTTGATTGCGGCACTTTTCAAGCTCACTTTCAAGGTGTTTAAATTCTCTTTCAACATCATCCATTAAATTGTTCACTTCATACTGACTAGGTTCATCTAATGAAGATCCTGATGGCACAACAGACATAAGGTGCTAAAAATATCAACCACAACTTTTATATAAATGTCACTATAAACATGTAAAACTACTATGTTTTCCTGCAAGCAACAATGAGTGTTTATGAGATATGGTGATAATTCACAATTCATTGAAGGAGATTTGTGATTTCATCATGATATGTAGATAATGATTAGTTAATATCAGACTTGGATAGTTTTACTAGGGTTGCCTATTACTTTGATTGTTAATTTCATCATAAAAACTACAATTTCCCAAAGTGGTTGATTTACAGTTCATTTCCTTTGACTTCTTACTATTGTTTTGCCAAACAATGTCATTTAGGTTTCGGAATGCTCTCTCTCAATCAATAGCTGAAATTTTATTTCTTCAATGGTCTACCTACTTTCATGCCTAAATCTGACTTCACCTAAGATTTCAAAATTACCATGTAACTTTTTATGTGTAATCGTAACAGTTTTCTTAAACAATATTAAATAATATCTTTCTAACTTATGCACCTCTGCAGATCTTTCAAAAATGCTAGTGGTAGTAGTTTTAGGGGAGGTGACCGACAGCTAAGGCCATTTGCACCATTAGAGATGGATGTGATGGAAGGAAGGGCGGAAAGAAGTCCAGCATTGGCATTAGGCTACTCTTAATGAAAGGTGCCAAAGGGTCTGCAGTTTACCATCCCATCCGACGGACCACGTACTCTCTGAAAGTGCTCTTCACAAAGCACCTCAAGTAAGGATTGGGATACCACTGAAAAATATCTACCATCTCTAGGGTTTGAACTCAGGCCCTCTCAGTGCGAAACCAGAATGTTACACACCACACCATCCCAATCCCCTTCAAAATGCTTTCCTCGGGCTCTAGCTCAGCCTAAGTATTTCACTAAATCAAAATTAATTCACAAGTAAATTGAGAAATTGCATTACATTAATATGATGTGGTGGATGGGTAGCTTGTGAATGTATGTCTTCAGTTTCTCACTGGAGGGCCAGGGATCGATTTTCAGTGATTTTTGACACCCTCATCTTTAGCCAAGTTTTGTGGTTTTTCACAAACGCAACTCAGGAAAAGGAACTGACCCTCTTACCCTGATGTGAGAATTTTACATGCCCATGGCCATGGACATTAGGTGAGCTCTGCCCTCTACTAACAAATCAACCTCCAATTTAATTACAGCGGTTGAGCTTTGTGTTTTAAAGAAAGAATCAATCTGGGTAGTATCATATGAATCAATTTATTCAAAATGCCATACTGATAATATTGATCATGTGCCAATAGATTCAAAATTACTTATCTTGCTCAAATTAAAATTATCAAAAATTATAGTAATTTATTTTATTTTTATGCTGTGCTCTAGTAAGGCCTATGGGATTAAGGAGTGATCAAAATGATAAAATTGGTGTTTTTTTAATATGCTAGTGAATGCAAATCAGTATTCTTTTCCGAAGGAGAATAAGATGTCAGCAATGCATTTTCCCAAAGAATAAACAAAGGTGAATTAGAGGCCACCACCAGCAATTGACTAACATAATGAGTTTCAAATTAGGTAGAAACATTATTTTTACAAAATAATGATTCATTCAGAAATCCAAAAGCAGGCATTATGAACAAATCCAGGTGCAAACATTCATGAAAAATGAATTAGAGCTATAAAACTAACAAATTGAGAAGGAACCTAATTTTCTCTCAAAACCTGTACGTTCAATAGTAAGTGTTTGAAGCACCTTTGATGGAAGACCCATGCCCAACCACAATTTCATAAATTTTCTCATTAAATTTCTACCCAACTTTGGAAAGTTTAACACCGGGTAAGTTTATCGTCACTTACATGACAAAATGACCCTAATTCCGTGCATATGAATTTTTATAGAATAATTACCAGCAGATTAAGGAATATTTTCTGAATATGGAAACATATTTCGACATTCCCTCATCATATATCATTATAAATCAAGGCATTAGCCCTCAAACACAAGCTAAGAAAATTATTTTTGTATGATGCTAAATAAAGCATTATTCATATGAAACAGGAAGCTTTTGATATTGGATCAAATTCTACTATGAATGACCTGGCTTAGGAGCATTTGATATTGAGTTGCTAGAGTATAAGTAAATTGTCAATTATGCAGTAAAAAATGAGATAAACGGTTTGATTTTATCTTTTTTAAGAAATCAAATTCATGGTCACCTACATTACATAGCAGAGTCACCTTTGCTATTGCTATGACAGAACCTTAGATTAGCCTCACAATATGAATTCATATTTGAATTTTTACACATATTTCTAAGATATTTAATTTCAGTAGCATCAATTGAGTTCCCATTAATATCGAAAATAAGTCCAGATGTCATGCCATGGTGAGTTCAGATATCAAGCCATGATGAGTCAAGATGCCATGACATCAATGATATTTGATGTATTTTGTTAAAAAAAATACTTTCTAACAAAACACATTAAATATTATTGAAGTAATTAATCACAAAAAGAGTACTGAAAGAACTTGTGCTTACCCGGCGTATCTGTTGAGTGTAACCCTCTTGGGTCTTCCATTGGGTTGGTGTATCCATTGCTGGCAACATTTCGATAACTGACTCAGTCATCATCCTCAGGACTTCTGAATGCCTGAAGCCCTGAGGACAATGAACGAGTCAGTTTTTAAAATGTCGGCAGCAATGGAGATACTAACCCAGTGGAAAACCCAAGAAGATTTCTCTCAAAAAGCATACTGATTCTTGTTTAGGATGAAATGGTTTTTTGTTACCTGACATTATGGGTTTTATTTTGTCCATTTGTTATTGCAATTTACACTTTGCACAAGTAGCAAGTTTAATGTCATAAGAAATCTATTTTACAATGGCCCCTTGGAGGTTTCAATGGCCATTGGTGGTCATTGAAACTCACAAAAATGATCGCTCACATGCACACACACAAATGATTATTTACTTGTTCTATTTCTCCATCCCCTCACAAAATCTCAGCTGAAAGATATAGTGAAGAATCTAGGTGCAAAACGAAGCTCTGGTTTTGATGGCACTCCCAGTTACATTATTAAGCATTCTATTGACTTCATTACGCAGCCTCTTTTTCTCATAAATGAATCTTTCCAATTAGGAGTGTTTCCATCTCCTCTGAAGGTGTCAAAAGTTATTCCACTTTATAAAAACAAGGGTGATAGACATTACATTAACTCCTACCATCCAATTTCTCTGCTGAACCAATTCAGCAAAATATTTGAGAAGGCATTCAATGTTAGATTAATTTCCTACCTAGAGATTTCCTACCTCCTTTCACCATCACAGCGTGGTTTTAGGGAACATAAATCTACATCTTCTGATAACTATCAGTTAATAACCCAGACTTTAAACACTCCAGATAAAAAAATGGAAGTTGCTGCAATGTTCTTTGATTTCTTGAAAGCTTTCGATTGTGTTGACCACCAACTACTTCTCAAGAAACTCCACAGGATGGGTATTCGTGGCACACCTAATGCTTGCATTAAATCCTACCTATTTGATAGAATACAACACGTGGTTGTTTCTAAAAATGGTGCATCTTTTGTTTCCCTAGGTAAGGTCGTTAATCGAGGTGTTCCTCAAGGCTCTGTTCTTGGGCCTGTCTTGTTTCTTTCTTATATAAATGACCTTGTAGATGGTTTTCAACATATAAATGGTGCTACCCCCTTGTTATATGCTGATGACACCAATATTATTCTTGTATCGCCTACTTTTAATGAATTGATAGTTAAGTGTAAACAAGCTCGTCACACCTTAGTTTCCTGGTGTCATAATAATGTACTAGATTTGACTATAGAAAAGTCTCACCTAATCTACTTTGCAAATAAAAATAAAGCAAGCAAAGTTCTGTGTATTGAAGTTGATGGGAAGGTGACCCCACAGGTACAAAATACCAAATTTTTGGGTTTCCACATAAATTATCAAATCTCTTTGGATGAGCATATAAGTACTTTACCAGGAAGTTAAGCTCTGCCTGCTTTTTAATATGGTCCATTAGATCCACAGTTTCAGTGGCTGTTCTCTGTGCACTTTACTATGGAGAATTTTATTCTCACATAGCCTATACAGACATGCCAACTTTCAAAAATGAAAAATCGGGAGGACATGCCAACTTTCAAAAATGAAAAATCGGGAGATTTTTAGAAGTGTATCACGAAGTAATCACTTTTAATTACCACAATATTTGCATGGCACCTTAATCCCTTTATGACACTTTGCCAATTTTTAATGAATGTCACACTTTATTAACATGTTAAGCTAAGTACACAATTTGAACAGTTCATCAAGAACGTAAGAAGGAAAAATCGGGAGTCTCCCGCTTAAATCGGGAGAGTTGGCATGTCTGCCTATAGTATCCTTTACTGGGGTTCATCTTCTAAGGCCCTGATCATTTTCAGGGTCCAAAAAGAGCCATTCAGCTCATGAGTTTTGCAAAACACAACGTCCCTTGCCGTCCCCTGTTCAAAAAATTGGATGTACTGCCAGTGCCATGTATTTATATTTTTCAAGTATCAGTACATACAAAAAGAAATCATAGTATGTGAAAAATTGTGATATCCATAAATATTCTACTAGGCAGAATGAGCAGCTGCACGTTTTATATAAAACCATAAAAACAGTAATCAACCCGAAGGTCGGTTTAGTAGGTGATGGTAGAGCTCACCCATGTACCAAGCCCGACGGTGTGTGAATATTCACACATCAGGGTAGGGGGGCCAGTTCCTTTCCCTGTGCCGGTTATGGTTTCCCAGGAAGACCTGGTACCCGAAAAATCAACTAGCTTGGGTGGAGCTGCAGGTGCCCAAAGTGCCTTGTCCGGGAATCGAACCCGGGACCCTCCGGTCAGCAGTCCAACGCTCTACCCGCTAGACCACCGCGACCCGCCACGTTTTATATATACATACAAAAAATGCAAGTGCTGGCCCAAATTTTATGGGCCTCCAACTTTATAATAAACTCCCAGCTAAGATTAAGGTCCAAAAAAAGTGTGGCTGCATTTAAGGTCAATCTAGTCAGGTTCTTAAAATTAAAAATGTTTTATTCAATGGCTGAATTTCTTGATAATGCCTGATGTGTGTCATGTATCTAAGTATGTATTCTGCTACTTACTCTGACGTGTCTTATGTCAAGTATACAGTTGTAACAACTTGATCGCTGGACAAATAAAATGTATTATAATTCTAATCACCTATTCAAATAATAACCCAACATAATTAATGATCCTTTTCAATATTAATAATATTTCACCAACATGTATATAACCTTTGGTATTAGAACAAAAGTGGAGGTTAATGGACTTACCATAGGGAACTGTTAACTCCTTTGCTAGTGATTTGAGCTTCATTGCCCTATCTTTTAAAAGTCTTTTGTATTGTTTTTCTTCTTCCTGTAGTCGTCCAAACTTTACTTGTTCCGAGCTCACCTCATCTCTTGCTTTCTTCTCTTCCCTCTCTGCCTCCTTTGACTCCTCTTGAAGCTGTAACATTTTGTTCAAAATAAACAAATAGATCCACATTAAAGTAATGCTTGAAAGACCAAAGTCTAATCCAAGAGCAGTTTACTAATGCATACATTTTATCATTAGTTGTAACACTTTAACTTATGGTAACAAGCAAAGTTTTTAGAAACAAATAAATGCATAGGTATATATTCCATGCTAAATCCTGAATCTAGCAGAAATATCATTTTAAGGTCTACTAAAAAGGTCATTTAAACAAGAATGCAGCAAATATCTTATACACTCATTGCCCTTTATTTCATCTTTAAGCTTCGTCAAGGCCCAAAAACATCTTAGATATTACCTGCAATGCAAAGGCTTCCTATATCATAGCCAAAAATCTTATGATGAACATTAAGTTAGCCTTGTACTTCTTACACAACTTATTTTAAGCTCTCATGTGACCTAAACTCATTTGAAACTCTACAGAAGCGGTGTGTGACAGCATGGATAATAAGTATAAATTAATTAGAGACTCTTAATGAAAAATCAGAAATTGGATTAGGGGCCACATATCAGCATTTGTACTTCAATCTTATGAGTCAACTTATTGTGAAAACAAAAAGGTAATGTGCATCTGAAACTCATCATAATCAACACATGCAAAGGGTACTACATAAATCTTTATTGAAAAGTATACAGCACCAATCAAATATTTGTTCTTTTGTATGTAATTTGGCTACATTTTCTTTGCTGCCAGTATATTTTTAAGGGAGAAAAACTCACATTCAAGATTATTTGAAGGACGAAAAGGCCAGCAGAGGATTTCCATTCAACTTGTAATCCCGAGGCCTTTTTCTTCAAGCAATAAGTTAATCTACGAGTCCTAATACAATAGACTACAAGTAATTTAAAATATTCAAAGTCTGTGGAAATTCAAATTCAAAGGAAGTAACATGTGCTGAACCATTTTTCGCCATACACAGACTCATGTGCAAAGTACAGGGACTTGTAAAATTAACATGAAGTTTTGATAAACAAACTTCCACAAGTTTTGCATTTTCTACGTCTCAAATTTGACATAAAATGTGAGATATAAATAGAAGACCTATAATATATTCATTCTTCAAGATACATGGAAAAAAATACAGTTTTTGGATTCATCAGAAAATACATTAGTCTTAAGTAAAATAATATCGTATATATTGCTTTGGAACATTTCTGTTTTCAATCAAAATTTTGTCCAGGGGTAGCAGCATATTATTAGAAAAAAGTCAACTTTAATATTGAACAATGATATGGATTTTGTAGATGCTACACAGCTGGAAAGAGTTATACATAACTCCACTAGCTAACAAAGCATTTACAAAAGATCCTCAACCTATGTTGTGTAACAAGTGCACAACTCCTTTTTATAGTGCCATGTAAGTGGATGTCCCTGTTGTGTGTAGAAAATGAAGATTACAAGAATCTTATATGCCGTAGCTCTTTGGTTATCATCAGTTACCCAATTAAAAAGTCTTAATTAGGAAAAGACAATAAGAAGTTCAGATGGGATCATATTCCACATCAGTATCTCCTGTAAATACAATGTTTTAAAATAACCATGTGTAGACACAGTAGAGTATGCACAGTTTATGTGCACACATTGTATTGTCAAAGCATTGATTTTTTATCAGAGACCTAAATGGAATATGATCCCATCATAACTTCTTATTGCCTTGTTGTAATAAAAAATACAGCTGCCAGTGCATGAGAGGATGAATAAATGACATTAACAGAACTATCAGCAACACTGAAAATTTCATTGGGTGACAACTACATATTGGTAACAGAAAAATTGAAAATAAGATGTAAGGCAGGCATGAGATGTGTTCCCACACAGTGGGTTCTGAGACTTTCAAGAGGCAAGGTGGGTGCTCACATCTGAATAACAGGATGTGCATGTGCAGGTTTCATCACATTTGAAGTTGATGTTACAAGGAGATGAGGCACTTCTTCCAAGTTATCAAACCAGATGAAACCTGACTAAATCATTTAGAACCTATGAGTAATCAGCAAAGTTCTGTGTGAAGACCTCAGGCAACGCCAACAGCAAAATAAGCCAAAGAAGAGCCATATGCATATGACCATTTGGTACCAACATAAACAAGTGAAAATAGAAGTAAAGGTGATAGTTTTTTATAAGAGCTTAGGGAAAATGAGATTATTACAACATTAGTAGAATAATAGTAGCACTGGAGCTGCACATTGATAAATAAACACTCATGTTGACTCCGCTGAAATGTAATAAGTAACTATATCAAAGTTAGCATACATTAGGAAATACAGAAAGAATTTAAGTGAAAATAGTCTTACATTGTGAAGAAACCTTTCCTTGTCTTTCAGTTCATTTGTGAAGGAATAAATTGCTTGTCGTAGTTCTTCAGTTGATCCAGGATAAATGTTTTTTATTTTGACAAGGAATTCTTTTAATTGCTTCTGTATCCCATCCAACTGGATTTTTTTTGTTTCTAATTATAAAGAAAATAAAAAAATAGTAATGGTATACCTTTGACAATAAAATATTTCTCACACCGAAATTTATTAATTACTACATAATCACTAATTCCCAAGATCATCTTCAAAAGCTAACTACAACAATTCCCTATGAAAACTAACGTTTCTTTCTTAAGAACAACTGCTGTACATGGCATAAAATACACTTCAAATCCATAAATATTAAAGAATAACTATAATTCCAACAATGTATAATTACAAATGGGCAATGCATGGCTTACATCAATTACAACCATACAAAAATACACCTCCCCATACACAACATATTGTCTTTAATGCCAAAGAACTAAAATGTCATACGACAATTCTGCATCCAAGAGTATATAAAGATGGCGGATATATGAGGGGGTATCATAAAATTTTAACTATTACTAAAAAATAATTGAGATTGAAACTTATTTTTACTTGTTATTTTTAAGACTTCTCTACGTAGTCAACATCCAGAGTTAAACATTTCTCACAGTATCCCTTGACCTTTCGAAAATCATCTTTGTAGAACTGACCAGACTGCATCAAAAACTATTGTTCCACCTCTTGAATGACATATGACATCATTTGTGCTGTCAAATCTCTAACCCCATAATGGTTTTTTGAGTTCTAAGAACAAGAAAAAGTTGCTTTGAGCAAGATTTGAGGAATAGGGCTGGTGTGGCAAAATTTCAAGCTGCATCAATTTCTCAACTGCACCTAGAGATGAAGTGAGCAGGTGCATTGTTGGCAAGATGCCTATGGTGTTCATACCAAGCCATCTCTTCCAGAGCAACATGCAATTTGTTCAGCAACTAGTAGTATTGGGCACTAGTGATAGTCTGAACTTTCTTCATGTGGACTATTAAGATGACTCCATGACAGTCACAATCTTCCCTGCAGAGTTATGCACCTTAACCTTCATGGGGGAGATGAGTTGCTATGCTTCAACTCCCTGCTCATCTCTTCGGTCTCTGAATAGTATTGATGGATCAAAGATTCATTCATCCATTGATACCGGGTGACCAAAAAGTCCTCTTCATCTTGCTCTAAAAGATTCCATATCTCTCTTGACAGGTCCTGGTGTGTATGCTTCTGAAAAGGAGTCGGTAGTCGTGGAACCCAGCATACTGACACCTTGGACATGTGCAGTTTTTTGGCAAATAATTTTTCACACACTACCTCACTAAATCTTTTGGTAAGATCAATCTCATTCATGATCATTTGGATGGTTGCTATCTGGTCTAATAGGATAAAACCTTCCACCTTCTTCACTGTGGCGGCATTGTCCGTGAGGGATGCTCTTCCACTTCTTGGATCGCCTGCATGGGACTTGTGGTCAGTTTGATAATTCCTTTTCATCTCATAGCTGTATCATATGAGGGATTGTCATTTCCATAAGCAGCCAGCATTTCATCATGGATTAGCCAGGTATTGTAGCCTTTCAAATTCAGGAACTTAATAATACTGCGAGCCTCTGATCTTCTCCACACTGTGAGTTACTTCCATTGTTGGCTTCATGAGAACCAAGAAATCAACATAATGTCATTTACAACATTATATACATAAGGATCAATTAATATGCAAAATAAATTTTATCCAGATCTCTCAATTATTTCCTAGTAATAATTACTTAACAATATCCCCATAAAAAGCATTATTGTTTGGCTTAGATCTAAAAATGTCATTAATTTGCTATTTCATTGGATATTTTTCCTGGAAACATCAACAAAAAACGAAGTATTCCATGCATTAAAATGGATTTGTTAACAAATCATCAAATTTAAAACTATGACCTAAGCCCACAATGACTGGTTAATAAAGTAACATCAATGAAATGGATACAAATGAAGGAAGTAAAATTTAATTTAACAATTTTAATCAGACTAACATATTCTTATTATTCCCATATTCCTTACTAGTCCAACTTTTGACAGCTTCATGGCCCATCGAAAGTTGGCGTCTGTCATAATTCAGTTGCACTACTGAATGTAATATATGAATTGATTTGCAAAAATGTAATGATGTACATATTATAGAATTAACAGAATGATATATAATTTGGAATTAAAATCTTTCCTCAGGGTAGCAAGCAACAACCCTCTTACCAACTTTCATACCAAAATAATAAAACCAATATAATCATTTCAATTATTGATTTTAGGAAATGCATTCAAAAAGTCAAGCATTTGAAAACCAAATTACTTACCCAAATTGGTATGTTGCTTATGGACTTTATTTTCAATAGATACAATATGACTAAGTCGTTCTGTGATGGGTCCCAATTGATTCTGATACAATTTAATTTCATCACGAGAAGTTGCCAAACGCTGCTTCTCAGTGGCAAGATTTTGCCTTTTCTCCTCAGCTTCCTTCTTGTTATTTTCCAAATGTGACACATCAACATTCAGTGTTTTCAAGCCTAAGATGGTAATAAAAATAGCAAATTAAAGAAAGATAGTTATGGCAGTTTGTGCAGCTTATAACCTGTAAATTTGGCTTAAAAAATTGACTAGCTATGATTCTGCCCAAATTATAATTCCAGCATAACTAACAAGACACAACATATTTTCTGTGCCAAACTCTAAAACTTATCCTTGCTAACATTTATGAATCAGTTTCAGTTTTACTTAATAAATATATATGTACTGGACCAAAATCTCCCGCATTCACATGTCCAGAGTTAGTGAATACAGCTTGTGTAAAGTTAATTGTGTCCATTTAAACTTTCTGTAAAGCTTGTATATCTTTTGGAGGAAACCCCATAATATTCCACAGAGACTTTCTTGCTGTCCCCTAAAAATGACATCGATGTAAAAACTAGATGAGAAATTTTATTCCAAAAGTGGAATATTATATATATTCATTTTATGAAAATCCTTCATTTCTTCTAATAAAAAGTAATAATTTATTCATAAGCAAATGACTTTCTGACTGATAAATAAGAATGACTCAACAATGTTCCGACAGGGAGCAAAAGAAATACATTTAATAACATGTTGTACCATTAATTACTATGATTATCATTAATCAAATATTCAACTAATATTTTGCACTGTTTTCTTATCTTGTAAATTTTTTAGTATTATTTCCTGTCTTTTCATTAAGATTTATTCTCTTTCAAATTACTGTACTATTTCAAGTACTGTGGTAACTTTCATCAATACATTATCGTTCAGAAGACAATCTTGATTGAAGTCATTGCTGAATAATTTACAGAGAATGCAGAATAATCAAAAATGTTAGCAATAAAAATAATTAGTAATTAATCATTGATTTACTTACCATTCACCTTCTCCTTTAGAAGCTTTCTGATGCTCTCAAGACATTTGTTGTATTGTGTGGCCTCGAATATAGCATCGAATTTTTCTTTGACCTTCTTCGGTTCATCAAGTGGCCTAAATATTACCAAAAAATCTCTTAAAACAGTAGGAAGTACAGAAATGTTTAAAGATGCTACACCAAATAAATTCGTACTGAAAGTATCAGCATTTAATGAAAATCAGAAAAGACATAAGAATGCAACCCATATGAGGACTTAAAAGCTTGTGCATAATACTAGACTGGAGGAGTATCTTAAAACTGACCACTTAAAACTGATTTTCTATTATTTGAGAAAACTCTTATTCCAATTTCCAATTTTTTGGGTATGCATGACAGCAAAATTCATTCCAAAATGGCTTTTGCACCACGATAATGCACCAGCTCACATTTCATTGCTTGTTCATGAATTTTTGGCCAAAAACAATACTGTAACGATGCCCCAGCCTCCATATTCTCCAGATATGGCTCCGTGTGACTTTTTCCTATTTCCAAAAAATAAGAGAACCTTGAAGGGCCGTCGTTTTACAGCCATAGATGACATTAAAAGCACATCCCTGAAAGAACTAAAGGCTATCTCAAAGATCGAGTTTGAGAAGTGTTTCGGGGATTGGAAGAAGTGCTGGCACAAGTGCATAATCTATTATGGGGACTATTTTGAAGGTGACAACATCAATGTATAAAAAAACCATAAACACAGTAATCAACCCGAAGGTCGGTTTAGTAGGTGATGGTAGAGCTCACCCATGTACTAAGCCCGACGGCGTGTGAATATTCACACATCAGGGTAGGGGGGCCAGTTCCTTTCCCTGTGCCGGTTATGGTTTCCCAGGATGATCTGGTACCCGAAAAATCAACTAGCTTGGGTGGAGCTGCAGGTGCCCAAAATGCCTTGCCCGGGAATCGAACCCGGGACCCTCCGGTCAGTAGTCCAACACTCTACCCACTAGACCACCGCCACCCTCCATCAATGTATAAGAATAAATAAATATTTTTTCCGAAAAATTAAAATTCTCATTATTTTTTAACAAACCTCGACAAATGGCAGTATGTTTCTCATATGGATTGTAACCTAAGCAATGTAGTTGGGATTTATTTTCTCTATTTTTTTTAACTCTTTACTTTGCTGTTGCTGGTTTTGTGTAGGAGGATTGTAAATAGTATTAAAGAAGGATTTTTGTATTATGTAATAACTGTTCTATATGCAAGTGGACCGTGAAAGCTATGTAATACTATTGTAAACCATTTTTATGTGCCTGATGGATTATTATTGTTTTTGCATATTGTAATATTGTAGACATTGTTCGATGTTGGTTGTGTGGTTGGTTAACTGATAACATATATCGAACTAGCTAAGGGTAACCTATTGAATCTGAACATGTTGTATAATCCATAAAAAAAATATATTGAATTATTGAAATAGCTGTGTTTGTGTGTGTGTTGTGTAAATATATGTGCGCAAGTGTAATGTAAAAATATGTATGAATGTATATGTAACAACTATTGTACACTAATTATTAGTCTTTTGATTCTTGTTATTTTTAGATGATATAAACATTATTCAATGTGATATAGTTCAATCGCTAAATTTAAAATCGGCACCTGCTGATAAGCCTAAAAGGCTTAACAGGACCAAATGAGTTTATTCTATAATATTGTTATTACTTAATTATATATATATTAGCTAATCTACCGGTTAAGGTAGGTTTTTGGATGGACACAACTATCACATAAACATTTTGTAACTCCAAACAAAACCCAATCCAGCAACCTAATCTACATCAGGTCCCTCTTCATCTCCGCGTACTTCCTTCCTCCCTTCATCCCGTCCAACATTCCTATCCTGTTCCTGCCCTTTCCTCGCTTGCCCAACATTCTCCCCTCTATTGCCTTCTTCAACATTCCACTACCGCTCAATATGCCTTTCATCCATTTTTCCTGCCTCCATAGGATTTCTCTCAACAAACCCCTCTCCTCACCCACCATCTCCAGTACTTCCTCATTTGTTTTCCTTTCACTTAATTAATTATATAAAAATGTAAAATTTAATAACATGATATCTGTAGTGTAACATTTTGGACAAGAATAATAAATAAACAAGATTTGTCAACAATGTATGCAAAATTAATTTAACTTTAAGCTAAACATGGAAAAATTAGAGCCTTAATTTAAGGAAATATTATGATTAATTTCCTATACATTCATCTGAACACTAATTATCAAATTAGGAACCAAAAATAGCTAAATTTGCCAAATGACCTGATTTTTCTAAAAAAAACAATCCTGAAGAGGGTAAAAAAATAAACTTTACACTTCCACAACCACTTCCTCATCACTTCCACTTTACCCTCATTATGAAGGAATTCCACAAACTTAAACCTGAAACTGTTATGTTTAAAATCCTGAAGATGATGTTGAATGTCCAAACCTGGGTCGTATCATAATTAATTTTCTGTGGTATCACAAAGTTACTACTTTTTCAATTCCAATATGAATCAATTCCATAAAGTTACACCGGAAACCATCAATTATGTAATCTTCATAATTGTTTCCCCAATTTTTAATATTAATGCCTTTAATTACTCTTACTAAATTTTAAGGCTGCATCCATCACATAAAATGTAATAGGACAATATGTAACACATCTGGATGTGTTTTCTAATTTAACCAATCGTATGTAATTAATACTGTTAATGGGGAAAATAAGTTCATGTTCTCTAATTCTTAAAAAAGCAGAAAAACTGAGTCATAAGTTCACTGTGGTAAACATTTTAAAATACACATTTACAATCTAAGAACTTGAACTCCATGGTCTAGTAAATTAATAAAAGAAAATGAAAACTCATTTTTTAAGGCTAAAGGAGTTTTCATTTTATTTTATATATTTTATTAACACACATTTACACTATCAAATTTGGTGAAAAATCAATCGAAAAATAATGTATACTATAAAAATTACAAAAATTACAAAAATAACAATTAAATCTACACCTTAAGGTTACTAATACTTACCAATTTGATTCACCTTGAGGGCAAAACAGAACATTCACCATTACTGCTTTTGAGACCCCCAAAGAGTGGCTGACTTCAGCATCTATATCAGCACATCGACTGTCCAAGCTTACTGCCTAAATGAAAAAATAAGCACTTAATTATTGACAGCCTATGAAAATTTCAGTGTGTACTCAGTAACTTCAAAAAAATGTATGTTATCCTCTATGCAGTTTCAGAGTTTAATATGATTAATTTAATCCAATTAACTTAAGTGTTGTCAAAGGTCAATAATATAAGGTGGCAGTAAACTTTTTAATTATTAAAAGGTATTTAAGGATTTAGATGAATATTTAATGATTACACTTCCAATAACAGTATTACAAAGAGAATTATTTCTTCGGCTTCACATGTCATAACCCTCGAAAAAAAATACCGTTGTGACAATAAAATTGCTCAAAAAGGATGCAACCCATTTACAGAGTAAAATAATGAGCTAGTATTTGGAGAACACTGTAATAACATGGAATTATTTATGTATATATTTAACAACTTTATTAGGTTGAGATTAAGCCTTTAGTCCCTCCTTCCACCAAACCCCAATATATACATAATTACACCATTATCAAGGACAATATACCATAAATTATCAAAAACATTACAAACACCCTAGCTCTAGGAGGAGGAATACCCACCCAGGCAGGAACTGAACCCGCAAATTCTGAGTTGGCACGCAAGAACATTACCCTATTGTCACCAGAGCATGTAATTACAGTGAAATGACAAATTAAACTGTTTGCCTTTCACTTTTATTGAACATCCATAACATGCAAACAACTACTCTGTCATACAAAAAATTGAGATGGCACTTATAAGGAAGGCCAACTTAACATTATGGAAGGATGTGAAAAAGTATCGAGATTAAGTAAGGCCTCAAAACTGCATTAACAATCCACTGATTGTCCTTTTTGATCCAAATGATCAAATTCATGAAATTTCCTCACCAGAAGCCACAAAAGAGAAAAAGTCAATTTTGAATCTAAGTTGAATGAGAATCTAAGTTTGAGAAAAAAGAGAATCTAAGAATGAAGAATCTAAGTTTCAATGGAGTCTAAAGAAAAATAAAAACATTCAGAAATAAATAAAATCTGCAATTTAAAACTGTTGTGTGTCAGGAATTTCCCGACACAAAAGTTATCAAAAAGGAAAAATTGAAAGTGCAATGGGAAGAATTTTCAGAAGAGTTTGTAACATGCTTGGGCAAGGTGCAGGATACCAAGCAAATTATATTGTATAAGTAGCAGCATTCATATCAAGGCTTCGGCACGAAGCAGAAATGACAGCAGGATAGTAAAAAAAGATTATTTTACAGGGAAATAACCCTGAAAGGGTGGGTCAACAGTTGATAAAATTCCAAGCAACATATAAAACAAGCCTTCCCATGGACTACAACCTTGTCGTGGCGGAAGGGCGATAGGTCGAAGGTTAGGAGCCAGACGAAAGGTAGTCCACGCAGCGTCTGTTCCTCAGTGAGGCGGCTGCAAAGGCGTCTGACCCCAGTGGGGCGGCCATTAAGTGATGGTGTCAAATTAAAAACACTATTGAGGAAGGCAACAGGAAACCACCTTAATTACTATTCCAAAGATTTTTATGATGGACAGTATAGAAAAATTGAGTCCTGGCAACTGCAGGACTCGGCCCAAGCGGCCGTGTGTTGTGCCCGGCAGCGGGGGAGGCAAGGCTTCCACGGTCGTCATCCCACGAAACCCTTGCAGGGGAAAAGTAACAGCAGCAGGACAGAAGACAAAAGTAGTTAGAATAGGAACATGAAATGTCAGGACAATGTTGAGGACAGGCAAATTAGAGAATATTAAGCGAGAGATGGAAAGAGATAATGCAGATGTTTTAGGTCCTTGCGAGGTGAGATGGAAGGACAGCGGGGATTACTGGAGTGAAAATTACAGAATAATATACAGCAGTGGGGACGAGAACCAACGAGGGGTTGTCATAATATGAAATAAAGAGGTAGGAAGAAGCATAGTCAACATAGAGCAAACAACGGATAGAATATTACTCGTAGAGATTACAGCAGAACCAACAAACTTGGTCAGGTATACATGCCACTGAGCAACCATGAGGAGGAGAAAGTCGATAGGCTGTACGATGAGTTAGAGGATATAACTGCGTGTGTTCCTGCAGGGAAACATTTGATAGTGATGGGGGAATGGAATGAGACGGTAGGCGAAGGAAGAGATGGTGATGAGGTGGGGGACTATGGGTTAGGCACGAGGAATGAACGCGGGGAGAAAGCAATTGAATTCTGCAGGAGACGGGTTAGTCATCACTAACACATGGTTTAGATACCACGAAAGGCATAGGTATACATGGACAATGCCAGGTGATTCAGAAAGGTATCAGTTAGATTATATTATGGCTAGGCACAAGTTTAGGAACAGTGTGATAAATTCGCACAGTTTCCCCGGAGCGGATGCGGAGTCTGACCACAATTTAGTTGTTATGAAATTTAAGGTCCTTTTCAAAAAGATAAGGCAGGGGCGGCAGGTTAGGAAATGGAATGTAGAAGCATCAAATGGATTAATAAGGAAGGGGTATCAGCAGGCTGTAGAGAAAATCATGGATGACGGTAAAGACCTGAGTACTGTAAAAGGAAAATGGGAATGTATCAAGCAAGGGATATCGGAAGCCGCAAAAGACACTATAGGAACCATTAACGGGAAAAGGATAAGGAAACCATGGGTAACGGATGAGATGATTGCAAAGATGGATGTGAGTAGAAGAAGGAAAAATGTAAACACAGAGTTAGGCAAAATGAAGTACAAAGAGTTAAAAAATAAATTGAGAAGGGCCACAAATAAAGCAAAATAAGAATGGTGGAAACCGCAATGCAAGGATATGGAAAGTTTGCAGAGGACGGGTGAAATTGGTGCGCTATACATCAAGGTTAAGGTATTATCGGGAAGAAAAAAGGCAAGATCTGTGCTAACAGTGAAAGATCCAAGGGAGATGGAAGGAATATATAGAAACACTGCATGGTAAAGACCTTAGGTGAACTATGTTAGACATAGAAAAGGAATATGAGGTAGAAGAAGATACAGGGTCGCACCCAAAAGTGGTAAAACTGATTTTCTCTGGTGTGAATGGAGGGATGGAGGGGGTCCGCCTGACAGGGTGAGGTGGAGCGGGCTCTTAGCAACAGACCTCAGTCGCCTGCGGGCTGTTGTTGAGTGAGGACACCATTTTTAGTGAAGCAAGGTTTTTGTCCGCATGGAAAAACAAAATGGATCTGAATTTAGAGCAATGTTCTTCCGTGAAGTTTTGTGCGAAACTCGGGAAGACAGCAACTGAGACCCTCGATATGATCAAGCAGGCTTATTGGAACACTGCCTTAAGCCGTTCCACAGTGGCACAAGTTGATTAAAGAGGGTAGGGAGCTCGTTGAAGATGACCATGACCATCGCTCTGGACGGCCGTCGACGGCAAGAACCAACACGAATGTGTACAGAGTAAGGTCACTGCTGAACACAGACCGACGTTTAACCAGTGAAGAAATTGCAGACCAGTTGGGTCTGTCTGCATCCAACGTCAAACATATTATTTCACAGGATTTGGCCATGCCCAAGGTGTGCGCCAAGATGGTGCCGAAAATTCCTGCCATGGCCCGCTCGTCGTCAGACAGCTCCTGGCCAAATACGGCATTGCCACGTTGTCGCACCCGCCCTATTCTCCTGATCTGGCACCACCGGACTTCTTCTCCTTCCCCCTAATGAAAAGACAGCTCAAGGGACAATGTTTTGACTCAATAAAGGCCGTTCAAGAGGCTTCAACGAGGGTCATCAACGGCATCCCCAAAGAAAATTTCCAGCGGGCGTACGGGGAATGGGAGCAACGTTATACTATGTGTGTAGCAGCTCAAGGACCATACTTTGAAGATTATTAAGTCGATGTAAGATCGTCAATAAAACTCTTGTAAAAAAATCAGTCCTACCATTTTTGGATGCGACCCTGTAGCTTAGGTCCAGGCATTCTTGACAATGAAATAGATAGGGTATTACGGGAGATGAAAGCGAATAAGACCGTGGGGGTAGACAACATTCCTGTGGAACTGTTGAAATGTTTAGGAAAATGAGGGAAGAAGACTCTATATGGAGTGATTCGTAGTGTCTATGGGGAAGACATCTAGCAGGAAGACTTTCTGAGATCAGTGTTAGTTCCTATTCCGAAAAAGATAAAGGCTACATCATGAGGGGACTACAGAACAGAACTACAGAAATGTTCGATATCCCAAGCAGCTGAAGTTATTCTCAGGAACATCAACAAAAGGATAGAGAGTAAGGCAAATGATTTCTTAGGGGATGTAATGAAATGTAACGTACATTTCAAAAAGATAAAGCAGGGGCGGCAGGTTAGGAGCAAGGTTAAGTCATTATCGGGAGGTAAGAAGGCAAGATCTGAGCTAACAGTGGGGTAAGATAATAGTTGTCACAGAAAAGATCCAAGAGAGAAGGAAGAAATATATATAAACACTGTCTGGTAAAAAATTTAGGCCAACAAGGTTAAACATAGAAAAGGAGCATGATGTAGAGAAATATAGCTTAAGTCCAGGCATACTCGACGATGGGATAGAAAGGGCATTAAAGGAGATGAAAGATAATAAGGCTGTACATTCCTGTGGAACTATTGAAATATTTAGGAAAATCTGGGAAGAAGACTCTGTATGGACTGATTCATAGTATCTATGAGGAAGGAATCTAGCAGGAAGACTTTCTGAGATCAGTGTTAGTTCCTATTCCGAAAAAGGTAAAGCCTACATCATGTGAGTACTACAGAACAATAAGTTTGATATTCCAAGCAGCTAAAGTTGTACTCAGGATCATCAACAAAAGGATAGAGAATAGGGCAAATGATTACTTAGGGGATGATCAGTCTGGATTTGGGAAGGGAAGAGGTATGCATGATTCCATTGCAGTAATGAGATCACTAATCGAGAGGAATATAGAATACAATCAGGACGTTTTTGCCTGTTTTGTAGATTTTGAAAAAGCGTTTGGTAGAGTGAATTGGGTATATTGAATTGGGTATTGGAAGTATATTGCAGAACATAGGAATAGATTGGAGGGACAGGAGGCTAATCCACAACCTGTACATATCTCAGACTGATCAGGTGCGAGTGAGGAATGCAAAGTCTAGATAGGCAGTGGTAGGAAGAGGTGTAAGGCAGGGTTGCCCATTGTCACCTCTGCTATTCAGCGTATATGTAGAGGAAATGATTTAAGTATTATATTGTATCATCCTCATAATTGTTAGTCTATCCTCTTAATGATGATCTTGAATGCCACTTACGTGCATATGAAATAAACTTATTGTTCTATAGTCCTCAAATATGGCTGCCTTACCTTTTTTGGAATAAGAACTACAACAGATCTGACAAGGCTTTACAGCCAAATTCCTCTCCCATTAATGAATTAGTCCACAAAAAAATTCTTTCTCCCAAATTTCCTAAACCCATCAGCAGTTCTACAAGAATTTTGTCCAGCTTTATTTGGTTTCAATTGCCTTCTATCTCAGCATCGAGTAAGCCTGGACCTTAGCTATCCTCATCTACGGCATGTTCTTTTACACCTAAGCTATCCTCATCTATGTCATACTATATCTAATCTTGCTGCCTCAAGTTCTTTACCATTAAGTTCCTCTTTACATTCCACCATCTTCCTTGGATATTTTCTGATTCAACTAGTATTTTCAACATCTTATCTCTAGTTATTAACATAGATTTTCCCTTATTACTTCCTAACAGGGTTTTAACATTCTTGCATAACACACCAATTTCATCCTTCCTTTGCAAACTTTCCATATCCTCACACTGCATCTTCCAACATGCTTCTTCTGCTCTATTTGTTACCTAACTTAAATCACTGTTCAACTCTTTATACTTCCTTCTCCCTATTTCTACCTTTGCATACTTCCACTTCCTTCTTTCATCTATCTTTCTAATCATCTTGTCCATAATCCATGGTTTCCTCCTCATTTTCCTATTTACAGTTCCTATAGTTTCTTCAGCAGCTTTCAATATCCCTGTTCTGATATATTCCCATTTTTCCTCTATAGTACCCTGCTCCCTTTCCTCACTCATGATTTACCACACAGTCTGCTGATACTCCATCTGGTTAATGCTTCTGCATCTACAAAAATACCTTGCGAAATACCAAAAAGGTGTGTGGCAAGGAGTGCAAGTACCAGACAGGATGGGTACAGTATGAGGGAGGATATGGAAGAGGAAGGAAGAAACATTCACTAGAAAACCTCAAAAAATGCACAAATTTATATACATGCTGGAGATAGAATTAATTCAACATAAGTGTTAATTTTTCCCGACTAAATAATTCTTTGTTTCATGAAAAAGAAGGGAATAAAAATTATCTACAACCATTTGTATGACAGATCTCCACCATCCCAAGACAGGTGATGCAGAACTGGAAGTAAGAAGGAGAAATTCTATTAATTCAAGGACATGAAACTCATGGTCCCCACCCTTAAAGTCACAAGTAGAAAATGTGATACCCTACTGTTGGCAGCAGAGGAGATGAGGTATCATCCCCTCAAAGAGGCTTGAGGGATGAAAGGGGGATCTTGAAAATACAACAAAAAGGATAAAAAATATTGCAAAAGGCACTACATTTATTAGATGACAGTTCCATGTGGTCCTGCGGGAATGGATTTGCCAAAAAAACACAAGATTGGTGAAAGTGCATCGATTGGAGTAAAACTAATTATTCTCTAGATGCTGTGATTGGCAAGGAGGATTTTTAGTATTTCTAACCCTACAGTTACGAAACCATATTATTCAAGGGAAGGAGTCTGCTAGTTCTGGTATCTATTCCTCGAATTTTGTATTGATGACCCAACCTACCAATGTATGTTGGATTGTGAATAATTGAAGATAATTCTGCACTGAATTTATTTAACAAGTTCAACCTAATATTAAATCATCTTTGTTCTAATGATTCTCAACCTAACTCCAGAAGTATTTCTATGATGCTTTTTGTTTCATCGCAACAGTTTTCAACAAAACGGGTTACCCTGCATTGAATAATCTCTATTTCCTGAATGAGGCATTTCTCAGCTGAATCCCATACACTGCATGCATTTTCTAAACGAGGTCTTACAAGAGCATGGTATCAATGTTCCTCGACTTAATAGTAACTCCTGTCAACAATGCATCTAATGAATCCCAATTTGTATGGCTAGATGTCGTATCTATGGATTAAAATATTCAAAACTACCTAACATCTCAAAAAATTATTCTAATCTAAATAAAGTAGAGGATAATGTTCAGATTAGGACGGAATACAGATATTTCTCACGGCCCTTTCCTACCACGTTCGGGATTAATATTTTTTTAGGTTAAAACAACATTAATACCGCCTTAAACGAAACACAGGGCACAGAGGTTTTCATGGTACTCACAACACCATTTTCATTGGTCCGAGTAACCACTTGATCAACTGTAGAATACGACAGGTTCGAGGCTCCTTGGGTACACTTCATAGATCGAACAACTGTCACAGATTTTCCCTTCGTGTCGGTGAATAGCAGTTTTATTTGTCCCATCACCTAAAAATAATTATTATGCGCATAAATAAGCATTCAAAATTTGATAATCCATAGACACAAGCTAGATGATAAATTTCAGATAGAATCAAATATTACCCATACCTCACGTGAATTTGCCACTTTGGGATCATGAACGAAGCTTTTTCCGCCACCATGTGGAAGTTCACCCGAGAGAGCAAACTTCAGAGATTCAATAATTGTCTGGAAATATAAAAGGAGAACTTAATACGTCATCCTCCAGCTATTTACAGTCATGAAAACTATAATAGCTTACTGTCTTGCCACATCCATTTTGCCCAAGTATCAAAGTTAAAGGTGAAATGAATGTGAGAAATTGCTGGTCATCATCTTCATTACCAAAACTACGAACACCCAAAATAGATAGTTTTTCCACTTTCGTCATATTAAAATGAGTAACCAATGCAGTAGAGAGATTCCAGAAATAAATGCACTATTCTTCCTTCACACAGAATTCCCGCCGCCATGCCAAAATCAAGATTATAACGATTAGGAATGGGAAAGATGGACCACCAATAGTGCGAGTTGAATGAGGACTAGATCAATTCAACGGGAGGAACAAGAATAAATGCCAAAATGAAATAAACATCTGGCGCCAGCGGACCAAGCTTCTGGACTTCAGAAGTTTTTGAGTATACTTGGAAGGTAGCATTAAACGGAATATGTCTCGCCAAGGGACACGATTAGATCCGAAAAAAGTTGTAAGTATAAATATGTCCAACATTATCTTCGTTCTGTTACATGTTAAATATCGTTTCATTAATTTCTTTTAGAATTCAGAGTTGTTTACGTTGACTTATGGAGCGTTAGTGTCTCAATTAATGAAAGATTATGAAAACGTGGAAGAGGTGAATAAACAGCTCGAGCGAATGGGGTACAATATTGGAATACGGTTGATCGAAGACTTCTTGGCGCGGACAAGCTCAGGGAGATGCTATGATTTTAGAGATACGGCCGAAAAAATCCAGGTAATAAAGTTTCGTGTTGTATAATTCAGATTCTTCAAATTAATTTGTTACTGACATAAATATTTACAGTTGGGATTCAGGACATTTTTGGGTATTACACCGTCCATCTCTAACTGGAACCCATCTGGTGATGAATTTTCTCTCGTTATCGACAACAACCCTTTGACTGAGTTTGTGGAGCTTCCCGACCACTGCTTAAATCTAAAGTATTCAAATATACTGACTGGAGTGATACGAGGAGCGTGTGAAATGGTATGTGATGATGGCATATACTTTTTGTAATCCTATTTGCCCGTAACCCCCATTTTGTCCGCTTTCAACTAACAGGAACGTTCTGTTCAGGTTCAAATGGAAGTTAGTTCATGGTTCGTCCAGGACCAGTTGAAAGGTGATAATGTTACCGAGCTTCGAGTGAAATTCATCAAAAGACTAGAGGACGCTATCCCTGCTGGCGAAGATTAATCGCTCTGTGCATTTGTGTTATTATCACTGTTCTGTATTCATTGAAAAAACTATTTTAACATGTTTTGTTGTGCAGAGAATAAGAATCAAATGTCCCTGTCTGTGAGATAATGAAAGTGGGTAAGCAAGCTTCGTACAATATCTGTTATGTATAGCTAATCGCTTTGTCTTGTATTTACATCCCATTATCCATTAGTATACGTTGTGCGTACATGCCAGATTATTCAATGAAATATACATAACTTTGTTTTCAGATTTTTTTGTTATTAGTTGATCCACATATATTTTCCAACATGGTGACAAAAGGGTGCATTTCCTACCTTTAAGGTCTAAGAGTGACTTTACGATGTTGTAAGAACTGCTAAAATCGCTTAATTTGTGTACTTATGAACTGCAAATTATTGGTTTATGCCCAGTCCACCTGGGTGTGCACCAGCGAGTGTAATTGTAACATTTTTATCATTATTTCCCAACGCCTAGGAATCTGTCAACTGCATTCTAGTCTGATGTACGGTTGTGCACGATCATTATTATATTTCCCCTGGCAGTGCTGTGGCATAGGGCCATACTCCAGTGAGCTAAGCCTGGGAAGCATTAGCCCTGAATAAAATTTCGTTCAACATTTATAGTTATCTTCTCTAGGAAACTGGTGAGGAGTTTCCTATTGAAAATGTTCCACTTCCAGTACTGGAAGTTTTGATTAGGATGGGGACACATTTAGTTGAGGGGGCAAAAATCTAACATCTCGTAATTCTTATTGGATTGTCACAACGGTAATTGATACCCAGTGGCGGAGACAGCCTATTTCGCTGAACTTGTATGTATTTTAGACATCAATGTCTTCTGCTAGACTTTCTTTTAAATAAGAATAGTGTCCAATAATCACTCTGCTTTATGCAGTTTCTTAAATGAGGTGGGAATCAACCATATAAATTAATACAGTAGTAATGTTTAATAATCAAATTTTCCACTTAAAGGGTACTTGTTTTTAAACATATTCTCAAAGTGCTAAGGGAAAATCCTTTTATTGCCATTTAAAATAATTGTTAATCAAGAAACAATATAGCAGGAAATTTGCCTCTAGCTTACGCAATGCCCAACATGAACTTTGTGAACATACACCTTCATTCTAAAATGCTAATGAAGACTCATCTCAATTAAAATCGAGACTCTTCAGTTGCAATTGAAACTACAATTACACTGGTATTATGTGCCTAAAAGGCTTATTTTTTTCCTTGACACTCTACTTATGAAAGCTATATTTTCCTAGTAAGAGCAAATTTACAGCTAGCGTGCATTACTTATGTAAACATTAAATTTTTTCAAGTTATACAAGGGGTTTATGTAGCAGTTTAGTTTTATTTCCACAAACCATGAAACAAGCAGATGCCTCGAATTGAAGAAGTACCTGATGGTATGCTAAGGTCATGTCACTGTGCCATATGCATAAGAATTCTTTGGATAACAGGGTCGTTAAACTGCACCAATGGTTATGATTGAGCTCTTACGCCTAGTAATATTGAATAAATGAAAAAACTCCAAAAGCAGTTGACCTTTCAAACTTAAATACAAATGAGATTAGTCGGCAAATGTTTAAGTCAATAAATGGGGTAAAGGGTAAAAAAGGGATGAGAAAGGAATGTAAATTTGCATATTTCGGCCACAGAATTGAGCTTGACAAAACAAGTTGAAGTTTGAAGTGTTAACGCTATTGGAGTTTTTTCATTTATTCGGCACCAAAGGATGTTCTCATCTCTTGCACAAATCAATTTATACACTAAATTGGGTACCAATTAAATACAATCTCATCAATTAGGTTTATTGTTGAGGAATACGCACAGTAATTCCATTACAGCATCCTCAATTTTGTAGAAAGCACTGATGAATTCGCTTCAAGAGAGCCGTACATTCAACGAAAATCACAATGTTAAAATTATGGTTTTTCTCCATAAATATTAATATAACTTTACTTTGCGAGAGAATTTTGGGAGGAATATTAACTTATTTAAATGTATTCACCCATGGCTGCCACTATCTTGAGTTTCCACCATTACAAGAGGTCTTAAGAGCATGAAATATCAATAAAAAGATGAACCCTTTCAAAAATCAAGGGTAAAAAAGCAGAGTGAAACATTTTTAGAAACCTTTTTATTATAAATCATGACTGTAGTCAATTCATGCAAAGCATGATTCAACATACATATGTTTAATCATGACAGAAGATCATACATAACTAAATGTGGCACCAGCATAATAACTCAATTGTACTTAATGCCAACATGTGATGATGCAATTGGTCCAAAACTTGATATAGCTAACTGACCACAACTGTGAAAAACATGATACAAAATACATCATACAGATAGGGTAAAAACTTGAAAACAAATATCTATGTCAAAATGATACAAAACTTGACAAAGCATGAGGTAAAGATGCAAATAAAGGAAAACTGCCAATTGGGCCATTTAAGGTTTTAAACATTCATAAAAAGAGTCACAGGGCAATGATCACTACCATGAACTTGACTTCGAATAACACTTTCACAAAGGTTAGGTAGTAATTTCTTGGAGAGGACGAAGTAGTCAAGACGCCTAAAAGAAAAAGAAAGAAAAGTTACACATTGATAGTTATGTTGAGAAACTCATCATATTAAATTCTTTTGAAAAACAATTTTACTTTTTTTTGTTCATGTTTGCCAGTTATTATACTTTAATTGATATCAAAGATTAATTGCCATCTTCCCTCAGCAACAATTTCAACTTTCATCATTCCAGCTTGATTTTGTGATTTCACTTGTATTATGTGTGCTGAGTATGGAAATGTCTGGATTTCAATTTTTTATACTGACATTTAGTTTTAAATTACTTACATCCCATTACCAAGAGTTTCCCATATGTATTACCTATTAACCATGAACACAGTATTCAACCCGAAGGTCGGTTTGGTAGGTGATGGTAGAGTTCACCCATGTACTAAGCCTGACGACATGTGAAATTCACACATCAGAGTAGGGGGAGTGCCTTTCCCTGTGCCAGTTATGGTACCCAGGAAGATTTGGTACCCGAAAAATCACATAGCTTGGGGGGAGCTGCAGGTGCCCAGAGTGGCCTGCCCGGGAATTGAATCCGGGCCCTCCGGTCAGTAGTCCAATGCTCTACTCCCTGGACTACAGCGACCCACATATTACCTATTATATATATATATGTATGTAAAATGCACATATTAACACTTTAATGTCCTGAAAAGTCAAGATATGCAAAGATGTAATTACTACATCAGCATTGGTAATACTGAGATCTCTTGTAGTAAAAATAAAATTTGGTAGGGACCATGAACTCTTTTTACAACTCCACTGTAATGAACTGTGAAAACAAAGCATAATACATGTGCTTCAAATAAACAAGGCTGGTCTAGCCCAAAATAATCCTTAGTTGAATAAAAAAATTCATAAAAGTTGTTGATCCTTGCAAACGTGTCTACAGGAATAATGCTCACCATCCAATATTTCGTTCACGTGAATTTTTCATGTTTGTCCAGAAGGTATATGCATCTTTTTTATCAGGATAGAGATGCCGGAAAGAGTCAACAAATCCTTCCTCCAGGAGTTTAGTGAATCCATTTCGCTCTTCCTCAGTGAACCCAGCATTCTTTGTGTTTGTTTTAGGGTTTGCCAGATCTATTAAAAGAAAATGGAAAAAAATGTCTCCAATTCCTCCAGAGAGTCATGCAGCATACAAAAAATTTGTAACATACCAACTGGTTGATGAGCAACATTCAAATCACCACACAAAACAACAGGCTTCTTTTCATCAAGCTTCTTCAAATATTCTCTGAATTCTGTGTCCCATTTCATTCTTTTATCCAAATTCACTAAACCTCGACCAGAGTTCAAGACATCTGAAATATATTACATACATATGAAAAACCCACATCCTTTCTAATGTGACAATTGTACAAGTACACCATTTATATAGAAAACAAGGGAAATTTCCTACTGACAAAACATATATTAACCTTCTATTAACATGCACAGTTAGTTATTTTAACACAGGTGTCACAGAACTACCTATTTGAGACTCTATGAAGTCAAGGTACCAGTTATTATAACTTGGGGCATGTCATGATATTTATTCCTCATAATATGACCATAGAGAAAGTGACAGGTAATTTTTTGCACTTAGATAGGAGGAATACAAAATTGCACACCACTGGCTAAGTCCTACCTCATTCAGGTCTGTTATCAGGATATTTACTATCCACCACCAAGAAATATGCTCAGTTTCCTAAGGCCTTCCAAATGCCTCAATAAATTTATTTTTGTTAGTGATAAGGTGATTACAGGTACCCAGGCAGGTACATGCAGAGATTGCCTTTTCCCCTTCATTGACGAAGTTTTTCAGGCAAAGAACCCTTCCGCTGACAATTGACTATGCACAAGTGCTGACAAATTTTGTATCATGTATATCTATACATGAAATAGTAGCATCTCTTGCACGAATGTCAAAATGATGGATGCTTTCTAACTTAAGATTAGTAAAACACTAATTTTTCCAAAACACTAACTTTGGGGACTAGTGGGAACTTTCAGGTCATTTCATGTTTACTAAGTCTGGATTCCAACAGATGAATTCTCCAAATGTGGAAAACCCGCACAGAGACAACTATCTTCCACTCCTGTCATGTAATCATTCACTATATAGTTCTAACATTCATGTTGAAAACCTGTCACCTTAAAAATATACCATTAATTTTCTTAGTTCTTAGATTATAAAGTAATAGTCCAAATTGTTTAACAAAAGTCGAATTGTGGAAAATTGGAATGAATAGCCAGATAGTGCACCAAAATATATTAGTCATCAAAAGGAGTACTTGGTTACTTTGCATAACTAATAAAGAAACATACCAATCTTTCCACGTGAAATATTTAATAAACAACCAGACCATATCAAACCTTGGTTGAATATTATATATTTTGTGGAAAAGCTTGTTTAAGTTTAATTGCTGGTCATTTAAATTAGTCATTGGAACATTATTTCGATCATAGTTATCAACCTGAAGATTAGTTTTGATAGGCATTGGTGGAGCTCACCTGTAAACTAAGCTATAAATTAAATGCACACATTCAGAATGAAGACCAGTTTCTCTAACAATATATATATATATACATACTAGAAGGGGCATGGACACTTTACTGTAGGAACAATTACTTGTGTCAAAAAGTGGGAAATCACAAAAATGGCACAACTTACAATTAAATCCATCTTTTCACACGAAATAACTTTCAATATTTTTGAAAATGAAGTTTTTGCTATTTGAAAGAGCCACAGTAAACTAGATTTCGAAAATGTACAATGACAGTAAGCATAAAAATTTTCAACTTACATACATTCACCAAATAAAATTTTTCGTACTCAGCCGTGATCAACCTGCCATGTTCATCAAATTCAGGGTTACCAATACCATACTTGACATCCAAAGGCTTTTCCTTTGAATATAGACCAGTTCCACCATAGCCGTCTTTATCTCCTACAGTCAGTAAAAAAGTAAATAAATATCATCAACAAAAGTTAAACACTTTAAAGAAGGGAGAATATACAGGCTACCAATAAAATCGTTGGATCTTATACCTGAGCTCCAGTATGAATGATACCCTTCAATCTTAGTTTCTGGTGGAAGCTTCTTTTCAGGGCACTTAGTTTCTTGAAGACAAAATATATCTGGCTTTTCACAAGTAAGATACTCCAAACCATTTTTCTGATAAATTGCATAAGGAAGTAAAATTAGACTAAATGCTAAAGATTCAATTTACAATGATAATTCTCACTAATATTAATGAATTTTAGAAGACAATATGATTTAACAACTGTGTTTTCACTGTAACAAAAATAATTCATTCAGCACAGGAGTCAAATTACAAATTATTGATCATATCACGTAATATCCTGTGAAGAGAAACTACAGACAATACCCCTGCTTTAGGAAAAACCAACCTTGACCACAGCTCTTAATCCAGCGACATTCCATGTAGAGATTTTAAAATTCCACGGTTTACCATCTGGAGTTTTTTTGTCACAAGAAAAATCCATTGAAGAAATGTCCTGAGACTCGACTGGTTTTTTGGTCGGTACTTTTTCAGTCTTCTCTGGTTTCCGTTTCGCCGATGACGGTTTGCTTTCTTCCTTATCATCTTCATCATCTTCTTCATCAACTTCTTCCTTTAAGCCATTCTCGCTATCAACAGTCTTTGCTTTGTCCCCACCCTTTCTTCCATTTGCTTGTTTAGCTACCACCTCTTTGAGTTCACTCTCTGATTCATCTTCATCCTCCGATTTCATATCCTTCTCCTCAGCCTTCCGTGGCGCTCTTTCGGCCTTTTCCACAAATTTGCCTTTGGGTTTGGCCTTCACACTTGGCCCATCGGACTCTTCATCGTCATCTTCTGCATAACTGGTGACCTTCTTTTTCCCTCGAGTTCTCTCGCCGCGACGTGTCGGTGTAGCCACTGGAGTTTTGCGGACTCTAGATGATCCTTTTGACCTTCCTCCAGACTTCTTCGAACCCCAGTCTTCATCCGAATCGTCTTCTTCGTCCGAAAAGTCGGAATCATTCTTTCGCTTAGGTTTCCTTACCGGTTTCTTGCTTCTTTTGGTTTTCTTTCCGTAGCCACCGGAATCATCAGAATCATCTCCTTTTCTTTTCTTTTGAGGTGTTTTCCCTCGTCCTCGAGGAGAAGCTGAAGGAGGCACGTATTCATCTTCGGATTCCTCTTCTTCTTCTTCCTCCTCCTCTTCCGATTCATCAACTATTTTTTTGGGTTTGACAGCCCTACTTGCTCTTTTCTTCGGGACCGCTTCTTCCTCATCGGAAATTTCCGTATAGCTTTTCTTTTTAAAGTCCCTTTTCCTTTCCTTTGCATTTTCTTCGGAAGCTATATCTCTGTCTTCATGAATACTTTCATCGTCTTTACTCAAGGCCTTGGATTGTTTGGTTTCAGTAACTTTATCATTTTCATCGTCACTGTCTACCTTCTCGAACTTATCATCCTAAGGAAAAGCGAAGAGAATAATTAAGATACCTTCCATTGCATTAAGTTAACTCTAAATCCGAAATGAATTGTGCAGATTCAAAACGTTTGACATTTCATTCTCAAGTTTAATCCGTACACTTTGTCGTGAGTTATTTCCCCTTAAATTATCCATCGATTGCCAAAATAAATGAGAAACTATTTTCTTTCGCATTAAGTATAGTACCGTTATGCTTAATTCATTTCAACTGATAATAAATATCAAAATTGTTGTTACAACAACATTCCGCCAAATATTCTGTACCCATGATGCTTCAGAAAAATCACATGGTGGGCCGTGTGTAAACGAGCGTCTTTTCCCATAACAAGAGCCCGCAGTTATTTTACCTACGGTAAATCTAACGAATAACAAGAATAAAACCTTTTAGATCAATCCTAACCTTAATAACAGCTCCCGTTCCTTTTCTCCCTTTAGGTGGCATTCTGCGGTCTACAAGTTTCAACCGTATCTCACTGACGCGTGGCTTCCCCAAATCGTTAATTAAAAAAAAACAAGCAACCAATGGGAAGAGGTCCTCCGCTACGGGGACCTACCGATGTTCCGGCTTCCGGTTTAAATAGTTTTGTTTTTTTTCGGAAGGGGATGCAACTGATGTTGGCTGCTTAAGTGTGGCTTGTCTGAATTTGTGTTACTTTTTGTTCAAAACATAGCAGAGATTAGCATTCTTGTCTGTGTTGTGGAGATGTTATAGTGTGGCTTTTTTCTTTCAAATAAGGATTTAAAATGTCAGCGATGTAATTGTGTGTTGCTGTCTAGGTGATGTAGCTGTGACGATTATTCATAAAGGCAGTGACATAAATGAAATTTGTGAACATAGTGAAAGCTATTACTAGTAAGAATTATCTGTAAAGATAAGTTTTATCCGTAAAGAACTGTTTTTTACGGCCAGTGGAGTTTTCCCCCCTTATTGTTGTTTAAAGCTATTACTGTTTAAGTAAAAATGATATTTCGTGTTAAACCATCATCTAACGTCTGAGCTAATAAGTTATTTAATTTATTTAACTCACAGTCGTGACAGTAATACAATGTAATCAATGTATCAGTTTCATTTTATCGGTGTAGTAAATGTAAACAAAACGAAATAGAAACGGCTAGGAATTACGCGTATTAATTCATTAGCAGCCTTGCACATTATCCTTTTCAAGAACTTGCTCGTTTCACGAGGGATACTAATTGAAGCATAGTGACAAATGAGATGAATTTACAAATTCTATATTTGTGTTGAATTCCTGCTCAAGTGAATTGCTATATTTATCCGATTGAGCAGCATTACCATGTATGTTGCTAACCAATGTTTGTGGCAGATGGTACGCCCATTTATATAGTGGCGACGTTGAAGTACTAACCTTCAAGTAGCAATTTCGCTAGGGAATTATTTATCGTAGAAGTAGTTAATCATTCGAGTTAAGAAAGACCATGGTAATTTTATTGAAAAGCAAGTCTTTTATAAGTAACTCTTAATTCACACCGTACAAAGGATTGCAGGAAACGTCTTAGGTTAATCCTGCATTGTGAAAGTGAGTATTCTAATAACAAACAAATCGGAAACTGATTTTAGAGACCATTTTAAGTTCGAAAGAATTTTTATAAACGCTATTTAAATTTTATGATTTAGTGGCGCTATTTTTACAAGCAGCTTTGCCTTTTGAAGAAAAATTAGTTACTTTTTAACTCTGCGTTTAGAAATGGCGAGGCAGGCAATCCCGAAACTCCATAAGCAGCCTGTGATGTTAAAACCCTAGCATATTCCTGAACCACTCCTCGATTGAATTAGCATAAACACAGTAATCAACCTAAAGATCGGTTTGGTGGGTGATGGTAGAGTTCACCCAGTACTTAGCCTGACGGCATGTGAAATTCACACATCAGAGTGGGGGGGGGGGCAGTGCCTTTCCCTGTGCCAGTTATGGTTTCCCAGGAAGATCTAGTACCCGAAAAATCACATAGCTTGGGTGGAGCTGCAGGTGCCCAGAGTGACCTGCCCGGGAATTGAACTCGGGCCATCCAGTCAATATTCCAATGCTCTACCCCTGGACTACGACCCACGCTTGCATTGCGTTCTCCCCTCCATTACAGTTTTCAGCATCCCACTGTCGTTCAATACGCCTCATCGCTTCATCTATTTTTCCTGCCTTATGAGTTCTCCCAACAACCCCCTCTCCCTCCCCCCCACCAGACCTAGCACTTATTTGTTTTCCTTTGTGTCCAGTTCACTTTCTTCTTCCTTCTCCACACTCACATTTCAAAAGCCTCCAATCTACAACTACCATCCTGCTTCAGTGACCATGTATCCGCGCTGTACATAACTACACCCCATATCTAAGTATTGATTGACAAGTCTTTTCTTAACATCCTTTTTCAGTTTCCCTCTCATCAATTCCCTCCTTGCAAAAGCCTCTTTATTAAGTGCTATTCTTCTCCTTATATCCCTACTACTTTGACCATTTTGGTTCAAACACTTCTATTATACATACACTTCCGCCTGCTCTAGTTTTCCCCCTCCTATTTTAATTTTGAGCTTAGCCTTTCTCTTTTTAGAAAATTGCATAACCTTTGTTATATTTATATTGATTTTCATTCCATGTCTATTGCACTGAATTTCCATATTCACTCGGCAATTCTTGTGACCCCTTGGCTGATGGACAGGCTAGAGTTAGGTCATCAGCAAGCATGATTTCATGAATTCCCCACCAAATTTCACTCAGATCTCTAGTTCTTCCCATGCCTCTTTAATCATTTCCTCCACATATACCTTGAACAGCACAGGTAATAATGGACAACCCTGCCTGTCTTATTCCTAGGAAATAGGAACTATAAAGTCTGAATCTTACCCCAATACAATTGGTAAAAAATTAAATAATACTTCCCATCTGGACTCTGTTCCCCACTCACACCTGTGCAGTCTGAGACATATACAGGTAGCAGATTAGCCTCCTATCTCTCCAATCTATTCCCATTTTCTGCAGTACATTCATTAGTTTTTCCCAATCCACTCTATCAAGTGTTTTCAAAACCTATGAAACAGGCAAATACGTCCTGATTGTATTCTATATTACTCTATTAATGATCTCATTACTGCAATGGCATCACATGTGCCTCCCCCTTTCCTAAACCCAAACTGATCATCTCTTAAATAATCATTTCCCTTGCTCTCTGTCTTTCTGTTGATGATCCTGAGAACCACTTCAGCTGCGCGGGATATAAAAATCATTTTTCAGTGGTACTCACACGATATAGCCTTTTTCAGAATAGGAACTAACACTGAACTTACCAAGTCTACCGGCCACATTCTTTCCTCATAGATGCTACGAATTAGTCAATATAGACTTCCTCCCACATTTTCCGAAACCTTTAAGTAGTTTCACAGGAATGTTGTTTACCCCAATGACCTTCATTGCTTTCATCTCATTGTCGAGTATGCCTGGGCCTAAGCTATCTTTGCCTGAGTTATATTCTCCATATCTAAGCTTGTTGGCCTAAGTTCTTAACCATACAGTTCTAAATATTCTGTCCATCTCTCTTGAATCTTTTCTGTTTTTTATCTCTGTTAACACAGATATTCCCTTCTTGTTTCCTGATAGTTTTAATCTTGTATAGTAAATCAATTTAACTCTCCTGCAAACTTTCCAAAACATCTTATGTTCTCTAAGAGTTTTAATGCCAATATAAGATGAGAAATTTTTCGTTTTATGTGGAAACTTATAATTACCACTATAATTTTAATCCATTTCAATGCAAAGCAATTTAATTATGTCAAAAATTAGCAACACTGCATAGTCAATCATAATTGCAGTATCAACCAAAGGCAAGATTTAATAGGCAGGTATGTAATTATCACTTGAACGAAGTCCTATTCTGCGTGAAATTTGCACACTCGGGGTATGGGGTTTTACTTCTTATAATTTCTACTATTCAGGAAATTGCACTTCTATTAATTTCATATTAGACACTTCACATCACACCACAATTTAAACGAGACTTAAAATCAAAAGAATTTTTTTCAATCAATCCATGTGCAAATTCAAATGTACATGTATGTTAACTGATACTGAATCATGAATAGGTATTGTTAATTCATGGGCTGCAAGGTAAAGAAATTGATGTTATTTAATAATTGAGAAATTTAAAAGCTCTTGAAAAGATGTTTATTGAACAAAAACGATCATAGACATCCCTAGAAGCCAAAGAGATGACAACTTGGCAAGAGACAATTTCTAGGAAATAAAAGGAACACAATATTGACACACTATAATAATTTATCAAAAATATTCACAGCTAGACATGTAAATTCAGGCAATATTAGCCTTACCAGTTAAAATACAATAGCTTTCCAAAACTTGCGGTGTCTAAGAGCTCATTCAAATTTATTAGAGGAATTAATCTCAGTTCTTTCTTTTAATCTCCATCATCGCTTTCTTCTCGAGGTTCCACCAACATATGTAAAACCTGAAAAATTAAAAAAATTGTGACATTTTTTTTAGAATACTCATGCAAAATTTATGCTGCAAAAACTACTAAGGCTAAGGATCAATAAGCCATACCAACATTGAGTTGTGTAGTTCTAATTTAATTAAGCATTTCCACATTTACTTTAACTTTCTAAGTGCTAACTTACACCAGCAATAATAGAGAAAAATACAGGGGCTATTGTTAGTACAGTGTATTGTCTTAAGAAAAATAACATTCTGAAGTTATTGTTTCAGATATTGATATAAGTTTTTTTTAATTTGAAATTAATTAAATTATTTAATAATAATACTATTGCTTTGCATCATATGAAAAATGTACACATTTATTTCAAACTTATACATTTGAAATATATATTTTTTGCAATATTATTTTGCCTTTTAGAAAATAATAGTGATATTATCTGTTTTACATTTTCATAATAAAACTGCCATTTTTACGTTGAAGAAATGGCAAATAATAAAAATGGAAAACTATAAATATAATAGGACAGCTAGCAAATGACATTACTTTTTCTCAGCCTCTCCATAGTCCAAATTGTCTTATCATATGATTTACCTCTGTGTAATAATAGGGATTTTTCATTACAGTTGAACCATTCATTTGGCCCCTATGGTGAACCTAACAAATGCTGTGCACACTTTTTTCACACCGTATGTACACTTATGGGACCTTTTTTTAATTCTGGTCATGTTTTTCACTACAATAAACACAATTTTCAGTATAATAGGGTTGAATCCTATCAAGACTCTGCTCCAGTCAATGACGAGATGAATTTGTCACTGCCTCACTCAAGCTTGAGAATAATGTTTCATAGGCTGCTAGGAACTGTGCATAATACCTGTTGGCTTTGTGTGTAAACAGATTCCATGACGGGGAAAAGAACAAATTAAAGAATGCTAGGGGATCTGTATTTGTTGATGCCGGCACATGCCTGGAACCAGGTATTTCTGCATAACTAAAGGCGTTCACACTCCAAGTGTCATAGCCTTCAGAGATTAGGTTGAAATCCAGTGGTGGAATTATATGAGTCAAATCACTTATTGTATCATCAACTTCTCTTTCCTGTATAACTCTTGGCTTATACCTTTGCATCACAATGTCAGAGTCATCTAAATCCAAATCCATTTCGGTACTCAGATGCTTGCTCTCACCATATTCCTCAGAATAATCATCATCACTTCGCGATAACAAGTCTTCTTCATAAATAATATCTTCACCAATTTTTCATCTACTATATATTTCGAAGTCTTTTTAGTTGCCATTTCGAGTAACCAAAATGAACACACCTAGCAAGAGGAAAATGACACAAAGCCAAAAGAGAACCAACTGTGTTCTTCGCATATGACCTACAATGTACTTTCTAACTCAAGGCAGTAAAAGAAACCAGCCCTATCAGAAAGAGAATTGCTTAAAATGTCATTACATTACAAAGAGCCCAAATGTTTACCCAGGACGGAAGGCAAGAGAAACCAACATGTTTGCATAATAATGCTTTCATTAACATTGTATCACCCAAGTCTTGCAGTTCGTATCAAAACATTCATCAAAAGGCATTCAAAAGTTTACAGAAATTAACAGATTGCTTGAATCTGAATGTCATATTTTATCAAATTCTGCTTTTTTCATTTAAATTTCAAATTCCTATTCCCATTTTATCAATTAAGTGTTTGAGTCAACTTTAAATTTTCATAATACTTTGAATGCAATAATACTTTTATGTTTTTCCTCAATTCAAATTTACATTTCAATTGATGAAAAAATAAAGGTGGTCAGTGTTTCCAATTTTAATCCCTAGTTTATCATCATATGCAAACCAGCCTTCGCTCTGAGGACAATAGAACCATAATAAAACTTACTGTTGTAATGTTACTCAAAACTAATAGCCATGAGTCTCTTCAAGTCCTCACAGACATGCCAACTTTCAAAAATGAAAAATCGGGAGGACATGTCAACTTTCAAAAATGAAAAATCGGGAGATTTTTAGAAGTGTATCACGAAGTAATCACTTTGAATTACCACAATATTTGCATGGCACCTTAATCCCTTTATGACACTTTGCCAATTTTTAATGAATGTCACACTTTATTAACATGTTAAGCTAAGTACACAATTTGAACAGTTCATCAAGAACGTAAGAAGGAAAAATCGGGAGAGTTGGCATGTCTGTCCTCAGTAACTTTAGTGTCATCACAATCATAATTTTGCGGGTCTTTCGGCAAAATTTTCAACCTTAGGTTTTCTTTATTAAAAATCCAAAATATTCAAAGACTGGTGTAATACTTTGGATTGCCAATTCTTGTTTTTCCTTAGATGGACCTCCTGCTTCAGAAAATTACCTTTCTTCGTCAGTTTTGTAAAGCTTACACTGTCACACTTCACCATCAGTAAATCACAATTTAAATTGCAAAGAGACATGTCTGTTAGGTAGGGCAATTGAAAATGTAGCAAATATTTGTGCATACAAGGGAAACGGAAAAGAGGTAGCCCGTTTCAATATAACCAGTACCCCCAATCAAAATATTCAATGCATAGCAAATAAAAAGCTGAAAATTGAGATCTTTTAAAATAAGAGAGGCTGGATTTTCTTTGCATAATGGAGCATGGCCTAAAAGATAATGAAATAAATAGTCTATAGCTGAGTGATTATTTTCTTGTTGGTCATTTCTGTAGGGAAAAAAACAAAGATGGTGGTGTTGCATTTTTCACCAAGATGGTGGTGTTGCATTTTTCACCAAAACTTGTTTTGAATCATTCACCAGAGCCTATGAAAACTTAAATCTTAAAAAAAAATAGAATCTGCAAAGCAAAGGGATTTGAAATAACATTGTGCAAATGGCCCAAGACAAGTGAAACTTATTTTTTTATTGGTCCGTACAGATCTCCAAGTGCACCAGTCGATGACTTCCTCAATAAAATGGATAACATACTTGTGAAAGTCATCAAGATAAATAATAAAATTATCATTGTTGGAGATCTGAATATAGATATCTCAAAAGATAACAGCCATAGTCAGAAGCTAAAAGAAATACTTCCCTGCTATAGTGTTCAGCTAACTATTTACACCCCAACCAGAGTCATCTCACTCAAAAACTACTTTTGACGACACAGCTACCAAATATAGCCATGTGTCGTATAACTTCAAATCTCTTGCTTTAGAAACTACTATCTCAGACCATCAGGCTCAAATTATTAAATTTAACCCACACACTTTAACAGATAAAGTGAGGGAAACACAGATACAGTCTACACATGTATGTACCCACAGGAAAATAAGAATTTATTTAAGTAGGAATTAAAGAGTGTTGACAGGGCAGCAGTACTAAATGCAAATCTTGTTGCAAAAAAGTTCAAAAAATTTAAATCAATTATTAAGTACAACTGGGATATTTGTTTCCCACTGAAAGAGCTAGCCTTAAAAAATAAATGAGCAAATGAAGGATATAACTGGATAACAAATGAGGTTCTGACTGCTAGAAATAGGCTTAACTACTTAACTAAGGCAAGCAAAGTGGATGCTAGACTGATACCCTTAAAGAGATAAACTGAAGTACAGAATGCTGCTTAGGTAAGCAAAAAATGGCCATGCCAAACAATTTTTTTCAAATTCTTCCAATCAAACAAAACATTGTGACCTGTAGTAAATAATGAAAATACTAGTAAAGTATCAGAGCCCAGAATAATAAATGCTTCTCAATAACAATTGATGGAAAAGAAATCAGCAATCCTCAAAATATGGCAAACGAATTCAATAATTAATTTGTAGATATCATTAGCAAAACTACAGAATGGAAAATCGGACTCAATTATTATTAAAATATAAATCTTGTTGTAATTAGGCATTTGTCCTGGTGGCAATGGTTAAGTCTGGTCAATGGTCACTCTTACAATGCACACACATACATACACACACACAAAGAGAACAGATAAGAGACACCTCAAGGATAATCATTACACCTCAGACAATGAGGTAAAGGCAGCTGTCGAGTCCTGGATTCAAGAAAAGTCGGAAGAGTTTTTCAGTGACGGCATAAAAAAACTTGTTATACTTTGGGAGAAATTCGTTAGCCTTAACAGTGACTATGTTGAAAAATAAATATATGATTTTGAAACTTGAGAATTGTATTTCAATATACTTTTTGCCCAATCTTGCTATTTATTTTTGTTCACGCTCTACAAGCATGTGTGCATTACTTTTCAGCCTACCCTTGTATAAATTTACTATTAATGGTTTTCAATGAAACAATTTCAGAGCATAAAAAATTGAAATTGTTGCACTGAAATGCATGTTAGCGGATGACTCCATTAAAAGTTATTGTAGCTGCATCTCCCACTTGAAATTCTTGAAATTAATGGTTTTGATACTTTCTCAGATAATGATACACTGTATCAAAACCAGTCACAGTAAATTTATATTGACATGGAATAATGGAGTACTTTTTCTATCCTACAAATTAGTATTTGGATTCAGCACACCAAACAACAACAAACATTCTTTTACATCTACAATAAAAATTAGTCTTTAGTAATGTAGATTATTTATGACAATTTAGGTATGTTTAATATAATATTTGCATAGAGAATTAAAGAAACTTCTCTGATGCTCCCAAAAATCCCACTCATCAGGCTAGCAAACTAAGGTTAATGATAAGAAGTATAAAAAGTTAATCCAATATTTTAACTGAATCCATTCATGAAAATAAATTCTATACAAAATTACCATCTACAACACATTCATAACTGCACTGAATGGTTGAGGCCTTAACTTTGTAGTATTTCTGTAGAAAGCAAAGATAATATTTAATTTCTTAAGTTAAACATTCATAACTGTTGGGACTTACTTGTTTAAAGGACCTTTCAAAGTCAGCAACGGCATACTCTGAACTAAACTGGATTTTAAACCTTCTCAATGCAGTATCCTTCATGAAATCAGCTGATGTGCATTCACAGCATTTATCTTTTACCTGAAAATAATCCGTATTTAATATGAAGCAAACTAATGAGGCAATGTCCAGGATAGGATGAAATATGGTACATTAAATGGCAGTATATATGAAACACAAGTATAAATTCTTACAATGCATTTTAAAATATTGTACATATTAATTACATTCTAACCATCCTTGTCAATAAAGCAGCTTGCCAAAAAATTTTGTATTTAAATGGGTTATATGTGCCTGATTTCCCAGTTATTCTGTCTTTTAGAATAGCATGTGAACTACTTAATCAAGACTAAGGTAGAAGTATTGCCATGGAAGAACTAATCAAAGTTATAGAGGAAGAGAAGTTAGTGAAATCCAAGGCAGCTTTTTTCCAATATTTATTATTTCCAGTCAGAAGTCATAGGAACTTTCTTGCAGAAATAATATAGAAAGCTGAAGTGATGTGACAATTTATATCACTATTTCATATTTAATGTTAGCATTCTTAGGTCAATATTTAATATTTTATGTTGTAATTCTCTTTACTATTTTTCCAGTATTAGACAATCAAAAATTTGATACGGGAAATAGAATTAAAAGAAAGACAATAAAAATTGGTTGTGAATTTTTGGGTGCCTGATGTTAATTTTACTTTCTTTTAATGGAGTGAGTTACCAAAATAATATATTCAATTATTAGCTTTCATCATTACACAAAATTGCATCTGAAGAGTTAGCTTTAACGTAGTTATATCAACCATGAACACTTCTTAGGTGTTATCATTTATGAAAGCAATATGCTCCTCTCAGATCATAGATAAACTAATGATTTTATATAAGTACATATGAAATGAAGGTAAATTAAAAATTAAATATGCCCTTATTTTAAAAGGTATTTATAAAAATAAAAGCTAGCCTTTGTTCTTTCTCTAGAGAGAAAGAACAAAGCTATTAAGAGCTACTAAGTAAACAAAGGAAACAGAGAAAAGCCTTCAAAAACATGTGCACTAGTACTGAGTGTATTTGGAAAAGATATTAATATTTCATTAAATACCTCAACTGTACTTTCTTTCACAATGAGAGTGTTGATTTCACCTGGCTCTCCATCAGTCACAAAAGTCAGTAAAGCACCACTGATTTCCGGGTCATATATAACCTGCCATTATAAAAGAGTATGAATATAATGCTGCTATTTATATGAAAAAATAGTTGGATGATCATACATTTTTTGGCTTTAATTTTTTTTAAACTAGATAGTAGCATAAAATGATACATTATTTAAGTTTGCAGTTACCTTGATCTCACCAGCCCCAATACTTTTCCATTCATATAAGTCTCTCTCATGTATTTTCCCACGTTTCTCAAATATGACTTTTTTGGTTATTGAGTCTTCATCTACCACCTCATACTCATAATCATCATCATACTCATCTTCAACATGATAGTCATCCTCTTCTTCCTCTGGTTGCTCAGATGATGCTTCTGAATTTTAAAAAAATTAGAAAAAGGTTTGCCATTTATTACACTTCGTTAAGGACATATATATTATGAAATTTAAGTCAAACTGTTTTCTTGCAACCTCAAGAGATATAATCAACATTCATCCGAGAAAAGAACGAATAAGTATGCTGTGACTTGCTTGTAACATTACTACATTTGCAGAGGAGAAAGATCTAACAAGAATACTTCCCATATAGAGAATGATATGAAAAAGTACAACCTCAACATAAGACTAAAACTAAGGCAATTCTTGGCAGTTAGAGAGATAGTTAAGAAGATATTCTCTAAGTATGACTATATAATAAGAATTTGAAAAAGTGAAACCATTTTACTATTTAGGCAGCAGAAAGACTAGTGATGGAAGAAGCAAAAACTATTCATGCTTAATGTACTAATATAAAGAAGCAATTCGTTAAAAGTTATGCATAGAAATTACTTTTCTATGGATGTGAGACGGAGAATAGAAGTAGGAGAGAAAAGATTAAAGGTTATGGAAATGTAGTGCTATAGATTTCTGAAAATAAAGTTACCAATGAAGAATTAAAGAATACCAAATGAAGAATTAATTTGAAGAATGGGTTGATAGAGAAGCCTATGGATGACACAAGAAGAAAGGGAAATTCATTGAACATATTCCGAGGCACAAAAGTTTATTACAGAAAGAATGGTTTGAGGCGTCACTTAGTGGAAGCGATTCATAACGGAAAAGAAAAATACTTATTTCTTCCAGATAAATTCATGGGAAATTTATGCGGAAGAACTAAGTATTTTTTTTCAGTTTATCACAGATCATAATCGAAAGAAAAATAGAGGAAGAATAGTGGAAGGCTAGGTGGCACTATGTAAGGCAGAACCCATGATGATGATCAAACATTGAGTTGCAGGCAGTTAAAATCAAGAGTTTGAATAAAAAAATTAATATTCCTAGGTGATATACATAATGCAGTAATTCCAACAAACATCTTCTTCCCACTACAATAAATTCACAATCCCAGAGTCAGTAGCACTTAAGTTTCACTTTTTTGCAAAGCTGTTATGTGTAACTTGTACCTGATGATGCCGCAAGTCGGTCAGCTGCATTGTACCTTGAAATAAAGTCTGCGTAATACTACAAACTCATTTAATATGGGCATCTGATATATATTAACATTGCATTGCACACCTTAGAAAATAAAAAAACGAGAGGTCAGCTGTCATGTATCTCCCAAAGTTAATAATGATTCCTCTGCATATATAATCAAGTCAATCTGTGGACGTTACGAGGAAAATGAATAAATTATTGTTAGTGGCTAAGAGGAAATTCAGTTCTAGCTAATTCAATTATAAGCTTAAATTCAATAGGAAAATTTATATTACTTCAATTCTTTAGCTAGTAATACATTCTGGGTATTCTACCAAATAAGGATATATTCTGAATGTCCTCAATGAATATTATCCTCTAAATCCATTACCTTTCAACTTTTGCCCCACCCTTTTTTTAAGTCTTTTTCCGATTTCCCCCGGCAACTCCCCCTCTTCAACCACCTCAGCACTTGTCTTCAATATTGCCCAACTTACTTCCTCCATTCATTTCCATATCGTATCTCAAAATTCTCCACTCACATTCTCTGGCCTTTAACACAATATTTAATATCCATCTAGCCCTACATGCCACATTAAAACCTTTACTAAACTTTTCTTCATATAACGCGTAAATGAAGAAAGACTGACTTAGCTAATTCCATTATAGTTTTTATTTTTCACAACCATAGTTTTGGCAAGGCAATATCATCAGGTGATGAATTGATTTGAACCTTCATTTACACCTAGTAGGAAAGACTTCCACTAAGTAACGCCTGAGACAGTGTGCTTTTCTTGATATCTTTATTTAGTGTATCTGAAATCAATTCTCTTATTCTTGTAGATGCTTCTTTCTCAAATGCAATTTTTCTTTAGTTTTTTCCGCTATTATGCCTATTTTCCTCTAAAGTAATACCCAAATACATGAACCTGCTCTAGGCCATTCCTGTAGCTTCTAAAATGCTGCGGTAAGATACAAGGGGGTACACATATATTTAATGCGGGAAGGTATGAACATTAACACACTATTTACAGCTTCAGTGTTTAAAAATTGACTAAAGAAGAAATTTCGATTATATCATTTTCATGTATCTTGTAAACTATTCTGGTAATTTGCCCAAGTTATATTTGAAATTCCTCATCTAGTAAAGGAAATAAAACTAGACATCTTTGTACCTCACTAAAATTCCTAAATGTTGGATACTATTTCAAAGGGTGAGTTCTAGAGCAATACACTTATTTAAACTCTTATTACTTCATGCTTAAATATTTAAATTTCTACTCCTCATTAATATGCATTTCTCATGGCCAGTCTTTATTCCACACTTTTTGCATTGGTCCTGTGAAGAACGAAGCAACAACTTCAATCCCTATGCTGTCTGACTAACTATTGCTTGATCATCTTTTTGCTCACTTTATCTCCCATCCCAACATCTTCCCACATAACCCTTAACATTTCCTCAGTGTATACCTTGAATAATACTGGCTACAAAAAGCACATGTCTAACTCATACCTAACACTACCCAGCCTAATTCTCCCTCCTATTTAAATTGATTTATATTCAAGTTTTGAATGAGTTTAGCAATATTTGCATCAACTTGTCCACACACTTCTTGGTCAAATGCCTACTCAAAATCCAAAAAGCACACCTGAGTACACATACTCTTGATTCTTCCTTCTAATGTTCCCATCACCGTAATGACGTGTTTTCCTCTCCCCTTCTAAACCCAAACAGATGTTTGCCTGGGTAGTTGTTTACACTAATATGCTACCTTCTGTTACCGTCAGGATTTTGGTCCAGGCAGATTTTAATAGAAAAATTTCATCAATATAACAAATACAAAACTTTTCCTAGGGAATCCATTAGCACAGAATTGTTAAATAAATACCATAAACTAAAACAAAAATATCATTAAATATTTTGAGATTGCAATTAATATATGAGATTGCAATTAATGTCGTGTTGTGTGTTAATTTTAAGCACATGCTGGCCCTTTTATAAAAATAAATAATGTAATACCTGATAATTTTTGATGATTCATGGAGGACTGATGCGATGCAAGATCAGCCACACAACGTTTCACCACCTCTGCAAATTCTCTAGCCAATTCCATTTTCTGCAAAAAATATGATTAATTTAAGCCTACAAGAAAATCTAGATTATATTTAAATTAGACATCAAGCATTCCAAAAAGATAGTATGAAAAATGCTTTGGTTCCTAAAATTTTTCACAGATTTGTGATTCATAAATATAATTGTCAAATCCTAAGTTTTTAGCAAATGCTAGTTTCCACAAAAATTGCATAATCAGTGAGTCATGGAATAATATATTTACGATTAGGAAGATCACTAATTGACACCCAATAATAAAATGCAGAGTAGCCAATAATTACATAATGATCTAGTCTAAGGACAAAAATGTTTTTACAATGATGAAGGTTAATTTCACTTCGAAAAATTAATTTATGAATAGAACAAATTGCATTAAATATCAATCAGATTACAATATTTTAATGCTGAAATGGTATGCATGCAGAAATTAAAAAGTTGATTGAAGTCTAGGGTGTCAAGTCTTGTTTTGCTCAATGGAGCTAAGAAATGTAGGGGTATACAGTCTGCGTATTACTTCAACAAGTAATTTATTATAAATTAATTATTATAATTTTTCTTCACTATTTTTCCATTTATATTAATTTTTTAACTTCAATCAAATTCGTTTTTTTATTAAGATTTCCTTTCAATATAGTTTTACAAGCTCTCACCCAAAGCAAATTTTTAACAGAAAAAAAACATCTCTGCATGTTCATGAATCAGTCTGCTTCTGTTCTCATTCCAAATTAAACCTGAGCCACTGAAGGGTCACTCAGATAAAACTGTTTATGGTCTTATAATTAAATACTCAAGGATAATTCTCTCAAAAAAGGTAGAGACTATTTTTGAGCAGTCTCTTGTTTCCTGTTTTATTTAAATTTAACCCAGGTATCTTTGAAATTCTTCTTCAAATATTTCCTTACTTATTCTTTCTAAATCTAGAGTTGAGACCATTAATTTGGAATAAATCCCCACACATGCCAAGTTGATCCCTTTAAATCAGCTTCTTTCATTGGAATTTCTGTTTGAGTTACGTGATAAAGATTAAAATGCAGGAGTTCATACGATATTGATGAAATTTAATCATTTCCATTTTTACACAGGTGTGGAATCACCTGCATTACCAAAAGATCATTGTGATTTCAACACTTAGGCATTGCTAGTGCCAATTTACAAGTAAATCACACAGCAAAGAACTATACCTTGTGCACAGCTTGTTATATTCTGATTCTCATTATATGCCATTCTTGTTACGCCAGGTTTCTACTATTACTATGAGGAGTCCACTATTAAAGATTTATTTCACATGTGCATAGACTGAACAGCAATGCATTTCTTAGCCTGTCCAGGGCCAACAAAACCTGACACCAGATACTTGATAATCCTTTCTTCAATTCTGCATACTTCCTTCTGTTCAATATTATTATCTTTTTCCTCCCCCTGCTTTGCTTGCCTAATGCTCTCCCCTCTATCCCAGTCCTCAGCATGCCAAAGCCAATCAAAATGCTATGCATCCACCTTTCCTGCCTCTTAGGAGATTACTAATCTGGAAATTGAAATGAAACAGCATCCCTACACACTACACTTTTGTTTATATTCAATTATGGTTTAGTTTCAAAGTCATGCATGGTACGCAAAGTATTGATCAGTATAAACACACCTATATAATATTATTGTTTTGGTACCCACATGTTTTTCATACCTTATACAACAAATATATTTCAAAATAAAAACTTGAAAGAAAAAAATACCTTAAACCTGGCACACAACTTCTCAATGGATTGCTTTTCATCTATGTAGTTTGAAGCACACCACAAATAGCTTCTATCAGAAGTTGTCATTTCCTTCAGCTCAAAATCTGTTGTTATTAGATGGTTTAGAACCAACTTATAAACCTAATAAAAGATTAAGAAAATCAATCAGAGATCTTAAAACCAATAGATTCACCATGAATCAGTCTTACCATTAAACATTCTATCATAATAGTGCCATAAAAAGTCACACTTTTACATCGTGCTTCAGGAATCCTGGTTTAGCAATATTCATTACTAATAAGTGAATCAATTTGATATCAAATAATTATATTTAGATTAAATTCAAATTATTATTTTGTTCAAAATTACTTTTTTTTAATACTTCACTTTTCAAAAATATTCATATTTTTACAACATCATTGATGGAAAAGAATGAAAATAAACCTCGTATTTAAATGATCACTGGTGGCAGCAGCTTCACACCATGAACAAAATTTTATGTACATGGGCTGTCCAATAATTAGTGATTTATTTGCATAATTTATTGTGATAAGTTTCATTTGATGTTACACTGTTAAGTTAATGTGTAATATGTATTTGGTACAAGCTCCATTCATTTTACTCTAGTATTGCATCTGTAGCAGCCGCTGCAAGTCAAAAAGGTTACTCAGAGTTCATCTACAGAAATTATGTAGGTAACATGTGATCAGCAATATTCTGAAAAGAAATATCGCTTTTACCTTAACAAATTGTTAGCTAATGCCTATTTACTGCTACAGGAGGCTTATGGATATATATGGCTTCCTAATATGCAATGATAGATAGATGAGGGACAGTGCTAAGGGGGAAAAGTATTTTGCATCAAAAGTAGTCTGGTGTGTAATCACCCTCTGCCACAAACCCTAGCATTGGCTTTCAGGATACCCAGTATGAATGTATGATGCAACCCTTAATTACAGTGGAACCTCGGTTAACAAGCAAATCACACTGTGAGTAATTTGCATAACGAGTATACATAGTAGTACCAAAGATGATTCGCTTAACCAGTGACCTTTTTCATAGCGAGTGACAAAGAGGGAAATTCCCAGATTGATTGTGCGCTTGCTACTTCAGTTTGTGTTTAGCACTTGTTCCTCTAGCATCTTAGCATCACTAGTGATCACAAATTTTTCCAAATTTTGTGTTCGGACATCATAAGTAATTTGTTGAGCAAAGTTTACATATTTTGTGCATATTTAAAAAAATAATCCTCAAAGAAAACTCTGCAAGAAGAAAGTTATAAGAGGATAAAAATAACAGTGGATGTTGAGATCATGGAAAACTGCTGTATCCTATCATCCATACGAAGGATCACCCAGATGAGGCAGTGGTAATGTGCGAAGCAATGCCAAAAACTAATGTCTCTAGACAACTTTCCAGTAAAAAGGAATTGGATACATATCATAAATAACAAACAATTTATTTCAATTATTTTTTTACATTTACAAAGTTCGCATTCCAGTTCTATGATAGAATAAAAGATGATCCACGATTCTGAAAACTGCATACATAATTTTCTTTAAATAAATCCTGTATAAAACTAATTTTTTTGGCATGGAACACCTTATCGTATTTTACATTAATTTATATGCAAAAATTTGTTTCACAAAACAAGTGTTTTGCTTTACAAAAAAATATCGCAGAATGAATTTGCTCATTGTACGAGGTTCCACGGTATGTCCTTTTTATTAAGTCACTGGGTTTTATTAATTAAGGTTCACTTTGTAGGCATATTCGATTTGCTTCCACAGGGCTTTGAAATCTCCCCTTTCTTACAATACTTCTATAAAACTATCCATGTTGTTGAAAATATTCTTACTTACGGAGAACAAACCCACATGATTTTTTTTGTTTTTCTGTTTAAACTAAATTATGGTTCCCTTCACAAATTCCTGTGGTTGATATTGAAAAATTTATCAAATTTCATCACTTTCAAATATATCATAGTTTTCCTACAGTAGCACAACAACAAGTTCACTGAAAAATGTGAAGTAATCTTGAGCTTATTAAGAAAATTTCACACATGGGATTCTTCTCCATAAAAGAGGAGATTCTTCAAATGGAGCAAAGCAACGAGTAACAGCGTGAACAGACATGGAATGGTTTACTTCAATGAATGAATAAAAGGAGTTGCAACAATAAATACATAACACTGCCTAAAGATTAAATTGGGAAATCTGTCCACCATTGATATGCTGATCGACTATAAATGATCCCTGAAAATTAATAAAACACCTTAACAAATTTCTGCAAAAATTCCACCGTTTGCTGTAGAAACAAGCTTTTCTGCAACATTAATGTTTTTTTCAACTACTGCTTTTGTCAATGATTACATATAATTAAACTTCATACCAATTAATCTGAAAATCTAGAAGATTTTAAAATGTCTCTCATTATATGGTTAGCTATTTTATTGTGAGATTTTGCAGCAAACTTGCAGCAGAGTGTAAACATACCATGATTTAAAGTGAAAATATAAACAAATTACCTGATCTCTCCTCATTAAGAAACGGTAGGTATAATTATGTGGATGAAACAAGATTTTTAACTCCCCTACTCCTCTTTCTTTCCACTCCTTAGTGTCAGCATCAAACCGGTATAATTTTGCTCTTTCACAAAACACTAAACAGAAGAAATGAAAAATATGGATAAGCATCATGAAATAAAATTAGACTGAAATGCTGAATAAAGATTAGACCAGGGGTACTTGAATGGGTCCTCAAGCACCAAATCCAAGTGCCACATTAAAAAAAATAAGAATTATCAGTTTTATACACCCAAGCAAAAATTTTCTTGTAGTTCATTTACCATGATACCTGGAAGAGTACCATAAAAGCACAATCCACACTTTTTTCTCAGATATAGCTGCTGAAAAAGTGGTGCATATTACATGAGCTCGGGTTAACTCCTAATTTCTCAATCTTCCTCTGAAGATCCTTGGGTAGGTGAATCAACTCCTCCTCTGCCTTTAAGGCCCAGAAGTTTTAACAAGACTTACTTATTCTTACGTAATGCGATGGAAAGAGATTCTCTTTTACTTTTTCCTCAAGTTCCTTTATCTTCCCATAAAGGGGAAGGCATGAAAAGATGGAGCATTAGGACTACCTAGGCTTCCTTTAGTTTTCTCTAACTAATATCTAGGATATACAAAACATGGGACACACACCTTTCTGGGTGCTGACCTTTCAGAAATCATCTCATTTCACACAAAATTCTCTTTGGAGCTGTAATTGTCCAGGTCCCTCATTCCCAGTCCAAGGCCTGTTATATCAATGTAGAACCCTCATTCATACATTGTCCTATGGAGGTCTTTCTTAAAAATTGAAGTAAACCGGCTTATTGAAAGAAGTCAAATGAACCTCAAATACTCCATAGTTTAATGTCAACCCTAAATAAAGCTATGTTATTTCACTTTCATTAAGTTTTTTCCTTTCCCAGAGATAAAACTACTTAATTAGGTTTTACTGTATTGATTTTCAGAAAGTTTCTCAATTAGTATTTTTTAGTTTTCTAGAAAAGAATTAACTTACCAAACAGTGAATTAATACTAATAAACCATTGTGAAACAGAATGGATATGAAATAAAAGATATATTTACTAAGCACTCAATCCATACTGAAATTTCCTAGCTGATACAATTCTACCTAACTAAAATATAAGTTTGTGAAAATTTCTAAAATGAATAATTAATGGCAGGAAACTTCTGTGACAACCTTCCAAACCAAAACTTGGCCCTCACTTCAGCAACCTCTATACTGTGAAATGCTTCTTCCCTTCTAAAGCCCATTATTATACCATAAAAATCCTAAGTCATTAATTTCCATTATTATGTGATCTATCACAAAATTGAAAATAAATGCTCAAACACCTCTGCCCATGAAAGCCAGTAAACTCTACAAATTGAAATGTCCAACCATGTGAATGAGCATCATCAGTAACCATTATATATTTCAGCAACATCAACAAATTATATGAATAAATATATTTTCTCTGTAGATGGTACCATTTATGTATGTTTCAGAGGCCATGCATTTTTTCTGTACAACTGAAAATTACAAAGGGAAAAAATGATTTTTAAGTTTTTAAAATTTCATAAAAACCTGATCCAATACAAATTTCAAGAAACTGTAACAGTAACTTTAACGGAGTCACCCGCTATGTGTGCATTATAATGCAACCATTTCAGAGAGTAAAAATCATTCGCCTTGACCGGGATTCGAACCCGGATCCCTCCATATCCGGCCGAGTGCTTTAACCAATTAAGCTACCGAGACATCCTCTTACACTCTGAAATTTGTCTAAGGTATGAACAGCCTAAGTGTTTGAAATTGGCTTTATTAACATCATGGACTGTGGCGCGCCGTGCACGACTACGAATGTCTGTGACATTGAATGTATGGTATTCCGTCATAACATCTTGTTCCTTTAAAGCCCCCAAAATTTCAGAGTGTAAGAGGATGTCTCGGTAGCTTAATTGGTTAAAGCACTCGGCCGGATATCGAGGGATCCGGGTTCGAATCCCGGTCAAGGCGAATGATTTTTACTCTCTGAAATGGCTGATCCAATACATATTGGATCTGACTAATTGGATCCAATTGGATTGAATACTACTTATCTTACTACATGCAAAACATCTCAAATTCATGGAATCATATCAATGCTGCTATAACAGCTACAAACAATATTTTATCATAAATTGATGCATGCCTGTATTTTCTTTTCAATTTCATTTTGTAACTTAATTTTGAGGTTGAGACATGAAATAAATAAAAGGTAATGGAAAGCTTTCAAAATTGATTGCATGAATGATTTCATCCATTAACACCTCAATATGTGCACACTCCAAATTCCCCTTCACCTCTTTTCATACCCAATGACCAGTTTGCAACAGCACCCTGTCCCTTCAACCTTTCCTTCTCATTAACTCTCCATCCTTTTCTCTTGTTAACGGCAATAGCAGTGCATTAATACTCTTTTTTACTTTCACTCAGGACTATTCCATTATATATTCCATTCACGCAGAGTGGTGGATAAATAACTGACATTTTAATTGCATTCATTACTTAAGGTCTCCTCTAATAAATCACCTTTAACTTCATCTTCTTCTCCAGTTTGTACTTTCACCAGGGCAGGCAGTGGAATGATTGGTTCAAAATGTGGGTCATGTGTTTCAACTGTTCCTCCTTCCTCGTCATCCTCCCCATCACTATCTCCACCAGCAGTCTTCTTATTATCCTTAGTTTTCTGAGAACCAAATACCTGAGTTTTTACATTTCCCCAAGATGGTGGAGTTGTCGTAACTGCAAACAATTATGATAAAGTCAAACACAAATTAATTACTTGCAACTATTTAAGCCTAGAAGTTCAAGAAGTTGTACCGCAATCCAGTCCTTAAAGAGAACTGGAGTGACTCACCTGATGCAAAAGTGCTAGTAGGATTGGCAGCTAGGGTGGCAAAAGATAGGTTTGGATCAACTTTCAAAAATGGAATTCCAAAGTCACTCTTTTCAGCCTTGGTGCCATTGGCACCATCTTTTCCATCCTCAGTCGTACTTTTGGATGTACTATCTGCCACAGAAGTGACTACATTTTCACTAAATTTTGCACTAACGGCCTGAAATGGATCAAAAAGAAAGAGTTGAAAACATAAATAAATACAATTTGATAACACTAATTCTTTCACTCTATCAAATAATATTCTCAAAATTTACAATTAAATACAAAAACAGTATTAATACTTTCTGTGTTCACTATCAATTGGATCTGGAAAAAATGGATGCCCGACCACCCCCCCACACTCCTAGAGTGTGGGGGGAGGGGGGTCGGGCATCATTTAGAGCATTCATCCATCGGGGTCAGGTTCAGTTTAGAGTGCCTATGCACTCTAAACTGAACTTAGGCTGAATGATGACCTTCATTACTCACATTAGAAGCTTGCAACTATTATAAATTAGTATATGCATACAAGATAGATAATAAAAATATTACTGGGTATTATCAAAATTTACTATTCATGGATATGCAGGCAAATTATGTTATTAAATGAGTTATGGAAAACAAAATCAGTAATTTTCCTTAAAATAAGCTACCTTGCATTCCAGTATAGTGTATGTGATGCTATGTCAGCTGGTCAGAGCTGAGGATTGTTCAGACTTAGAGGAGTTTTGAACTGAGGGTTAATGAACACCCAAGCTATTTTATGCAGAGAAAGTGATGCCTCTCATTTCACAAAATATCTCTTACAATCCCAATGGTTACCAGATTTGCTGGGCACAGAATGGCAATAAACTGGATGCTCACTAAATTGTAGACACTGCAGTTGCCAAAAAAAAACAAGGAATTTCAACCATTCCACTCCTCAATGCTCAACCTCTGACATCTGAATTATCATAAAAACCACTCCACTCTTCTCTCAACATTCTTGTCAGATTGACCTAATCTTGAAACAAAACCCAACAATAACCTATGAACTTCCCCTCTTTTATGCATTTTCTCCTTCTCCATACCTCCTCACCTCTCCTTAACAATGCTATTACCCCCCCTCTCACCTACCTCCATCTACCCCACACAATAATGGATGCAAAAACTTTATAGTTACATCTGATGATGACAATGTTTTTTTCTGAAACTGACTTGTGAAATTAAAAATAGTGGAGTCATTTCTATCCAATGTGTAGCTATTTTACTCACAACTCTAGCTTAGGTTAAATTTCTTTTAGAGTGCACCTCAAGCAAGTTATATTTAAATCTTGAAAAACTTTCTCATTGGAAATCGTAATAAATCTCTTTGATACTTGACTCAGTTGGGCATGTCTAAAACAAACAAAACTGGGAAATCCAATGCTTTACAATCCAAATTTCACACCACTCCCCCATATTAATTCTCTAGTAAACCATTGGCAACTGTTCAACCATTTTGATCAGGGCAATAGCCAAATAATTTTCTAGGAATTGATGGAGTTGCCTCTGAGTTAACAAATGCATTAAATATGTTCAACATCAGCATAATGAACTAAGTTATGTGGCCAACCTGCCTTGGAATGCTTGGTGAAAAATCAATTCTCAGGGACTTGAAAATTTTCAACAAATTTCAAATTTTTTTAATTGCTAAGCATCTTGGCTTAATTATTTTCCCTGTGCAACCTATTATACACCAAAAGTTCTGGGACTAAAATACATCAATCTTGGGTTCTCCGAGATTGTTATATCATGTAAATTTGTAGCACAAACCTTTCATTCAAAAACTATACCTTCACCACTAGGTTACAATTTCCAAATAGAAATAGAAACTTATACTAACTTGTGATGCAGCTTCAGGTTTGGCAGTCCCCCTCCTTGGCATCCCATCTTCATCTTCACAGCCACGACAACCAGGACAGGGTGGCTTATTTCGATAGTTGAAGAAATTTGCTGGAAGCATCAATCGTAAAGCAGCCTGCCTGTCTTCCTCCGAGGTAGTCGCTTCATAGATCACCTCAATTTCTACAATTGAAGTTAACAAGAGTTTATTATGTAAAATGACCATCTAATTAAAAATTGCACAGTGATATCTTGAGTTTACAATTGTGAGGAGACCAGGGAAGCAATATGTAAAATTGAGGTTCAAGTATCATTGAAGTCTGATAGAAAAAGCTTTTTATGTTTCACAAATTAATTTTTCTTAGGATTATAAAAATATAAATAATGGACACACTTATTGATTATTATATTTACAGCACCTTTATTTATGCTTATTGCACACATATGCAATATATGTAAATACGGTCAATTCATTATGAAGTATTCTTCAACACAAAGTAGGCATACTATCTAGCGTTAGATTACAAGCTATTGAGGAAAGAATTAAAATGGCTACTTAATTTTAAGTCTGAGGAAAAAATCAACAAATATGAAAAGCAATGTTTTTGTAATTCTTTAAAGCTTGGTTTCTTCTGTGGTACTCTTGATTCCAGAAATAAATGTTCTTCACTAGCTTTCAAACCTTCCCTAGCATTTACATCAATATTATAACTTAAGAATATCTTAAACTAAATGCAGTCAATACCCTTAGGTATCTATTTTTAGCAATTAAACAAAACTGCTTCTAAAATAACAATGTTTTGTTCATTCCAGATGCACCTGCACACTTCTCTGGTGATAATTGACAAAATCAATTAACCCATGCATTAGTAATCAATTTATAAGCAAAAATTAAACTTAATTAAGCAACAAGCATAAGATAAACACAAAATCTTAAATTTATGCAGGAAACCTTGAGAAAAATCTATCAAAAATTGCCATTATTTGTGAAGGGCAGTGCAATTTTAAGTAAAGACCGGGATGAAAAACCTAAATTTGAGGTTTTTATCTCAATGCCACTGAAGCCATCCCAGACTATTAAATTATTACATCAATTTGAGGTTTTGTTAACTTAAGACTATATACATTTATGTTTTCACTGTATGAGGGTGATCCCAGAAGTACCTGACCAAACAAAGAGTAAACAAACATTTTGGGAAAAAAATTAATAATTTTTTAACAATCTCCTTTCAGCTCTATACACTTTTCCCAGCGATGTTCAATAAGTTGGATACCCTTTTTATAATAAGAACTGTCTTTCTCCTAAAAATAGCCATCAACTGCCAACATCACTTCTTCACGGTTGTTAAATCTTTGACCACCTAGCCATTTTTTCAAGTTTGTGAACGGAAAATAACCTGAGGGGGCTAAATCTGGTGAATAGTGTGCATGAGGTAGCAATTCAAACCTTAATTCATGAATTTCGGCCATTGCAATAACAGATTTGTGAGCTAATGCATTGTCTTGATGAAACAACACTTTCTTCTTGGCCAAATGCAGCCACTTTTGATTGATTTATTTACTCAAATATTGCAGTATGTTTGCATAATACTTGCTGTTGATAGTTTTTCCTTTTTCAAGATATTCAATGAAAATTATTCAACGCGCATCCCAAAAATCCCAAGCCATGACCTTGCCTGCATATGAAACAGTCTTCGCCTTTTTTGGAGCCGGTTCTCTTTTGAATCAATTGTTTTCAATGATTTTTTGTCTCGGGTGTAAAGTACTGGACCCATGTTTCATCCATGGTTATTAAACAGCACAAAAATTCTGCTTTGTAGCCATGAACCTTTGCTAAACACTGAAATGAAACATCTTCATGACACATTTTGCTCGAAAGTGAGCAAATGTGGCACCCATCTTGCACACAGCTTTCTAATGTCCAAATTTTCAATTAATATACAATATACTGCACATTTTGAAATTCCACCTATGTCTGCTAGCTCACACACTTTCAGTTGATCATCCAGTATCACTTTGTGGATTTTCTTCACCATTTCTGGAGTCATCACTTCATTTGGTTAACCAATACAAAGCTCATCTTAACAGCTCGTACAGCCTCATTTAAACTCTGCTACCCAATATTTTAATGTGGTAAATGAAGGAGCAGACTCACCCAGAGAAGAATCCAGTTCAGCTTTTATATTGGTAGGGGTGGGGCCTTTCAAATAAAAGTATTGTATCACATAACGATGACCAATTTTCTCCATTTTCACATATTCACTGAAAACATTCACTATTGACGGCTGCCAAACAAATACTAAAAAACGTGGCGTCTTCAAACTTGAAACATATGCTTTATAGATAGTGTACTTTCTAATACAGTGATTTTTCAAACAACTACCACCATCTCTAGGTCAGGCCCGGTACTTTTGGGACTTCGTACTGTGTCCTTATAACTCTCACTTGAATAACCGGAAGAAATAAATTAATTAGAAAAAATTAGGTCTATGTTCCAAAAGGGATAATAGCTTTGCATGGAATCAATCAACTGTGAATAGACCTTTCAAGCACCAACATTGAACCAAAAGTTTTAAGATTTGACATAAAATCAAGCCTTTTCCCTCATGAGGGCATCAATTTCAATATCTTTACATCCACTGTTAAAGGACACTCACCTGGGGACTGGTTTGACTTTGGCGATTCAGAACTTGGACTCTTCCCACCAAAAAGACCCTCCAATGAAAAGCGGGGTGGTGCCTTTTGTTCAGGTGTTACATCTGAATCTAACTGGAAGCGGAAAGTTGTCATGGCAGGTGATTTACTTAAGGAGAAAGCACTTGTAGCAGGGCTAGTGACTGAAGATGTTGCTTCAGCGGTTGTCTTAGGAGTTGCAGCTCCTTCAGCTGGTGAAATTTGGTTTCCTCCACACTGAAAAAAAAAGAGTTGAATGATGATGTCACTTAATTACCAAGCAACTTTGCAAATATGAATTTCTACACAGTTACACATAGCACCAGTTAACCTCTTTGATGTAAAATATTAAAATTCAAGGTTCAATTTCACTCTAAAATAACAACATGATTTCAGGGAGATAGACTAGCTGAAATAAAGTGCAGCTCATAAGGCCAATATTGCACCTTTTTTCTAAGTTTTCATTACTTACACCCAATAAAATTTCAAATAAAACATTTTTGAAAGAATAAATTGAAAAACTTCAATCAAGTTTAAATTTTTTTCAATATTTCAGGAAATCTTAAAATTACAATTAAGTAAAAAGACTTATCTGAGTTGTAAAGGAGAAGATTCTTAATGGATAACTGCTAGTGATAGATAATTTTCCATAGATATTCATTATAATCTAATATCAATGATTTTATTTCTATGAAATATCTAACACTATTACACCTATTTCCTGATAAATCAGGCAATTTTTAGAAATAATTCTACTACAACATAAGGAACAAATGTATTTGGTCTCTAGAATTGTGCTAATGTGGATGAAAATGTTTCAGTTCATACTCATTCGCCATCATAAGTTCAATACCTTAAGTTACACCAATAAATTACTTGAGTGAGGCAGGAAAAACTTTTCTGCTGGGAGGAAGAAATGTAGCGCTTTAACTACAGCTGTTGGCCACAAACAATATTGCATAGGATGGGGAAAGGACTGAGTGTACAGGAAGGAATACCTTCTAAAGGCTTAGTCCCTCGGATAACCTGCCTAATGTATAATCAGATGACAGATAATTCATGCTCTACTGTAGTATCAAGAAACATTAGGCTATGAATAACAGCAGTAATAACAAGTTAGTCATTAAAAATCCAAATCAATAGCACAATAATACAGACTGTTATTATAACATATAGAAAGGATTCAATTTGAGTTTCATTACAAACAGAATACAGTATAAACATATCTGAAGGAGAGACTGACTTTCTTAAATTATTTCAATGACACAAACTAGAAGAATTGTTTCAAAATGCTTTTAAGAAATTATCTATTTGAAATCATCCAAATTCATATTGTTACACATTGAATTTTATACCTGCCTAAAACAGATTATTATTATACCTTATCGAAGAAATTAAAGGAATTAACACATTCACCTGCCTATTAGTAATCAAATATGTACATCATATGATGGTAAATTACATATCTGTAACTCCATGTAAAACTTTCTTCTGATTACTGAAAGCTCCAGATAAAATTGATCTTTTTTCTGAGAACATTTTAATACAGAGAACCATAGAGAGTCAGGACTTTTAACTCTTGCTCATTCCAACTGGCTGTCACCCACCCAAACCATCAGTCAAGTAAATAAACTTCAACCTAATAATTTTTCATAAAGCCAAAGTTGTCAGAAGTTTAAATTAAAATATTTTGCCATATTTGCCATCCCTTGTAAACTTTAAGATAAGTGATGGTCTCCAGATTACATTTTTGAATGCTAAAAACCCTCCATAATGGAGTTTATTTTCAATTTTAGAAAATAAAACAACTCATATCAACTAAATTGACTTACCTTAGCAGATTCAAAAGCCTCCTTGAAAGCTTGTGCAATATCACTTGATTTGAATTTAAGTGAGAACATTTCTGGCTGCATTTCCCCCTCAGAAAAGTCAACTGCTGTCCATTGCCAAGCACGATCACCTTTGGGTGTTAACTTAACCTCATCGGTTACATAATGATTAAGACACAGTTTAAGCACCTGCTCACGTCTCATTAGCATCCTGAGAGAGACAAAGAAAAGTGGAAGAAGGTTCAAAAAATGTGAAACAAAGAAGAAATCAGTAACTCACAAATTTTGTTGCAACTTTTTGTTTGCAATTTATAAATCAAAACCCATCGACCAGAACTCAAGGATATGCCACTCAAAGCAACGGGTTACTCATTCATGCAATATTCTTAGAGGTTGGTCTTCAGGTGACAATTTGCCATTCCTGGAGAGGGAATAATCACTCATTAACCAGCCACCCATAACAGATTCCATGTAGAGTGCCTGAAACATCAAAACTTTGCCTGCTGCAATGCAGTGATCTAGCAAAGGACATTCCAGAAATAAATTAACCAAGTGGCGGCAGAACTCAAATCAATGATGCCACTTGGCAGAATGAAGCAGAACAGTCCTAGCTAGAGCCATCTTGTGGCACTAGCCTCGACTACAATGTTCACACAGACACTATACAATAATTTCATTTTGTAGTAAGTATAAAATAGAGACTTTTTCCACTTTTTTTCACAATTTAGGTTCTACAGTAGGAACATATTGCTCATTATGTGATGATGAAAGTCAAAATGCATTTACTAAGACATTATGGGCAAATATTACTAATTATCAGAGTAAAACATAAATGGCAAACAAATAATTTTAAGCCCAAACATTTGGGTTTTCTATTTCGGTGTTTAATATGATTCTCTCTCCTTTGCTAACTGATAGAGAGCAAGGTGGCCAGCAATTAAATGGTTTCTGATTTCAGGTTTTCAAGCCTGAAAATTCCTATTTCAATGTTTTGCACTTATGTTTTTACTTCTTCATTTCCCAGGTGTAATCCTATGACCTCTGTTAACTTTACACATGCAAATATTTCCCCTATGGTATTCTGTACTGCAACAGAGACATTCATGGATAGATAATGAATTCATTAAAATATTTTTAACAATTACTCATCAATATACCAATTTTTCTTTCAATAGAGAACCACCCTGCTTGGACTTTGAGTTCTTTAAGTTTTTGTCTTTTTTAAGATGAATGACAACTTTATGGACAAAATGCCTCATTGTTTTTTATGTTGCTAGCAATCAGGAAAAACAAATACATAAACATCTATCAATGCAAGCCAATCACTGATTTGAATAGGACAAAATACAAAAAGCCCTATTATTATTAAATTCAAATAAAGAAGTCATTTGTTCTTCTACTATCCACTATGTAATTTGACCTCAAATAAAAAAAACTTTCTATTCTAATTCTTTTTAATTTCAGGTTTTACTATTTAATTCCACGCTATTCAAAAAGTTTTTCAGTTCCCTGGTTTTACCACAGTTTTCAACAATTCAAGGATGCCTATCCTGTGGCTGGATGGTGCTAAAGTGCAAAAGCTTTATGCTTAAAAGCTAAAAGCTTAAAATAAATGATAATCACTCTTGAAACAGGACACACATCACCCTTAAGATCTGAAGCTGTGGCCCAAAAGGCAATAGAGGAGTTAGGATAATAACTCGCCACCCAAGATGCCTTCAGAGAAAGGATGAGGCTACTGATGAACCAGAACTTGTACAATACACACAGCCTTTTTACGACACACATTTCATAGTAAAGGCTGCAAAAGGGACACTGATTTGTAAGGAATAAATAAGATCAACATGAAACCACTTAATTTAGCAAAACATGTTGGTAAAAGTAAACACTTTGAGTATGGCACTAAGGTAAATACTTCGCATTCCCTTTATTTGAATGGCCATAGATACATTCTTTGATTGCTCACGTAGATAGGGTAGTCTACAAAGCCAAACTTTTCATTACTCACCGTACTCTCCCTGTATCTTGGTGCTTAAGTAGTTTTATGTCACCACAGCCACGTTCTTTCCATTCACCAGCACACCAACGGTATAGTTTGGCCCGATGCTGGTAAAGAATTTGTTCATCCTCTTCACCAGTGTGCAAGGGAACTTTGTCAGGAAGTGGAATGAGCGGCTAGTAAAAAGATATCACCATTTTAGCCAGCTGTCTTAACTTTTTGCAAATTTTAATTACATACACATAATACAAAACATATAAAATAGAGAAAATGATGACAGATTTTTCTGTAGATTTCTTGCAGTTTTTATCATACCATTCAGTTCCTGGAAAATGAGTACCTAATATGTGCTAGGCAAGAATTGAAATATTTGCTAGTTAGTATTGGCAGGGCAAGATACTGTTTTCAAAACTCAATTATCACGAATCAATATGGTACAAGCTATGGAAGGATTAAGGAAATAACTAAAAAGAGTGAAACTCTGATATAATATACCCCGAAATCACATAATATTTAAATCAATTTTTTTGTTTCCCTGTAAACCGCTGAAGCAAATGACAAATTTTCTTAAAACATTAGTCTCTCTGAAGTTACATTCTTCATCCTGCCATTTTTCATCATTTACTTCATTCTTTATGTTATTACGTTTACTGTCATTCTTGCCATTTGTTTCACTTAGCTTGGAAATACTTAGGAATTATATTAAATCAATTAAAAAATAAATCTTAGTTATTTCACCTAACCTGAAAAAATACCACTGTACCACTCATACAGTGTAGGTCCAGTCAAAGGATAATGCAGGCTGTATTAATGATCTTGTGAAGTCATGACAAAATTCATTAACCCATTAAAATAGATAGGAGTTATGCTAGACATTAATAATTGGAAACTTTCAATGCCCAATTTCCTGAAGATTTTTAGTGAATCAACTGTATTCATTACAGAAATAAAAATGGAAAGTTCTCCGACTTCCATAGAATGACAAGTATAACTTCACCATTTCCAGTTTTCAAAGTATATATTTTCATTAATTTTCAAAATACTTATTACTATATTACAACTCTTGAAACATGACTGTGTTGGCAGAATTTGTGGTGTATGCAAATTATAACAAGCATTGGTGTGTCATGTATAAGCTACTACCCTACCATTTAGAGCTTTCTGGTTCCAGCAGTCATGAAATTCATTCTCAATAAAATGACAATGTAATGATTTGTCAAGGAGCATAAAGCTATGATAGTATTAATTAGGCTATAAAATGGAAATTGTTGGCCAAATAAGAATAAAACAGTAAAATCAGGTCAGAGGACCATGTTGCTAGGGTAGAGTTATGGGGTTAATGATGCTGCAATTCACATCATGAGAAAAAAAGAGAACAATGCTAATTTCTGCTGGCATCACTGCAAGTCCTGTTTGGTTTGAAATGTTTTAAATGTCGTTTCATCACCAAAATGTATAATTAGTAAAGAAAAAAAAACAGCTTCTGCTGGCCATCAAGCTACTGAAAATTCTACATGATAAACTGGAGGCTAAACTTTGTTTCAAAATGCCAATAAACTCAAATAAAACATTCACTTCACTTATGAACAGATACAAAAATTTACACATTTACCCTAGTTCAAATACAAAATTAATTTTAGAGGGTAAATTATTTCATGTCCATAAAATTGCTATCTAAAATCCAAGAATTTAATTTACTCATAAAATAGTTTGATTTTACAAGAACAGTAGTTTCACTTTCACAAGTATGTAACTTTCTCACTTTGTGGGGGTTTAATACTTCTCTAATCCAAATGCTTTATTTTTATGTTTGGAATTGTACTTCAAATTTTCCAGTTTACTATTACACTATAAATTTTAACATTCATAATTAGAAGTAGTTATTAGGGAAGGCAACAGACAGCTGAGGTCATCTGTACCAGAAGGGATAGAGGGGTAATCTGGTGTGGGTAGGATGATTTTAGGGAATTAAAGAAGGGTGGAGAGAAACCCAGCATTATCATTAGCCAACTCCTAGTGAAAGGCACCAAGGGTTCCACGGTTTAGCATCCCATCCAATGGATGACATACTCACTTAAAGTGCTCTAAACAAAGCACTCCAAGTAAGGATAGGGATACCCCTAAAACTTCTGCCACCACTGGAATTTGAACCTGGTCCCTCAGGATGAGAAACTATTGCATCAACTATTGCACCATCTTGATCTCCGACATTGATGATGTATGCATTATTATCAATACATATTAATCAAACTAACCTTTGGGATGCTCACTGTCAGCAAAACTATACACTAATTAATCCTGTCCAATATTTAATTTCCCTTCCTCAATTTTTCATGAACCTTGATGGCACAATTCCTTTCGATCTCCCCCAAAAACATGAACTATGAGTTTTACCACATCAATGAGAAATCTGGACCAATCAAACCTAATGGGATAATTGCCCATAAATAAATATACTAAAATGAGAATAACTTAATTGCATGATAAAATTAGAAAATTCCATTCACTTGAAACAAATTAGAGGAATACCCGAAACATTTTTTTCACTGAAAGCAGTAAACAAACCTGGAAGTGTATATGATCACCATCATCTTCTTCTTGGTACAGGTCACTGCCACCACTTTCATCATGGGATAGTTGGCGGTCAGGGGATTTCAAAGCAGAGCCTTTAGCTGATGGTGATTTTGAGGATATTGGATCAACTCCTTTAAAGTGGAATTCATATTTCTGGTTACTATCAAATGTGAATTCCTGAGTGGATGCTGAAATCAATAATGAGACTTATGATGTAAACATATCGGGTTAAAATTTGTTAATTAGTATTACTCTGCTTGATTTTCATATTCAACAGCCCTTCTATTTTCACAGAAAAATAAATTTAGGAGTTATCATGCTATGTAACTCGTATATTATTTTAATGTGGTTCAGGCTCAATTATGTATGATATCAACAATTTACTCAGGGCCATTATCCCTATCAATTTAAAATGAATTTATCATTACTAGAAGTTGCAGGAGTCATTTACTTAGCATTTATGACATTACTGATTAAAAATATTACCAAATTCCTCATAAAAAAATTTAGAAAATACAATTAGATGGTGTAACAAGAAACTTGACTCACTGTTACTGAAACTGTGGTTGGAAAATAAGCACTACTCATTATTGTTAGAAATCAATTCTAAATTTATTCATTTATAAATAAACACTGGGCAATATTTTGCAGCGAATAATTGCTATAGTTTTAAACTGAGACATACACATTAAGAAATGACAAACATATGAAGAGTTAGGGTGCTATTTTCCCTTCTTGAAGAGAAATTTGAAAATATTGAGATCAAATATTTCTATTTCCCAAGGTAATGCAAGAAGTATACATTTTTTCACAAAAATGAAGGCATTACAATCAATATTTTTTAAGTTGGCTTTGTTTATTGAACCTACCAGGATCAACTTTTATGGCCCAGGTTAAACATACTATTTTGAAAAACGTTATAGATAAACTAGTTTGGAAATTGAAGTAACAAACTCCCAATGAATACAGCTACATTGAAAATGTTTTGAGGGAATTTTCAAAATATCTGGGTATATTCAACTAGAGGGCAGAACCAACTTTTCATTCATCATTAATTGAAATTTTTGTGTCCTTACCTTCGGCTGGCTGCTTGCCAAATGTAAACTTGAATGGGGTTTCTGCATTGAAGCTTGGATTGGAAAATGATGCTGTTGTTCCAGAGGACCAGTCCCCAAAAATTTTGTTTGATCCCCACATATCCTCGGCGGGCTTGGCAGCAGTGGACACCACACTTGTAGAGCCAAATGTGAATGTTGTTGTGGCTGAAACATCAGTTAAGCCCATGGCTTTCATGTTGGCTGCTACATCTGGCATTCCAAATCGGAAGGCTGTTTGAGGGCTGGGTGCAACCGTGGTAGAAGTTGCCACAGTCCCAGGCTTTTGATCACCGCAAGCACAACATGTTACAGTGTCCTTCTTGTTGCGTACATAGCAACTGCCACACTCCCATGACCCTTCCTCAGGCTTGAAGGCAGCCAATGACCCTTCAGCAGGTTTTGCTGAAGTTGTACCAAATTTGAAAGTGGATTGAGTGGCAGAGGGCTGTGTAACAGAGGGTGTGGAAACCACAACTGCACCAGGCACTCCTTCAGTTTTCAATGACAAGTCTGACGACGCCTTGGGAGTAACACTCCCAATGCCAAACAGAGGTTGCTTTTGGGAATCAACTGAAGATGAGTTTGGAGTTCCACTTTCTTGACCAAAAATTGAAGACTTCTGATTATCACTAAAAGGTTGTTTGTTGGACCAAAATGTAAAGCCTCCAGCAGAAAAGGTTGAATCTGACTTTGTTGAACTTGCAGGATATGAAGGGACTTGGAGTACAGGAGAAGTCACCTGGAAAGTTTAAGAAAGATTAATTGCTATTAATGAAGAAAACTATTGTCATGTCACTGCCATAACACAAAATGTAGAGAGCCATTATTTCCATAATTTGAATTTGTTCCTCAATTAAAACTTGCATAATGAATACATATTTCTTCAAATAATTATAAGACTCGATTTTCTATTACCCAGAGCATAATGAATTTGGTTTTCCCTTTTTTTTCCTATTATCCCATCAGTTATCTCTAAACAAAGCTAAAAAATCACCAAACTGGTCAGGACGAGAGAGAGACCTGCCGGGGCATACCAAAACTCAACAGAACAATACTTTATTAGTACTATTAAAGGGAGCATTTTTATTGTTGGAAATTGGGATCCCACTTCATCAGTACTTCACACTAGGTAATTCCATCCAAAACATTACAGTGACAGGAGCAAAATGATAGCAATCATGCCTATGCTGACAACAAGTGAAAACATTGTTGGTTTCCTGTAAAATGTGAGGCAATTGAGGAATTTGTTTCCTACAAAACCATTTTAAATATTTAAAATATGGTGGAAGGTGAAGCAACCTGTGGACAGGTGACCTCGGGGAGATCTCATGTGAGGGCTAAAAACTAATGAATGCATGTGCCAAATTTCCTTCACATTACCTGGGTCCAAGTGCAGTGTTAGATTTGCAGTACGGATCAAGCTATTTAAGGTACAAAAAGGAAAGAAGTAATTTTACCAAGAGCTATCAGGAGGCACATATTGCACTTCACTGGGACATATATTATGGAAAATAAAATTTTGGAGGATGATGATTTTCAGCTATGAGAAAACTGGGAAAACTCTTAGCATTTAATGACCCTGTGATGGTTTAATTATATCTACAAATAAGGTACGCTTTGGATGGATACAACACAAATTTAACATTTCTTTGCCATTACCCAAAGACAACCTGACCAGACACTAAAAAACTCTTCAAACTGATGGTTTATGGGCCAGAATTTTCAACTTTGACCCTCAATATTTTAAGGTTTGGTCAAAGAAATGATTGTTTTTCCCTGCATGCAGTGTGCACCAATGGTCCAGGGTTATGCAGGCAGATTCACAAAAACATGAATGGGAACTAATTCACATTTTGCAAATAATGCATATTTCCACCATATTGGTAATTACTAGCCAATTTTCTACATGCATATTTATATTTTCTTTATTTATATTAGATGGAATAAAAATGCCATCCTTAGAGGTCTGACCACACATTACAGTATTCAATCATTTAAATTAAGGTGGTGTCCATTTTATTAACCAATAACATACATTAGCAAAAGGGCAGGGTGTAAGCAAATAAGTATTATGATGGATAAAAATCATAATCAATACATCTTTCATACAATTACCATAATCCTCTTAAAAAATTAACACAAACTTCTCCTAATTGATATTTCTTGATTCGTAGCATCAAACAATATTTATCTATTCTATATTTATCTTTTTTGCTTTTAGAATAGCTCACGAGTATACCTATGAAAGGCTGGTCGATGGAATATTCATAATTAAAATGGCCTTAACCAAGACCTGATTTTATCCCACAGTAAAATATATGGAGTGTAGACTGGAGCTGAAGAATAGGTAAATTAAGCCGACATACATTTTTGGTAGCATGGGATACATGAATGGAAATGTGGGAAGAAATAACCAAGTGTCTATGCAGGAGAGTTGCATCTTTAATGGCACATCACTTAAAGAGTTAATAATATGAAAAAATGTCAGATGGATACATTATTAACATTTATGGAAATTGAGGAGGATGGAACACTCACACTTCTAAATAAAAAACATTATTGCTAAACTCTATCTATATAAGTGCACATAATTTATTTCATTAAAAAATAACAACATTAGAATGGCTGGGGAGATGAATGAGGAAAAATTTTACTATTCTTCTGCTCTATGTGTCTTAAATTTCACAAAGGCTTGTTTTTTAAATAGCCTATTATAGTGTGCATATAATATTACCTTATACACTCAAAGGTACAGTCAAACATTCAAACAGGAGGGCAAAAACTACACCAGGCAGAATAGTTTACGTGTACATATCTCAGAAGTGTTTTGGACAAAAATGGGCAAGGTAATAAGGACGTAAGGTGAAGAATGCACTAGGCAAAGAGGCTTTCATAATGAGGGAGTTGATGACAGGTACATCGAGTAAGGATGTTAAGAAAAGGCTCGTCAAAATTTTGACACAGAGTGTAGTTACGCATGGCAGAGAAAAATAGACACTGAAGCAAAATGATAGACATAGGTTGGAGGTTTTCGAAATTTGAGTATGGAGAAGGATGGAAAAGGTGAAGTGGACAGAGAGGAAAACAAATGAGGAAGTGCTAGGCATGGTGGGGGAGGAGAGGGGATTGTTAAGAAAAGTCAGAAGAAGACAGGAAAGTTGGATGAAAAGCATATCAACTGACAGGGGGATTAAATAAAATTGGCAATTTTCCACAAAAAATAGAAATTTATTGATACGACCGGTTTCGATGCAACTACATCATCATCAGGTAACAGTCATATTCTCGTTGTCTGCTATATATGCTGGAACACAAGTAAGGGGGGGGGGGGGGTAGTAGAAAAAGGGGGGAAAAAAGAGAGGGAAGGGAGAAGGAAAGTGGGCAACGTGGGTGTCAATGGGGGTGGAGAAAGGTTTCTGGTGAGGAGAAAGGGTGAAAAATTAGCCCCGTCCGGGAGACGTCACCGCTGGCTGGAAGGGTTGTCTCATTGAGGGTGGACACTCAGTGCAGCGCTTAACTCCTAGGACCGGGGTTCCCCCTCCCCCGGCCGCGAAGATATCCATGCACAAAGAAGTGCAACACACATACTTTTGCAATATACAGAAAACCCACTTACACTGATCAAGTGATACCATCGGACTCCTGCCACCCCATCACCCACAAACTAGCCAGCTTCAATTGCATGATCCATAGACTAATCAGTATCCCCTTGTCCAAATCCAACTTTGAACGAGAGGTCAAAACCATTAAACACATAGCTTTTAAAAACGGTTACCACGTCAGTCTAATAGATAAGTTATTAAAGAAAAAACTTAAAAAACAGGCCCTGAAGTTAAACGTTTCCCTCTCAGTCACCACTACTTCAGAGCGTAAGTGGTGCAAACTCCCATTCCATAACCCTGTGTCCTATAAAATTGCCAACAAGTTTCCCAAAGATCTATTCCGCATTGCATTTTATACCCCCAGTAATCTGTTCAAAGCCTTATACTCCAATAAAGATCCCATACATTACAATAACCAAAGTGGTGTATACGAAATTCAGTGTGAGTGTGGTGCTACGTACATTGGCCAGACAGGCAGAAGTTTTTCGACTCGCATCAGCGAACATAGGAAAGGTTTCATCACAGGTCTCACCAATTCTGTTTTCACCAAACATCTTCTCGATTTCAAACATTTTTGTAATTTCAATTTTAAAGTGCTTCACAACCTGACCAAAGGTAAGAAATTAGACGCTATGGAACAGCTGGAAATTCTACATCGGAAGGACTTGGACCTCATCAACGAAGTCCAATTCTCATCTTCACCCTCCCCCCTCCTCTCCATCGCCTTCCCTCGACGCACGTGTGACCAGTGATCTCCTCTCCTTAAATCTCAGAATTCCCCCCCATCCCCCCCCGGTGCACCCTCTGACCAAGTTACCCCGAAGAAGGCGTGAAGCTTTGTGTCTCCACTCCTTTCTCCCCCTTCCTTCCTCCCACCCCAACCCTGAATCCCTCGCTAGGGCTCTCCTTCACGGCTCCCTCCAACCCCCCCATTGGAACCATATAGACAGTGACCTCAACCTTTACTCCTTTTCGAACACTTCTTTGTGCATGGATATCTTCGCGGCCGGGGGAGGGGGAACCCCGGTCCCCCCCTTTCTCCACGGTCCTAGGAGTTTAGCGCTGCACTGAGTGTCCACCCTCAATGAGACAACCCTTCCAGCCAGCGGTGACGTCTCCTGGACGGGGCTAATTTTTCACCCTTTCTCCTCACCAGAAACCTTTCTCCACCCCCATTGACACCCACGTTGCCCACTTTCCTTCTCCCTTCCCTCTCTTTTTTCCCCCCTTTTCCTACTACCCCCCCCCCTTACTTGTGTTCCAGCATATATAGCAGACAACGAGAATATGACTGTTACCAGATGATGATGTAGTTGCATCGAAACCGGTCGTATCAATAAATTTCTATTTTTTGTGGAAAATTGCCAATTTTATTTAATCATGTTATTCCACCATATCACGCCTGAAACGTCTCTTTTTATTTGACAGGGGGATGTTGAAGTCTGTGATCAAGGGAAGAATGTTAGGCAAATGAGGAAAGGGAAGGAATATGATAGGTATGTTGGACGGTGTGAAGGGAGGAAGGAAGTGCTTGGAGATGAAGAGGGGCTTGTTGTCACATAGGAGGCTGGGTTATGTTATGTTAGGAAAGACAAGATATTTATTTGGTAGTTTTGTCCAATAAAAATTTACCTTAGCCGGTAGATTACACAGGCCTACAAAAAAAAATTTTTTTTTTGGTGCCAGGAATCTTTGTGTTGATTTTAACTATATTTGTAGAGCTGAATCCAAATATGAAATCCGTTTTTATTTAACAGCTCTACTTTTTTAGATATGGCACAACTTACGATTAGTTGTTTTAATATTTGATATATTCCGGAAAAAAATTTTCAAAGTTAAATAAATCTATAAGTATACATGGGAATATATGGTAAAAGAAAATAGGAAAAATATTACAGACTTTGTGAAACGTGCATACTTGGGATATTTTGGTGTTAAGCTTGGTGACCAAGATAAAACATGGGCACCGCATTTTGTGTGTAAAACATGTACTGAACATCTGTGGCAATGGACAACAGGACAACGGAAAAGTCTAAAATTTGGTGTGCCAATGGTGTGGAGAGAACCTGTGAACCATATTGACGACTGTTATTTTTGCATAGTAAATGTTTCGGGAATTAATCGAAAAAATCGCCACAAGTGGACATATCCAGATTTGCCTTCACCTAGACGCCCGGTACCCCATTCAGAAGAAATACCGATCCCAATATTTCAGACGTTACCAGATATATCTAAAGAAGAATTTGAGTTATTTAAAAACATTTCTCATTCTATTGACGATAGTGGCAGTGACTACAAGGGGGTATCAACAATTCCTCAACTATTTAATCAAGATGAACTAAGCGATCTTGCTAGAGAACTGAACTTATCGAAGGAAGCATCCGAACTACTTGCATCAAGACTGCATGAAAAGAATTTACTGCAACCCGGTACAAAAATAAGTTTTTATCGCACAAGGGAAAAGGATATGCTACCCTTCTTTACTCAAGAAGACAATTTTACATTTTGTTTAGACGTTAAGGGTCTTTTGGAAAAAATGGGACTACTATCACAATATGATGCTAGTGATTGGGGTTTGTTTATTGATAGCTCCAAGCGTAGTTTAAAATGTGTACTTCTTCACAATGGTAACAGGTTTGGCGCCATACCAATCGCTCATTCAACTAAAACGAAAGAAGAATACGATACAATAGCATTGGTCTTACAGAAGATAAAATACCAGGAACATCGCTGGGTGATTTGTGTAGATTTAAAAATGATGGTGACCTTTCTTTTTGGGCAGCAAAGTGGCTACACAAAATATCCTTGTTTCTTGTGCCTCTGGGATAGCAGGGACAGACAAAACCACTGAATTAAGGAGTGGCCTAAGAGAGAAAACTTAGTTGTTGGGAAAGAAAACATCATTGCTGAATCTTTAGTTGAAAGAGCGAAAATCATCTTACCACCTCTACATATTAAACTAGGCCTAATGAAGCAATTTGTAAAGGCTCTTGACAAGGATGGACCATGCTTCGGCTACTTAAGACTAAAGATGCCCCATATAAGTATTGAAAAACTTAAAGCTGGTATTTTTGAGGGGCCACAAATCAGACAACTTACAAAGGATCCTGCTTTTGTCGAGTCAATGAATGAGATTGAAAAAATTAGTTGGATGTCATTTGTTGAGGTCATAAAAAATTTTCTAGGAAATCACAAAAGTGAAAATTATATTGAGCTGGTAAACATTACGCTCAGTAACTTCAAATCACTTGGATGTAATATGAGCACAAAAGTTCACTACCTACACAGCCACTTAGACAATTTTCTTGGAAATTTAGGAGACACAAGTGAAGAACAAGGTGAAAGATTTCACCAGGATATAAAAACAATGGAAGCTCGCTACCAAGGAAGATGGGATAACCATATGATGGCAGATTACTGCTGGTGCTTAAAACGAGACTGTTTGAACAAAGTACACTCAAGAAAATCACACAAAAGAAGCTTCCGATGTGTTGAGTGATGTTTTTATGTATTTTTTTCTTTTCAATTTGTTTTATTACAGTAAAAAATTTTAGTATTTGTGTTCAATTGTATTGTAAAATTCTGTTGTGTTTGTGGGTGATTTAACAGCCCTAGAAATAAATCAAGTCTTTATATTTAGTGGGTTTTATTATTAATATAATATTCCCATATCATTATGTAGAAGATTTTTTTACGTAAGTAACAACATATCTATATCTTGAAAACTATAGCTGATAGGAAAAAACTAGTGTCATAACTGGATTCAGCACCCCAATTGTTCTTTAAATCAACATTAAAAGCTCCGGCACCAAAACCACTGTTGGCCAGTGTTATCTAATAATAATAATTAAAAGGCATTCTGATTATACCTCATACATGCTCTGAAGTATTTCCACTGCCGCACCTTGAAAAGTTGAAAATATATTATAATTATTATTTTTACTTTGTCATTTCTAAGCCTTAACTGAATCTTACTTCCACATACCATCACAACTATTATCCAAGCACCTACAGACCAAGTCGCCTTACTTTTTAAAATCTCAGTATTAATGCTGAACTCTTATTATCTTTTTGCAAACCATGAAGAAAATAACTTGGAAATTATATGCATGAGAAACAACAATATTTTCACATACCCCTGTAACACCATCTTTCTCAGCCTTTGATTCTGCAGGAGTAGCTTCTGCCTTCAAAATGTCTGTTAATGCCTCTTTGCTTATGCTGCATCCTTGATCAGATGTCTCCTCAGATTTTTTGTTAGGTTTCAGCTTGCCGGCAAGAAATTCATCATCTAATCGTACTTTACCATCCCCCATGTTCTTCTGAAGGCTGTCCAAAACTTGCTTGAATTCAGATGCCTGTTGAAAGAGTTAGTAGTTTCCAGTTATTAGAAATCACTGTCTCATCCCATATTTTTTATAAGAAATATAACAGAGTAGTTCCTTGTTTAAAAATGCTTTTTTGCCTGACACACTTAAATGGTTGTCTAGTTGGGCACTTCAAAGCAACCACCTCAGTAAGGTACAGATTCATTTATATTATATAATGTGTAAAAGCACAAAAGTGGGCATGGTGAATCCAAATTTTAGGCACACTTTCAAACCCTTATCTATTTTAGATTAGAATTAAATATGAGCCATTCTTAACTCAAATTGTATGTTTTTTTGTAATGTCCTGCTGCTTTTGTTTCATGGATGTGAATAATAATATATATGAAGTTAGCACTAGTGGACAAAGACAAAAACACAGGAACACACAAAAAAGAAAAGAAACCTACCAGTTTCCGAATTTTCGATGGTCCAAGCCACCTTTCTCAAGCAAGAGAAGTGAATTCTTTCCATGAGAAAGGTGGCTTGGACCACCAAAAATTCTGAAAAAAATCTCTGCACTGGTTTCCGTGTTTCAGCATCAAATTGGATTTTCATGATTGTACTCATTGTACCGGCTTGCGATATTACACGTTTCACCAGATCAATACTGATTCCAACATGATAATCAACTTGTTTCACTTTTTTTATTTTGGCTTTGATTAAAAATGTTATTTTTGCATCTCATCTTTCCATTGTCAAGCAGGATAAAATGTACTTCCCTGAGTAATTGAGGAAAACTTGAGAATCTTAGCTGATTTGCCATTTGATAGTTACCCAACTTCAAAATTGTCTAAAGAAAATAAAATTATTTTAGATTTAGCATACTTCTGATTCATTGAGTGAGCCAAAATTTCCTTTAAATATTCAGAAGCCCATAACTGTTATATCTGTCGCGTAGAGGCAGTGCAAATGATCCCAGTTGTCCATGACCAGTTCTTGCATTTTTCATGCTCATCATGTATGGGTAGAAGTCATTTTCATTCTTCATATTTTCATTTTTGCACTATATGAATAGTTTCCCTTAGCTGTTATTACAATGTGTAAATTGCATAGCTAACTCCTAGTCATACAATGTAGTCATCGCAGAAATCTTTTCCTAGCAGACTTAAATTACAAGTTTTAAACAGTTCAAATTTCCATCATTAGTCACATTCGTACTATCCTGCCATATTCAAATTCTTGGCTAAAACCATTCACATTACTGCTTTAAATTGTCTTTTTTCAGTGCATGTATACTAAATGAAGTCAAGAGTTTGTTCATAAAGGCTGATGTACTTATATGCTAAACTGTATTAGAATGTGAAATTATTTAATCCAGCACATAGTGACGTAAGCAGAGGGAAAACTGAAAATGAAATCATGTAAATACACAGGGTTCCACTTAATGTAAACATAGGAAATTGAATAAGATGTAATTGAAATGTAATAAATTGCCGGCAAATGTACATTTTGATACTGCAAATACAGGATTTAACTGTATTTGGTACAATCAATTTTAGTTTTGACAAAAGTTAATAAAAGGTTTCATGAATACCTTTCCAATGGTATGAAAATTGTTAACCATCGATATAACCTCTAATAAGTTAACAATTTCCTTTAAGGTGATAGACTTTTGTTTACCATTGATATGATGTAATGAGCACTGTTACAAGGTTTCCATACCAACGGTAAGTTAAGCTCCATTAAGACTAACTCAAACCCAAATTTAAAATAGTATAAATAACAAAGTTAAAAGAGAACTCAGGAAATGCAATACTATTACAATACATTAAGATGAACTCTGGTATAAACCCACAACAAAATTTGAAAATGTATAAAAGAATTAACTTCAAAGGATGACATACCTCTTCTGCTGTCTTGAACTTCACAGCAAGAGTTTTAGCAGCATATTGCCCATCAGAATAGTCAAGAGCATGCCAAGTCCAACAGCGATCAGATGTTTTGAGTGACATAAACTGCATATCTTCAGTCAAAAAGTGGTTGCAGCAAACTTTTAAGACCTATTTGAGGATGAAATTAATGCAACAAATCTTAACAAAATCACTTTGAAAAGTATGTTCAAAACTAATGGTTACATAATTAGTCAGTTTCTATACACACACACACATACATACACATATTTATATAACCTTTTATGTATCAATTATATATATACACACACACATATTATATTCATTTTTATATTATATGGAGCCCCGGCAAAACGAAAGATCCGGTGTTCAAGTCCTGGTCAAGGAAATATTTTTGCACTTGTGATCTGCTTGATTCCACCTTCCCCACCTCTCCTGTGTTCGTCCTTTATATGTGTCTCTCTGTTGTTGATGTGCTCGAGCATCCACCATGCTCTTCTTCATTTACATCTTCTCTATCCTCTGAAAATATTTTGTACCACCGATAAACGTTGCCTCGGTCCAAGGTAGTTTCTCCATATGCCACAGTCAACACTCTGAATGCATCCGTGCACTTAGTTTTGTTTTTCACACAAAATTTGACACAGATTCATTGGTCCATTTTTTGGAACAGGCAAAAATCTAAGACAAGGCAAAACACGTCCAAGCAAAACAGCTGTCAACAATTAACCGAATAATCATAATGGTCAAACTTTTCGGCATAAGTGAGAGACATAAGAAACAACATAATGCCACAAAAAATGAAAAATCATACATTCGTGTCCCGCAGAAATTCAGTATTCGCGATTCTTTTTGAACAGAGCTTGTACACATATAGGTGTTTTTGTGTGTGTGTGAATATATATATATATATATATAAAATCTTGAAAATGATGCACTCCGGCGATGCACAAACACACAAACACTAGGTTAATAAATATTAAACACACAGAAACATAAAAGAAGGACACTTACAGTAGATATTTACGTTTCGACGGCACGGCCGTCGTCATCAGAATCAGATATATATATATATATATATATATATATATATATATATATATATATATATATATATATATATATATATATATCGATACATATATACATACACACACACACATGTGGGTGGTCTGAAACGTTTCACTCACAAAATTTCAGAAAAAATGTCTTGTACCTTTGTTAGGTCGCAACTTTTCAGACCACCCTTGTACATATACATACATGTATACACATATACGTACCCACACATACATACACACACACACACATATACACAGGGTGCAGCAACAAAACTTCCTTTTTTATGAAGCAAAAACCCTTCAAAAAAAGAAGTTATGTTTCCGCACCCTGTACAAGATTTTTACATGGGTAAGTCCGAAATTTTTTTCGGTAATGCAAAATTTCTTCTCAGAAGGGTAAGTCAATATATAACTAACAAAACTGGGTTGATGCAATAATAATCAAAGTAACTTCCTGAAATTTATTTCACTTTTCTACATATTCACTTAATACCTTCAGAGACTTAATCCTTTTCCTTACAAGTCCTTGACAACAGGCAACAAAGAAGCCTTTTGTTTGCTGTCTCAGACAACAAGTCACTTCTTGGACTAAGGCATCATCATTTTAAAAAGTCTACCACCTAAATGACTTTTTAGGGGCCCAAAAAGATGAAAATCATTGGAGGCTAAGTCGGGAATGTATGGTGAATGTTCAAAATGTTCCCAATAAATTGTTCGGGACTGATTTTTGTGACTTATTTATTGATTTACCCTTGTATTTATGGTGGGAGGCATACCTGTTCTCTCCTCATAATTAGCCGCACTTTTCCTGTCTCGGAGTTATATGTTATCTTCATTTGACCAATTCCAAATTCAATCCACTCCTTGTTGCCATATCTAAGCAGTTTAGCCCTGCGTTCAAACAGTACATCTTCACCTTCCTCTCCTATAAGATAATACAAGTGTAAAATTATATACCTGCGTTCAAACAGTACATCTTCACCTTCCTCTCCTATAAGATAATACAAAGGTAAAATTATATAATTATATTATATATATTATATATATATTATAATATGCTATTACTACCACTTTTTAGATTCCACTCAAACAGGAAGCCCATTCATCATACACTACACAAAAACAGGCTAACCAGGCTTTGTTTAGGGAAGTCCAAATCCCTCCTCTGCTAACTTATGACGACTCCATTGGTTTAGCGATAAACACAATGAACTAAAAACTGCTCAATATGCTACAGTTGGACCTTCATTCAAAAGTTAAATTGGTCAGTGGTAATTGAGCTAGAACCTAATAATTTTCCTAACCAATACCACATTATAACATTAAATATTTATTACCCAAAAATAATATGAATATGATGTGTCAAGACCACAAGAATATGCATAAGTAATTCAATAGTAGAAACGCTAGTAGGAATGCTGCTGTTGGAGATAATTCAGCCAACAAATAATGATGACTAGATGTATTGAGAGGAGAACGGGGGCCAGAAAAAATCAGGAATCAGTACATACCCACTTTTTGAGTAAATATACCAATTAGATCCCAGTTTTACATCTCACACAAAGGTTAAGCACAATATTGTGCCCTATAAAGCATACCTTCATTTTCTTTTCAATTATCCAGGGTGTATCTATATTCAAGTCTATAGCCCATGGAATCTTTGACTCACGAGATACATGTCATTTAGAAATACACAATATATTTGTCCACAGACATATTACAATGTTACATTCCTATAATGAATTTAAAAATTAAATTGTAAATTTATACTTACCAGTTTTGACTTCAACAAGTTGTGGCAGGGGAATAACTGGTTTAAACTCCACCGTAGGCATAAAGTCTCCTTCTTCACTCTCACTAATTCTTCTTCCCCCACTTGGAGGAGAACTTCCAAACACAACTTTGCTGCCACCTTCAAAACCCTGTTTTAAGACATAAAAACATCTTGAGAAATATTAACTATGGACAAGTAAACATTTTACCTTAGTTAACATTTTTGACTAAACATAGTAGGCCCATAATACTAGTGGATATAGCTGAACACTTTCACAAGCACTGCAGCAATAATAATATAATATATTTGTCTTAAGATCAGGTAACAATTGCTAGTACAAGATATAAGGCACATCAGATTTTCTACTTTCATTCACAAATACATATTAGGCATAGAATAAATCATCGTTGTACATATATATGAAATACATTATTACATAAAGAGCACTGCAAATGTTTTGTAAATACATGTACTGAATAGAACAATTCATTAATGGACATTTTTTAAATTTCATCTTAAAAATAAGACGAAGTAGACCTCTTTTACATTGCTGGGTAATACATTGTTAATGTTTGCACCCATAGTTATAGCCACCCATAGGGGCTATTGCAAGTTGTTTTCCTTTGGTGGTGTTGTAAATGAATGTGGTGACAATTTCAAGGGGGATACGAATCTAGAATAGTATGGCTATATACTTTGTGAGATGAGGTTTTCAACTACTACGGCAATTCAGCTCCATCTGTTCTCCAAATTGGAAGTTTATGGAACTGTAAAATTTGTATCACACTTCAATCCTACTATAATCCAATGAGAAGTGTTTTCCATCTATGGAGAAAATACAATTTCCTGGTCTCACCAGGGAATCAGAAAAAGGTGAAAGCAATTTGGTGAAGAATGCACTGAATTGGCAGATAAACTGGGTTCAGACACTATCAATATTCATTACTCATAACTACATTTCATGTGTCAAGGAGTTGATTTGGGCCAACCACTGGATCAAGATTTCCAAAAATGTGGACAATTTGAGTTGCATACAGGTACACACTCTAACGCATTACAAAATGTTTAAAAAATTAGTGATGGGATCATTTTTATTTCATGGCAATCCAACATCACTTAAGGCAACTGTGGCACATTTTTCTTGCCAAATTTCGATGGAAAATATGGTGGTCTGCAATACCTACTTGTTTTCTCAAATAAAGGGCATTGATGGGAAACACTTTTTCAATTTTGCAAAACATAATCTGCACCAAAAGTGAAGAATCAGGCGTGATATTGTGGAATCGAGACATAATGAAAACTTCGTTGCAATTTTCTACAGTTAAAACTTTATTGCCGACCATGGTTTCGATACACTGTAGATGATGATACAGTGTATCGAAACCATGGTCGGCAATAAAGTTTTAACTGTGGAAAATTGCAACGAAGTTTTCATTATAATCTGCACCTTTGGGAGAGAGTAAGAGGGGAATCTTTTTTTTTATTGGCTGATACTGTATCCCAAATACACTTGGAAACATTTAGGTTGTCTGAAAATGGATTAAAGAGAAGAGAAGGTACTTAACTTCAATAGTTTTCATTGTTCCAGGCTATTCACCAGCATATACATATTAAAATTTTTTTAAATTGATAATATAATGACTTATGGATATTTGTGCCCATTAATATTGCCAAAAGGAATTAATATGAATTCTTATTGAAAGCAAATACACTTAGTTTAAAGCTTCTTTTGTAAATGGAGAAATATTCATCAGCTGGAATGTAAGTTTTCATGTATCATCACTAAATGTTTATTAAATGTGCATTGTTTTTTTTTACTGTCATGCGGCTTTGTCTTGCTACATGCCATTAAATTAAATTTGACATCAACCAATTCATAGAACCGGTAAAATCTTTCACTCTCAGCCTAAGTTTATCATTGTAAAAAACTTAGTCCAAGGTTCTATCATTTTGTATACAACAGTGAGGGGTAGTCTAGTCTCACTTGTAACATTCATTCCTAAAACTTACTCTAAGATAAGGCAATCGCTCTCTCCAAGTGCCAAATAAGAGCAGAAAGATGAACCTTTTAAGACTCAAACTTATTCTCGTAATAGGAATTTAAATTATTGAAATTAATTCCTAGTATTCATCATTAAACATTTCTTTAGCGTAAGCATAGGTAATACAAAGACTACCAAGGTCTAAAGAACCAAAAAAATCGGCCAAAGTTAACCTTTTCAAATCAAATTTGCATTAATCAAACATGCATTTAATAGAATGGTTTTTACGAAAGGTATTAAGCTACCACTTTGTAACTTGATACAGAGTTACTTGATTCTCAAAAACAATGCAGTAACCCCAGAAGTTTTGCAACTCTGGTATAACCTCCAATTGACATATTCCTCTGAAATGAATGCAAAGAAAACTGGGATTCTTCAGGTTTATTTACCAATTGCTGAATTTTATAATCAAAATGGAACCTTACTTTATGAGCACCTCGGATAGCTTGTAATTCATGTGAGGAGCAAAAATATTTTTCCCGAAAGAAACTCAGTGTAAGACTTTTCTCATAACAAATAAATAGGAGATGCGAATTCTCAAAATGATTGTGTGCCTGCTATTTAAGTTGGTGTTTAGCATTTGTTCTGCTAGCAACTTAAGTGTCCCTGGTGACTACACATTTTTCCAAACTTTAATCAGACATATTATTTGTGATTTTTTTGTGCAAAATTTAATAATATTTTGTATTTGGTATTAAATATGTCTCCAAAGAAAAAAAAGACAGCCATAACAGAATTTAAAAAGACAGGGTAAATGAAAAGTAAAATCATTGATAAGTAAGATCAAGATCAGCATGGCTGATCTAACGAACCCACAGTCATTCTACATCACCAAATTTGCAGTATCCTCAGGAACAAGGACAAAATTAAGGAACTAGATGCTTTAAAAATAGTGACAATAATCTCTACGCAACAATTATGCCTTCTCAACAACGTTGAAATGTTGCTTCTCATATGAATAGAAGAAAAGCAATAGCAAGTCAATACTACTAACAAAAATATCATTTATGAGAAGGTGAAAGTGATTTTCACCTACCTCATTAAAAGATACCCAGATAATAAACTGTCAAATAAATATTTAAGGGAGTTGGGGTGTAGTTCAAGGAGTTTAAGAGAAGAACCAGAATCCATGGTGTTGTGAGGCATGGTAAAGTAGCAAGAAAACTTCAATTTTTATTAAATTTTTACGCATCGGCATAAACAAAAGTCTACAGACAGCTTTCTAGTAGAATGGGATTAGGTAGATTTCATAAATAATAAACTGTATGATTCAATTCTTTTTTGTTTCCTAATTGTGTTTGCACTCCCTTCGAACTTCATTCCACAATAGAAGAAAAGGTGAACATGATGCATAATCCCAAATAATGCATACATAATCTTCATCAAATAAACCTAGTACATAATTTATTTATTTTATGCATGGAATGAATTATCAAAATTTTCATTAATTTATATGCAAAAATTGTTTCAATAAATGAGTGTTTCACTTTATGAGAAGGGTCACGAAAAATTATGTTGATTTTACAAGATTCCACTGTATTAGCCACTCCCGTAACATGCATTTGGCATACCGATCTTAATAGCTTTTTATACAAAAAAATCAATATGAGATAACTAAAGAAATAACTAAAATTACTTTGTCAAAAATTAAAAATGGGTTACCTTGGTATTTGAATCACTTTTGAAAGATATTTCCTTATCTTTGTTGTCAGCAGCTAATGAGGCAAAGCTAACTGGTGATGAACATGATGCATCAAATACTGTATTATCTTTCTTGGGGGTAGCTTCAGGAAGAACTGTGCAAGAAAATTAAAAACTGGGTTTACAACACTTTTTACCAACAATAATTCAATGAGTAATAAGATTTCTTTCGTTTAGTTAATTGATACATTAGATATGGACTAGAAAAACACCTCTCACAGATGTGGAGCAATGTTCACTCACACAGAAAGAAAGCGAGCTTGATTACTCCAGACAAAGAGCTCATTAGAAGCATATAAGTTTGGCAAATGGATAGGCAAATTGGTTGATCAAAAAACACCAAAAACCATACAACACATTTCTTACATGAAACGAGGAATGTCTGAAAAATTTCCAACCTCAACATTTGTCAGCAGAATGCAGATGCCTTCCTATGCTACTGTATTCGAAAGAAGGAAAGAGAAAGGAGCCTTTTCCACTGATCTTGGAAATTTTTACTATCCAAAAGCCTAAGAATGAGCCTCGACAGGAAAAAAAATACTGTCCCAAATTCTATTTGTTAATAATACACTGTTATTACCTGATTTAATCTAAGACTAAACAAAATCTTAGATTACATTATATTAATTGTATGCTTATTACTTTATGCAAACAAATACATTGAATTACCTGTCTTGGTTTCATTAGATGGAACTTCTGAAGTTTTAGTAGTGAGTGTGGATCCAATCTGAAGTGAAGATTGTCCCCACTTTGTTGGGGTTGTTGACTGACCAAATGTAAAATCTGCAAAAATACTTGGTTTAGCAGGATTCTTTTCTTCACTCTTCTTCTTACTTGCAGACTTGTTCTTATCATTATCTACAGGTTTAAGTGTTGGAGGGGACACAAATGTAAATCCACCAATAACCACCTTGCTGCCTTCTGTTGTGCCAGTGGTCCCAGACTTACTACTTTCTGGTGTGGATGTGATGACTTTATGAGCTTCTGCTGATGGCGGCAGAGCAGCATTTACCTTCTCTGGGGCTGTAAAGTCAAGTTACAGAATGTTTTTTCACTTTTTACATTTATTATTACCATAATATTCCTTTACATAAAGCAGAGCATTTTAAAAAACATCTCTACATCAACTCTGAATAAATGGCTAGGGCAATTATAAAATTTCCAGGAGACAGGTTTTCAAGCTTGAAGAGCTCATTCACATTCACTTTTTGGTTATTTCAAAAATGATATTATACATCAAGTTCACTTATAATTTAAGGGGATTACAAGTCATTATCACATATTAGGGATAATCTCAAAAATATGACTTAGCCAAATCCAAACGGAAAACATTCAGAATTGATAGGCACTCAATACATTCAGGAGTATTTGATCTGGAATTGAAAGAAAGATGTACATAAACCAATCACAAAAATAAAAGCATGTACATAAATATTTGATTTAAACAATAAGAATCCCTACTTGGAAGGTCCCTCTTAGTCTGATAGTTTTTCAGTCACCTTTCCTGTTCTATTTCTAAATACCTAATACATACTTCTATCCAAAAATGAATATGTAATGCATATCCGTACTTGTGAAAGCAAAACCTATGCATTAGCTAATACAGCAAAATCCCATTTTACATATGCTTTAAGTAAAACTGATTTTGTTTTGCAAACAATGTAAAATTGAATGAGGAATACAAAATTTAAAAAAATAGACAAATGGTGAAATTACTTTTGGTCATCTCAGATAATTTTAAAAATTAGTAGAAAAATACATGTGGTATTTTATTTACTATCGCTTAATATTTTAAGCCTATTTGACATTTTAATCTTAGTATTTCTACGTTCAAAGTCACACAATAGGAGTGCCTGTTGGTGTTTGGTTAAAGTTGAGATGCCATAGGGTGATGTTATACCATTGTTTACCCAATGAAAATGCCTAAACAATTCTGGACAAAAAATAGAAATATTCCTTCATTCACACCAACCATCACCCAATTTTCACACCATCATTCCCTCTAGCCATCATACCCGCCTCTATCTTTTCCTAGTTCAAACCTTTCCTTCTCTAAGCCTTCTTGGCCATAGGGAAAAACCTTGATTGTTTTCCCCCATCACTTTCCCATATACCAAGCCCATTCCAGACCATCACCTATCCTCAATTATTTCAGGAGCAGCTAAACAAGAGAATTTTCACTTTCTGGCAGATGATTAGTAAACTTGGAGAATGTTTCACTCGTGAGATGATTTTTTGAAAGCTAGGAGCACAAACAATTTATAAATATGAGGGCAAACACATCAGTTGCTTAATAGTGCATATTTTTGTTGATTATTTACTAGTGATCACTAAATCACCATTGGATGCAGTACTTGGGTACCTAAGTTCAGTACAATTAGCACCTCAGCTTCTTTGAAATTAGTTAAAGTCCAATTACCTAATTTTTCTGTAAAAATGGCATTTTTTTGGTCACGGCATTTTTGTAAATATCAGGATTTCACTGCACATTTAAGAATTAGCTTCAACAATGTTGAAGTTTTAAACTTAAGTCAATCTTAGTTTTTCTGGAAGAACTATTCATAAATAATCTGTATCTGGAGCCAACGGCAATTTTCAAATTATGCAGATATGGTTTCATAATGACTTACCTTCCTTTACACCTTTTGATGAGCTTTTATCTGGTGTGCCCTAATTGTGAAAAGAAAAATCGATGGAGATAATTAATCACATCAAAGAAAATCCAAAATAAGATACACGACTCAATTACATATAAAAGCAAAAATAATTGTATTAAATTGGAATATTAAAAAAATACATATACAGGTAAGGAGTCACTTCAAGGAATTATTAACGAAGAATATTATAGTAGGCTCATTGCTTATCATATATGAAAAAGAAAATATTCATAATTTTATTTTATTCCACTTGGCTACACCAGAATCATATGAATGATTTTGAAATCACTGTTGAAACCTCCTTCAATTATTCTTGGAGCAGATGCTTGAAGTGAGTAAGAAATGGAAACTAACCAGTTCAACATGCTTGAACTTCAGTAGACCCTGAAGAGAAACAGGAAAAATGCTAGGGGAGACAAATTTGGAAAAATAAACACAGTGACACAGTCACTTGGCCAGTAGAAGAAAAATCAATCAATTCAAGTTATTTAGTATTTACATATTTGATGGACAAAAAGCTGTCCACAGACAAATGTTAAATTGGAAAATGCCATTCCTTCTATAGGCAGAGATAAGAATCATAAATCCAAACTGAGCTATACTCTCTTTTAACAACAATTGCCCCTTTCTCCTAACTAAAATCTAGTCAATTTCACTACACTGGTCTTAGGATGCCTCTGGTTCTCAGCCTCTCCCTTATTGTCCCCTGCCAGCCTTATTATAAGTATTAACCACAACTTTTGAATGTCCTCTCATATGGAAATGAATCAAAACCAAGTAAAACAAGGTTTATTTATCAGCTTGGGACTAAAAAAAACATCAGTGAATGCAATGAAATAGTTTAAAACCAAGCCAATTCTGATTAGATTTATGCATAGGTAATGAGCATACTGTAATGTCCTTCATTCTCCTGAATTAGTCTTAATTACTTAAGAAATACCATCGAATGTGAATTCTGTCATGCATAAAATTATTATTTATTTAATGTACATGGTTTATGCATAACTGGATGCATGATAATTATTTCCAGCAAATATGAAGGTAGGAATAAGGTTGTAAATATTGCAACAATTGCTTTGTGTCACTTGTCAGTTTTCTGTATTTTTAACCAATGCAATACCCTAAAGCCTACTTTACAAGCCTGCAGATGTATCAGTTCTCTTTAACCTCTTCCATTACTCCCCACCCCTTCCCCCCCATCCGGTGACAGTAATATTTCTCTATTGTGAATATAGACAAAGAAATATGCAAGCCTTACAAAGAAAGCTAAGGGAAGGGAATAATACACACAATGCTTGGCAGTCTTTGAATAAGTTATGTATCATAATGGTCACTGACAATAAAATACCCTCATAAACTATTCCCCAAAAATCTATGTTATAATTCACAACGCATTCCCTATACAACTGTTGTATTCAATTGACCATCTAGAAGTGAAACCAATGGTAATGCAGTGGCTAGAACATTTGATGCAAAAGTATTTAAAGAAAAAGGTTTATCACAAATGTACCAGAGAGAAACACCCGAGGTTTCTATTCATTTGGCATTATTACTTGTTTTTCATTACTTTTATGACTGCTCAAGTATGACAAAGAGATAAAAATAAAATTTCTGCTATTTTCAGTACAGGCACATTTTATCCCTTCAAATGTTATGTAGTCAAATCTTAAGGAAAAAGATTTTCATTAAAAAATTAATTAGCTTCGAGCTAAAAATTTTAATTTGCCAGCAACCAAAAAATGTAATTTGCATTTTTAACCCAGCATTGAATTATGCTTTCAAATATCAATGCAAACATTTCTGAAATTTCTTTCCAATCAAATGGGCTCATTAAATATTTTCCACCAGTACTTTATTATGATTTTTCTAAATAGAGACATAAGATCGATAAAAATTCAGCCAATCATTGAATCAGCCTAAATGACATTTAAGGACACTTACTGATGCAAATGTGAAATACATATTCCCTTTATATCCAAAGAAATCCCCTCAGTTCTAACATCTTTTCTTAGTAAGAAAATCCTTCTTTTATTCAAATAAAAACCTAAACTTGAGTGAAAGCAGAAATTTAAAGTCCCTTAAAATAGAAATTAATACTATCATATCATACTGTAAAACCTAATATTCTACTTGAACCATATCATAAATCTCACTTGCTGAAAAAAGTCTGTAACCATAAAATTGCATTGCTTGAAACTCAAACTGGTTTCTAGGATGAATGAGCGGAGAAACTTATGATGTTACATAATTGCTCTAGAAACAGGTTTATCATATGTTGACATGGCAGATAGTTAAAACCTTGCAGGAAATTGACAATGTCAGTATTTTTTTACCCTATTAGTATAATATGATTTCCTGGGATTCCAAGCTTAATTTCCAGAATTTATTTACACATATTGAAAAGAGATACATATGTACACTAAACTGGATTAGAAATCAAATAGTGACATTGTTAGAAAGATTATTACACATAAATTTAAAAACAACTAAACGCAATCATAGATTTGGAAAAAATGCCAAAGCGTACACTACATGTTAGCCCATGTTATAGCAAATTAGGGTGTTCAAATTTTGAAAAATAAATCAAACTTTTACTATTAACTTACCTGAGAAGCAATTCTTGTTGCCTTCTCAAATGCTTCTCTAAAAGCTTCGGCATCAACAATTGTCTTGAATCTTGCACTCAATTTTTCCAGACGAACTTCTTCATCAGCAAAGTCATTAGCACACCACAGCCAAGCCAAACCCTTGGAACTGGCAATTGGGGAAAGGGTCATATCTGGGGTGATGAAGTGATTTGCACATACTTTAAATACCTATAAAAGAAAATACAAGGATAAGATTTATGGAAAACCACATTATGAATAAATCTGAACTATAGACAATGGTTTCATATAGAGAGTCATGGAAGTTTCATAATTCATTTTCTACTGATTTGAGTTTCAAAAATTAGCAAAACATTTAAAAAAGAGAGAAAACTCTTGATTTAGAGTCGATTAAAGGCTTGCACAATTGGGAAATGACTACATAGGGGATGACCACTTTGAGTCCAGGGAAGGCAGAGACATGCATGATGCCATAGCAGTTGAGGCCACAAATAGCAGGGAACATATGCATATGAACATGTGTATGTTTTCTTAATAGATTTCAAGAAGGCTAGACAATTCTACCCAATTTACTCTATAAAATAAAGTAAATTTAATAGAATTAACAAATGTATAACAGAAGATAGGAGTAGCTTGAAGAGATAGGCAACTTATTCAAAAATTGTAAATGTCTCCGCCTTCTTAGGTGCATATAGTGGATAGGGTCAGAATTGGTAGTGCTGCACACACAAGTGAGACAGGGATGTCCACTATCACATGCTCTTTTTGATGCACGTAGAGGTAAAGTAGGCATGTGAAGGCCTGGAGGTAGGAACAAAAAGAGCACAGGAATCCATAAAATCAGATTATAAATAAAAACACAAACCTGTTCTCTCCTCATGATAATCCGGACTTTTCCTGTATCCTCATTATGAAGAATTTTTAGTATTCCTACACCACGCTCCTTCCATTCTTTATCCACAAAGCGATAAAGCTTGGCTCGACTTGAAAACAACAACTGTAAGGCAAAGCAATAATAGGCAGTAAGTATATATTACAATGCATTTGTATCGGTTAAATTTCTCCAATTCAGTTTCCCATAATTCATATACTGAATAAGATGTCAAAGTATTCCTTCTTCAGGACTAATAGAAAAAATCATTACTTCTTCTTGATAAACTTCCAGGACCAAGTAAAGGGTTCTGAAGCTTTTTCATTTTCTCACTACTTTATTAACAAGTTAAATATGTAGGATATTTTCTCTTCCAAATTTGGTGCCTCATCAATGTATGTACTGTGCTTTATGAATGTGACAATTAAGGTCAGTTCATAATTTAGCGCTATTTCGTTTCATATGAGGAATGTAAAATGTATACATTAACAAAAATATTCATCGTTTATAACCAAACACTAATATCTATGTATGCTATTATATGCACACCTGGATTAATTTGAATAAACTTTGGATTTTCATACCAAGTTGCATTAACTGCTATTTATTTACAACAATATCACCCATAGCTTTTGAGAATCTTGCATTTATATTATTATTGACAGATATTTTACATTCAGTAAGAATAAGGCAATCTCAAATTAAGATCCGTTCACAATTACACATTTATGATTACAGGCATAACTTTGGAATTGATGAATACTGGACACTTCTTAGTTTCTCAGGGTACTTCATAATAGAATGAAAAACATAATTTTGTGATTTCAGGGCAGGTTTTTTCAATACAACCCAAGGTTTCAACAACCAATGCTATCTTCAGGTGGCATGACCTGAAGATAACATTGAAGGTCCAAACCCATTTTGTATCTAAATTAAATACTGTGGAATTACAAGTGATAGTTCATATTCTAATACAAATGGCTTATATTAATCCCAAGTAATACTAACTTAAGCTTTAAGCAAACATTATTATAAATAGTCAATGGCTATGTGGTGTTGTGCTACAGACACAAAGAACATCTATTTAATAGGCAGATTGTAAAACCTCTCAATATGTTTTGAGCGACCCTCACTATGTTGCACATCACCTGGAATAAAGAAGAATAGCATCCAGGCCTTGGTGGGTTTAAGGTCATGTGAAGGGAGAAGTACTCCTGAAGGGCCACTAACTATGTGTATTATGTATACTGACTCTGATGTTTTCCTTTAGGGTAAGTAATCGGGCATTCTTAAAATGAAGGCTCCTTCTTAATGACTATTTTCCAGCAAGATTCAATTTTCCAGAATTTTGACTGAATTGCTTCAAAATCCACAGTAACGACACTTCATTCACCCCCATTGGTAACACACGTAGCATCATTTACAGAGCAATAAATGGTTCCCCATTGTGCCATATGACTATCTGGTGGAAGGGGTAAACAAAAAGCTAATCTAATGCACAAAATATATTAATATTACCATCATTGCAAACTTTTCTTGCAACGTTATATATTTTTGTTAATAAAACAAAATAACTTCATTGCCATCATGCTAAAATACAGAATGGGTCAATGCTAGGGTTTATACATAATAATCAGTTATTTGGAAGCCACTAAAGAAAAAAGTGAAATTTTGGTAGGTCCTAAGAACATCTTAATTTATCACAAGTTGGAAATTGAATGTTGATTAGCTAAAATGAAAGGTGTCTCAGTAATACCAAACTATAAATGAGTCAAATGATCCACCCTGGAGTTAAAAGTTATGACAAAACATTAAGCAGCAGACTCCTAACATAAAAATTGATTAATTGCAGTGATGGTGCATTACTTACCTTCTCCTCCTCTTCACCAGTGTGAGTTTCCACAAGGGCAGGCAGAGGAATCGAGGGCTGGAAATCTGGGTATGGATCATGGTCAATTGAATCGCCTTCCTCTCCACCTTCCTCAGATTCTTCCCCAATACTTGCTCTAAATGATCCTGAATGAATTAAGGTAAAATATTAATCATCATAACAAGAACATGCAACAAGGTCAAAAAATGATTATGCTTACACATATGACATTTCAATAATAGAGACTAAACCGAATAAGAGGAAAGTCTAATTGAAGAGGATTTTCTGTATTGGTTGGAAAAAAGTTCAAAGCTTACGTGTCTTTGAAGACGTAGCATCTAGCGCCTTTGATCTGGCTGACTTGGGTGTAGACTTATCAATAGCCACAGCTGAATGAAGAGGAGATGGCACTGAAGATAGCAGCTTATCAGTTTCCAAGGGTGGTACTGCTGTTGAAAATAAGTAAATGATTCTCATATCAATTAGTGTACTGCAGTTGCACTTCTTGTTTAATTTGGGTAGGGAAAAATGTTTCTTTTTAAGCACAGTTGACAGCAATGGCATTTCTTGAGAGAGTCACTTTACCTTTTAAGTTGTAGAATGTAGGTAACCAAGTTCTGCAGCAGATTTTATGAATCTTTCCAACAGTGATTTAAAGTTGTTAAATCATTTACATTTGGGTTACACACAGTCCCTAGATTACAAATTACATTTGCAATGGTGCTTACCACCAAATGGGAATTGTTCAAATTTGCAAATGTGTAAATAATGCAACAAAATATCAATATCATAGATTATAAATTCATATGTCATTAAGATACCATATAAATTGGTGTAAGCATCAATTTTAAGCGCAAAAAGAAATGTTTCACACAGCTAAATTCAAATCCAATTATCTATTAATATGAACATTATGACCATAAAGATAAACTAATCCAGTCAATGATACATTATCAAAATGAGACTTAAGTATTAAATAGTGAAGTATATGCACGCATTTTACCGCATTTAATGAATTTAAATCGCACTCGACTAATTTAAAATCTTACAAGGAGAGCTCTTGTCAAGAGGGGGTGCATTTGGTATTTGTGCTTGAGGTGGCATTGAGATCTGGAAAGCATGCGGTGCAGTTGTGGTTGTTGACGTTACTGGAGTTGAAACACTGGAAGATACTGGCTGGGATGGAGTTGCTGGTGTGCCAAGCCTGTGAAAAAAGTCATTGCTATTAATAATAATCATTTGCCATTTAAAATTTTTTTCTGTGGTCCCATTAATAAAAATTTCCGTTTTTCTACAGTCTAATACATTGTCAGTATTGCTTGTCTTTTACTTAGGTCTGAAGTTCAATGCGGGCATATTTATTAATGATTAACTGATTATTAAAACAATTAATATCATGTATTTGGTCATGACAATCACTTCCCAATAAATCAGTAATATTAATCCTCTGAATTGATTTTCTGTTTTTAATACCACTATTAGTAGAAATCGAGAATATATCTCAAATTCATTACACTGAAAATGTAATTTTACAAGTTATTATCACTAATCAAATTTTATGGTGGTGAACTAGCTAGGAGTCCTTGCCTTCAAGCACCATTTTATACAACCAACCAAAAACAAATTGATTTCCTGTTATTCAATCTGGCAGGCCCAATTTACGATTACTGTATCAAAAAACTTCAAATTTTCCAACATGGAGCTATTATTAACACATAATTATGCATAACAGATAACCAACTATTAGATTTATATTTATGACATGCCCAAGCAGATTTAAAGCTTAGTATGCCTAACTGATCTACCTTGCTTGGTCTTCGGCTACTTTTGTTGCTATGGATTAGGCACAGGAAAAACTATATACACATATGAATATTTATATTGCAATATGATTTAAGTGTTTTAAATATAAAACATTTAAATGCTAGAGGAACGAGTGGTAGACACAAAATTAAGTGGCAAGCATGCAATAATACCAGAAATTTCCATCTCCTCATCACTCATTATGTAAAAAATTGCTCATTAAGTAAGTCATTTTTGGTCAAAATATTTTTACTTTTAATGCAAATTACTCGCTACCAGTGGTACTTGTTAAGTGAGGTTCCACTGTATTTGAGAACCAACATATTATAAAATTAGCAATCAATGATGAAAGATATCTTACCTTTGCTTGGGAGGAATAGCTGCCCCTAGTGGCTGCTGAGTTGGAGGAGTAGATGTTGGCAAAGATGCTGAAATAACATTTACTGGTAATGGAGGTGGTGGTCCAGTGATACGCTGAAAAAACCATTAAATTGGAAGGTTTGAAAATAATCCAAAATCTTTATAGGTAAGGTGAATAGTATAGCCATTAGGTTTTAACACAAATGGCAACTATTTAAAGCCACAATTTCAGCACTATTTTGAGCCCTCATTACACAACAGCAAAAAAAAAAAAGAAAAATAGCATTACAGTCAAAGTATGAATCTTGTAATAAGTTGACCCAAATTCACAGAAGTATTATGTTCAAAACCATACAAACCTAATCCTCTAGGCAACTAGTTTCTAATTTTCTATTTTAAAATATTTGAAGGTACATTAAACCAATAACTTAATTTCTTGGTCTGAGGAGCATTGACATTTAATAAGCAGTGCCAAACTCCAAAATATTCCCGTGTACTGCTTGAAATAAATTCATTATATCAAATAAGTTACCTCTACACACATATTTAGCATTATTTTATATGAAGTATGATTAAAAGAAAAGAAAATATGGAAACCTAATCCAAAATACACTAAAAATTATACATATAAACCTGACAATATTCTTACTCATTACATTCACATGTTATTTGCAGTATGCATGAGAAAGAGTCACTAATGTCAAGCAAAAATGGGTGAAAAATGGAAGGTATTCCAAATTCATGACAGAAAAAAATTCTAGATAATATCTACAACTCTCAAGGACAAACAATGCAATATTGCTTTGAAAATAGATTTTTAAGATAAATTTAAACCACAACTTCACCATGAAACATTATTTCAAACAAAGGAAAAATAAGGGGTTCAATAGAAACCGCTAGAGCAACTTCAGTAAAAAGCTCACACCTTCACATTTTGCATTAATAATTTTTAAAATGGGCAACTCCTTGTATAGTCAATTTATTCAGAGCAAACAACTGACATGTCTCTTACACAAGAAGTCATTAGTGCGAAAGCTTTAACTTTAATTGAGAATTTGAAAAAATACAAAGGTGGTTAATCATATGAAACATTCAATAAAACGGTCTTAACCTTAGCTTCTTTTATTTGTATTGATGAATTTTTGTGGTGCAATGCATCCCTGCTGTGTGTGTAATAATCATCTCATTTTATGTAAACTTGCACAGCAAAAAAAATTTTTGGAACACATTTTCTCTAAATGAGGCACAACTGTATTCTATTATGGTTGACACGAGGAACAGTTGCACATATGTTGACAAATTTATGTGAAAATGAATTTAGTGGATGAGGAAGACAAGAGAAAAATGACAAAGCATTTTTTCATCAAGTGTACTTTGTCTATATATATATATATATATATATATATATATATATATATATATATATATATATATATATATATATATATATATATATATATATATATATATATCTAAACATTCCAGATAATTTATTTGATAGGCACACGATCCATGATGATGATTCCAAAGGGCAATTAAATTAAAGCAGGCATAATGTCCTTGAGTAAATAATATGTTTTCACAATTATTTTTAAAAATTAAATAGCATATGACAATGAATGGCCAACAGAGCATACAGGTGGTGAATACAATTCTCAATTTGGAAATTAAAGTTAAATCATGTATATGAAGACCGCAAATTCACATAATATCATTTGACCATTAATGGCATGCCCCAGTCTTTATTTACTGAAATTCCATGTAAAATGAAATATTGCTTTTTTTTTAAAGGAGAAGCCATTGTACAGCAGGAACACAGATTATTTAATATAATTACCCCATCCATTATGTATGCTCCATCACTCCCTATGCTGCGGAATTGTGGAGTTCCCCTATCACTGTCAGGATGGGTTGGTATTGCAGAAGGCAGCAATGGTGGCCTCAATGGTACACCACTCAAAGCATGAGCATCACCTCTGAAGTCAGGGAGTTGCTGTCCCTCACTGTGTGGTCAAATATAAAATTTGAGTATCTTTGCATTAGAAAATTTTCAACATACTTAAACAAATACAATGCTTATCAATACTCCCCCTGTAATCGAGCAAAAAATTGCTAAGATGTCTACTTAGCTTGATAGATTGTGGTACATTTTTCATAGCCCTTAATGGATGCAAAGCTTTATACCTTAAATAATATTCACACTAGGATTAAATTATTTTGAATTCATACTAAAACTTTAAGTTGAAAAAAGTTAAATTAAGGTCTTGGTTGAGTTGATATGTAATGATCCAAAAAGTAAAATGTAAGTTACTCTCTTACCTGAATGGCAATGCCCCTTGGCTATAATATCTGAGAGACGAGTGGTATATTCCGGCTGCATTAGCAGGGAGAAGACTGGGATCGACAGATGCACCAGCCAAAGGAAAGAATGGAGCAATACTTGGAGGCAATAAGGCCTGCGGAGGAGGTGCTTGAGTAGCTGCCGCAGGAGCACCATAAGCCACTGGTGTGGCCCCTTGAACAGCTGTAATAAAGAATCACAACCAATAACACTCATTTTGTTCATATATAAAGTCAATGAGATTCACCTGATGACAATTTTACAAATTGCCAAAATACTTCCACAATGAGGAGAGAAACAGCATTTGAAATTTAAGTGCTCCTTTTAATACCACTTTGAGACGCCATGCTCGTATAAGAGGTGTGTGGTTTCATTGCTATTAATTTCTATGTGAATTAAACAAAATTTTAGGATCATGTTTTCATGTTGGATCATGTTTTACACCAGATTTTTCATAATTGAATGTTCTTCATAATTAATGTAGCAAACCTGACTAAGCTCAATCATTAAAATGAATTAAAACAGCACGAAGGGAGGAAAAAGCAGAAATAAAAGCTATTATCTCTTACCACCAATGGGCCTGTATGATGGGTAACCTTGGTATGGATACCCTGCTCCAGGATAAGCACTGTATTTATCACTCTGTGTTTGGGCTGCAACAGCAGCTGCTGCAGCTGCTGCTGCTGCGGCAGCATTGGCTGCAGCGGCTGCAATGGTCACCTCCTCCCCTTCCCCATACTCATCTTCATCACCATACACATATATATCCTCCTCTGCATCCCTTCCTTCCACTGTCTGTCAAAATTAAATTAAATACTCCTTTAATCATATGATAACTTTAGCTGAAACATTCCATTAAAAATAAATGACACATTTACACAATTCAGTAATGGCATATGAATGTACACCAGTTCCCTTGACAGTCAACAAAGATATTAAAATTCGTGTAATTTTCACCTAAGGTTTCTCTGTGTTCATTGTTTCTGTGCAGGCAACATTTCTGACAATATTCCAGCAAGCATCTGCAACTGTGGTCATTGTAGAAGTAACATGTTGAAACCTAAGATAATGCACCTTCACAATTTACATACCATAAAAGCCTTTTCAAAGCAAATTTTGTTCAATTTGAATCAACAAGAAAGGTGAACATTTTATAAATGTACGTATGATGAATTTGAGGTGCATCAGCAGTGTCATTTTATATGCACTTCAGAGATAACAAACTAATTTCATTAATTTGCTACACAAAAACACTGATATCATTCATAGGTGGCTTATGATTAAATGATGGATCTACCTGCTGATACCTAAATAAAAATACACTGGCTTTCATACGTGATTTGTTGGTTTTCAGAACAACGTACACTAAGAGCTGATGTCATGTGTATACTAATAATAAATACTGATCCAAATATTTATTCAAGAATAAAATGTAGGAAAAGTCAAATGAAAACATGGCCCCGTACACAAAGACCATAGAATGCATATTACAAAAGTCCAAAAGACTCTTCCAGAAAGTCCTATATGTTATGTCCTGCTGTAACAGAAAATGTTTAAGTTCCTTTTTTAAATAATTCCTTAGAAAAGGAATTTTTTATGCCAGATGGCAAACTTTAATGGCTGCAGGGAGGGGACCCTTATTGTATATTACCATTAAATGTCAAACCATGTGCATATCCACTTTTTGTCAAGAGTTTTGCTCACACTATTACATACTCATCATATTTTGAGCAGTTGAGTTGAGACTTTACTTCTGTTATCCAATGGATCGAGGTGGTGTGGTGGCTAAGGTACAGGCTTTCCACCGAGAGGGCCCAGGTTCAAATTCTGGAGATAACAAATATTTCTCAGCAGTATCCCAATCCCTACTTGGAGTTTGCCTTGCTTTGTGGAGAGCAAGAGTACTTTGAGTGAGTACGACGTGGGATGGGACTTATTGCTCACAGTAGACAAATAACAAAATCAGGTAACTTTTGAAGGCTAGCTTGCAGCTTTTCAACAAAATTTGAACAGGGTTTTGCATATTGGTGGATGGTGGACAAAAAAATGGATACCCCCAATACACACCAGAAAACAAACAAGTTCATCCAATAAAAAGAGACGTTTCAGGCATGATATGGTGGAATATCATGATTAATTAAAATTGGCAATTTTCTACATAATAAAATTGTTTTATAAACATGACCGGTTTTGATGTAACTACATCATCTTCTGGCGCAGAAGATTTAAAAAATTTTATTTTGTGGAAAATTGCCAATTTTAATTAATAAAGTCCATCCAAGTTTTTGGCTGCTAGTAGAATATGCACTGAAGAAGGCAAAGACAATTCCCTCGACCAGAAAGGTTAAGGCAAGGCAACCATTTTCAGGATTCAATAGGAATTATATTCATCGACCATTTGGAAAAAGGTCTAACTATTACAGATAGTATGCATTGTTATTAAATCACTTGAAAACCAAGCGGTGAGAAAGAAGTTCATGATAGGCCCCAAAAAAAGTTTTTCCATCACAAAAATGGAACCAGCTCACTTCTGTGCAGCTGTGGCTGAAAAATTGATGAAGATATGATTCTAACTTGCTTACTAGTCTCCTATTTTTCAGATTTCTCCCCCAGACTGTTACCTGTTCTACGATATGAAGAAATGGCACATGGAAAGGGGATTTTACTCAAATGAGGCATTAACACTAGAAATGTCTATTTTGAAAAGTTTAAACAATTGCATTATTTGACAGAGATCAACACAATGGAGATGCATTTGACAAAATATATTTTAGCTAAAAAAGAAGGTAAAGTGGCAAAATAAAAATGGCTCATTCCAAAAAAGTTAGTAGGTTTAAATTTTGAGGACTTTTCAAACCATCCTTGAACATATTAATAAATATCAGGATCATTTAAAAACACAGGACACTTGACTTTAATTACCATATCTGAAGACAGGGAAAAAAACCTTTTTTCCCAAAATTATAGTTAAAAAAATCACCTGCATCTTAGTGTTACGCTACTGAATGCTATTTTTACCTCTCATGGTCAGTACTACCTACGTCAACTCCAATATACTTGGATCATCATATTTAATAATATTAATAATTATTATTTAATTGAAGAATGTTGTACTTAGGATTGCTATTATTAAGCTCATCATTATATGATGTGATATCATGCTGTTCATTTCTGCAATGTCAAAAGTGGTGCGAGATATCAAACAAACTTGTATGTATTTTATCACATATGATCATAGCAAAACAGTGCGGAATTAATCAGCAACTATAGCTTAAGTTGGTGGGTAGGTGCTGCGCTTTAATGTGGACTGTTAAAACTTTTCTCTTGCAAGAACTCCGATGAAATGAGGGTGCATTATATACTGACAAATACATTAGTCTCTTTATTGCGCACAGATTTTTAAACCTAAATTTCATCTAACATATTCTTTTTTTCCATTTGCTCAAATTTTGCTAATCCAAATTGTAATTAATATGAAAATAATTAAAACAGCTGAAAATGATAACCAGAATTCCTGATGTAACCTTGCCTGAGAAAAATAAATGTTTCACCATTCCATTGCCAATATCGCAATTTCATGCTACATCTGAGATTGATGCATTTTATTAAAAAAAGACAATAAAATATTTAAAAGCATATCACCGGTTACCTTGTCTATTTTTGCATTTTTATGGAAGATTGAATATTTTTGTAAAATTTGAAAATGCCCATATAAGGGGGGAATAAAAAATATTGGATGTTTTTAACTCCTTGTAGGGCTAATCTCATTTTCATTCCATCTGATTGCAATCACCAGTATTCACTCAATCAGTCTGAAATTTTAATTTATATATTTAGTCTCATATTTTAAATTATTACTTTAAGGTTTCATATTTGTATTAACATTATTTTAAGAGCAATTTCTGAAATATATGAAAACCCCTATCACCAGAGTGTTCGTCATAAAGGCCATGAATCTTAAAAAGTGGTCAGAATAATGGAAAGTATGAGGACTTATCATGAATCAGTGCTCCAACAGTATCAGACAAAAGCTCCTATTCTCCAAGCCTCTTTGGAAGTGCACCACTGAAAGCTGTGATGTGGAAGATCCAAAAAAAACTCCAAAATAAGGAACTTCGGAGAGTTTGTTTATAGGATTTTGAGAAGGTTCACAACAAAAATAATCTGAGATCTGTGACAGATTTTGTGAATACAAAGATATATGGACAAAAGAAAAATTATTTATTCACCATTGACAACCTAGAGAATGCTTATAGCTTCCTTTGTTTAATGTGAAATTTCCATAAGCTTCAATACAACAATTTTTCATGAATGATAGCCAAGAGGGAACCAAAGGGATTTTTATCTTCCTGGGGAAACTAGAGACAGCACAGCGAAAGAAAATGGTGCCCTACTCCAATGTGTATATTTCATATGCCATTAGGCAAAGTACTAGATGAGCTCATATACATGAGCTCATCTATCAAACCAACCTTGGGGTTGATAACTGTGGTCAAACCTACCACACAGATTCTGCAAAGGACTAAGTAATGATTGTAACCCTTCGGCAGACTGGCTAATAATGCTTGAATATACTTGAATAATGAATGAACAGCTTAGATGACCTCCCTACCTATTCCAACTCCAGCCCTTTCCATGCCTCCCTTTTCTTAACATTCATAATAACATCTGCTTGTATTAAAGTACACAAGAAAAATTTGTACTATCAAAACCTTAGGTAAAATAGTGAATTTTTCTATGATGAAATTTTCAAAGTACGAAGTTTGTGTGTCACAATTTGTAGCCATGTGAATCCATTAATTTAATATTTATACGCTCTTTTAATTGGCTTTGAATGATTTATTACCTAGCATAATCATAAAACACTAATTTCAAGCATATCTGATTTTATAATGAACCAAGACGTATTTCACATGATAATGACACAGTCAAAGAAATTCCATGATAAAAATAAAGAAGTAATTGCCAATAGTCAAGTACCAAACAAAGAAATATTTTCTTACCTTTATTATTTTAGGGCTACAGAGAATTTACAAATTACAACTTTAGTTTTCATCTTAATTTGCAGCAAATGTGAACTGAATTAATGGCTGGACATATTTCCTTTTTAGCAGTTTCCTTAATTCATGCACAATATAAATTGAAGATTTAATTTACTTAAGCCATGAACTCCTGTGAGCATTACAAGGTCCCTGATGATACACTCCAGCGAGTTAGAAACTTCTTACAAGTGCTTCAATCGGATGAAATGTTTGGCTTCATTCTGAATTGTAAACACTGCATTAGCCAAAATTATCATTGCATGAATCAATATAAACATAATGAATACATATCATTAAACAAAATACCATTGACCAGGGAAGTCTCCCTTTAATGCCCCTTGATTCATATCTTCAAGGCATTGATTCTCTTTCTGCTCTTATAGTACTACTATACCATCACAATGCATCATCTTATTGACACTTTAATAATTTAATAAAGATTTATAGAGTACTATTCAGAGCAATTTTTAAAGAAAATTTGTTCATCAAATACCTTAAAGAAATGAATTTTATTGGATAATATTCATTTGCTCTCACTCTACTAGATAAGGTAGGTTTTGGATGGACACAACAATACTTAATTTACCATAACCAAAAAAACAACTTGCAATCGGGCACTAAAATTATGCCTTCTTCCTTCTGCATACTTCTTTCCTTCATTACATTCAACATTCCTATCCTAGCACTTTCTCTTTAGCTTTCCTTTCAGTCCCCTTAACCTTTTCCTTTCTTTTCCAGGCCCATATTTCAATAGCCTCACATTTATGTATATTATTCTGCTTCAGTGACCATGTTTGCCTGATAGCATGTCAGTGGTCTCTTCAAAATTTGCCTGAACTTTTTGAAAAGCACAATGTTGGTTATTTCTTTAATCCACTTGGAGGCATTGTCTCCACAGCAACTTCCCAAATAACCACCTTCAACCACTTTGCTGATATCTTGGTTCATTGATTAGTTATGGCTGTTTATGTGATTGGAGCTCATGGAGTGCAGTAAAAATCAGATCCACATAAATGAGCTCTCTGAAGGAGCAGCATTGTTCTTTGAAATTCAGCATGAAACTCAGCAGCGGAAGCCTGGCCTCTTCTGCTGCCAGGTATGACACATCTTACTTGGCAAAATCTTGTGTTTCGAGGCTTCATTTTCATTATGATGTCCATCCTGAAGTCTTGGGATAGATAATTGAGGTGGTTTTCAATTGCCTTTCTCAAAAGCGTATTTAATATGCCACCATCAATCAATGGCTGCCTCACTGGAGTCGTATGTCTTTGCAGCCACCACACTTAGGAACAGACGCTGTGTGGACAACCTTTGGTCTAGCTCCTATTCTTCAACCTATCTGGCATGGTCATTGCTCTCACCACAGAGCTCAAAGGGGTCATTAGAACACACAAGCCCTTCCACCAAGTTAAGGTTGTAGTCCATTGGGGAGGAATGTATAAAAAAATCATCATTTAATGATAAAAAAATTACTTCATTAGTGTAATCGATACAGTATGTGAAGCATACTGTATTAATTAATTATTACAAGGTGTAATACTATAGTCAAAATTGTAATATTTTTTCTTTGATGCAAAATTTTCCTATTTAAAAAGTTCAGTGAAGAGTATTTGAGAGTAAGGATGATGAATTGATTAATAAATATTCCTAATGAGTTTGTTATTTGAAAACAATTATTTAACACAGTAAATTAACAATGACCACAACATGCTTGTAATTAATTTTCATTTGTTAAATTAATTATCAATGTGAAAAGAATTGAGTGATTTTTCCTCTTATTTTACACAAATCATTTTTTTGTACTTCACAATCCTGTTCTTATGAAAATTCTCCCTGTGTTGAGTACTGTAGAATTATACCATGCAATTCTGAATAATCTTCCATTAGTCATGGCAAGCAAAGAAGAAACAATTGCTAGAAAATATACTATATATTTGCAAAGAACTGATTATCAATTGCCTTTGAAAAAAACATTAAAATGTACACAGTATTGTGAATTCAAAAAACTTGAAGAGACGTCGAGATGCTGGTTCCAATTCACTAGAATCTTGAATACAGCTGGAATTGATTTCAATCTATCCAAAGAAACCATTGTAAAAATTGCTGCATGCCTAAGAAAAATTCTTGAAAGCAATTAAGAAGACCCTCCCATGGACTACAACCTTGTCGTGGTGGAAGGGCTTGTGTGTTCCGATGACCCCTAGAGCTGTGCTGGCGGGAGTAATAATAATTACTCCTGGAAGGGTCACCCATGCCAGATAGGTCGAAGGTTAGGAGCCAGACGAAAGGTAGTCCACGCAGCGTCTGTTCCTCAGTGAGGCGGCTGCAATGGCGTCTGACCCCAGTGGGGCGGCCATTAAGTGATGGTGTCACGTTAAAAACACTATTGAGGAAGGCAACGGGAAACCACCTCAATTATCATTCCCAAGAAAATATGATGGACGCAAAACAGAAATTGAGTCCTGGCAACTGCGGGACTCGGCCCAAGGGGCCGTGTGTCGTGCCCGGCAGCGGGGGAGGCAAGGCTCCCGCGGTCGTCATCCCACGAAATCCTTGCGGGGGAGAAATAACAGCAGCAGGACAGAAGATGCAGAAGAAGACGAAAGTAGTTAGAATAGGAACCTGGAACGTCAGGACAATGTTGAGGAGAGGCAAATTAGAAAATATTAAGCGAGAGATGGAAAGAGGTAACATAGATGTTTTAGGCCTCTGCGAGGTGAGATGGAAGGATAGCGGGGATTACTGGAGTGACAATTATAGAGTAATATACAGCGGCGGGGACGAGAGCCAACGAGGGGTTGCCGTAATTTTAAATAAAGGGGTAGGAAGAAGCGTAGTCAACATAGAGCAAGCGACAGATAGAATTTTACTCGTAGAGATTAAAGCAGAGCCGACGAACTTGGTCATTATTCAGGTATACATGCCACCGAGCAACCACAAGGAGGAAGAAGTCGATAGGATGTATGATGAGTTAGAGGTGATCATCGCGAGTGTTCCTGCAGGGAAACATTTGATAGTGATGGGGGATTGGAATGCGACGGTAGGCGAAGGAAGAGATGGTGGTGAGGTGGGGGACTATGGGTTAGGCACGAGGAATGAACGCGGGGAGAAAGCAATTGAATTCTGCAGGAGACAGGGGTTAGTCATCACTAACACATGGTTTAGACACCACAAAAGGCGTAGGTATACATGGAAAATGCCAGGTGACTCAGAAAGGTATCAGTTAGATTATATTATGGTTAGGCACAGGTTTAGGAACAGTGTGATAAATTCGCACAGTTTCCCAGGAGCGGATGCGGACTCTGACCACAATTTAGTTGTTATGAAATGTAATGTTCGTTTCAAGAAGATAAGGCAAGGGCGGCGGGCTAAAAAATGGAATTTAGAAGCAGTAAATGAATTAACGAGGAAGGAGTATCAGGAGGCTGTAGAGAAAATGATGGATGACGGTAAAGAACTGAGTACTATCGAAGAAAAATGGGAATGTATCAAGAAAGGGATATTGGAAGCCGCTAAAGACACTATAGGAACCGTTAACGGGAAAAGGATAAGGAAACCATGGGTAACGGATGAGATGATTGCAAAGATGGATGAGAGAAGAAGATGGAAAAATGTAAACACAGAGTTAGGCAAAATGAAGTACAAAGAGTTAAACAATAAATTGAGAAGGGCAACAAATAAAGCAAAAGAAGAATGGTGGAAAACGCAATGCGAGGATATGGAAAGTTTACAGAAGAAGGGTGAAATTGGTGCTCTATACAGCAAGGTTAAGTTATTATCGGGAAGTAAGAAGGCAAGATGTGTGCTAACAGTTAAAGATAAATGGGGTAAGATAATAGTTGAACCAGGAAAAATCCAAAAGAGATGGAAGGAATATATAGAAACACTGTATGGTAAAGAACTTAGGCCGACAAGGTTAGACATAGAAAAGGAACATGACGTAGAAGAAGATAGCTTAGGTCCAGGCATACTCGACGATGAAATAGAAAGGGCATTAAAGGAGATGAAAGCCAATAAGGCTGTGGGGGTGGACAATATTCCTGTAGAAATGTTGAAATGGTTAGGGAAAGGTGGGAAGAAGGCCATATATGGACTGATTCGTAGTATCTATGAGGAAGGAATCTGGCCGGAAGATTTTGTGAGATCGGTGTTAGTTCCTATTCCAAAAAAGGCAAAGGCTTCGTCATGTGAGGATTACAGAACAATAAGTTTGATATCCCACGCAGCTAAAGTTATTCTCAGGATCATCAACAAAAGGATAGAGAGTAAGGCAAATGATTACTTAGGGGATGATCAGTTTGGGTTCAGGAAAGGAAGAGGTACGCGTGATGCCATTGCAGTAATGAGATCACTAGTCGAGAGGAATATAGAATACAATCAGGACGTTTTTGCCTGTTTTGTAGATTTCGAAAAAGCGTTTGATAGAGTGAATTGGGAAAAATTAATGCGTGTATTGCAGAAAATAGGAATGGATTGGAGGGACAGGAGACTGATCCGCAACCTGTACATGTCTCAGACTGCTCAGGTGCGAGTGGGGAACGGAGAGTCCGGATGGGCAGTGTTAGGAAGAGGTGTAAGGCAGGGTTGCCCATTGTCACCGGTACTGTTCAACGTATATGTAGAGGAAATGATTAAAGAGGCATGGGAAGAACTGGAGGTAGGAATGAAAGTCGGAGGGGAATTCGTAAAATCGGTTAGGTTTGCTGATGACCAAGCATTAGTTGCTCAGTCAGCCAAGGGGTTGCAAGCATTGTTGAGTGAATTGGAGGTTCAGTGCGATAAATATGGGATGAGAATAAATATTAATAAAACAAAGGTTATGCGATTTTCCAGAAAGAAAAAGGCTAAGCTAAATATTAAAATAGGCGGGGAAAAAATAGAGCAGGTAGAACAGTTTACATATCTCGGAAGTGTTTTGGACCAACACGGTCAAAGTGGTAGGGACGTAAGGAGAAGAATTGCGCTAGGCAAGGAGGCTTTCTCAAGGAGGAGGGAGTTGATGACGGGGACGTTGAGCAGGGATGTTAAGACAAGACTCGTAAAAACTCTGATATGGAGCGTAGCTATTTACGGCGCGGAAACGTGGTCGCTGAAGCAGGAGGATAGACGTAGATTGGAGGCTTTTGAAATGTGGGTGTGGAGAAGAATGGAAAAGGTGAAATGGAGCGAAAGGAAAACAAATGAGGAAGTACTAGAAATGGTGGGGGAGGAGAGGGGTTTGTTGAGAGAAATCCTATGGAGGCAGGAAAAATGGATGAAGGGCGTATTGAGCGGTAGTGGAATGTTGAAGAGGGTAATAGAGGGAAGAATGTTGGGCAAGCGAGGTAAGGGTAGGAACAGGATAGGGATGTTGGACGAGATGAAGGGAGGAAAGAAGTACACCGAGATGAAGAGGGACCTGATATAGATTAGTTTGCTAGGTGGGGAGTCACAAAATGTTTATTTGATAGTTGGGTCCATCCAAAAACCTACCTTAACCGGTAGATTACCTAAAAAAAAAAAAATTAAGAAGAATATGGGAGGGTTTCATTCAACACACACATTACACACTGCTTCACTTCGAAGCTCTACCTAATACTAAATACCCTTACAATTCCTTAAGTCTGCAACCTTTCTATCTTCCTTAATTCCATCTAAAATGGCTATTCTTTTCCTCCCTCTGCCTTACTTTTCAAGCATCCTTCCTCGATTAACAGTTGTTAACTTTCTAACTTCCCATTGCTACCATATATACCATGCAGCCATTTTTCTTGCCTTCATTGAATTTCTGCAAATACCTTCTTTCTTCCCACTTCCTGCTCAACCCTTTTTGTTGGTCATATGTAGATTTTAATTTTTTGTACTTCACCACCCCATATCCTACAAGACTCCAATATACACTTCTTGCCTCGGCTATCAGGTTCCCAAACTATTCAAAACTAGCCTCCATGTTAAATTTTCACCATCATTCCCTTTACAAATTTACTTACACCTTTAAATGACTATTATCAACTCAGTCCATTACTCCATGCTGAAGTATGTGCCCTCAAATTCTCCCTATTTCTTGAGAACCTCATTACCTTTGTTTTCTTATGGTTGTTTATATTCTCATTCCTACTGCACTACTCATCCCCTTCCTTAACCGAAACTGTTCCTCTAACAGTAAGGTAATCCTTTTACCTTTTCCTTCATCCTGACTGGTACTTAGTACACATGTGTACTTTGCTGCATGTGAAATCAGGATAAAGTACCGGTCCACACACACTGCTTCTTTTCTCATTTTTGAAATGAGTATCAATAATGATCTAAGCATTTTGGCCAAATTTATTTATCATAAATACTAAAAATGAGACCATATTAACTCTTTCTTTTCTTACACTTAATGTAAATCTTGGGAGTATCTGGTTTGGATCTTTATCAATCCACAAAGTTTACTTTTTTAAAACTTTTATAAGCATCATTGCCCTTTTGAAGCCAATACTTGTTCAGTTTATGAGGTCTGGGTAAGGCAGGTTCAGATACGAGAGGGTGCACATTGAAGGCATTCCTTTTCTAAGGTCTATTTGTCACTTCTCTTATTTACACTAGTTTTAATCTTATTTTAATTTTCCTAATTACAAATTTCTTGGTTGTGCTATTTCCATTATGGTCCCTTTAAAAGTGCATCAGTTTGAGATGAATACTATGTAAGATTATTAAATATTAATTGAAACACACGCTTAGGAGACCTGCCTGACAAAGTTCACCATATATTAGACAACAAATAAATGTTTACATGAAGCCAAAACAAAACAAAAAATAATTTACCTGTCTTGCTGCATCTGTTGTTGCATGATGTTGATGGCGTGATGTCTTGAATTTTGATATATTATCTTTCACTGAATTTAATTGGTCCTATAATCACAAAAAAAAGCAAGCATAAGAAAACAAGGGGAATAAGACAAGAATGGAATGAAATAAACACAATTCACTCAGTTTCAGCTGCACCATATTTTTCTTAAAGTTTCTTGTTAAATATTGAAATCTTTTCGTCATTAGTGTATACCATTATGCTACTTTTTGTAAAAGCTACATACACTACTGTCAACATGTGCTATTTTTCAGAATATAACTGAAATCAGTACCATAACATAACCAGTCAATGAAAATAAAAATTATGGGAGAAAGTCATGTACATCAAAGAATGTATTTCCATATTTATAACCTTGTTTCCACACCTAACAAAATTTTATCTGGTTTTTCACTCAACAATAGGTTTTAGTGAAGCCCATAGCAAAAGGGATGTTGATTTTTCAGAATTTAAATTTAATTTTGACATTCCTTTAAAAAAACTGAGATGAAAAATATATGGTCTATGGATATATTTTTCCATCACAAAAAACCTCGGAAGGAGGCTGTAAATACCGACTTATACATACATAATTTCCTTCTGAAGACTAGGTGAAGTCCAAATAAATCTTAGCAGTGCCACTGGAATCTATCTTATTGAGACCAGCAGTTATTATAAAACTCTCTACAAAAATAGCATATTGAAGTTAGTACTTTTTTAGTGAATAAGGAGTATTCACATGGCAATTATTTTGTGAAATATGACTATACTCCCATAAATTTTTCAATTCTGCTTTTCCCTCATGATGGGATTCATTGTTCATTATAGGTGTACTTTGATTTATTCTAACCAAATAGTACACAAAATTCGATGTTCCTCATTGAATACTTCTCTCCAAATTGAGCAACATTTTAAGTTAAACGTGGTTGAAAAATGAAGTTTGACTGTTTAAGTTATTTTGCGTGTCCTTTCAATAAAACCAACTATTTACTCAAACAGCTGCTCTTTCCTCAAAGAGGTGTGGCCACAATTGGTCCATTATTAGCCATTATTGGGCCCATAAAAATGGTGGGAAGGTCAGGAAAATGCATAAAAAATCTATTTACTAATATAAAAAAATATATTCATGAAAAAATAGCTAGCAATAATACTTATTAAACTAAGTTTGATCTATCCATCATGAAAATTTTCTTAAACACCACATTTTTAGTAGACGGTTATAATTTCAGCAAATAAACAAAACAATAAATATGGTTTCCCTAAACAAAAAGCCAAAACTGAGTCTGAAACAAATCATACATGAAAACGATTTCAGTTTTTAAAATGAGCTAAATAAAAATAATAACAGAATAAGAGCATATAATATTTTGGACATTTTAGTTCAAGTGCCAACACTGTCTCAAACAGAAGTAATTTTGAAATGGAAAAAAAGAGACCTCAGCCAACCATTTAATATTTTTTTTACGGAGTTAAAATCTGACCACTTGGAAGTAAAAAAAACCCTTTAAATAAGTTGACATTTTATTTTCAGATCAGTTTTGACTGAAGTTCTACTGATGTGCCAATTTTCAGGCTTAACTTTTTAAAATAAGGATTTAAAATTGACTACAATTGATCTTTAACAGAATTCATTTGCTGTCTTCATCAATATTGTTCAACAATTGAGAATTGTTAATTTCTTGATTCATTGCGGAAAAATGTTTATCACACCTTATAAACTGAATTGAGAGATTACCTTCATGTCGGCCATCTTCTTATTTATTTCATCTATTTCACCCCGCACCATGCCCTTTAAATCCTCCAAACCAGACTTCACATCTTCCAAACCAGATTTCATATCCTCCTGGTTTGACTTCACCTCGCCCATTCCTTCAGTTACAGACAATATCAGCATAGAGCATTCTTCAATAAACTTGGGTAACCTATCCAGCGTCATGCGGAGATTTTCATCCAGATGAACAGGACTGTGATTACGCTCCTGTTGAAGAATCCCATAGAAATTCAACAAAAGAAATCAATTTCAATTTTGTAATATATTCATCCCCTAAAAATAATTATTTCTTATTTACACTATTAAAGGAAGCTTGAAAAAAATGGAAATGAGGGGAAAAAAATCAATTTTACATTTGAGGTTTATACATGCTGGATTAACAGAAGAGTCGACAGGTCCCACAGAAATTGTTGGTTAATGCAAGATGAAGTTAATTCAGATAATATAAATAAGGGATTTTAATGCACTCTAGGTGGTCTCAGGGTCATTTATTACAGATATTCTGAAATTTTCAAAATAGCAATTTTGAATTACTTTTATTGACTGGAATTATTTTTTAAAAGGGGTTTCCCAAGGCACAATTTGTGTAACTCTTCTTTAAAGTTGCACTTTTAATATGGTTCCTTATGGGCCACTCTACTGTCACCCATAAAACATTCATTTGAATACATAAATACGTAAGAGTCCTGATGTTAAGACAAACTCACATTTACATCTTTCTTGATCATTTTACTACAATACTGTATATTTTATAAGTAAGATTTATTTCCGGGAAACTGCATGGGTCATTCAGTAACTCCTTAGAGAAAAAAATAATTTGGAACAGGTTCTTTTTTGTTTTTCGACAATCTCGTTTCAACCAGATACACTTTTTCCCAGCATTTCTCCCTTTCTCAGAGATTATTTTCACCTCAATTTTTCGTGATTGAAAACAGTGCCTTGTGGCCTTAACATTCGGGAACTTTGACTCATCTATCACTCAAAACCTTATTGTGGATTTTAACAATCATTTTATAGGACCCAGAGCCACCTTAACTCCACCATAGCCTAACTGAGCCAGCCTTTTTAAATCAATACCACATATTTTTGAATATGTAAAATCACTTACATTATGCCTTTCGGTTTCAGATGGAAGAGTTCTAGTAAAATTGGATGGCGTAAGATTGGATGGCAAACGGCTTGATGCTCCCCGCCGAATAGGAGTGCTTGTAGGCTCCACAGGAGTTCCATTCCTACTCCCAGTTAACCACCAGTTTCTCTCCTGATACCATCCCTGACCATCACGCATATCTCCCGGCAGCTCTTCTTTAGCTCGACTCAATGAAGTAGATTTATCTGCAAAAACCATTACAGTGACATAGAACACATTAAGTAGAACTTACCCCCATTAGGAAAAAGTGTTTTAGAAAATGAAAGCATGATTTATAAAATGTTTTAAAGTTCATAAAAAAAGTGAAACAAGGTTATTAATAGAAAACAAAATAATGATGAATGAAACCCTTCGACATGTTGAAAATTTTGAAATTCAAAAATAAACAACCAAAACCCAAAGAAGAACAATATTAATGTACAATGAACGTAGCTACGGTCACAAATCAATGTCAACAAAAAAAGGCGAGACCATAAACTTGATTGGCACTAAGTGATAAGAAAGAAGAAAAAGAAAAAAAGGAAAAAGAGAAGAAGAAACTTTATGTACTAGAATTAAAAAGCTTCAAATGTTATACCAAAACCGAAAATGCTAACTTAATGCAAAGTTCCCTCATTTAATTCTATCCTTTTGCCCATATATGCCTTCATAAGCAAGTATAATTCTGAACTGCCAATGTTATTTAAAGAAGTAAGGTTCATATAATGTAAGTCTCAGTCAATAATCAACATATCATTAAGGCAAATAAAGAGCCAATAAAAACTCACCATCCTCTCTCCAGGATGATATATTCAGTCGATCCATTTGAGAATCCAAGTCTTCCAGCTCATTAGAAACACCCATGGATGTGGGATGACTTTTATCTACGCCTGGAATAAATTATGCAGTTAATGACTCATCAGCAAAAAATATTATACGATTTTACATAAACTTTGTCCCGTTAACATGTTTTGCCTTTGGTTAAACTCTTGTTTTCTATCAGTGTGGGATTTCTTCAAGTATTATACTGTCCACCCAAAATGCTAGCATTTTTACCACATAGCTGGCTGGCATAAATGTGATTTTTACAACAAATATTAACTTTTGGAATGAAACTTCAAACGACAAGTTCCCCATTACCATCTAACACAATACCACCAAAAACAGTTTTATATTAAATTACCATTTTCACAAACTGTCCCCAGAAATTCAAGCAAGAAGCAAAGTCCATTCAGTCAGATTGTGGTCAACATGGGTGGGTTTTTTACCCGATCTATACATAATCAAATTACTGTTATAGATATTCCCACTTTAGGGTAGTTTTGAAGGGACACAGACTATTAAATGCAGACACACAATGATCCATTATTTAAGAGAAAAAATTAATATTTCTTTCTTGCTCTAGAAAAGAGGAAATGGAAGACCAAACAAAATCAATAAAAAAAAGAAACTATTTTAAGAAAGATTCTGGTTAGCCCTTTGATCCCTGAAGGTACCTTTGGTTAACCATTTGGTTTCTCATGATCAAAATAATGAGTTAATGGAAATTTTTTGGCAAAACTTGAATTTGAGACCATGGGTAAATATTTACGGAATTAACTTCTCAGATTGACACTGTCTGTTGCAATCATCAAATTGGAAATACTTTACAGGGCCAAGTAACAAACATGCAAGTGATAAAAGCCCTTATTGTCCCCTAAATGTTGGACAAAATAATTATAGAGAAATGGGTGTGCATGTATGGTTTATTTGCACATAAAGAGTTTAAGGCAAATATCAGAAAAAAAGAAAAACAAAAACACAGCAATTGGGCAAATAACTATGGATGAGCATGTATCAATATTTATCATTGAACATACTCTGATGTACACCAATGTCCATCAACTCTCAGGCTAAACCAGAAGAGACATATGGTTGATGTCTTACTACTTGTTCTTTATTTCTTTTTCAACAGCAAATATCTCAATAACATGGGTCTGATGGAGCCCTTTATAAAATGAGAAGTTTAATTTTTTATTTCCTTTCTTTTTGTCAAGATTGGCCAGTGTCCACCTAATGCTATTGGGTACCAAAACTTGCAAGTGCCAAGCAAAAATATACCAACTAGGAATAACAAAACTGGATTGATTATGATAGTATAAATGAACTTCATATGACACACAAGGAAATTAATCTCTCTCAATTAGCATTCTTACCATTCATTCTTAGCCTTTCTTCAGTAAGATGCAGGCATTCCTTTGCTTTGGTAAGAAGAGCAACTTGCCGTGATCTCATTTCAGGTGTAATGTCCTCTCGATGATGGCCATTCACTTCTTGACTAGCTAGCTTCTTGTAGATCTATTTTCAATAAATTCATTTGGATATAAATATATGTACATTTTTCAGTTTAATATACGATTGTGTGACTTTAGACACAGCATATTAGTAGTAATTCACTAATTATACTGCTTAAACAGGACCACTGAATGAACAACAACCACCATCATCAAAAGACATTAATTAACGTAATATGACTAAATGAAGTCAGAGAGTCATTTATGAGGTAGGGATTGTTTTGCAGTAACCTACAGTAATTTGGTAATAAGAGTTCACAGATATTGAGTTTTCCTTTGTCCAACTGCAAACCTAGCAATAAATTCTGGCTTTGTATCAATCACAAATGTCATGCCATGTTGAATAGGGAAAGACTGATATGTATGCCATTTAATTATAACACTTGCTATGACATTTTTTTTAATCTCTCACATTTTAATATAAACATGTTTTGTAACACTATTTTCCATGCAATTAATAATTATAATGCATTCTCTGGAGATGTGATGCATATTCACAGACACAAGTACAAGAAAAGTTAACTATTTAATTCACAATTTTGGAAAAATACAATATACAAGTATTGTATGCATTATATTATACATTGTATGTACATATGCACATAAATACACACACCCATATGCGTACTATATTTACATACTGTTGCATTTGGTTAAGTCAGGGTTGATGTGGAGCGACGATTCTAGAAATTCATTAACAGAATATAACATTTTTTTATAGGTTTAACAGCTTTTTCTTGAAAACATGTATTTCGGTTCACATCTGATTGTAAAGGGAAGTTAATTAAATAACCTTAAGCCCATTTCTATGCGAGCTTCATGTGTTCTGACAAATGGCTGGTGTAGGTCCTGTATAATGACTATGGTAATCACTAGATATATTACCCTTTGCATGCAAGATAAGGGCAATAAACCAAGTCTTTTGATAAGAGGTTTACGAGAAACATCACAAGGAGCATTGCTCATAACACACATAATCCCTTTTGGATTTTGAAGATTATTCATGCATGGGGAAATATGCCACAAGAGGACAATAAAGGTAACACGAAAATAAAATCCACCATAATAAATGGGCAAAAAAACCTCAGAAAGAATTTACAGGAAGTCTAATATTTCTTATGAGGAAGTGTAATTAAGTGTAACTAATTGTTACATGTAATTGGAATGTGTTCCTCCAAAAACGTTTTTAAGCAGGATAAATCCCAGGCATTAGATCCTGAAATATTGGGGAATGCTTACACTTGCTGCATCTACTGAAGTTGCAGCAGACATTTAATTTTTAGTGACAAAATAAATCAGGCTTGACTTGTTTATCTAGGGATTTAAAAAGCTGAGATACGATTAATTGAAAATCTGGGTTACTCCAGCTGTTCTTTTTATCAATCTATCCACTGAAAAAGCTGACAAAAATATTTATACCATCAGCATACAATATTGGCAGACTAGTTCATCTGGTAGATCATTAATATAAATTAAAAATAAAATAAGGCAGAGTACGAGTATAAAACCCTGAGGAACATGTGTCTTATCCAGATTTAACTTCCGGAATTATTATAAAACAATGCCAAATATGTTATGCTATGACCCAGATGCTTTAAGTACTGAGATCCCATGAAACAACACTAAAAAATCAAAACATTCACTGGCATCCCTGTTAACACCTTTTGGTAGAAAGGTTCACCCACTCCTAAATAGGTATACTACATACTGATTATGTTTAAAATATTTCATATCACTTATTCACTCTAAGGAATTTTACCCACGATGTAGTTCACCAGAAAGAGATTGATGCATCAAGGAAAGCATAATAGGAGCTTCACAGGATCTCACCATATTATAAAATAACTTGCTCTTCACTTCATTTGTTCATTTTTGCAACAACTCACCAAAGCTTGATTAAATGATGCCTCAGGAACTTTTAGTTGCTGAAAAGCACTAATTGCAGCCTCATCTTTACCATCCAACATCATTTTCAACGCCATGGCCAGGTGAGCTTCATCCAGCAAAACAGTCACATCACTATTAGACAGGGGCTTGCTGGAATTACATTGTTAATAAACAAGTACAGTTAGTGACCACAATCATTAGGAAAAAAAGCCTTTTATGTAACTAGCACCAATCATACTTGTAATTTACAGAAGTGGCATAAAAGAAGATATGTTAGCCAAGTAAATATTAGTTTTCCAAATTTTTTGCTACTATTTTAACAACCTAGTATCCCCCATTTCCCTCTCTATGAGCTACAACCTTGACACGATGGAAGGGCTTGTGTGTTTCAATGACCCCTAGAGCTTTGCGGGTGGAAGCAATAATATTTGCTCCCAGTAGGGTCACCCATGCCAAATAGGTTGAAGGTTAGGGGTCAGATGAAAGGTAAGTCCACATAGCATCTGTTCATCATTGAGGGAGCTGCAAGGCATCTGAGCCCAGTGGGACGGTCATTGAGAGATTGTGTCACATTAAAAACTTTATTGAAGAAGGCAATGGGAAACCATCTAAATTATTTATCTCAAGGCTTCCAGGAAGAACATCACAATGAAAATAAGTCCTGGAAACTACAAGAGTCTGGGCATAACACTCGGCCCAATAGACCATGTGTTGTGCCCAGCAGTGGGAGAGACAAGGCATCCACGGTCGTCATTCCACAAAATCCTTACAAAGCAAAAGCAACAACAGTGGAAACAAAAAATGATCAAATTAATTATAATAGCAACCTGTAAGGTTAGGGCAATGATGAGGGCAGGAAAATTTGATAATATATATAGCAAGAGATGGAGAGTAGAAATAGAGAGGTTTTAGGGCTGTGCAAAGTGAGATGAAAGCATAGTAGGGATACAGGAGTAATACATATGTAGAATATGGAGATTTACACTAATGCCTGATTTCAGGTTGTTTTTTGTTAGAAGAAGCAAGTAATAGTAAAGTATTTTTTGACAATTGTTTAGGCTATTTCCCACCAAAACCTATCCTACTCAGCAGAATACCTAAAATAATAATCTCCCATTTAAATTTAAGCCCAAATATTCATTTTCCCCTGTAGCATAGGCATGCATATTTAGAAAATGAGTTTACAACAGTTACAAAATTTTTATGGATTTCTTCATAAAAATCCATCTTACAGGAGAGAGATGGCCTTGACTGTTGTTTTAGAGTGACACATTGAAGTTATTGCCATGTTTTAAGCATCTAGATCAACATCAACCATTTTATTACACCTTTTTGACTTTTATTGCAAAATTCAAGAAATACAAATTCCCGAACATGAGATAGTACAGGAGAAGATCATTATGGACCTAATGTTGGTGAAAAACTCATTCCTATAACAGACTAATTATCTACCATGGTATTTTCACCCAAAGAATTAAGTACCTAATGATTACCACTCAAACAACAGATTACTACTGATTTGCAATGCTGAAGTAGGTAAACAGTTGTTTCATATCCAGACATTTGGTTAGCTCATATAAATGTTTCTTAAAAGTACATTGATATGGACAAATCTTTACTTTCTTTTACTAAACAGAACACAGAAAGCCACTAGTTAAAAAAACATGCTAGATTAGTCATCGCATGTTATTTTCAAATAAGACATTTTTCTGTTTCAACAATTTACAGTAAAATAACATTAATTCTTGAATATTCCAGTTGTTATTCTTCACTACCAGGACATTCCCAGATTGTTTTAAGTTTTCCCATTACTAATTTTTTCCCAGTTTTCAAGGATTCAAGGATGGCCACCCAATAAGCAATTAACATGATAAGCATTTTGGTGGCATTTATCAATTGGTGTGTGGTAACTTACTTACCTCTACTTCCACATGAATAAACTTAAGTCAACATAAAAATTAGGTTAGTAAAACCACAACATTAAATCAAGTAACACAATAAAATTAGATAATAAGCAGATACTTCACTATCAATATTCATTCTTACCACTGGTAATCAAACATCCTGCTTTGAGGGAATTGAATTGCTTGGTTACGTGACAGCCTTTCAAGGAGAGGCAATGCAGCAGCCCAATATATGTTGGCCCTTTCTTCAAGTGCATGGACTTCATTGGATGATGCCGCAGGTGAGCTGGAAAGCATTTTGCCCTGAAAAATTCAAACCACAATACATGTTAGAGTGCAAGCATGAACAACTGTAGCAAATCTAAACTAAAAGAATAATAGTAATTTTAGCTTGGCTTGATACTTCCAAATATACAGACATTTTCCATTACAACGCACTTTTAAATTTCTAAATATCTGTACTGTACTCTCAAGAAATGAATAATACCACAACTTGATACACATGGGTACAATCTAATCTATCTTCTAAAGTACAAGTACTTTTTCTACAAAACAAATACTGGCACAAAATGCTAGATCCACAGAAAAATCACTATTTATCAAGCCTGGCACTGCAATTGGGAAAAGACCCCACTTTCCAACCATGCTCTTCAAACATAATACAGACATTTACTTGCATTTTTAATTCTTAATCATAAGGTTGTAACAAATAAATAAAGAGGTTTTCAGGATTTACTGCTGGTTAAGAAAATATTTTTTCAAGTGGATTCTTGGCATTTTTATACACATGAGAAAGCAACAGAGGGATAAAACATCCTCAGATTTCAAGGGTTCCTTGGCACTTTTTGAAGAGATGGCTGCAAGCAGCATTTTGCATTGAACACATGCCTAGATGCTTAAACAAATGTATAACATTTTTCATTACCTACCCTCTTAGAAAACGTCCTTGCCAATTTCACAGCCAGTTCAGGGCCCAAACCGTGATTCCCTTGGGCACGGATGACCTGTAACCCTCTCTGCAACACTGACCAACGTCCCCCAACATCTGTTACAGAACTGCTCTTGTTATCTCCCTTGAAAAGGGGATAGCCTGTCAGTAACTGATGTACAGTCAACCACCATTGAGTCTGAGTAGGCGAGCAGAGAGGCTCAGTGAGCGCAACCGGTAAGCAAGTAGGGAGCTCCTGGCCAGCAGGCAAAGAGAGTTTGCCATCCCACTCTTCTTTAAGGGCTGCAGAGCAGTAAACTACATTGACAGACAAAAATACAAATGTTAGAATACTGGTGATTCCAGCAATGGCAAACTAGCAGAAAAATTGCAGCACAAAACATCGATCATACCTCGGGATTTGTCTCACAAAGTCTACAAACTAGAAAAGTAATTGGTTGTGTTTTAGCCATTAGTTTTCAAAATAAGGTTTTAAAAGAAACAATCCTACTTCTTTGAATAAAAATTCTAAACATAATAACAAGAGGAGCAACAGTATGAAAGCATTCCCTTCATAGTGTAGCTTAACATTATCATCACTTAGGAAAATAGATTTTTTTTTACTTTTTCAGCATTGCACAGCAGGCACTGCTGCAGTGCAAAACTTAGTTCTTAAAACTAAATATCTCAAAATCTGAGTGCTTTATAGGAAACATACACTAACAACTAAAATAATTTGCCAAGAATAAAAAACCTCCCCACCAAATAAGCTCTTAATATCCATTCCTAGAAGAATGAGTTTGAGATCTACAAAAAAACATTTGTTGGTCGCTGAATGATTAAGCTTTGTACATTTTCACAAGATATTTATTTTGTTATGACCAGATTTGATGAAATGGTGAATTCACCAGGTAATTTTGCATGTAAAACAAAACAGCTGGTGCATAAATAATTTCATAGTGTAAATATACACTATAATCATTGAGGGATGAGAGGTTGAGCATGACACCATTAACTTAAACATTTGTTGTATATACTAAATTGAGTAAATATATTGAAGCATAGGTAACACAGGACAGAACCAAATGTTGTGCATACAAACAATAAAATGTAACTGAAGTAAAAATAACAATGTATCTTTCCACTCAATTTTATTTGGTACAAGTGGTTTCGATGCACCAGCATCATCCTCAGGTACCTCCAGATGACGCCGATGTATCGTAACTATTTGTACCGAATAAAATTCAGTGGAAAGATACATTATTATTTTTACTTCAGTGATAAGGGATTTCCACAAAGTTAAGCCTGAAAACATTGAATATAAAAGAATGGAAGTTAAATATTCAATAGTCAAATACTTTAGAAAAGTACACAAGCTTTCAATTGTGGCATCTGAAGTGTTCAAAAAAATTGGTACATAGAATTGCCATGTAAATCATTGGTCATTACAATTATTAGTACTCAATTAACTACATTATTTTATCAAAATGAGATTTTTCTGACATCCAAGGAATAAATTATGAGGTAAAAATTATTGAGTAAATCAAGATGGAGGCTGGGAAAACAAAAACGAAGTTTCACAAAGTTCCTGCAGTTAATTCTCTAATGAACATGATAAAAATGACATAATTAGTCCTGAACGAGAATAAAGCCGAACTTTTTCAAAAACATGTATTTCAAGGTTTAAATATGCATATAAAAAAGCAAAAATTATTAGCAACTCATGAAGCTACAGAAAAACATTAACTGGTCATCACCTCAGAGGGGTACCGAGATTTTATTAAAATTTAGAGTTCCCACTCAAAAGACCTTCATGAACACCAATTATGACTGTAAAAATTAAGTGACATCTAGACTTAATGATAGTTTTTGTCATATGGTGAGCTACCTGATTTCCACCTTTTTCTATTCTTACAGCAGGAATTTGATGTTTTCATGAAATTACCTTAGTTCAAAGGAGAATATGTTTTTTCACTAAATATCTACTTTGCACACCTTAAAAATGTCTTATTTAAAAAATATCAATTTTTTATTGCAAACCATACAGACACACCCTTTAATTGAAAAAGTAGTCTCTAACACCTAGAAAAGTAGTCATAATTGAACTACCCAAGCAGCATTTTGAAGGAAGCTTACTTGTTGCATACAGAAAGGAATCTGCATCCAGCTGACTCACTGAATCAGGGGCACCAGTCCTCAGACTACTACTGTTAAGTGAGAGCCCATCAAATGCTTGACAACAAAACTCGGGAGGAATGTGAAATGGTCTTGCACTTCCTTCAGCAGCACAATAGCCTGATTCAAGTCCAAGCCAAACTAGATGATGAAGACTGCCGGGGTTTTGTTTCTGTGCCACTAAAAAAAATAAGAAACAAAGTGTAAAACCTTAGCAGCATCTATGGCCATTGTATTAACTAGCACACTCTAATTGGCATTCTAATCAATAAGGTATTATGCATATTTTAACTGGAATTTAAAAGTGTTTTCATTAATAAATTGCATGAAGATCAAATGTTACAACCAAAATAATGCTGTCATAATAAACAGAGCAACCAAAAACATTTACAATAAAAATTTATTACAAAAACATACTGTTATCATATGGCTGAAGATCCGACTTGGATGGCATTTCAAGCACAGGCTGAGCGAATTTCTGGAAGTTTAGGAAATGAGATGTGGCATCCATCTGCTTATCATACTGTGTACCTAATGCCCTCTGAAAATATAATAATCAAAAGTCTAAATTTACAGCAATGTACACATTAAATTGTGAAAATTGGAGTTTCATTATGTCACAATTAATTCTTACTAACCACAAACAAAACAAAGTATTTATATTCATGTAATGACCAACATAAAAACTTATACAATAGCGCAACATCTCATGGAAAGCCATGAAATCCTTCCCACCTTTTTAAACCAAAGTTACATTGAAACCGGTCGTATTAAAAATTTTATTTTGTGGAAAATTGCCGATTTTTATTAATCACGATATTCCATCATATCACACCTGAAACATCTCTTTTTATTATACAACCTTGTTTCACACCATTCTTTATTTCAAACAAGTCTTTTGAACCACCATTTATTATTAAATTACCTTATATATTATAAAATTGTGCTACTCTAACATGTAAACAAAAGTCATTAACTGGAAATTATCTCGAAAACCTTGCATAACTGTCCCCTGATAACCATATCATAATAATCATTGCATGTAGTCTACCTTTTAAGGTATCCTTGAGACGGACACAGACTAAACACAGCTATATTTCTCGCACTTAACAAGAGACAAACTTACCCTATACTTCACCCTTTTTCATTTTCGAATACATTCTACCTCCCTTTACCTCATCACACATACCTATCCTTACCTCTCTCACTTCCAATTGCCTAATGTACAACATTCTAAACATGCTAACAGTCCCTTGATATCTTTTATATCATAGACACTTTCCTACCATCATTATGAAGGCAATTTACATATGTATTAATTTGAGAGCAAGCAAATAAGAATTAAGATGGAAGCCAGGCATGTCCATTTTTATTTAGGTCTGCCCTAAAGTCACCCATTCTCTGGCTCTCAATCATTACTCAGTTTCCTTTGCCAGAATAACCTGAATAATTGATAATGGGAGGTAATGGACATTATATATGAGGATAGAATGACCATGGCCAAACTTATTTGGCTGAACTGTTAGCTAAATTAATGTTTCTAGTGGGTTCACAATTTGGAGGAAATATTTCCAGCCCTTTACTTAGGGTTTCTTGGTGGTAAGAGAGTCCAAGTTTATGCTTTTCATTGTAAATTCAAAATAAAACAGTTGTCAAACATACTTTGGTACTGCAGAAATGAGCTCAATATTTTGCAAAATTAAGAGATGAGTTTTCCCATTATTATTAAAAGAATGGAGAATGTGTTACACACAAGTCATTTTATCTCTGAATGAAGCAAATTATTATCCAAATTACTCTGATTACTACATTTAATCAAAGTTCAATAAGGAACAATTAAGATGGGAATTTTGGGATTAGATATAAGCAAAGCAACCTTTCTTTGTTTTACCTGCATTGCATAAACCCAATATTTGGCAAAGCAAACAAAAAAATGACTTTTCAGGAGGTAAATACTTCTATGAATATGAAATAGGGAACTCACCTGATAAACACGTTCTCTCCAATTTCCAGTACAGAAATTACCAATTTGGTCTAGGAAATGAGAGCCTCTATCACGCTGTAATCCCATCAGAATATGACCTAGGATGCAAAAAATATAAGCTTAAATTGGCATAGTGAACTAAAGAGTTCACTATGAGAAAGAGACTCTTGACTAATCTGTATTGAACTAAAACAATGACTCCACTCCCACACCCTTAGCAATACAACATTTGATTTTCCATTGAACCCAGTGCCTTACAAAGATGTTGATTTATCATTTACATACTTTAAATTTTTGTCAATACTGTTTAGGAACCAAAAATCATTCAAATGCTCATTCTTTACTTTAAACAATCATTTTCATAGAATGTTTGCATGGGGTGACAATTTAACAGTTTGTAAACCACTCTTATATTTAATCACTTGTGCATAATATTTGACAATCATTATGGGGTAATTTGAAGGCATGAATTAAAACTTCATATCGACTAGTAGTCTTCTATCTCAGCTGTGACTTCTTCACAGGTTATAGCTCATTGCAACATTGTGTAACTATGCTAAGACAAAGAAAAGAATATATACTTCGCTAGCCTGATCAGCACCACAAAAATAAAAAACATCCAATGTGATGAATTACCAAGAAATATTAGTAATACATGTATACTATATACAGACTGACTGAATAGGAGTACAAAGAAGCCATGGTTCACATAAATACTGGCAAATGCAGAACAGATTCAACCTTGGATAACAATTGACAACCATATAGCAGATAATAAAGTTTTCTGAAAGAGGAGCATTCACACTATGAACACTACATAATTCATTCATGTTAATGAAAAACATTTCTTTTGAGCTAAACGAGGAATACCAAATTCCCATATACCTTGACATGCCTAATAACTGAGGTGGCAGAAACTGTTGCTAAATCTTTAAATGCAAAAAGCAGCACTAAATCCAAAATTTTAGAAACCAAGATGTCAAGAAAAAATTATTAGCTAGCTAGGAATCACTATTGATAGGACAGTGGGTGATAGACAGAGGATTTCATTCAAAAGTCATTTTAGTGAGAGAATGAAGGACATTATGATGGGAAAGACTGACCTACCCTAGGAGATGTGACAAGACAGCTTCAGTTACTGGATGTCTCAGTTAACACACCATTTATGGGCATATTAAAGGCAGCATATGCTGATTGGATTCTCAAGGGGAAAAAGGAATATGTAGTAGGAAAGGTTAAGCGGCCTTCTCCTGGATCTGTTGCCACATGGGTATTGGATACTTAGAATACCAGAATATTTTATTATAAAATTTTAAGTTCCGTACTTCATCTGCCCTAAATGAGTAATAGAAGATGGCATTGTGTGGCTGACCCAGAATCAGACGAGTTCAGCTCAGAGGAAAATGAAGATGAAACACATGTCATAATGTTAGCGACTTGGATAATGACATATTTTGAATAATATGGCAAATTGTTATTTATCATGAAGATGCTTTGCACCAATTATGCGTTACAGATAATGCATTTTATTCCATTATGTGAAATACTATTTTTTTCTAGGGAAGTTTGTTCAACTAGATCACCCTCTCAATCTGCAAAATATAACCAGTGCATACAGACATGGGCATGGATATAATTTCAAATATTAAATTTTTTATTAACTTATTATTATTTGTCTATAGTTATAACTATTCTTCTGAATTAGAAAGTAACTATTTTCATAATTCACTTAGTCATTGTTTTTAAAAATATAAATTCATATAAAATTTCTGCATTTGATTTATTTCCCTACATTGCACTAACAAAAGAAATAGCAGTGATGGAAGTTTTTCTTTGATTACTAAAAACCTTGAAATTATATAGATAATCAAATGTAACTTCTGTTGTGGAATGCCAACCTTTAACCTAAACTGAGGACCCATAAATGTGGGGTGGGATATATTCAGTGACATATAGTATTATTGTTTCTTACATTAGTTCTATTCAACTCACAAGAAATATTCTTTGAAATTCTTCATCCCAAGTAAGCATGACCAAATGCACAAAAGAATCTCTTATTGTATTCTCTTTTATTAGCATATATAGCTCTTTTCTTGAGATTTAATCCTTCAGATTTGAAAAATCTAAGCAGCTTGACCTCTGTATTGCACATAAAATATACATACACCATTGCAATGTTTATAGGAAGACAGAATGGGAACTAGGACACACCTGCTTGACTGACGCGGAAGGATGTCTCTACAGCCCACCTAGCAACTTCTGTTCTACGAGCCTCAGGAAGCCGCATCACCCAAGGTGGCTGGGGATCTGGAGGAGAGTTTCCTCCAAACCCAACTGCATGCATTAGGAGTGCTGCAGCAGCTTTTGAAACCTCCCTCCAGGCCACTGTATCCTGTGGAACAAAATTAGAAAAGACAAATGATGAATAATTGGGTGATTTTAATGATGCACATATTAAAATGAATTATAAATTCACAAGAAACAAAATCAGTATGTACCAAAGGGAGTACAAAGAAGAACTTAATCCAATGAAGAGGATATTAAACTTGGTATCCTGTCCATGCCAGATGACAAGGACATTTGTGGCATACCTTCTTAACTTTCCTGAAGAGTAGGGTTGCTAGATGTAGAACTAGTTGGCCCCTCATATGTTTTAAAAATTCATGGAAAAATTCCCTTTCACTCGAAACCACATCTAGTAGAGATGCAGAATGCAATGCCTGATCAAAGCTAGAAAATAAACAAAAAATCAGTATCAAGTTGAACTCCAAATAATTACATAATATTCAGCATGCATTTGATAATTATACTATTCACACTGGAACATGCTAATAATCAATCCAGAAGCATGCTAAATGTAAACAATCCAATAATCAACTGCTCAAATTAATGAGGTAACCCAAAAAATATGAGCAAGTATTTCTTTTTCATAAGTAAGTAAGCACTGCTTGCCTGCGAATGCATTTTGCACAATCTGCATTACTCCTTGTAACTGGGCAATCAACAGTGGAATATTCTTCTAAGGACAGAGCACACAATCGCTCAAGCACATTAATTTTTCCAGCAACATAATCCCAATCAGATGTATTTTCTTTGAAAGCCTAAGGGAAAAAATTCTCTACATAACTATTTATTATTTTGCATGGCATTAATCTTAAGTACACATGCATATCAAAGAGAGGGGAAGGTGAAAATGGAAAGATTAAGAGTATAGGTTAGAGACATGAATTTACATGAAATGATTTTGAGTAATCGTAACAAAAATGATATAATAGCTATTTGAAAACATTCATAAAAATATATTTACAGATGAAGTAAGATCTGGTGCTTTCCCGGCGTATTTGCTGGATGAAGTTTTCTCGGGTCTTCCACCGGGTCAGGGGTTCCATGTTGGCCCAACATGGAACCCCTGACCCGGTGGAAGACCCGAGAAAACTTCATCCATATTTACAGATAAATGTAAAAATTACACCTCTGGAAACAAAGGAGGCCATCAAATTCTGTTTATTTTCCAAACTTATCATAGTTTTGAATTGTGGAAACAAGAAGTTGTAACTGCACTTTGGTAGAAAACCCGAGCACTATATAAATATGGCTAGATTGGTCTAAGTATCAATCAATCACATAACATCTCAACATAACAGTATTTCACAGTACTAGACAATTTCCAAAAAGTATCATATCCCAAAGAAGGTCTAATGTGGTCAAAGCAGTAGATTTTATCTCTGTGGATTTTATTATGACTAGAAATAATGGCACCATAATTTATTAACGGTAACATTCCATTAACATGCCTTTTACAAGCTTTTGTTTTTCCTTTGCAAAATAAAATGAAGTCTCTATCCAAATCATCACTTACTACATTTTATTCTACATATAGTTTTATGTAATTATGTACTTTCCTTTCATGGAGGAATGGCATTGGTATTCATCCTACGAAGAAGAAAGAGCGCATGCTAATGATGAGATCTCTGGTGACCACATTCAAAAAGGGCCCAATGAACAACAAAAGCCCACACAGAAAACTTTTAATAAATTTTCATGAAAGATATAATAAACAGTGAACAGTATAAGAAAATGTAATTCTATATCTGTGAAATGGTTCTATTTCCACAATAATAATTCTACTCCTTCATATGTTAATGAGAAAAGGATGAGAGACAAGATAGCAACATATGAATTTGCATAAGTTTTAAATTTACTTTAAAATTTCAATACGCAATTGTAAAACTAAAATGAACCATACACTCATGCATTTAATTTAGTTAACATGGTAACCACTTATTGTTTCAATTGTCCCAATCAGGATCATTTTCAGATTTTTCCAAAGAACAGTATCATTCTTTTACTCATTTTTTATCCCGTCTGAAATAACTGAAAAAGTTTTTATAGGGCTCATTCTGCATCACTTTTAAGGGTTACTGGTAACAACAAAGGTGTTCCATCTCTATTTTTAGCTTTTGCCACAAACTGCATGCATGATGGTCCATGCAACATATGAACTTACCCAAAAAGAGTATTGCTACACAATGAATTGCCAAATGGCACAGCCGGTTTCTTATTAAAATAACAAACTTAAGACTTTAAAACAATGAGCCTTTCCCAGATTCAATTAGGAATTCTTGAAGAAACTGACATACATTCACTGTGAACCTGAATCATCTCAATGCAGGACCCAGTGTATCTAATGCACAAATCCTTTAGAATTACTAACTTAAACACACAAACATCTGAAAAAGAGCCCTTAAAGGCATGGCAATGGATGATAGTATACAGACTGTCAAAAGCATTAGCAGAATTCTGTAAACAGCACATATCCTTTGATGCCTTGGTATTTTATGTAATATTTCTTGGTTTTGGTCATGTTTTGAAAATAAAGAACCCTATAATTTATTTGGCAGTCTCATTCACTAAGTCTGTAACTGTTACTGCTCCCAAATGTTTTGTCACCCTTAGTTTTGCCAATGCTGCAAAATTATGAAATAGGTTTCATACACTGAAGGACTTTCATCTGAATTTTATCAACTTAAGAAATCAATTTTTCATTGATTTTACCCCAAATACTGAATGCATGTAGAATTTTGATAAGAATACTACATGAAAAACTCATTACATGAAACGAAATAAGTTTCTTCTATTTCATTCATTAATTTTTCCACTACATAAATGCCTACAGCAAATATCAAATCAGCACTAAATATGCAACATATGATCAACTCCCTTGACTAAAATATCTAAGACGTTGCTGTACATCTGTGAACTACCAATTTCTTTTCCAAATTAAATCTGCATTCCATCCTATTCCGAGATGTAATGATACACTGTTTATATATGTTAAATAAACATTGACAGAAATCTGATAAATTGAAGTTTAAGTGAAGTTGACAACTGATTATTTGTGTGTCATGCGATAATTAGTTCAAAGAATCAACACTTGACTCATCAATTATAACACATCCAATAGCAAAAATGAAACATTATTCCTTATCCTAAAATTTCAGGACCCCAGGGTCATTATTACATTCAGGCTTTTGAGCCACCATTGACTGAACCAACTAATATTAATTTAGTTTTTCATAGAATCTGGTTCTACTTTTGAAAGCTGGAGCAATTATAATGTGGCACTATGACTTATTATGATTACTTGGTAGTTACTTGTAACAGCTTGAAAATATGTAAAATCCTTCAGTCAGCCTTCAGTCACTCAAAAAGCCATTTTGTATAAAGAAGTTAACTTGTTATCATTTTATTGTATTATAAAAACCAAAAGGGAAGGTACTTAGTGATAGTGCTCACCTCAAAAACATCTGCTACACAATCATACCAGCGTAAATCATTGCTATGCAGTCTGCTGCCCTCTGTGAGGACAGCATGATGGTAAGCGTCTTTGATACGGTTTTCACGCAGGTAGAGCTGTAGCAAACGCACTCTGATTGATACATCCGTTGGGCGGACTTCTAACTCTGCTTTCAGCAATGCTTCTAGGGCATCCACATCCTTAGGTAATGATGCATCATTTTTGTTGCGTTTTTCCATCATCACTCTCTCACGAAGACGAAATACAGTAGGGTGATTTGGAAAATGGGTCCTTGTACGATCCATCCAGTACTGAGCAACATCAGGATCTAAGGGCTCATCCATCTCAGCCAAGAGATCACATACTGAAACGAGATTTGGGAAAATTACTAATTTCTTTAGGCAAAAATGTCTGCTAATGCTCAACTGTGTAGGCTATACAATTAACTCTACAGAATCAAATAAACTAAGAGGAATTCCATGATAGTAAGTTTAACTTTTGTGAACCAATTTCATACTTGAATTATTGTCCAGCATGAAGTTAATGAAAGGAAAGAATCTCAGCATTCTTTTTCCATGTTGTACAGCAAAGTGCCAATGAACACCATTATTATTGAAACTGAATTATAACAATAATTGTTTTAATAATGAAAACTTTGTTGCAATTTTCCACAGTTAAAACTTTATTGCCGACCATGGTTTCGATACACTGTATCATCTTCAGGTGAGGTTCACCTGAAGATGATACAGTGTATCGAAACCATGGTCGGCAATAAAGTTTTAACTGTGGAAAATTGCAACAAAGTTTTCATTATGTCTCGATTCCACAATATCACGCCTGATTCTTCACTTTTCGTAATAATTGTTTTATTAAAAGCCATAATACAACACAAATGTACACATGGTAAGCTTACTAATTTTGTAATTTTCACATAGTCACAGAACTTGGCCCCTTGAATGAGCAAATCATACATCTAGGAATCTAGGACTAACCTCTTCGTAAAATATTAAGGGGTAATATAATCTCCATATTGGATCTTTGGGTTAGGTAAACTATGAGGAAAAACAGAGCAGATTGACTTCATGAAGGAGAATGGAATCTCAAATCCTAACGTACAAGTGGGAATCTAGCAACTGCAAATATTAAAAAAAACCAGCTGAGGTTAGACATGAATGGTGTCAGTGAAATAAAAATTGGCTGGAGAAGATTACTTCGGAATTGCCGAATACAAGAAAGTAAACAAGAGACGAACAGAAGGTAGCAGTGCAACATTTCACAGACCGCTCCACAGTGATAGCAAAAAAAATCAAAAAGGTTCACAAACAACCTTGAATGAAATCATATTGTGATTAAATTGAAAAGCTGATGACAGATAGGATGAACCAATCAATGACAGTTGCACAGTGTATCAACCACAATAAAAAAAGTGGTTATGATAAATTTAAGGGGTAAACAGTTAATCTCATACTAGCAGTAAGTTATTCAAAGATGCCCGGTTGTTTTCTGTAGGTTGGACCAAACTGTGAACCTTCAGTTGGTAGTGATGACTACACAGATTTAACCGAGTAGAATATGCATTATTTCACCAAGTTATTTTACAATGGTAATATACATCATGCTTATCTAATATGCCACCAAGGAAAAATAAAAAGTATATAGGCCTAGATAAAAATGAAATCACCGAGTGAAATCACTTAATGACCTTGAGTCTTTGACTGTGTAGACACTTTGTTACTGGAAAAATTAAAACATTTTGAAATAAGGGACATAACAAACAGATGGTTTACATACAGCATTGAAAACAGAAAGCAGATAGTGGAGGCTTAGGAAAAAATCTTAAAAGTAGGTCAGCGTTATTATGGCTGTTATGATGGAATAAGGACCAGAATAACACCAATATGAGTATGGCGAAACTATAATCATTGGGATAATATAATATTGGTTTTATAAAATAAATGAACCCACCAAAATACCAAAACCCTTTCCTAATTCAGTGTTAAAATCACTACTTCAGTGGCTGATGGTCACGGTATTCTAAATTCTGCAAGAATAGCAATGAATGTGTTCAACAAGATACTTGTTTTAATTGCATCACGCTCGCCATTTCCAGCAGTCATGCCAGTCTATTTGTTTTTAACTTGAATGACAGTACTTTGAATTTGACTGTGCACAACACTTGACACAGCAACAACTATTCTTAACTAGAGGTTCATTTAAAGATTTCCAAAGCACACTTCCACCTTGTCCAAAATAGTCAATGCGAATTCTGAAATCTCAATACCCATCTTCGCATGATTACCACTAGGAACGCTAACCATTCTGTTTGCCATGATGCGTCTCTAAAACATAAGTGCTATTGGAAAAGTCATCGGTAAAGTGAATCAGTTAAAAATGGCTACTAAAATATCTAAATCAATACGGTAATGTAAAAAAATAAGTATCTTCTTAAAGGTACATTCATAGAAATTATATATAAACCAAGAAGTTTCAATACACACCTGAAAACAGTTAATGTGACTAGTTTGTGACAAATTAAATATCAAAGCATAATTTGTAACTCACTGGTGAGTTAGTATACAAATTAAAAAACCGAAGACGATTACTAAGTACCTTTAGGAAGAAGGTCGTGCTGGTGATGATCCAATTCCAGAGAGCTCTTGAATTCTGTCAAAGCTTTACTCTTCTGCTTTAAACCTATTAAAATTTGGCCGTAAAGTCTATGAGCTTCAGCAGAACCCTCTCTTGAAGACATATATCTTATGATGAAACGCCGGGCAGACTCGAAATCTCCAACTTGTTTATACAGCTTTGCCAAATGGTAACACCGCAAACTCCGCTGAATGACAATATTTATCACAAAATAAATACATACACGTGCCGGTTGATTTAGTCAACAAGCAGAACCCACTGCGCATATTGCACAAATTACATATTTATAAAAACATAGCAACCAAGTAGGAATAACTTACTAGCTAACCCAATCAATACAAAACTAGCAATTCAAGTATCGTCATTTAGACTAGCACAGCTAAATCACACAAAATATACATACCTCCGTTTCGCTCCGACATCTTTTAAATAAAGTTTGCACGTGGAGATCCACCTGTTCCTTGGTTCTAAACATTGTGAACAATTAATTACAACTAAAACAATTTAAAATACCACGGTCCAACAATAATATTACAAGAATCACGAAACCCCCCACAACGATTTTCAATTCACTACATCCATTGAACGTGAATGCTCACAACTGCCGGGAGGCGGGGAATGATTATAAACTACACCCATTGGCTACCAGCTACTTCCGGCACGCCATTTCCGTTTTCATTGTTTTCACATGCAACATTCAGAAACAATGTCACAACAAACTTTAAAAATTGTATATTTTAAATAATTTTGAGAAATTAAAATGATCCTCGCATCTTTAAAATACACATGCCATAATTAACGTTTTATCTAAAACTATATTTTGCGCTTCAATTATTAGCGCGGATTATGAAATAATAACTATAATTTCAGCTCAAGGTTCCTCAGGTGTTATTTAACCTCGTAAAATAAAGGAAGAATTACTTTTCAGAGTTCGCGAAGAGTCGTTAAATTAAACAAAATATATTTTTTTATAAACTTATCATCACATTTCCTCACTCTTGTGTGTATTGCTGTGATGTGTCTTTGTTAAAAGGAATCATCATCTTTTTCCAGTCAATTCTGATTTTCATACCCACTATACTCGTTTCAAAAACAATAGCCATAGTTTTCACTACTCCTCCAGCCTGTGTCAGAAAGGTCCATATTATTCAATAGCCACAATCTTCAATAAGATTCAACAAGATATTCGCTCTATCCATTCTATTAAGTTATTTAAAAGCAAGCTAAAAAAAATATTATTAAGAAAAGGCTATTACAGTGTAGAAGATTTCCTTGCGACTTTGTTTAATTTTGTATGTTTTCTATGTTGTCCTAAAGTGTTGTTTTTTACATTTATTGTATGTCTTGTCTTGTAAAACATGTATCTTGACGAAACCCCATGGATTTTCTGTATCCCAATGGGTTAATAAACATTATTATTATAAGATAACAAGTTCCTGAGTCTGAAGAGATTCATGTTAAGTTAAAGGAACGTGTAGAAGAGCTATTTGAAAAAGAGGTAATTACAGCAGCTTAACAATAGATGGGAGAGGTGACAAATATCAGGTTGCATTGAGTGAAGGAGTAATTGATGGCAAGATAGAACTATCGAGGAACTCAATCTATATGGACATTATTATAGCAACCAACGAAACCTGATGTTTTCTAGAGACTCAAGAGGAGAGTTTCCAACTCAAAAGAAAATATACAATACTTGTATTGGCCAATACGATTTTGATAGTGAGTAAATAATATATGATTTCTGGCTGATCAAAATTTTAGTAGTACATATAGCATCCCCAGGTAAGGCACTCTGGGCACCTGCAGCTCCACCCAAGCTATGTGATTTTTTGGGTACCAGATCTTCCTGGGAAACCATAACCACCACAGGGAAAGGAACTAGCCCCCCTACCCTGAGGTGTGAATTGCACATGCCATATAGGGCTTAGTACTGGGTGAACTCTACCATCACGTACCAAACCAACCTTCGGGTTAATTTCTGTGCTTATGTTTTTTTTTACATTTAGCATGATTTTTAAAAATTGGCCACTTTTAAATATAATTCAAACATTTAAGTATGATCACCTCTATCACAGGCTTTAACATCCCATTGTCTTTCACAACTCCTCTATCGACTTACCTGGCCATCCTCATATTTCTCTCAACAGCACTCGTTCTTCCCCTACTGTAACTAGAGCTTCATTTGTTTTCCTTTCTGTGCCCTTTTTTCCATTCTTCTCTACACTCATATCTCAAATGCCTCCAATTTAACTTATCATCCAGCCTCAAGGACAGAGTTTCTGAACAATACAAATTTACTCTCCATGTTGAAAATTTCACTAGTCTTTTCTTTGCATCATTGCTTAAGGCTCCTGCAACTCCTGCCTCTTTCAGATGCAGCAGTTGGTTCATCTCATGTAATTCTTATTTTTAATGCTCCCATTACTCTTTTTAGCCTCATCCAAAACACTTCCAAACTGTTATAGTTTGTTCTCCAACTTCAATGTTTATCTTACCCTTCCTATTTTTAGTTAATTTTTTCCTAACTTTTTATGATTGATTCTGCCATGCCCTGAATAATGATTGCAACCATTTGGTTGACTAGTTTTGAAAATTTTCAGACCTGATTTGTAGAGTTCATCCACTTTCACTCCAACCTTTCCCATACCTCCCTAACCATATACCCTGCATACATATTTAAAAGAAAATGTGATAATCGACATTTATCTTACTCCCCTGCATAGAATAGCACATTCCAACTCTCCATTTAATATCCTCACCTATGCAGGCTAAGAGTTGAACAACTTCCCAAAGACTTGTCTCTAACCCCAGTCTGCACCGCTCTTCTTCAAAATGTCCAATAATACTGTCTTCTCACACTTCAGAAAGCATAATATTGCATCCTGGTTATAGTCCATGTTCTATTTTAATAATAATCTCATAATTACCGAGACATCACCTCCACCCATCTTCTATTTGAATCCAAACTGATTTTCTCCCAAGTAATCATTTTCTCTCTTCTTCATCCTTTCATAGTTGATCCTAATTAATGATAACTATGCCACAAATAAAATCAAACTTATTGTTCTAACATACTGCTGCTTGACCATTTTTTGGGATGAGCAATAAGATTGATCAAATAGTCTCCAGCTAAAATTCATCACTCATAAATGCTAAGAATGAACCCATAAATGCTCTTCATTTTCCTTAATTCTCAAGTACTCCTGCAGTGATGTCATGTAATTGGACAGCCTTCTTTGATACTTTCCCTCTTTTGCCATCAAGTATTGCTGGTTCTAACCTATCCTCATTGTCATATCCTATATCCAATAACACTATTATTATCCTTACCATGTCGTTTCTCTATAAATTTTCAATCTCGTCAGAACCTCTTCTGCTTTGATTCACATTTTCTCCATTGTATTTCTATTAGTGTACACAGATTTTCCTTTCTTAAATCCTGAAATTTCCTTCAACTTCCTGTTTCGCACACCCATTATCTTTGTGAACCCACCATGCCCACATACTGCTGTTTCCATAATGCTCCTTTTGCTCCAGTTAATTTTTTTACTCTCATTTTCCTAATTCCGAGGTCATAATCTCGACTTTAGTTAGTTTGCAACTTCCTTTATTCCTTTTTTCAGATATTCCAATCTTTCTTCTACGGTGCCATCCCCTTATCCACTCATAATTTTATAAAATGCCTCCTGGTACTCCTTCCTTTTAGCCCCAGTTAAGTCTTCTACATTCCATTTTCTTAACTTATTTCCTTCCTCACCGTCTTAAATTTAACATTATACCTCAGGAGTACTAAATTGTCAACCAAATCTGCATCTGCTATCAGGAAACAGAGTTGTTTTTGCTATTACTAATTTTACACTTAACTATAATATAGTGTAACTGAATTTGAATGTAACTGCTTTTGAGACCACATGTATAATTGAACACATATTGGACCAATAAGTGTAAAATTCAATTCATATTGTAGTTGGCATAATCCAGTTCAACCTTCTAAGTGATATACAAATTCATCAAGAAGCTATATATATGTAGACTAAAATTTACAATCAACTTATTCCATGAAAATCTAATTGACTTGCATCATACCAGTTTGGTACTCTTTGATATGTAGGTATGTATTTTGTAAAGGAGAAAATAAAATTCACTAACTTCGTAGTCAAGAGTAGAATTACCTTTGACCATTCATTTTTATTCATATTCTAGTACAAACATATTTTTAAAAAATGAGAAAATGAAGACACCATTCATTTCTGAAATCATTATTGATCATATTTTTATGCTTTCATCTGATATCTTTATCAAGAAAAAAATACACATAATTACATATAATATATTATACATATTTGTTTTGAACATATTTTAAAATTGTTGAGATATCAACAATCGATTTGTGCAGTTTTGAATTAGGTATGTATAGGTACATTTGATATTTTACATGTAGAACTATTAAAACTTATATAAAAGTTTACTTCCCTCACCTGCATTGAAAAATTCCCAGCTACTAATATTAACAGCTTTTATCACAGCATGATTTTGCTATATTTACCAAAATAGTCCATAGTTGATTTTTTAAAACCCAATTTAAAGATCCTTTCATGATTGCCAGTCTTACTTGCTTTACTTTTCTGTCTTGCTTCTTTACTGCTTAGTCTCCATTGATTTACTCTCAATCTCATAAGATTTCAAAGTTTCATTTATCCAAGTAGAGTTAAATGACTTTTAAATGTAGCACTTATTATATACTAATTAGGTAGATCCAATAATAATAAAAATATGCATACTTAATTAACAACTATAAAAGTTATATGAATAAAAGGTTTTTGGTCAAGCGTTTTTCTTTCAGTACATTGGAACAGATTAAGACCAGTGAACCTCCATCAGATACTATCTTTATCATACACTTGGAAAGGTGTTTGAAGTTATTCAGTTAATACTACTTGTAGAATGGTAGATACAAAAAAAACAATTGAAGATTTACCACTTGAAACCACATCCATGATCTCTAGGAGGCACTAAGTAACCTGAATCTATTCTATATTTTTTTTAAACAATACAATAAATGCACTTAGACTGGAATCAACTTTTGATACTTCATTGGCTAATATTTTTAACATTCTTCCACAAAAATTTCATAAATGCGATAACCATAAGCAACCCAATAAGCATTCTAAATACTGTATATATCTTGAATGTGGAGCTTCTCCCTATTAAAATGCAAATTCCTTGAACTTCTGTTCACATAATGGCTGAATTTAGATTATGTGCCCACAAAGTTAACTTATTATTATAGACAGTAACAGATTTCTTTTAACATACAGGGGTTAACTTATTCAGCTATTTTTCATCACATACATATATGATCTAATACATAAAACTCTTGTCTTGAACATGCCCATGCACATGTTATAATGCCCAGGACATCATGGAAATTCATTGCTCTGAAGTTTCAGCTAACCAAATGTCAGAAGTGCAATCTCCACCAGGATACCTACAAAAATAATGCATGGAGTGTAAAAATGTCATTATAGAAGTATGAAAGCAACATTTCATGTATTGCTTCTTATAATAATTCCCTCCATATAAATTTTGAAGATTAAATTGTAAACAACCTTTTTTTTATTTTTTAAACTCACAACAACTCATTGCCAATATTTAACAGGCTTTATTGACAAACTGTGGTTGAGGGAAATATGTTAGGAATGTGAAGTAGGGGGAAGAAAAGAATAGGCATGTTAAACAAAATGAAGGGTGGTAGAGTAGCATTGAAAAAGGGTCATATTATATTATAGTGAAGGGTGTCAGGTTGTGCCCAATTAGGCAAGCCTTAATATTGTATTGCTGTTTAGTCAGTGTCCTACAAAAACTAAATGGTAGACTACCAAGATATTTTTTTGAAAAATAAACGTGTTATGATTGTTGCTGGAAACATGGTACACTGCTATGGATTTAAAGTTCACATAGGCATTGACTAGCACACAAGTACAAATGTTCCATGCAAACTAAATACATATTATTAAAGCTAGAATTAATAGAAATTCAAGGTTTTCAGAAATGTTTCACTGTAATATGTCTTCATTCTTAAGGTGGCACTTTGGAGGAATTGCAATGCCCACCTTCAGGTCAAAGGAAGTCTACAACCAGATGAGAAAAACTGGTAATTCAAAAACTTAAGAACAGAGACTCAATGCATGGAAACGTTTCGAAATTTCCAGAACTTCCAGGGTAATATTATAAATTTCTATTGCATTGAATTCACAATTCATAATGTTACTACATCATCTTTGGATGCAAAGGGGCCCCTCCTTAACATTTCTCTGATTTTCCCCAGAAGAAGATAATTAACTGGAGTCTAGTGATTGAGGTATTGACTGACTCCCTTAATACCAAGAGTAGAGCAAATGTAAACTGAGTTATCAAAATGAGCATTGATTCCATTCACCTGAAAGGAGTTGACAAGTAACTAGTACGTACAATGTTATCAAAGGCATGATATAAAATATCTCATTCCTAAAATGAATGACAAATATGGAAGGAGAAGTTTAAATTACACTGCTTCAGGACTATTTGATGTATTTCCAAAACACCTCAAACAAGTCAACACTTTGCAAAGATTAAAAAATAAAACCAAACTAGTGGCTAATAGAAATTAACAGCACATTGCTATTTTTATTTTTTTTACATAACGGATTACTTAGAAAATATTCCATCAAAATATTAAGGAAAAACTTGGCACCTCCAGAGAAGACCACTGGCTTAGGCTACTTTAATGTCAATGCCAAACAGACAATTTAAATAGTTTATATACCATATTTCCTGACCCATAAGATGCACTTTTTTGCTCCAAAATGTGCTCTAAACCCAGCCTGAATCTGATGGGCCGAGAATGATTTTATCCTATAAGTTGCAAGCAGACTCATCAGGGAAAATCCTTAATATCAAGTATATTTTCTTTTTTAGGCATAGAAAATGATTGTCTTTATTACGAATTTCAATAACAACACTGTTTCGGGCCAAGAGTAAGCAAAAGAGCATTAATATTTCCTTGAAAGTACTTGCTAAAAATATTCCCAGATAAATCTTAAATGTATACAATGAAGGACATTAACTTTCATCTTACATGTGGTGCTGCTGCAAAATTTATATGCATTGGGCTAATGGGGATATCACCCCTCTGTTCAAACATTTTATCCCTCGCAGTTAACTTAGTGCTTACACACATTCAACCATAAGTTGTATGATATAGTGTTGTTCAATAAGTAATGCATCCCTTCTATTTAGTCTGCATATCTGCTTTTACACACAGAGATTAAGTATTATATAAAAAGCTAAAATTAGAATAACCTCATGGAATCGCAAGAGAGAAGATTGCCACATAATATCACATTAAAACTTGAAACCTGCTTCAAAACATGTAAATGACAGCTGAAAGGTATTTTGGTCTATCGCCGACTGAGGTCATTTGAGGGCGGAGAAAGTGGAGAAGGGATTTAGTGAATGCATATAGGAGGTAAAACACATTACGTTCATGTGCTTCTAAATGGTCAAAGCTCGAGGAATATGTTAGGAACTGGATAAATACAGGAAATAAAATGATTTGTATTATTACCAATTTCTCAGGGACAATGTTAGAGTGCAAATGATTCACAATGAGAAATTTTCTCTCTCTGCATCCATACTTGAACCACAACAGCACAAAAACTACCACTTGAACACAAAAGATAGGCGATAGAATTCCACAGTAAAAGTAACAGCATACAAGCTTTTAGCAGCAGCGGCAAAGAATTTTTGGGATTCTAAAATGAACAAAAATTTATAGTTTCTAATTATTTAATGTGGCAGTTTTAAGTTCTTCTTATAAAGTGTTAACCTTAAAATTCTTTCCAGTCTGATTTAAGAATTTTTTGCAAATTCTAATCTGAGAAATCATTGTGTATCTTTATTCCCCAGTCCATTTTATGGGTTGGGAAACAAGGTAATTAAACATCAACTGACAATAAAAATAAAGCATATTATGTATCAGCAATTTTTTCAACAGGCTTCGTATGATTATTTTTATTAGCAATATTGCTAACAAAAAGTTTATTTCTCAATTTTTCTAAACAAAAAGGATCTTTTACTTTATTTGGCTAAGTCAATTTATGGTATATGACAAGTATAATTAACTTTTTTGGAAAATAAGCTATTTTATATTATATTGCCACTGTGCAAAGGAATATTAGGTCCTTTCCTTACAGCTCCTTCTCCCTATTGATATTCATCCAATGGTTATCAATGAGTCAATATATGATGTGATAGCTAGGCTTACATGTACCTAACAAGCAATCTTACCTAACTTCATGAGCCAGCATAGGACCATCAGGTTCAAGTCCAAAATCCACCAGAAACTTTTCATCCAACTTGAGCCCACCGTTAACGGTATCCACATCAAGACGTATTAATGTTGACCCATGCCTGTTTGACATAACAACCTCATGATATTAATTAGATTACTATTTTTAAATATACAAAAATCTCTCATCAGAATAGAAAATTTAGCTTTTGTCTAAATGGAAGTAATAAATGAACCAAGATTGCATTTTAGCTGAATTTAAGTCAGTTCAATATTTCCGAACTTCTTCCACCAGTGTGACAAAAAGGCTTCAATCATTTATCTGAATCACAATTTGCACACAAAGCTTCTAAAATTATTAACTCAATGAACTTATTCAATGAATCATTAATGGAATAATAATTCTAAAATAATGAAAGCATAAGAAATTCAGTATTGACAAATATTTTTAGTTAATCAATATGGCATCAAAATAATTTGCTGAACAAAAATTATTGGAATATAAACACAAAGAAAATTTTGTGAATACAACCACTAGTGTTTCTCTTAAAAAATAGTTGTATTTCCATTTCTAGGGATATCTTCAGTTGAGTGGAAAAACAGAATTCATTTAAACAATCTGTAGGGAATTAAAAGGATTGCATAAGATAATTCCACTGAAATTAATCAAAATTTAGTTTTTCTTTCATTTTTATACATTTAAAGAGTTATTACATGAAAATTAAGGATTAAGTTAATGTTAATGCTCATGTTGCTGGTTGTGAGTCTAGGACCAAATTCGGAGAGTTATGGGGACTAGATTATGAAGAATTAAACTGAATGTTTGTAATTGTTGGAATTATGTAAATGAGGTGTCTAACTGTAGGCTCTTGAAGTGTGCCTGTATACAAGATATCAAACCAAGGAGAAAACTGTGCACTGAGACACACAAAGAAACTATTCAGAAAAATGGATATTACATTTAAAATTACCACTAAAATTTCACACTTAGGTTATATGTTATAAATTAGAGGTTGCTGCACTTTATGTCTTAGAGCAAGCATTTAAAATGTCACACCATGATAGGCTCTGAAAAAATAATATTAAGTTTTTACACGAATTTAGAGAGGAAACAACCATAATTTTGAAACTCAGTAACATTTTCAACGTGTCTCAGGTCACAAAAGGTTTTAATCAAGATTAGTTCTTAATTAAAATTATGGCAGAATATAACAAATTTAGCAATTAATCTGACCATTTCAGAACATGAGCCAAAAGGAGACTTCTCTAAGAACTTACTTCACCATCTCTGGGTAAAACTGCTTGTCCCAAGGAGAAAACAAGGATGACGTTATGTAGAGCCTAGTACCATCCAGACTTAACTGCAACATTTGAGGTGCTCCATAGAGTCTTCTTCCCATTACAGTTACAGGTTTTGGCTGCTCCTAATTGGCATGAGTCAACAGTAGACATTGTTAGAAACAGGGTTATGGAGTCAGGACTTTAAAGACTAGGGTTACCATATATTTTAAAGTAATGCAAGTCAACAGTAATGGAAATGTAAGGGAAAAGCGGGAAGGTTTGTCCGAAAAGAGCAACTTTTCTCATAACGAGTGACAAGGAGAGTGGAATTCCTACAATGATGGCACACATGCTAATTAAGTATATAGTATGTTTAGCACTTATTTTGCTAGTGTCACTAGTGATTACACATTTTTTCACACTTGTGTTCAGACATTACTTGTGATTTTTCTCGAGCAGAGCTATAGTTTTTAAAATGACCCTAAAGAAAAAAAAATCGCAAAAAAATAATCATTGTAGAATAAACAGAACAGTAGAAATGATATGTAAAATCATTAAAAAGCAAAAACAAGGTGTGAGCGTGGCTGCCCTAATACGCACAACAATCGATCGATATCCAATTTACATTTTCTTCAAGAAAAAGGGCAAATTTAAATAGATAAGACGCTTCAAGGAGACTGACAAGAATAACTATGCAATGAGCACATATTCTCAAAGATGTTGAAAGGTTACTTCTTTTATGGAAAAATAAAAAGCAAAGGCAACACTATTAACATGAATATCACTTGTGAGAAGGAGAGATTGATTTTTGCAGACTTTGTTAAAAAGATGACAGGATCACCAACGGCTGAAGAACTATTTAAGAGGTGCCATGGATGGTTCAAGAAGTTCAATGTAAATATATAATATATATATATATATATAATGAGGCTTTCTCAAGGAGGAGGGAGTTGATGACAGGGACGTTGAGTAGGGAGGTTAAGAAAAGACTCGTAAAAAGCTTGATATGGAGCATAGCTATGTACGTCGTGGAAACATGGTCGCTGAAGCAGGATGATAGACTTACCTGTAGATTGGAGGTTTTTGAAATGTGGGTGTGGAGAAGATTGGAGAAGGTGAAATGGACCGAAAGGAAAACAAATGAGGAAGTACTAGGGATGGTGGGTGAGGAGAGGGGTTTGTTGGGAGACATCCTATGGAGGCAGGAAAAATGGATGAAAGGCGTATTGAACGGCAGTGGGATGTTGAAGAAGGTAATAGAGGGGAGAATGTTAGGCAAAGGAGGAAAGGGTAGGAACAGGATAGGGATGTTGGACGGGATGAGAGGAGAAAGGAAGTACACAGAGATGAAGAGACACCTGATGTAGATTAGGTTGCTGGATTGTGTTCTGTTTGGAGTCACAACATATTTATTTGATAGTTGTGTCCATCCAAAAACCTACCTTAACTGGGAGATTACCAAATAATATATATCCCCACATATATCATATAATATATACACGTACATACCGGGACTTGAACACCGTATCTTTCGACTTGCCGCGCCGATGCTCTAACCACTTGAGCTATCGAGGAAATGTAATTTACACTGGGATCTGAGTCTTTATGCAACCAAGTGCCCCGATTCTTAGTGGTATGTGCAATGTGTGGCAAGTGCTCTCGGATGAACAAAACGAAACTTGCATGCGGATCTGCCAAGAGTTTCTGAGTGAGTGAGGGTCTGAGGGTGAGGACTGATTGTGAGTGAGGATCCAAATTTTTTGACAATTCCGCACCAGACTTCTTCCTCTTCCTCCACCTAAAATCCATTCTGAAAGGACATTACAACAAGTCATGATGAGGGAGCTTAGAAGAGTTCCAGTCGCAGCCCTCTAGAAGGTGTTAGAGGCGTGGAAAACCCCCTGGCAGTCGTGTGGAAACAAAAGGGTGCTACTTCAAGACTTTTGTGTGAATTTATCTATTCTGGCAATAAATTTTTTTAATCAACTCAGACCTGCTACTTTTGTTACAACCTTGTTGTTACCACCGCTCAAATTGGCTTCTGAGCCCATTTACTTATAAGTTGGATAATGAAATAAATTCTCACCTTAAGTTCAGGGTCAGACACCACTTTAACAGGACCTCCTTCCAATATGCTACCACCAAGAAATATCTGGCCAACTAGTCGTGGGTTGGATGGGTCAGTGACATCATATTGCCTAACATCCCCATGGAGCCAGTTAGAAAAATACAGATATCGATCATCAAGAGACATGATTATGTCGGTCATCATACCTAAAAGTTTAAAAGAAATGAGAAAATGAATATCAATTGATTTCCAGGGGCTTAACAAAATAAAGCACTGAATGACCATGGTAGCTGACATGTAAGCAACAGTACACATTTGAAAACATTGGATAACTATCATATTTGCATTCATGCTTTCAACTTATTTTCATTGGCACATTACATAAGTTCACATACACATTTACCATGATTATTAGTTTCCTAACATCTTTACAATGTCATTGTTCACTCCAGAGTGGCATTCACTTAATAATTGACAAACTTGTCCTAACAAATTCAAAATATTATAAAAAAATTAATTAATTAGGGATTCAAGCCAACAGTACAGTAAGAACTAGCCTTTAACATTAATATGCCAAAAAGAAGGATTTGGCATAAAATTTGAAGTTGAATGAAAGATTCAGATTATGTCAAGTTTTGGATTCAACCCATCCTTAGAAAAAGATGTCAACACACACATAGCTTGTTACCTGAATCTGTATGTCATAAAAAAGGAGTAGATACAGTCAAATTATGAACCACACATTGAAAATAATATTACCTGCCATTTCTGGCATCACCCAACCTTCCACTTTCTTCTTTGGTATCTTTATCACTTGTCTTGCATCCCATGTCCCATCTTCCTTCCGAAAGAATCTAGGAACAATTGATAAGTATTTTATTATTACAAAAATACTTACATTCATGAAAGCTAACATATTGTCGCACATTACATAATCCCATTTACATGATTAGTTGATTGTGGCAGTTATTCTACTTTGTCTTTCAGTAAAAGTATAGATTATTATTTTAGTGATGCTAACAAATTAAAATCTGCATCAACTTTAAAAAAATCAGATTAAAAAATAACTACATCTTTAGTTCTTTCCAAAATCCTCCAAAATGCATTGCAGGGTTAGACAGGATAATTGAATTTTTGTTACATTCTGAAATTTATATAAAATATAAAAAAATGTAAACATAAATACAAAAATAAAACAATGCAGTACCAACCATATCACAGTTATTAACCTGAAGGTTGGTTTGATAGGCGAGGCAAGAGCTCACCTAATACTAAGCCCAATTGTATGTGAAATTTATACATCAGGGTAGGGGGCCAGTTACTTTCTCTGTGTCGCTTATTGCTTCCCGGGAAGATCTGGCACACAAAAACTACATAGCTTGGGTGAAGCTGAGGGTGGCTAGAGACATATCCAGGAATAAAAACCCAGGCCATTTAGTCAGCAATATAATGCTCTACCCACTGGACTACCACATCCCCCAATTGAATACATAAATATGGTACAAGACATAAAAAAATGCACTACAAAAATAAAAATTTATTGTAATTTAGCAATAAAAAAAGTAATACAAACATCATACATAGAAAAAATACATGAAGATACTAAGATGCTATAAGATACTTAGATGTTTGACGCAAGATAACAGTGTACTGGGAATGTATGCTGCGTTTCTAATGCGACAGATGAAGCAATTCAAGAAAAGTAATAGAAGAAGCAAATAACAAAGCTCCACATACAGCAGTAAATATCTATTGTCTGTTAAGAAGGCGGCTATGGTTAGGAAGGCCGGCATAGTTTAGAAGTATCTTAGTCTTAAAGTAGCTATACCTGCCAAGAAAGCGGAAATATGTGAAACATTCTTGTGGAAGGCTGTACTCATTAGATTAAAAGTATGGTAAAACAATTTCAAGAAGAAAAGCCTCCAAATTTATATGATAGAGGTGAATAATCAAAACAAATGGTCAGATAAAATGAAACAGGTAGAAATTCCTGTTCTACACAAGTAGAACAGGAAAAGGCCACATATGGTACTGCATGGAAAAGAAGAACCCAATGAAATGAACTCCCCATGGCATACAATAATAATAGAATTTTGCCAAGGGCACAAGAGAAGGCAAATTGTCTCAATAAGAGGTCCTAGGACCCTGGCATGATCGAAACATTAAAACCATTTGATAATAAAGAGACCTAAACAGGCATGTGAAAAAGAAATGAAGTTGTAAGGGTTTCAATTGACATGCAATAATGGGAGGCTACAGCTAACTGTATGATTAGTAAAATCCAATCACAAAATTAGTCAACCTTTCCAGGTTTGCCCAAATTAATTCCCTGCTTCAAAAACTTGAGATGAAATAATGTTTCCCCTTGTTCACTTTGTAATTTACATCATAATACATACTTAGCTATAACTTGTTTGCTTATATGCTGAAATTTAATGTTTTTCCTGTTTATTCCAGAATGTGGCACAACTTAGACATGTCTTACTCAAAATTTATTTCAGTTTTACGGCAGAAATAGATAAAATATGGTGCTGAAATCTATCATAAAATTCAAAATGCCTCTAAAGAAGATTTTTAATTTAACTATTGTTTTAACTGGGATACATGTAAAGATATATAAAAATAGAATTGAATGATGGTTAGTGCTCCTCAAAAGTTTTTCCACTATTATATGTTGATATCATTACTATTTTCCAGTGAATGGTAGTGGAAAACTAATCGGGAGAAGAAATCATGATTGAAGATGCAATGTGGAGAGTTTACAGAGGAAGGACGATAAGAGTTTACTGTATAGAATGACGAAAGCACTGTTGGAAAGTAAGAAGGGAAAATTCAGGCACACCACTAAAAATATAACATGCATATTATAATTTGAACCAAATATGATTCAAGAAAGATGGAAAGAATCCATAGAGGATCTACAAGTATATGGTAAGGATATAATGTTGGCAAGTTTACACATAAAAGAAGAATATTATTCATATAACTTAGGCCCAGGTATACTGAATGGTGAAATGGGAAGAGCCTTAAGAGAATTGGAATCAAATAAGGTCGTGGGAATAGATAACATCCCCATAGAACTGTTGAAGGGTTTAGGAACATGTAGAATGAGGTATATCTGTGGTAATTCATAACATTTATGAGGAAAGCTTTTGTTTAGAAGACTTCATCTGATCAGTGTTAGTTTCAATCCAAAAAATTAGAAATATGTTAACAATGAGTTTAATTTCACAGATAGCTACAGGGGTAATCAACAGGAGTTACAAGAAACTGCAGGAGATGCTGTGACAGTAACTTTTAAGCAGAGTCATGCTAACTGCATTACAAAGCAACAATTGCAGTGTGAAAATCATTCTTCTTGAACCTGGATCCTTCAATTAGAACTCAGCCAGACATTAGGGGATTCGGGTTTGAATCGCAGTCAAGGTGAATGATTTTTACACTCAACAATTGTTGCATTATAATTAAGAGGTTGGAGAGGAAGGAAAACGATTATTTAGGGAATGATCTGTTGGTTTCTAGGAAGTGGAGAGGTACAATTAGATAGGATAAATTAATATGCTATGGAAGATTATTTATTTTTTATATATTTAATGTCTTTCTTTGGAGGGTAAGATTGAGACTTTATAATCCTTTCTTCCACCTAACCCCTAAATATTATATTAAAGACAATTACAAACACCCAATCCTACATGGAGAGGAATCCACGTAGGTGGGAATCTAACCCACGTTGGGTTGTAGGTGAGGGCATTACTCCACCACCACCAGGACTGGTAAGATAAAGAGTAAATCAGAGGGATATTCGATTTATCTGCAAGCTGTATATGTCCAAAAGTGTTCAGGATACTGGGGCAGAAGGAGTCAGAATGAGCGGTAACAAAGCGATGTCCATTATCACCCCTGCTATTCAAAGTATAAGTGTATGAAATTGTAAAAGAGGTATGGGAAGAACTGAAGACAGGAATTAAAATTGATGAGGAATTTTTAACACCCGTTAGGTTTGTAGATGAGTAAGATTAAGATAGTTAGCCAGCTAAGGAGTTACAATCATTCCTGAGTGCATTTAAAAATCAGTGTGATGGATATGGAATGAGCATCAATATAAACAAGGCAAAAGTTATGAGTTTTCAAGAAAGAAGAGAAGTTAAATATTTAAATAGAAAGATAGCATCCCCATGGAGCTGCTAAAGGGTTGATGAAAATGTAGAATGAGGAATATTTATGTGCCAAGTCAAAAATAGAGCAGGTGAAAGAGTTTACTTATTTTGGCAGAGTTTTGGTCCATGATAATCAAAGAGGTATTGACTTGCAGAAGCAAAATTGCATTAGGCAGAAAAGCTTTCACAATTAGGAAGGAATCAATGAGAGAGATCTTCAGTAAGGAAGTTAAGAAAATACTTGTTTAGAAGTTTGATTTGGAGGACTTTTTGTACACATCAGAAGCTTGATTGTTAAAACAAGATGATAGGCAGAGACTGGATGCATTAGGGATGTGGGTGTGGAGAAGAATGGAAAAAGGTAAAAAGGAGTGGAAAATAAAGCAAATGAAGAGGTACCAGACATGATGAGGGAGGAGAGAACATTGATGAGAGAAATATAAAAGAGGCAGGAAAGGTGAATACAGGGTGTTTTAATTGGGGAATGGGATGTTGGAGATTGTGATAGAGGGGAGAAAGTTAGGCAAGTTAGGTAGTGATAGGCATATTGTAGGGAGATAGAAAGTAAGCAGAATTGAAGAACAATTTAACGTATTGAGGAATGTCAGAATTTCTTACAAGATAAAGCTATGAAACTGAGAGATGGTAATTCTTTGTTTATCCAAAAACCTACCTTGAAAAGGTAGACTATCAATAATGATTATCATTTAAAATTCTACTTCAGAGGAAAATCACCTTCAAATTTCAAGCTAACACTGCTCTTCACTACTATCATAGTGGCCAGAGACTTCTGATGGGTATTGCACCAGGATAACCAAGTCCATTAGTCCCACATAGGTACTACTGCTGAAGCATGCATTAGAAGAAAACAAAGGGACCTCAGAAAAATGACCAACTACATGCTGACCATATGTGCATATCTTTGCCCTACATCACTTTAGCTTATTCTAAGACACTATGGGTGATGTCTCAACAATAACTTTTTACCCAAGTCATCTACTAATATGATTAACATGCCACAATTTCAAAGCATAAAAATCATTCCCCTTGACTGGAATGTTTGTTTGAAGTTGCAAAATAGTGTACAAAGTTTAGGTTATAAAAAGTTATTAAATTGCTTTTGCCCTCAATTTATACTAACATTCCTAAAATGTATATGCCAAATTCATCATACCTTTAATAGTTACTTTACATACTAAGCCCTGGAATGCCTCAGGTAAATGTCAGTACATCTGAACAGTGCAGGAGCAAGAAAATTCCACCTTATTACATGAAGTCAATTGTTGCTTGCATGACTGCTGGAGAAAGAGAGTGGCTATCAGCCCACTGTCATTGAACAGAGGAGCAGGTTCCTTCATGAATGAAAGGAGAAAGTATTTTGAAGAAAAACTAACGTTGACTGGCCCATTGACAGTTTGTTCTTGCACAAAATTGGTGTTATTTGCTTCCATTGTCAAGATGTACAATTGAAGTATAACAGAATTGCATCATTTACATCATGTGCCTAAGCTTGGATGGTAAATCTGGATAGTAAATCTGGATGTACATCCTGTGAATATTTTTTCTTCATTTTCATTACTTTGCTGCAAGTTAGTGCAAAAATCTAGTAGGGGAAATTTACATGGATAAATTGCTACACATCTTAGGAATAACATAAGCTTTTAATAATGATAGGTTCACATAAAAAGGGTAATTCTTTACAGTGGCCATTGTGTATTTAATTACCATATCAATTTACTTTAGCAAAACATCCAGAATCAGAGTACTAAGATAGTACCAATTTTCATTAAAAAGTTTACTTCATCTAGAAGTGCATTTAACAAGTCTGCCTAAATCATTTTATTAGTAACAACACACATGTTATTCACAAGTTTAAAACAAAAAATATACATTAAGGTGAGGCAAAATAAAAACTGAGAAAATATGTTCACATAAATAGAATGTAGCAAAGATGTCCCAATGAAAAGTAAATTCACGTAAACAAACTATATGAAATCACAGCAACTGGCAATAAAATAAACTACACAAGTGGTCTCCGTAACAGCAACATGTGTGTGTACAACATGTAACAGCAACACAAAAACTCCCTGATTATGATTTCTCTCTTAATAAAATGTAGCTTTAATAACTTTTATAATGCCTCTCTATGACATTCCTAAGTTATTTACATACATACATGCTTAAAATTTATATTTTGGAAGCATACATGTATAAACCTTTTGTGCCCAAAGAAGTAAAGCAGGAAATACTGGTATTCTTGCTGCTCCACAGTGCAGGTTTAGCATTCACAAAAGATAAAAAGAAACAAAAACTCACTGATATACCACAGCATTGAGTGCACAGCCAACATAACCATAATCTTTCTTAGGATCATGAGCAAATCGAACTTCCAGAGGTGCAACACCATCTTCCCCCAAGTCTATTGTTTGGAGCAGCTCACGTTTTTTCCAGGACCATATGTTTAAACTGCGGCCATACACACCTGACAAAAGTTACCTTGTTTATATTTAAAATCTAGAATATTCGTGATATTCTAGATATGATATTGTATGTGTAACCTTTTTAATTTAGGTAAAACAAAAACTTAATAGCTAAAATGAAGTATTATGAAATAAAATAAATTAATTAAATTCTAAAAAGTGAACATGGAAACAAGTTTGGGGGTCATTCACTTCAAAAGATAATAAAGCATGTACATAATTTCATAACAAAATGCTGACAATCTATGTAAACTTGTGAGAAATTTCCATGTAGTTTCCAAATGATGATATACGAGGATCTCTTCTAAAGTAAGAATTGTTTGCATACTGATCCCATCGAGTTCATTGATCAGTGACATTTTTAAGGTTGGATGCTCTCTCAAGAGCCCTGGCCCATTGACCTTAGTTTACAATGAGCATGTTATCTTTAAGATCTTCTCGCATCAGATGGGAGTTACCCAGTTGTAGGTTTAACACATACCAATTGTTTCATGATTAGATATTTTCAGTTTCAATTACTACAACATGAAAATAAATGATTACTTTTTCATGTGTTGTCCTTCAGTCATTTTCTAAATGTTGAGACATGTCATTTTTCATTTCTAGTGTCTAATCTAGTCTCTTCAAACTATGCATTGTAAATATTTAGTGTCTTTATGCCATTTTCACTTACATTTTAACTTAATTACTTAATGCCATGAGCCATTTGGCAACCAGATTATATAGGGTAGTTAAACGTTACATGCAGCAAAAGCTAATGTTCTATTTCATTCAATTATAATGCTCACATCAAAACTATAAATTTGAAAATATCTTACCATTTTATATCTAATATCATTTTGGCTAGTAATTAACAAGGTCATACAATCATATTTTTCAGAAATATTCAAATTTATACTGGAGATATCTTAACGAAAAGCTCATATTCCGTTTGTGTCATCGAAAGAGATGCTTTTCACCAGATATGGAATTTGAAAAATATCTGCCAATGCAATATGGTGGATAATTAACTCATTCACTTTTCTTAAATTTCTTCCAATGTATTCTCAGCACATTCTCCCAGGAGATCTTGAAGTCATTCATGAAAGTCATCACATATTGCTACGTGATAATTAAAATGCCATCTCCAATATTCGTTCCAGCAATTCTAAACCGAGTATTATAATAAAAGAAAATGAATCCGTTTGCTCTTGAGTCACACCTCCACGAGCCTAAAGGAATCTCGCTGTAGAACGATATCCAGCAGACAATACAACAGTCCGAATCAACAGTGGCGGAAGAGGAATATTGACATTCTCGGCTAATGGCAACGATGCCAACCCTCTCCCTCCCTGTTCCTGAAATGATGATGAAAGGAGAGCGATGGATGGAAAAACAGTCTCGCACTAAATGACAACAGGAAGAAAAATAATTGAAACGTCTCCTAAAGAAGAACAGAATCAATGCCAACAGGCCTGAAATTCAGAGAGGGTATTCAGGAATATGAGGATTGCTCTAAGGGGTGGAACTCAAAGGAGCGGCCGAGGACAGCCATTGTGTAAGATTTGTAGCTTTAATGGAGCTGTGTCACAGGAAAGCTGAGGCAGAGAGAGAAGTGCGTTTGCTTTGGGTCGAGGCAGGATAAAGGTGGCTGGGTTTTCGAGGGTACGTTTATGATAAAAAGGTCAGGGGGCCGGAGAATCCCTTTTGTCACCCCTAACACGTCAGGGAGGTGTGCCCCAGGCTCTTCCGACCTATGGTTGTGTTTGACCTTCCACAGTAGAATCGCTTGACCTGGGAGAGATGTTTGGATCAGAACACGAAGAAAAAAAATAATATTGAAAAAGCATTCTTTCGATAAGGGCCACGATTCTTTATAAAGCACTATGAAAAATCTATGAATGGACCAAAGACTTGTGTTAAATGGGCTCCAAGAATGCTCATAGATGCACACACACTGAAATCCATGGGTGCTCCTCCCTTATTTTTCAGACGCTACCACAGAGATGTGACCAATTCTTGGATCACATCATGATTGAAGATGATACTAGACTCTCACACTACACACCAGAGAATAAATGACAAGTCTCATTATTGGCATCATCCCCGGCCACACTCCAACAGAACCACAAAAATACAAACAGACACCCTTCAACTCAAAATCATGGCCGTCATTTTTTGGGTTAGGTGAGGCATTCATTCAGTTGACTTCTTACCTCATGGAGAGAAACCATCAATGCAAAAATATATTGTGACATGCTATAAAGGATACAGCATGCTATTTAAAACCACTGCCTACTCACTGGGGGAGTGCATCTACTTCATGACAATGTGCGGACACATGTTTAATGAAAAACACAAGTACACAGGAAAAAATTTATTGGGAAACTTTCAAACATCCTCCCTGTAGTTCTGATCTGAAGATTATTTTACTTCTCTCACTTCAAAAAACTTAAGGAGTTTCTGGGTGGCAAAGGGATGAATAGTGACTATCAATTGAAATCAACAGATGTGGGTTGGTTGCAAGGACTCATACTACACTATGTAAGATACTAATTCAATACATACAATCTTTAATGTTCATCTAAGTTTCGATTTTTTTAAAACTGTGTGCATGGAATGATGTGAATTTCAAATGAATCATTAACAATCATGATTTTGTATTTCAATATACATTTATCTTTCATCATATTTGAACTATTTCGGTTAATGATATTTATTTTTTCTATTTACTCTAATAAATTTTGCATTAAATATCTTCTATGTATTATACAAATGTTTTTCTGTAATTTACATATTATGATCGAGTCCTTTGGTGAAATACACAAACGTTTCTATTACGTCGTGCATGTATACACCACAGGAGCTCCACAGTCACAAAAATGCATTTACTTATAGGGCATCTATATTCAAACATGAAATGATCAAACCATCAGGTGATGAATTTACACTATGCAATGATGCCACCATTCATTGTAAATGAAAACTTGCATGTAACCTGATAAAAATTTGGGGCTTTACCATGAGTGTTGAAGTTGATCTTTGGTATTAAAATAAATTATCAATTAGCAAATTGAAGAGCGAGTCATGCCCGCATATAATACATAAAACTGAACATACGTTTTATTACATGTGTCTCATTGGATATTAAAACCACAGGTATTGCAATTTTCCACTAGATATTTTATTTCGACACTACCGGTTTCGATGTTTTCACATCATCATCAGGTGTGAGCACAAGTGCGTATCTTCTTCACATATATAGTTGCAACAAGGGGTGGGGGGGTTGAAGGAGGGAAAAAAAGGGGGGGGAGAAAGGGGGGAAAAGGAGACAGGGGAATTCCATGAGGGGAAGGTTGAAAGGAGGAGTCAAAGAGGCGGGGAGGAACAGTGGGAAATCCAAGGGGTGGGGGTGGAGGTTTTTGGGGGGGGGGGCAATACTGAGAATTAACAATACGACAACCTAAATATATAAAAAACCTCCACCCCCACCCCTTGGATTTCCCACTGTTCCTCCCCGCCTCTTTGACTCCTCCTTTCAACCTTCCCCTCATGGAATTCCCCTGTCTCCTTTTCCCCCCTTTCTCCCCCCCCTTTTTTCCCCTCCTTCAACCCCCCCACCCCTTGTTGCAACTATATATGTGAAGAAGATACGCACTTGTGCTCACACCTGATGATGATGTGAAAACATCGAAACCGGTAGTGTCGAAATAAAATATCTAGTGGAAAATTGCAATACCTGTGGTTTAATATGTTACGCTTCCACCACATCACGCCTGAGACCTCATCATTCGTCTCATTGGATGTTCTTTACGTCAATAAGGTTCTTTCATTTTTTGAATGGAAAACTATTGAAATATTTTAGATAATAGGAATTTATGCAAAATCCCATAATTATATGCATGTGAAATAACTCAAGATTGGCATTGTTTAAAAATGTTAACTTTTCTGATAATTTTCACTGCTCAGATGACAACAATACCTTTCCTACTATGGATGTACAAAAAATTTGAAATCTTCTTTTGGATTCAGCTTTATGGGTTTCAAAAAATACAAAAAAATTGATTTTAGCTGATATTTCATCCCAAATTGAGACTTTATGACAGTATTAAATAATTACATTGCACTGAAAGTAATTGCATCATATAAACTTACTTTGGTCATATGCATCCTTAGGATCAAATCCAGACTTGAATATACGAGGTGTTCCCCATTCAGTGGAAACCATTACATCAAAATATGGCTGATACCAAAAGTCATAGCCAAACTTAGCAGGTTTGCTCTTTTCAGACCTCCATCGACCTGCAGAGAATAACATGGTCAAATTTTAAAAGATTTCAAAATACCCAAGTACTATTACAACTACTTCTATTATATGCATGAAATAATTAATCAACAAAGCACAATATATGCCACATAGCAATAATGTGATTACAAAAACATTAATTCATAAATATGCACTGTGTTGAAACAGAAAATTCATACATTGAATTGATTGCCAAAATGCATAGATGAAATTATATTATGGATTATTTTATTCAAGAATTTCATATGACATAGTATTGTGGGATCTACCCCCTCACCTTCTCAAAGTGTTTTTGTCGATCGCTTTTCAAAAAATTAAAATTGTTATCTGCTCCTTGAGTATATAGTTATCAACCTATATTGATATTGAAACAGTATAGCGCTGATTTTGAAGTAAACAATACTTGTACAATACCAGACAATTTAATGACTTAAATAAAAAGTCAATTAATTTATCCTTGGCTTGAAACGGTCCAAAGTCAGTGTGTGTAAAATTATATAACAACCTTCCAGTAAGATTTAAAAAGAAGAGCGTATATCAGTCTTCCAGGAAAAGGTCGGTGAATACCTCATTGATTACAGCATCAAAGAATAGTTGAAGCCAAATTTATAATATATTGTTTTTGTAATCTTTGTATTTGGCATGCCCTACACACTTTCCAGCATTATAACTGTGCACTGTCTCTTGGATGAATAAAATACTATTATTATTATGGTATCTTATCACTATTAAGCCCTAAGAAGTTCAACAGTATTAAGATTACAACAAAACAACTGAAAACATTGCTGTTCAACAAAATGGACTAAATGTAGTGTAGCTCAGCAAATACAGGAGAACTTTTGATAGAAGTAATAAGTAACTTTATTTTAAAATGACTTATCTGAGAACACAAGTAGAATTAAAGCTTGATTAATTCACCATAAACAAACTCCAAATTCATTTTTCTGTTGGCTGAGCAACATTTTTGTTTATTTTTAAATGTTTGATTGATTTTAATTTATATCATTTCCTTAGTCTATTTCTTTTGTTTGTCATCCTGCAATTAATTTTTTCAGATGAGTTTTATTACTCTAGTAACACTTTAGCTCTGCTTCAAAGTAACTTCATGTGAACAAAACAAAGTTTTTGAGGTTTTCAAGGGTTAGTTGGGCTAAGTTAAATTTTACAATAGGAAGGGGCAAAAAAGAGCAAATGGAACATTATATATCTTGGGAACTTTTTGCACCAAGACGATCAAAGACTCAGGATGTAAGAGGAAGTATTGCTTTAAGCAAAAAGCCCCTTTACTAGAAGGAGAAACAGGGATGATATCTGACAGGGATGTTGAGTGAGGATGTTAAAAAAAGACTCATTATAACTTTGATATGGCATGTGGTTTTGTATTGATTGGAAACATGGTCACTTATGCAAGATGATATAGGTAGACGTTAGGTTTTTGAGATTAAGGTGAGGAGGATGATGTAAAAAATTAATTAGGCAGAAACGATAACAAATGAAGAAGTACTAGTCATAGTAGAAGAGGATAGATGATAGTGGGAAGAAATCTAAAGACAGCAGGGAAAATGGATACAAAGCATTTTGATTCCAAATGGAATGTTGAAGACTGTAATAGAGGAGAGAACAATAGGCAGATGAGATGGGAGAGAAAAAAATAGACATACTGGATGGAATTAAGGTAGGATACTTGGAAAATTGAAAAAATTAATTGTAGTATAGGGTTGTGCCTTGTTAGGTAAGGGTAAAAAAAGTAAGACTGTTCAGTCTGTATTCATCCAAAACCTAACTTGAACATTAGACTACCAAATAATAGTAGAGCAACTTGGAATAACTACAACAGAATTGCATATTAAAGTCTTTTTATTTGGAGCAAAGCTAGTCCAAACATGTTGATGCTAGTATAATTTTACTATCTTCTTTTCAGGAAACAGTTACACTCCTCCTATCCAGAGTAATCTCCACTAATTAAATCTAGGATATTATTTAGGATAAAAAAACCATAAACACAGTAATCAATCTGAAGGCTGGTTTGGTAGGTGATGGTCGAGTTCTCCTAGTACTAAGCTTGACTGAGTGAAATTCACACATCAGGGTAGGGGGGCCAGTCCCTTTCACTATGTTTCCTAGGAAGATCTAGTACCTGAAAAATCGCATAGTTTGGGTGGAGTTGCAGGTGGCCCAAGAAGCTTGCCCCAAGGAATCAAACCTGAGCCCTTTGGTCAGTAGTCCAATGCTCTGCCCCTGGACTACCACAACCCAAACATCTTTTAGGATATGAGGTGTGTAGCTTCCATGAGAGAGAAAATTTGTACGCTTCCCAATTATGATCAGTGCATTCAGGGTATTCACGAGTACTTGACTTTAATATATTATTCAATAAATGTATTCATTTATTTAAGCAAAAAGTACATTCATTGAAAACTGAAATATCATGCTTCTGTACCCTGTGTAAGAGGTTTTTACCAGATCACCCAGAAAACAATATAGTTTTTCATTTGGTATGTTTTCACATAATAAATTATATTAATACAACACCTTTGACTTCCAGAGTGTGCGCATCAATGAGTAGAAAGTCCCCTTTGCCTTCCTCCTTTTCTGTTCCATCTCCCATTGTTGACAACATGATTTCACCAGTTGGCAAACAGTGTGATGTGTGAGGAGTTGACATACCCCATGCATGCATTTCAGAGGGTTCAATCACCTAAAAATAATTTGAATTGTAATGAAACAAACAATAAGATTCAAGAGAGGAAATCACCGAGGAAAGAGAAGAAAATTTCATATTAAATTTGTTTAAAAAGAAAATTTGTATTCAATACATTGAGTGTATTGAATTCACATAAATGAAAGACCTTTAAAATAAATTAACCGCAGATTAATGACCAGGTGCATTGTCATAAAGAAGAACACGTTTTTTATGGGCCAATCATGGACATGTTTTTGCAACTTGGTTTCCACGGTCCAATAATGATGCAGAGCTGTAATAGCTTGGGCCTTATCCAAAGTCAATGAAGACTATTCCCAGTGACTTCAATTAAAATCATTTGCTTCCCAGCTGAGACAATTCTTCACTTTCTTTGGTTCAGACTCTTCACTTACAATCCATTACATGGACTGTTCCTCATCTCCAAGCATTCGCTAGAGCATCAATTTTTCATTCACAGTGATGAAATGGCACCTAAACTGCAATAGATATCGCTGAAACAGCTGTGAAGCAGCTTTGGAACTTGCCAAATGATTTTGTTTTGGGTCAAATGTGAGCATTTTGTAACACCCAATTAAACACTCAAGATGCTTACAGCATTAGCAATCTCAAGTACATGCACTCTTCTATAATCAATAACCATATCATGGATTTTACTTAAGATTTCTGGAGCAGTGACCTCAATGGTCACTGCTCCAGAAATCAACGGTCAAAGGTCAACAGAACATTCAGTGATACTTGTACACATACAAGTATGTCCATTCCCAAAATTTCAAAACCACTTATAAAGCATTCTAATCGAAGATGGGGATTCACCATGAAATTAATCAACTCATAAATTATTTTCAAACACTTTGATTGTGGCAAACACTCAAATCAATCCAAGTGAACACTAAACAAAGAGTGATAGACTGATCTGTTGGAACTTGGTGTGCGTTCATTTAAGAGATGACTGAGAACTAATTAGATAGCTCCTAGTAACTAAAAATGAGTTCTATTTGTACCAATGAACTTTGATATAGATTGTACTTTTCTATAGCACCTAAACTTAATCACTGAAGAAGGATGATTGCCACAGACTTGAGGCTTTTCAAATATGGATGAAGAAAAGGTAAAATGGATAGAAAGGAAAACTAAGAAAGAAGTACTAGGAATCATAGAGGATAGGGGATTGTTGGGAGAAATTCACAACATTGGTTACACAAGAGCTATCACATTACATGAGCATTACTGTGAATGTGAGAAGCCCAATCCATATCCATTGAGATAACTGTTTTGAATAATTTACACGATTGCCTCACCTTACACAATCTTGGTGCTTTTGGATCATGAGACATATCCACTATGTATACTCTGTCACTATTAAGACAGGGCAACACCATTTTATCCCTGGTTTTGTTCTCATCATCATTACAACTACTGCAAACATTCCACCCACTGTGATGTACCTCATCTCCAGGATATTTCATATAAGTTCGGTGAATGACCTAATAATATAAAATAAACACAGTGAAACAAAGTTAGGTAGCTGAAATGCTCTATGAACAGTTAAAGTGAATATATATTGAGTAGAATAACGGGTATGATCACGGAAGGTAGCATATCACAATGAGTGAATTGCACAATTCTGATAAACCTAAAGTTTAATTTTTAAAACCTGCCATTGTAACATGGTAAATGAACACTAATGCGAAATATGCAGTGAGCCATGCATACAAATTCGCTGACTTACTATCAGTTTGACATATGCGATTTTATAAAAGTGTCTTGCAGCAGCCTTGATGGTGTTTACCAGCTGGACAATCATTATGGTGCCTTCTCAATAAATTATGTACCATATCATGAAGCACGGTAATATCTCTGTGCTCTTCAGCAGCTAGTGGGGCCAGTGTTATTTTAATAACCACATAAAATATTTACCCTTGCTCGAGTAAGGGTAAGGATTTCATGTGGTTGTTACAATGCAATTGCCTTTCACTTTGGAATTCTTTATACCAGAAATACTAAATTATTCCATATTAAATACTGTCGTAGACACAGTTTATTCCATTCACCTATGATCAGGCTGCTTCGTTTATGTTAACTTAGTTAAAATGTTGATTTACATTATGATATTTAAACCAACTTAAGAAGAAACGTGCAGATCTTTGGGTGAAAATTCTCAATAATGCATTATAAATTAACTTGAATAATACAATTACAATAATTAGATGTTCCTCGTAGATTTTTTTATTTTAGATGTATTTCTAGAATTCTTTTATTAGGGGTTACTCAATTTTTCTAATCATAACACAAACCTTACAGTAAGTTGGGCTATCCACATCTATATCAATTGTCGCAAGATAATCCCCTTTTTTTCTACCTTCAGAATCAGGCTGAATGCAAGGAATGTAAAGAATTTTTTCTCGAGGTCCTTTCATGGCAGCAAGGGGACTCGAGAACCCAGGACCTCTTTGACAGCATGCTTTAAAGAAAATAGGCGAATACGAAAAGACCAAATAAGATCACAGTTATTTTTTCAATTGGGCGATTGAACTAAATACTAATTATTCGGCCCAATTAAGATTATATATAGGGTAATTTTATCCTCCACTGTATGATGAAGTATTTTTTAAGTTTAAAAAATGAAACCCGAGTTCCACTGACCTTTTCCTGCAGGAGACATGGTAATCGAATATTTGCCAAAAATTTATCTTTGACCCGTCGATTGATGAATGGGGACACGAATTAAACTTCGTCTTGCGACACAATGCACCCAAATCACGCAATTATCAATCTCACTAAAAAAATACGTCTAACTTCGATAAGCGGAATTTGATTGGGAAGTGTCTAGAGCAGGGCCACCAACGTGATTGTATATTTTATGGTGTCACTCATAAGTGAAGAAAAAATGACATTAATACAACTACATTTCTAGTGTCTGCGAAACATTTTCTAAGATACTAGCCAATTTGAATGTATATTTCTCCTTCTAAATATTTCTTAAAGAGGAGTCTTCGTTAGGGCGGCAATTCCAAGTTTGAAATTTTGTGATGCGCAATATGAAAGAGAATTTCACGAATTCGTAACCTTGCTCCTAATACGGGGTTGCAAAAATTTCGTTTTACAATAATATATATTTCATTAGCCTGACATTTTTTCTGTGGCATTGAAAATATTTGCGTCTTCGGCAACTTACTTGCTGCACTTTTTTGCATTTTAACTATGCAAATGGTTCGTAGCTGTTTTTGTCTATTAGCTGATCAATATTAGTTCCCCCATTATATTGAAAAATCTTTGAGTATGGTAAACTTTTTTCAACATATAATCAATGATTCATATCCCTAGTGATAAATGAAATACATTTGTAAATATCTTAAAATATAGGAGTCCGGAAGAATAGGCATTGCTCATCAAAACTAATATTTTAGATACATTAATAGACGCAATAGTCTGGAGGTTGCCAGTGTCCCATCAAGATTTTCCGGAATATTTTAGGAACTCTCAAAATTGTACATTTTCATGGCGAAGGATTGTTCACTTTAAAAATAAATAACAATACTCGCCAGTAGTAGGAAATTTAAGAGTAAATACAGAACGGGAAAATGAATGGCTATAAAAATAGAGTTAACAATCATATAAACACTAAATGTCATTATAAAAATTATAAAATATTCATGAACGATATGTACGAAAAGAAAGAACGCTGTGTGGCGAAGCATTCTAACAAGTTGTTGTGATGGAGTCACGTGGTATACATGATGTTGCGAGTGGCAGCTAGAACGATGGAGGGGCGTGTATACCTAAGAGAGAGTGGCGTAAATGAATTGGCTGTAGTTTTTCATAGTAACAGAGTAAGTGCATACCATTTAAGGTTTTGTTTTGGGTTCATATAAATTTTTAAAAGACAATTTTCAAGGGTGCTTAGAGGTTATATCATGTATCCATTGCATAATAGCTAACAGGTAAAGGAACATTCGTAGCCTGTTGAAACCAACAGTTTTTTAACGCTTTTGAGCGAAATTAATTACATGGGTATACTATTTAAAACATTTTTAATATTATCCAATGTAAATTGCCATTTGCATCAATTTCGAAGTTTTTTGTTAAAGTGAAAGCTGTGTATAACCCACACACTGACGACCATAAGGTTCAAATGTATGGCATACTAACTCTTTAGCTAAAACACGAGCGCAATGCTTAACAGGAAGAAAATCCATATTTATACTAATTGATGGTAGATTTTGGCCAGATTTATTTTGTTTTTTTTTCACCATAACCTGTTTCAGCATGGTTTCATCACAATACAAAAAAATGTACACCAATTTTGTTTGTATAAACGATATGGAAAAATGTTATTTACATTACATAGGTATATTTGACAAATTATATTTTAGACTCTTCTTACTGCACAAAATTCATCCAGAAAGTTTAAAGGTTTAATGAGCAAGTATGCTTTAAAGTTTGCGCTTGAAAATATTTGAAGTTTATGCCTTCAACTCGGAAGGAGGCATGTTGAAAGTTTTGGCTCCTTGGTGGTACGGTCCCTCACCACTCAAATCTTGCCTCAGTATGCCTGTTAATTTTAGTACGTGTACCTTGATTATGGATAGATGATGCCAGATTACTTTTCCTACAATCGTGAGTTCATGGCAGACTTCGAATGTTGACATACTTATTTGTACTTAATCCAGTGGCTGACCTTTTCTTAGACCTTAGTTTCTTAGACCTTAATATTTCAGTTGAAAACGAACTATAATCATTATGTAAATAAAATAGCCTATTTGTGAGTACTTTTTGCATTTTTGTGGCGTTTCATTGCCCAGGGATGTTATTATATTTATATAACTATATCTTAATGAATTATTCCCTTCACGGTTTTGTTTCCTTTGCGCTGATTCAAAGTAATAGAATCTGAATATTTGCAGAGATACCTTCCTCTGAAAATAGGGTTGTTTTGGGTCCCCTAGGTGTTGAAAGTTCTTCGTAATTGTTGGCATTTGCTTTTGAATTTAAGCAGTTATTTGTATCTGGCAGGATGATACCCAACATACGATGGTGGTTACTAGTTATTGATTGAAAACATCCAAAATATACGGTTTTAGGTGTTTGCAAAATAGAAATTTAGCTTAAAATACGCAGTGAATAACTCTCAACTCGTTCACATTATTGATCACATCATCATCAATGTAGTGTTCCCAGTGTAGTTTAGAATCAGTCCAGTTTAACAGAAAATTTTCAATAATTCTATTGTTTAATAGTGCAAGCATCCATGGTAAAATGACAATGTTTGCCTAAATTTTAAATTTATGCGTTTTCAACACATTTTAAAATAATTTATTAGATCCAAGGCAAGGCATAAATGACTCAATTGTTTCTCAGATATTAATTAACATTTTTTGTTCGCCAAAATTATGTAATATTCGGTTGTAAGAAAACTAACATAGGTTTTTGGATGTATCAATCATACTTGAATATTTCCATGAACTTTTTCGATTTTTATTTTTTATTGCTTCACAAATTGTGCTTGATGTAGCCTATATTTTTCGGGAGGAATTAAATATCTAAAATTAGACTTTGTTACTGACTTTGTATTCACAAAATATACTTAATAGAGAATTATAATATAAAAATTTTAAACATATATATTCCGATGATGCAGAAAATTGCAAATTATTTTCTTGCACAAGTATAAATATTGTAAAGGCTGCTTTATCCTCCATAAAACCATATTTCAAATACTTCCTTGAAAATTTCGGATGGCCACTTCCGATTTTCTTAAATTTTTAGAAAGTGATTTCAAATTGAACCCTCTCATTATTTTACATTGCCGTGCAACTCTGCTGAATGAGCAGTTCTCATTATGTGTAATTTTCATAATGAGCAAAATAAATTGTGACTTTGTTAACAATCAAGATTTTGCAATATGGAAGTCCCGGATTGTACACTGGCTGCATCAGTCTTGTTTACCATTCATTCCTTAGGACCTTAGTGTTGCTTTTGAACACATTTTTTCCAAAATTATGTTCAAACATATTTGTGATTTCTTGTGAGAAAAGTTAAATGTCTCTTGTCAAAAGGACCCCAAAGAAAAATCCACAAGAAAATAGCCTTGTGAAAATAAAAATAACCTTAAAAATGTAATATAAAATCATTGAAAGGTGAGAACAAGGTGTGAGGGTGGTTTACCGGTATCTCTCCATTACTCCAGTCTATGGTCCAGAAGATTATTTTCAAATTTAAGAAGCTCTACAATAAAGTGCACTTCAAGCGTTTTCAGAGGTGGCTGAAGGGACAAATTTCACTCTCAGAGAAAATTGGAAATATCACTTCCACATCGTTAGTTGCATCAAGGTAATAGGAAACGGATTACTAACGGAACCCTCGCTTCTGCTTGGGAGAACTTTTGGTCAGAGAGTGTTGTTGTATATGACAGTGAGCGGTGTGAGATAGATCATGTGGAACCTGTAGTCAAGGAAATTGTGTATTTGGCCAAGATCTTGGGACTGGAGGTGAATAGCAATGAAATCTTGTAACCTTGTGGAAGAGTGCAGCTAAGATCTGACCACCCAAGAGCATATGGAATTGTGAATCATAGGTAAAAGTTGAGTAGTCAGAGAAGGAGGTAACAGCAAAGTAACTATCTTCTGGTGTGATAAGAGAAGCTCTGAAAATTGGAATTCAGTTGCATCTTGCATTGAGAAGGATCACCCTAATAAATCAGTGGCTATGGAGGCTACAGATTTATTTAATGACAATGCTGTTTCACATTTTCATGAAATTTCAAAGTGTTGACAAAATTAAATGCCTCTACACAGCTTTCTAGAAAAAAATGAGTTTTGTCATTGAATTAACAAAAAGTTAAATATGAAGATTTGTTTAGAATTTTGTTGGTATGTAAACATTAAAATATTTTACATTAATTTATATGGGATAAATTGTTTACCTAATCACCGTTTAATGGTACATATAACATTCTGGAACAAATTATGCTGCTTATGGTAGGTTCCACTGTCATATACTTTTTCTATTTTTTACAGTTGAGCTATGTTGGGCAGGATTGCCAGAGGATCCCACCAATGTTTCATATGCTCTATGGACCACAAGTTTACTGTCTTGATCTCAGCTTTAATGCCCTTGAATCCTTATGGGGTTTGGCAGAATTCCCAAATTTGGAAGAACTTGTACTTGACAATAACCTACTGAATGATTCCATACATTTTCCAAGACTCAATAAACTACATACGCTATCACTTAACAAAAATAAGGTATGTCAAAAATATTAATGTGGAGTATTTTCTTTCATGCACAAATGTATAAACGAAGATAATGAAGGTAATTTTTGGAGTAAAGCCAAAAGATTACATTTAAAAAGCTTTGCTGCACATTCATGGTTGTGGATAAGAAGATTCTGTGTCAGTCAGCATCTGAATGCATTATCCATGGAAACTAATGGGAGGAGAATTAGTAGGCCACATTTATTTTAACAGTAGTTATACAATGTTCAAACATTACATGATAAAATTGTAACACTCTGCCAAAGACTAACTCCAAAACATTTGTGTGACATTATTTCACTGACATTATAACACGGATGTATGCACGCTCTCGCTCATTCACTCAGGTGTGCTCGAAAACTAGGACCTTTGTGATTCACAAATTCATACACGTTCAGGGTTTACCAGGATTCCTCCTATGCTAGGGACCCGCCAATCACACAAATAACAAAATGGAAAATAAGGGACTTTGGTAAACAAACAATCACTCAGGTGTATCAGACCTTTGTGAATCACACGTACTCACTCATTCAGGGTTTACAATTCCTCCTATGTCCAGGACCTGTCAATCACACAAACAAAATTAAGGAACTAAAATCACGGGTAGGCAAGTGCCTAGAGAAAACCTGCTTCACATCCATGTTATAATTTTATATTAATGTGTGTGATTGACGGGTCAATGGCATAGGAGGGATCCTTGTAAATCCTGACTGAGTGAGTGTGTGAAATTTACAAAGTTCTAACACACCCAAGTGACTGTGTATTAACATAAGTCGTTTCTGTTTCACTACATCCTTTTATAATTTTTATTTATTTGTGTGTTTGACGGGTCACTGACATAGGAGGGATCCTTGTAAACCCTGAGTGTGTGTGTGAATGTGATTCACGAGAGTGACAGTTATTTCTTAACACTTCCTAGTGATCAAGTGGTTGTAAGTTTGTTTTATTATTTATTATTTTTATTATTTATTTTGGCTTTAGTGTGTGATTGAGGTATATGTGGGTCACTGTTTCTCAAACACACCCAAGTAACCTAGTGTGCATTCCCTATTTCTCCCCTTACTTGTAATTTTTTTCTTCTTTTTCTTTTTTCTTATCACTTAGTGCCAATCAAGTTCACAGTCTTGGCATTTTTTTTACAATGCATTCTGTTATTTATTTTCCAATCTGCCAATTTATTTTTGTCAATTTACAAAACTTCATGGCTTCACTCATGCTCAACTTTCCTGCAGATGATGCTGTCATCTGCAAAAAGTCTAATTTGAGAATTAATTTGGTTTGGGAAGTCATTTTATCAGAATTACTGTTCAGTTTAGTGCATCCCTTTCATGGTTGAAGCACATGTTTATAGGTCAATTATTTAAACAAGCTAACCTACTGTGCACCATCACCAAATAATGTGGAATCTTAAATCACTATGGAAACTTGGTATTGCTTCTACACACAGTTTTGTGCTTATTCATTTACTTTTTAATGGACTAACCCTTTAAAAATTGCATTTGGTACTAGTAAAGACTTGTAAACTCTTATAAAATATTATTCAAAAAAGAAAAATAGAGCTTTCAATAACTAAATTTTGGGGTTTAGAATCAGAAGTATAAATAATAAATCCACTTTATGATTCTCAAAAGTATATGCAAAGAGTCGCTGATATTATAAGTTCCATTATGTGATTCTACATGCTAGTTCAATTTGCCTAACATATTAATGTATTGAGCAGGTAGAAGAGTTTACGTATCTCGGAAGTGTTTTTGACCAACATGGTCAACATAGTAGGGAGGCAAGGAGATGAATTGCACTAGGCAAAGAGGCTTTCACAAGGAGGAGGGAGTTGATGATAGAGATGTTAAGTAAGGATAGTTAGAAAAGACTCGTCAAAATATTGATATGGAGAGCAGTTATGTACAGCGCTGAAACATGGTCACTGAAGCAGGAGGATAGGCATAGATTGGAGGTATTTGAAATGTGGGTGTGGAGAAAAATGGAGAAGGTGAAATGGACCAAAAGAAAAACAAATGAGGAAGTACTAGGTATTGTGGGTGAGGATAGGGGTTTGTTGGGGGAAATATTCTGGAGGCAGGAAAAATGGATGAAGGGCATATTGATTGGCAGTAAGATGGTGAAGACTAATAGAGGGGAGAATGTTTGGCAAATAAGGAAAGGGCAGTAAGAGAATAAGAAATGAAGAGGGACCTGATATAGAATGGGTTGCTGGATTGTGTTTTGTTAGGAGTCAAAAAATATTTATTTGGTGGTGGTGTCCATCCAAAAACCTACCTTAACCAGTAGATTACCTTATAATAATATCATAATTAATGTATTGATAAAATAGCATTTTGATTTTACTGGCCAAATGCGAAAGGTTCATTAAGAATTTTTTAAAAGGTCATTAATGTTGCAACTGATTCTTTTGAAATCTAGTCTTTCAGTTCGATGTGTTTTGAAATTGAAGTTTTATTGTACGATTCAACTAACTATCAAACATATAGTGTTACTATAATATGTTATACATAATTGGGTCTCTGTCAGAAGACCACCCATTCAGTTTTACTGTCGCCATTTTGTGAGATAGCAATAAATATAGCGAGGAATGAACGCGGAGAGAAAGCAATTGAATTCTGCAGGAGACAGGGGTTAGTCATCACCAACACATGGTTTAGACACCACAAAAGGCGTAGGTATACATGGAAAATGCCAGGTGACTCAGAGAGGTATCAGTTAGATTATATTATGGTTAGGCACAGGTTTAGGAACAGTGTGATAAATTCGCACAGTTTCCCAGGAGCGGATGCGGACTCTGACCACAATTTAGTTGTTATGAAATGTAATGTTCGTTTCAAGAAGATAAGGCAAGGGCGGCGGGTTAAAAAATGGAATTTAGAAGCAGTAAATGAATTAACGAAGAAGGAGTATCAGGAGGCTGTAGAGAAAATGATGGATGACGGTAAAGAACTGAGTGCTATCGAAGAAAAATGGGAATGTATCAAGAAAGGGATATTGGAAGCCGCTAAAGACACTATAGGAACCGTTAACAGGAAAAGGATAAGGAAACCATGGGTAACGGATGAGATGATTGCAAAGATGGACGAGAGAAGAAGATGGAAAAATGTAAACACAGAGTTAGGCAAAATGAAGTACAAAGAGTTAAACAATAAATTGAGAAGGGCCACAAATAAAGCAAAAGAAGAATGGTGGAAAACGCAATGCGAGGATATGGAAAGTCTACAGAAGAAGGGTGAAATTGGTGCTCTATACAGCAAGGTTAAGTTATTATCGGGAAGTAAGAAGGCAAGATCTGTGCTAACAGTTAAAGATAAATGGGGTAAGATAATAGGATGAACCAGGAAAAATCCAAAAGAGATGGAAGGAATATATAGAAACACTGTATGGTAAAGAACTTAGGCCGACAAGGTTAGACATAGAAAAGGAACATGAGGTAGAAGAAGATAGCTTAGGTCCAGGCATACTCGACGATGAAATAGAAAGGACATTAAAGGAGATGAAAGCAAATAAGGCTGTGGGGGTGGACAATATTCCTGTAGAAATGTTAAAATGGTTAGGGAAAGGTGGGAAGAAGGCCATATATGGACTGATTCGTAGTATCTATGAGGAAGGAATCTGGCCGGAAGATTTTGTGAGATCGGTGTTAGTTCCTATTCCAAAAAAGGCAAAGGCTTCGTCATGTGAGGATTACAGAACAATAAGTTTGATATCCCACGCAGCTAAAGTTATTCTCAGGATCATCAACAAAAGGATAGAGAGTAAGGCAAATGATTACTTAGGGGATGATCAGTTTGGGTTCAGGAAAGGAAGAGGTACGCGTGATGCCATTGCAGTAATGAGATCACTAGTCGAGAGGAATATAGAATACAATCAGGACGTTTTTGCCTGTTTTGTAGATTTCGAAAAAGCGTTTGATAGAGTGAATTGGGAAAAATTAATGCGTGTATTGCAGAAAATAGGAATGGATTGGAGGGACAGGAGACTGATCCGCAACCTGTACATGTCTCAGACTGCTCAGGTGCGAGTGGGGAACGGAGAGTCCGGATGGGCAGTGTTAGGAAGAGGTGTAAGGCAGGGTTGCCCATTGTCACCGGTACTGTTCAACGTATATGGAGAGGAAATGATTAAAGAGGCATGGGAAGAACTGGAGGTAGGAATGAAAGTCGGAGGGGAATTCGTAAAATCGGTTAGGTTTGCTGATGACCAAGCATTAGTTGCTCAGTCAGCCAAGGGGTTGCAAGCATTGTTGAGTGAATTGGAGGTTCAGTGCGATAAATATGGGATGAGAATCAATATTAATAAAACAAAGGTTATGCGATTTTCTAGAAAGAAAAAGGCTAAGCTAAATATTAAAATAGGCGGGGAAAGAATAGAGCAGGTAGAGCAGTTTACATATTTCGGAAGTGTTTTGGACCAACACGGTCAAAGTGGTAGGGACGTAAGGAGAAGAATTGCGCTAGGCAAGGAGGCTTTCTCAAAGAGGAGGGAGTTGATGACGGGGACGTTGAGTAGGGATGTTAAGACAAGACTCGTAAAAACTCTGATATGGAGCGTAGCTATGTACGGCGCGGAAACGTGGTCGCTGAAGCAGGAGGATAGACGTAGATTGGAGGCTTTTGAAATGTGGGTATGGAGAAGAATGGAGAAGGTGAAATGGACCGAAAGGAAAACAAATGAGGAAGTACTAGAAATGATGGGGGAGGAGAGGGGTTTGTTGAGAGAAATCCTATGGAGGCAGGAAAAATGGATGAAAGGCGTATTGAGCGGTAGTGGAATGTTGAAGAGGGTAATAGAGGGGAGAATGTTGGGCAAGGGTGGTAAGGGTAGGAACAGGATAGGGATGTTGGATGGGATGAAGGGAGGAAAGAAGTACACCGAGATGAAGAGGGACCTGATATAGATTGGTTTGCTAGGTGGGGAGTCACAAAATGTTTATTTGATAGTTGTGTCCATCCAAAACCTACCTTAACCGGTAGATTACCTAATATATAATAAATATAGATTTGGAATTTCTGATAGAGTTAATTTCATTATAAATAAAATGTGTTGAAAATAATTTTTACAATTACAAGCACCATGTTATAACTAGTAATTATTTGTACTTGTACATTTACTTTGCCCTAAGGGTCAATGAAAAATTTTTTTTTACAATTAGCTTTTTTTTCTCAGATCACCAACTTAGATCTTCTCCTTACTAAGGCAGCCAACCATTTTCCTAAACTTACCTATTTGAGTTTGCTGGGTAACGTTGCTTGCCCTAATCAATTATCTGATAGTGAAAAAGATGAAGAAGATTATAGACGCTACAGGTAAGTAAACTTCCTTTACCATGGTTATAAAAAACCCTTACTACTACTATGGTTACTAAAATTACTACTATGGTTACTATGGCTACTAAAATTATGTCAACAACCATGTTTTTGTATAGATGATAGAAACAGCAATTCCACAATTAATGATTATTGCTGATCATCGTTTTGTCACTGTGTGGCATCATCATACCATGGTGAAATTATGTTGGGAAATATTAATTGTGGAATGGCTGTATTTCTATTGTCTATAGAATGGAGAAATTCCACTGAGCTACAGTGAAAATAATGTCATTAACTATGTTTTTTTGGTGGAGGTGAACAAATAGATATATATATATATAAAAAATATCATGTAAGATAAAAAATATCATGTAATGATAATATTTGGAAATAGAAGTAAAGTTAGCAAATAGTTGATACTGCAATACATATCCCAATTTTGGTTCTGAAACTAAAAAGTGACAAAATTGATACAATTACTCCATGAAATTATGAATTTCGTAGGTTGGATGATATCATGCTCACAGAACTTTTGTGTATGACATGACATAAGTGTGTCAAGGTGGTCACAGATCTTAGAAGTAATGGAAAAATCTTTTGAGTTGAAAGTCTGAAAAATCTGAAGTAAATGCTTGAAATCCTTGAAAATAAATAATTGTTTCTGCTCCACTGATTGTGTTGAATATCAAAATCTACTGCTGAAGACATCTTGCTAACCACATGTAACATGTCTTTTTTTTGTTCCTGGTTGATCTGCAAACTGTGATATCCAGTTATGTACTAAAGGCAGTGGATAAATCAAAAATAGCTTACATTTTATGCAGCCCCATCATTTTTGTCTCATCATACTCACTGTTTGCCCATGCGGTGTCCTCTAAAACATTGTTTCATTCCTTTTACCAATGTAGTACCAATTGTATTGCAGTTGTGGATATTATTTCAAAGGTGAAATTACCAAAAAAGATCCACGCTTTGTCGAAAAAGCTTGGCATTCTTCCAAAATATGTCATTGGTAGCTGCATCCTTAATCAGTAAAATATTTTTGGGCACCTTAAATACTATATCTTCAGCATAATCAATTAGGAAAAATGGAGGCAAACGTAACCACATGGGGGTAATTTTCAAAGAAAATAAAGAATATGAAGATATTGGAAGTTGAATTATATATAAGTTCTCAGAATACAAAACTTGGGGAAAATAAAAAAATGCATTTGTGTACATTTATTACTTGTTTATATTTATGAAATGTTTCATTGTAAATGCTTAGTATTGGAAGTCATCTTTGGTCAAATTAAAATTTCTTATGACTGATGTGTTCATTCAGTTTTTATAACCTGTTATCAGTTGCTTCCTTTGGTATCTTAGGTAAGGGAGGTTTAAAAAAAATATTAAGTGATGACTGAGCCTGTCATTTCCTTAACAGCTTACTAAACTGATCAATGACATTTTCATTGAAGATGTTGTTGACTCTAGAATCAATTTCGATCCACTGTTAGTAAGTTCTTCTAATTTGCCATGGTGCTGCAAGATTTTTTATATCACATTTCAATTGAGGATTTTTGTTGCTACCATCTGACTCTCAATTGTTTCTGAAATTTTCCCACTTACATTTCAGCAGCCCCTTTCTCAGTACTAGTATTTTCTTCATTTGTAACAATATTATGGATGATGACTTTGTTTTTGGATAATGTTTTTGTTTTAACTCCCCAAACCATCCTTTACTAGCTTTACCTCTTTGCTTACATGTATGTCTTTCCTATGGGTAGTTGATGGTGCACTCTGTGTATCTTTGTAAATAGCTTGAAATTTAAACTGTTCATATTTTGTTATACTCTCTTTCTTGCAAATATATAATGTGTTCATCATTCATTTGATATGTATAAAGTAACAACTACCCTTACACTTGAGGACATTTAGTAAAGATCTTGGATATATGGTACAGTATGCGAGTTCAACAGCAATGCTTGAAGTGTGCATTGGGAAATACATTTGATTGGTATGGCATAATGCTAGCTTTTATTATTATTGTATAAACATCATTGCAATTAGGCATTTGTCCTGGTGGCAATGTGCACATTTAAACACATTGTACTTCATGTTTGTTTGCAGTAAGGAGTTTTTGATATGCTGCATCAGAAAAAAATCTTAGTTTGTATCTTTAAAAGTTCATTTGTTGAATTAAATCAAGCTACCTTTGTAATAGTAGTTTTCATGTTTTGATGCCATATGAAATTTCTGAGATGCTTGCCATAACTCTCCTTTGCAATAGAGATTATTTCAGCAAAATGAAGATATATGTTTGTGATAACCATTGTGGTGTGCATACCAAACAAATTAGTGTTTCTTTGGTGCTCTTAATTTTTTCTTTTATTTTTATAGGTATTATGTTCTTCACCACCTTCCTGGGCTGCAATTTCTTGATTCTTCACGCGTTTCTCTTGAAGAACGCTTGGAGGCTGAGAGAAGAGGACATTTCATGAAGGTGGTTCGACCTAATAAAAAGGTAATTTTAGTAATTGATCACACAAGGAAGACTAAGAGACATGTACATAGGACAAATTAAGAAAGACGTAAAACAGAAAAGGTATCAGGGATTGAGGGAATTGACATTAAATAGGGGCAAATGGAGGGCTGCAATAAACCAATCCTAGGATTGAAATACTGATGATAATGATTAATTTTTTCATGTTAATAAGACACATATAGCAAGATCTAAGTTTCACATCACCAGATTTTTAAGTTTTCCTGTTAAAATTTCCAGAGTGAATTTTAGAGGATGAGTACAATAGAAGAAAGAATGGAATATCTCAAACAAGAGATAAAGTCAGTAGTGAATGAAATAATAGGAATGGTAAACCTAAGAAGGGTTGGGAAACAATGGATTACGGAGACAATGATTAGGGAGATGGATGGCAGAAGGAACTTAAAGAACATGAACTTAGAATTAGAGAGAAGAAAGTGCAATGAACTGAACAATTAACTGAGGTGAGGAATTAGTTGGGCAAAAGAAACATGCAGGAAAAAGCAGTGCGAGGACAGAGTTAACATACATGTGTTTGTGGCAAATTTTTTACGGTGAAATGACATTTTGTTTGGCAAATATATCATGCAATGTCATCAATTTGTGTTGTTTTACAATATGTGATTAATGGTTGGAAACACTCAATGGGTTACCTCTGAGATCGACACGAAACAATTTCATTTAAGAAAAAGTAAATTGTGTTTTGAAAGTTGTCAAAATCACTTCTGAGTGTCTAGTATAGCCAACATAACTTGAGTTTAGTGCTGAACTGTGTAAGCCACAAGTGTAAATAATTTATGAAGTACCCATGCAAGTGTGATTATTGTTTCAAAAATAAAATGTCTTCAAATACAAACACAATCATTAAGAATTTTATTTAAATATTAGGGTGTTAAGTTGAGGCTCACCATTTTATCAGTAATGCACACATTCATGGGTGGAATGAAATAATTCATTGATTGATAACACAGGCCAACAGTGTTTTTGGTGCCCGAGCTTTTAATGTTGATTTAAAGAACAATTGGGGTGGTGAATCCAATTATGACACTAGTTTTTTCCTATCAGCTATAGTTTTCAAGATATAGATATGTTGTTACTTATGTAAAAAAATCTTCTACATGATGATATGGGAATATTATATTAATAACACAGGCCAACAGTGGTTTTGGTGCTGGAGCTTTTAATGCTGATTTAAAGAACAATTGGGGTGCTGAATCCAACTATGACACTAGTTTTTTTCCTATCAGCTATAGTTTTCAAGATATAGATATGTTGTTACTTATGTAAAAAAATCTTCTACATGATGATATGGGAATATTATATTAATAACACAGGCCAACAGTGGTTTTGGTGCCGGAGCTTTTAATGCTGATTTAAAGAACAATTGGGGTGCTGAATCCAATTATGACACTAGTTTTTTCCTATCAGCTATAGTTTTCAAGATATAGATATGTTGTTACTTATGTAAAAAATTCTTCTACATGATGATATGGGACTATTATATTAATAATTATCTCATTGGCCTACAATATAGAAATATACATAAAACTTATTGACAGTTTATTGAAAATAAAAGGAACACCGCAGAGTGGTTATAAATTAGTATACTTATAGATTTATTTAACTTTGAAAATTATTTTCCAGAATATATCAAATATTAAAACAACTAATCGTAAGATGTGCCATATCTAAAAAAGTAGAGCTGTTAAATAAAAACAGATTTCATATTTGGATTCAGCTCTACAAATATAGTTAAAATCATCACAAAGATTCCCGGCACCAAAAATAAATTTTTTTTGTAGGCCTGTGTAACCAATACTTTGGAAATGCAAAGAAATGAGGCAGTTCCTTGTTTTTCCGGTTTTCCTTGGCTTTTGCCATTCTTCAAAAATGTAAAAACTTAGTTTTAAGGGTTTTGCTAGTTTAATCTTTGCTAAAACTACTCATTTTCCTCTTCCATCCCCGGAAACTGAAGGTAGGCAAGCTGATTTTGGATGGTTAGAAAGATGCTCATAAATTATAACTAAACATAAATTCAATGACAGATATTGTATTTATTTTATAAATTTACAGATGTCATCAGATGAAGAAGACCAAACAGGTTTTACCCCATATACTCCTCTGCCTTCATCAAGACGAGGTGCCGGAGAACACAAAGGTATAATTCAATATTATCTAAGAAAAAATTCTTTTTTTGACATTTAGATGCTCACTTTGTATATATTTTTCAGGTGCATATGGTAAATGCCGTTATCGATATTCTGGAAAACATTCTGAAGGAAACAGATTCATTGCAAACAGTGACTTATAAAATAAATGAATCATTGACGTCAGTATTTTATTAAAACTGTAAACGAAAGGTACTTTTATATAGGCATTTACATATAATGAAGAGTTATTCTTAGAGGAATCTATTTAATGTGTAATTGTGCAGTGTTGATTGTACTAAAAACTACATTTTTACTGTTGTTATATAGATATACAAATCCCCTATTGTGATTTGATACTTTTATAACAAAATTTTAACTGATTTTTTAGAATATATGTAAATAAATTTCCTAGTCCATTTTACAAATGCATTGTTGACCTTATTTGAGATTTATTATAGTATATACATAATATTTGAATGCACTTGCATGCAAAGTGTTGTTTTCTGAAGTAATTCTTTTATATCTGTGAGAATATATATATATATATATATATATATATATATATATATATATATATATATATATATATATATTCTATCTTCTTCAAACTTAGCCCTCCTTTCCCCTCCCCACCCACGAACTCCTCATTTCTATATCCTTCCGAAGATTCACAGGCCGGGTAATCCCGGTCGACCGATTTTATCCTCCCGTCACTCCCCAACAGAAAGAATCTCGGCATTTGTAGACCACTTCTCCAGGCGATTGTCCAGGCCCTACCATCATTCACTAAAGATTCCTACCATTTCTTGGATAGGTTAAAATCTATCTCCCTCCCTCCAGATGCCAAGATCATTATGGCCACTATAGATGCCACATCCCTGTACACATCCATTCCCCACTCAGAAGGTCTCTCTGCCCTCCAACACTACCTCTCCCAACGCCCTGAGCCACACATCCCCAGCACAGATTTTCTTCTCAGCCTTTCCGAGTTCATCCTCACCCACAATTCCTTCTCCTTTTACGATAAATTCTTCCTTCAAATCAAGGATTGTGCCATGGGTAGCAGGTTCAGCCCGTCCTATGCAAACCTCTTTCTTGGCCTCGCGGAGAATAAATTCCTGTCAAAACAACCCCTGAAACTGCTATTGTGGCTCAGATATATTGATGATATTTTCCTTCTCTGGCCACATGGTCCTGATTCCCAGAAAACTTTCATTTCCAACCTCAATGCTTCGACCTCTATCTTCTTCACGTCTACGGTTTCCTCCTCCCAATTCACCTTCCTAGAAGTAAACATATCATTTACGACCATAAATTTCACACGTCTGTACAAATAAAACCCACAAATAAACAACAGTACCTACATTTCAACAGTTGTCACCCATCTCACACCAAACGCTCCATTCCTAATTCCCTGTCCACAAGGGGACACAGAATTTGCAATGACCCTGACTCCCTAGACAATTTCCTCTCAAATTTACACCATTCCCTCCTCAAACGAGGTTATCCTAAATCCCTCCTGAATAAGAGGATCCAAAGACATGCTTACACTCCCAGACCTTCCACCACCGCAAAAAACCACCCTCTTTCAATTTGTACCACGTATCTCCCTGGCCTAGAATCTCTGCGTTCTATCCTAAAAGACCTCTACCCTATCCTCAAAAACCACAATTCCACCACCAACCTTTTCCCCAAATGCCCCTCTTGTCACTTTCAAACGCCCCGTTCCAAAATCACTCCCAGACCCTGCAATAAACCTAGATGCAAAACATGTCCTATTTGCCAAACCGGAATCCCATCCCTCTCCCACCCGCTCTTTAACTCTCTCCCTCCAATTCCCTACTTCTCGTGTACCTCCAGCAATGTTGTATACCTACTCAAGTGCCAACTTTGCCCTGCCTTTTATATTGGACAGTGTACCACACCCCTTAATACTAGAATTAATAATCATCGAGCCTCATGTAACAATTCCTCCCTTATTGGTATGCTCCCAATCCCCAAACATGCCTCCGAACACAACACTCCCTTTGACCAATGCTTTAAAGTATCCTATCCATTTTAGCATCCCTCCCACCCTCAGACCCTGCACTGAAACTCAAAACACGAGAGCTAGCTTTCATCTGGTTCTTGAATTCCTGGAATCGCCCAGGTATCAGTATTAGACACTAATTGCCCCCTTTATACACATAATTTCATCCCCCTCTGCCCCCAACAACTTTCATATCATCCCCACCTATTTAAAAATTCCCACGCCTAACACTACCCCTCCAAACCCCTCTCCTCGAATACCTTTTCCCCCCATCTCCTTCCATCCACTGCTTCCGGGCCCTCCTCTGCCTCAGTTCTGTTCCTAACTCCTCTTGAGAAAGGTGGGTGCACCACAGAAAATTTGAGACCCAGTTAGTCCCTCCAAACACATACTAGTACATGGACCAGCTACATGTCTCTCTCAGAGAATGTGGGTACCCTGAAAAACTGCTCAATAGGAAAATTCTTAAACTGTCAACCCAATACACTCCTCTCCCCAAACCAAACTGCCCAAAATGCCCTAACCTTATCACCACTTTCTTCCCCGGAACCCACAAAATTAAACATATATTCCGTGAACTCTTCCCAATTATTAACAATAGTCAATCCACATCACATTTATTCCCACATTGTCCCTCCGTTTCATTTAAACGCCCATCAAACTTGCGAGACATTTTCAAGTCAACAAAACCACCTACGAGCACCCCTGTCTCTTCCCCGCCCCTGTTTGCACCATGCAACCGCCCTCGCTGTAAATGCTGCCATCTCCTAAGACCTTCCATGTCCCTTATTCAAACTCCCAACCCATAGCCACCTGCACCTCTAAAAACATTATATATCACCTCTCCTGTAAATTCTGCCCTGCCTTTTACGTGGGTGAATGCATGACCACCCTTTCCCTCCGAATGAATAACCACCGCTATTCCACCAAATCTCCCACCTTCCTTAATTATCCCATCCCTATTCGCACTGCTTCCCACAACCAGTCTTTTGATGACTGCTTCTCTGTTTCGGTGATTGAAACCCTTCCCAATTCCGCTAGTAGCATAGCGGTGAGAACTCGCAAGATGACACATTTCTGGGTGCTCCAGTCTTTTAAACCCCCCGGGCTGAACCCCAAGCCCACTGATTTCATCCAATGCTACCTACATTTCCCCTCCCCCACCTTGTCCTCTTCCTATTGGTCCCTTACCTCTCCTCCCCTCACCCTTCTCCTGCACATGTCCTCTCCGCTCTTCCCTGACAACGCCATTCTGATGACGACGGCGGGGCCGTCAAAACAACACATACTGTGAGTGTCCTTCATTTATTTTTCTGTGCGCTGAATATTTTGTATCCGTGTGTTTGTGTGTGTATATACATATATATGTGTATATATGGTCACGGTAGTCTAGTGGGCAGACCATTGGACTACTGACCGGAGGGTCCCGGGTTCGATTCCCGGACAAGGCACTTTGGGCACCTGCAGCTCCATTTTTTGGGTACCAGATCTTCCTGGGAAACCATAACCGGCACAGGGAAAGGAACTGGCCCCCCTACCCTGATGTGTGAATATTCACATGCCATCGGGCTTAGTACATGGGTGAGCTCTACCATCACCTACTAAACCGACCTTCGGGTTGATTACTGTGTTTATGGTTTTATATGTATATTATTATATATTATGTATTATATTATTATTATATATTATATTATATGTATGTAATATATATATTATTATATATAAATAAAATTATCATTGCTTTAAGAAAGCTAATTCACTGAAGCTATTATACTATTTCTTGTATAATTATATGTGATGTGTACTGTTGGTTGAATTTGGCCAAAGACCCTCTGGTAGTGCTTATGGGTTGTATCAGAATCCATCTACGTTGTGCTGGCATATTTATTATTCCATGCAGTGCACAATAATTGAATGAGCATAATGAATAAAAGGAATGAATTTATAAATTTTGATAAACTTTATTGATAAGAGAATACTTTGTAGCCTAGCTACGTACGTATATTAATGAGTCTTGTTATTACATTTAGTGGTTGTATACTAGAAAATGTTATTTTTTCTGGCAGGTGTATAGTACCATTAATGCTCCATATTACTAATTGGCTGTATATTATTATGAATCCTACGTGTATATAGCAGGGCATCTGGTATTTGCATATGTATATAAATCTGTAAAAAAAGTTATTGTTAATTAGCTAATGTCACTTTGCATATTTCATTATATTTTTGTCATTCATTCTATGCTTTTCAGTCAAAAAATGTTTTGGTTTTTGCTGGCTTCTGTTGTGATTGTAGAATTGATCACCACTAATAAGATAATGGAAATCAAGTATATAATAATCAAGGACTAGACTATTTTATGATGAGTTCTTACTCTATTACATTTGTTAGATTTTGACTAATTTCTTGACGAATAATCAAAATTAATATGTTGTTAGTAGTTTTAGTTTTTATGGGAGGCTACCAACAGCTAAGGTCATTAGCACCATTAGGGTAGATGGGAAAGGAAGGTTGGAGAGAAACCCTGCATCAGCATTTCCTTGCATTCCTTCCCGGCATTAGCCTTCTCTTGTCGTTGGGGTCAGCAGTTTAATATCTCATCGAACGGATGTCGTACTCCCTCAAAGTGTTCTACAGAAAGTAGGGAACTCGAGTAGGGATTGGGATACCACTGAAAAATATTTGTTGTCTCCAGGATTTGAACCCGGGCCCTCTCAGTGGGAAGCCTGTACATTAGCCACCGTACCATCTCGATCCTCTTAATGTATTGGTTTTCTGCCAGGTCTGATAATGCGACCTATGTTTTTCTACATGCACTTGCGCTAGTGTTTTTTATCACTTCTTCAGTCCAATTGTTCACTCCATTCACAGTATCAAAAGTTAGAATTACTGCATTTGCAGTAACCTTTGAGAGTGAGAGACTCTCACTTCAACTCGTGTTGGTGTGACAATTTACCTATAGTACACTGAAGAGGGCTACTTTTTGGCTGAAATACGCGTATCCATATGCCAACTAATTTCAATTGTAAACTGTTTAGAAAGGTAAACTGTTTATGGCTATTGGAGTTTATTCAATTATTCAATACTATTAGCCGTAAGAGCTCAATTCATTCATTACTGCCTAAATTTGAGAAGTTTTTTCTATAAAGAACCTTGTAAATCATAGGTTCACCCTAATTGGAGGGATTAAAAAAATGGAGGGATAAACTATCATTAATATTAGCGCTTAGAAGCTTTACCATGATTATATGATATATCCATTTAGATGATAATGTAATTACAGAGGCTAAAAGCAAAGTATTACATCACTCTTGATCTATAGTAACTGAACTAGAAAAAACTGAATTTTGAACTTAATAGTAGTAGCATTTGAGATTTTTGTGCCATTACAAGGTGATCAGGCTATGTCGAATCCAAAAATTTACATCATTACAGATGTTTGAAAACGTGGTATTAGAAACATCATTCTTGATCGACTAGACTGGTATTTGTCTGACCCATGGCTCCAGGATGCACAGCGTGTATAGAAAAGAAAATGTAATTTCATGCATATACGTGGTAGGCCTGAAAAGTTTCTATACTTATTGATGGAATTATTCATCATGTAAAGTAGGCATTAAGGTGAGAGTTTCATTCTGTGATACTCATTTCTGTGATGGGTTGTATGCTAGTGCTATGCAGGGAATATGGAAGACTGAAGAGAAACCTAGTATCCTGGACGACTGTAGTACAAAGAAGAATGTTTGGTGAATATTCATCCATTTATTGTGAAATATTGAAGAGTTGTCCTCATATATCCATGTTCTGCATAAAATGTCATTAAATGTTGTATTCAGTGCAAGAGATAAGGATCTTGGGTTCAGCAAGCAGTCATGTTGAAGTGTATTTGATATCACTGGAATTGATGATTGAGTAATCCTTGTGCTCACTCAGTTATGTTGAGGATGCATTACTTTTAACTTACAAAACAATGTCATTTGGAGGCATTGTATTTTGGAAGTCCCAATAATAGGTTAATCTGTGTTTTTTTACATATCTTGTTATATTGATTTTAAACCTTGCAGAAGTTATAATAAATTGGAGATATTGTCATCACTTAACAAAGGTATTTAAAATAACACATTTTGTTGCCCTTTCAAAAAGGGAAGGAATCCTAATCCTTTGTGTCTTGGATTTTAGACCCTAAGCATACAAGCAAACTGTAATACACTTTAAGGAACTAAATCCAGAACTTTGAGTCAGAAATGAGGTTGCCTTTGGATTGGTCCCAGCATGATTATTTGTGTTTTGTCCTGTAACGAATAAAAAACCTTTTGACTCATAAACCTTTATGAAGGAAAAATGGACTTCCATGCCCTGAAAATGCAGCTTAATATCTATTTTAGAATAAAATGATTATATCAAGATGAAAATGTTTTGTTGGTAAATGGCACATCTCATACGTATTTAAAAAATTGACATTATAATAGTAGATGGAAAAATGCTTGACTGTCTTCATTTAACTGTGTTTAAATTACACTATTTATTTACTTACTAATATATGTTTAGCTTATTCATGGAATGAGTGCAGCCCATCTAAATAATAAAGATGTAAATGTTATTACTTGTTAAGTGCTGTTAATTAAATCTTGTATCCAGTGCATCAATGAAGCACTCTCTTAAAAGTTTAGATATTTTATTTGTTGATTGTTGCTACACAGTTAATTGCCACATCCTTTGTAACATTAATAAAACATATGTTGGAAGGTCATTACGTGAATGATGGGGGACCACTAATTCTGTACATTTCTTGGTTTTAGTTCACTTCTGATTGTCGTGAAATATCTTCATAGAATGTCAATTGTATGACTTAAACCTGTTGGATGTTGATGTTTTGATAAAAGCATGATACTATAAGCCTGTGTTATATCTTTATGAATATGGTTTTTTAATAAATATTTTTGACTTAAATGCCAATCGTATTTTATGTGGGATTTCTGCAAATGTACTTTTTTCATTTTTGAGCAAAATTTGCCGTTAGGTACTTAAGGTGAGGTACTTTAATTTTGAAGTTGGTCCAAGAAGATATATTTCATTTGTTTTGAGGCATTGTTATGCTGAGAAAGAAAGTACTTGGTTCTTCCATGTACATTAAATTACAAACGGCTGAGGTTTTGACTTAAAAAGTCATCATCAACGTTAGGTGATGTGACTGACAGCTGAGGTCATTTGCACAATTAGGGTTGGATGGGGAAGGGTGGAGAGAAAGCCAATATTGCCATTAGGCTCTTAACGAAAGGGGTCCACAGCTTGACATCCTATTTGACAAATGGCATACTCATCTCCACAAATCACCTTAAGTAGGGGTCGGGATACCATGAAAGATTGTCGAATTCCTGATGGTCAGCTATCATGTGGATTTTACCAACATGGTTATAATTCTCAAAACTATAATAAACACTAAATGCAGTGATTTTTTGACAGTGTATACACAAAGTCTTGCAAAAATATTTGTTTTCTATTCATGAAATAGCAATGTGAGACTTGCACATCAAACCTATGACAGAAAACAAATTACCTATGAAAAGTGGCAGATAACAGTACTTCATTTTCATTTGCCACCATCCCAATCCCCAACACACTTGAAAATATTTTTTTTAGATCCAAACCAGAGAACAGGAACAGTTGAGTACATACTCAATTGTTCCTTAGGCATTAATGAAAATATTTTTTTCACAATAGTTACGAAATATTAGGTTCTCAATTCTAAAATACTAGTCCAATATTTTTTGGAATTATCAATCATTCCTTAATAGCTTACATATTTGGGTGCCATTCACCGCGCAAATTTAAGTTTGCTACTGTTAAAATCACATACAAATTAAAAACGGATATTCTGATGATGTAGAGCATCACAGAACGATCCATTTCTGCACCATTCAAAATATTGTAACGGCTGCCTTATTTTCCTTAAAATCCCGTGTTTCAAATACATTAAGCATTAACACATTAAGAAATCTTGATTTCATACTTGAACACATTTACATTATTGACGTTTTTCAATTAAACAACTTTGCTTTTCCACATATAATTTTATTCTCACGACCCAGGTTTCGTTACAGTATAACATCATCAGGTAAAAATGTAAGTTCAGTTCAGTATATATGTTTTTATTCCCGTAAAGATTAGTAATACAAGAAATACATAAATTATTATCGAAACATAATACAATACGGAAACCCCGTTTTAGGATTAGCTCCTCTTCGAGGTGGAAAGTAACAAGGATAGGAAAGAATGCAGGTAGTCAGTTTCAGTTAAGTTTATAAGTTTTTATTTGCCATAAATTTTACAGTAAAAATATAATATACAATACAAAATATTTTGGTGATAGCAAATACCCGTTATAGGCCGAAGCCTCTTCAGGTATGAGAAAAGACTATTTATTGGATGGCTTTGAGACGCGGTTGTGACTGACTGACTGATGCTTCAGCACTGCGCCGTTTGGCGCATTTTACACCGATACCCAGCTATGCTGATAAACGGTTGTGTGATATAAGTGGCCTAAGGGCGAAATTAAGCTAACGAGTATACTATTTGGTGATTATTAGGATTCATTTAGACTTGTTTTTGCACGTTTGTATTTAAAATGGGGATTATCAGAATAGTCCCATAAAGGTTCTATGAGAGGGTTACCAGTATTTCCTATTGCTTGCTGAAATGACAGGGCTAGGTCTCTTAGATAGGTTGGTAGGTTTGGTATTTTGAGGTCCTGTTAGGCAAGCACAGTATATATACATACCTCTGGGCGGAGGGGAAGAGGAGGGAAGTAGGAAAGAAAGAAAAGATTGGTTGAGGTAGGAAAAGGGGGCGTAAAAGCCTATGCTTTGAGGCGGAGAAGGAGGATTGGTAATATTGACAAATTAGCCGGCTGGGAGGAGGGGGTCAATACAATGTTGCAAAAAGCCCGCCTGACGTCAGATTAGTTGGCAAAGGATTAGGGGAATGATTATTGTGAACGGGGAGAACGGCACTTAGTTAGGTGACTCAGTAGCGGGCTGGGAGGAGTCGCTACATTGTTGAAAAAGGTTTACTTGGTTTCAGGTTAGTTGGCAGGGTGTGAGGGAAAAAACAATAATGGGTAATTGTGAAAGGTAATTTACGGGTGTGAAGGGTAATTTAATTGAAAAACGTCAATTTGAAGATTTTCCACCAAGTTACGCCAGAAACTGTTTTACATCTACGTTATTTTACACTACAGTGTAACCTCATTTAATTAGTAACTTTCAAAAGTAGTCATCTGCGTAAAAAGTCAAAGCATCTTTAAAAATTGTAAAACAAATTATTAGTTTATCGTGAAAAAGAAATGACTCGCTTAAACGAGCTTCGCTTCGCAATACGGTTGACAGAGTCCGGAATGTTCGCATGCTGCATCAGTCTTGTTTATTACTCGTTTTGCTAGGATTTTGTGATGATTGTTGTGGTTACACATTTTTGTGTGTTCAAGTATATTATTAGAGATTTTTTTGCAACGTTTAATAGCTCTTGCTAAAATGTCCCCGAAGAAAACTCCACAAGAAAACAGCCGTAAGAGAGTAAAACTAACCTCGCAAATGAAACGTGAAATCATTGAAAGTCGAGAACAAGGTTTGAGCGTGGCAGATTTAGCCCGCAAATACAATCGGTCTTCATCAACCATTAGCACTCTCCTGAAGAACAAGGACAAGATTATGGAGGTAGATGCTTCTAAGGGAGTGACGAGAATATCTAAGCAAAGGTTAGGTATTCTCAATGATGTTGAAAGGTTGCTTATCGTATGGATAAACAAAAAGCAATTGCAAGGTGACACTATTAACGAGAACATAATTTGTGAGAAGGCAAAAGTGATTTTCGCTGACCTCGTTAAGATGACGCCAGGATCATCAAAGGCCGAAGAAAAAGTCTTTAAGGGAAGTCGTGGGTGGTTCGAGAAGTTTAAGAAAAGAACTGGCATCTACAGCTTTGTGAGGAATGGTGAAGTGGAAAGACCCCGCACAAAGTCGGCTGAGAACTTCATCGAAGACTTCAAGAAGCTAATAGTCTTTGAAGGTTATCTGCCGCAGCAGGTATTTAATTGTGGCGAGACTGGTCTCTACTGGAAAAAGATGCCTAAGCGAACTTATAAAACAGCAGAGGAGAATGCGTTGCCCGGCATCGAGCCAATGAGAGACCGTCTTACGCTGCTATTCTGTGCCAATGCAAGCGGCGATTTGAAACTTAAACCACTGCTTGTTTGCCATGCAGAAACTCTAAGAGCCTTCAAGAAGTGTAATATCCAGAAGAGCGGCCTAAATGTGATGTGGAGGTCCAACAACAGGACTTTGGTAACGCGTGACCTTTTTACTGATTGGATCAATGGAGTATTTGGCCCTTCTGTGAAAAAATATTTGCTAGATATCAATATGCCACTCCATGTGTTGCTTGTTTTGAAAAACGCTCCGACCCATCCTCCAGACCTACAAAATGACCTACTTGAAGAATTTAAATTCATCAAGATCCAGTTTCTGCCTCCCAGCATCTCCCCGTCACTCCAGCCTATGGACCAGGAGGTCATTGCTAGCTTTAAGAAGCTCTACATTAAAGCACTCTTTGAACATTGTCTGGAGGTGACCGAAGGGACCAATCTCACTCTCAGAGAATTTTGGATGTATCACTTCCACATTGTTGGCTGCCTGAAGTTAATTGAAAAGGCATGGGAAGGGGTTACCAATAGGACCCTCATATCAGCTTGGAAGAACCGTTGGCCAGAGAGTGTTTTATGTGATGATGAGTGGTGTGACACAGTATCCGAGGAGCCTGTAGTCAACGAAATTGTGCATTTGGCCAAGATCTTTGGACTGGAGATAGGTAGCAGGGATATCCATGACCTTATTGAAGAGGAGAGTCAGGAACTGACCACCGAAGAACTTATGGAATTGCATTCTGAATCACAGGTAGAAGTAGTGGAATCAGAGGAGGAGGCAACAGGAAAGCAGCAATCTTCTCGTGAAATAAGAGAAATGCTGAATGCATGGGAAGCTGTTGCATCATACATTGACAGGCATCATCCTAATAAGGCAGTGGCTATGTGTGCTATAAATGTCTTTAATGATAATGCTGTGTCGCATTTTCGAGAAATTTTGAAGCATTGGCAAAAATTAAATGTCTCCAGACAGCTTTCCAGCGAACAGGAATTAAGTATGTATCATAAATATTAAACTAATTAATGTTTTTTAATATTATCTGATAACAAATTTGAATTTCAGGTTGGTATGTATAATTTTCTTTGATAAACTGATATGCATACATTTTTTTATGTTGGCATGGAATGCATTATATTATTTTACATTAATTTAAAATCTAGGAAACTTGAGCACTATAGCATCATAAAATAACAAATTAAAGGAAAACTCATGTAGCCGTAATAAGTTAGCACCAATTGTCCCAATAGTGGGACAAGCGGTGCTTATGTCCATAGGAGTTTTCCTTTAATTTGTTAGATGGCATTAATTTGTGTACGAAAATTGTTTTCCTTCATGTAAATTGAATGAAAATTGTTTCACATTACATGTAAGCTTCTCTAAAGAATTTTCTCTTTACTTTTCACTTTAATACAATTTTGAAATTTCTTTCAGTTGATCTATGTTGGGAAGAATTACCTGAGGATCCCACCAATGTTCCATATGCTGTATGGACCACAAGTTCACTGTCTTGACCTAAGCTTCCTTGTAGCCTTATGGACTTTGAAAGGATATCCAAATTTAGAATAATTTGTACTATAACCTACTGAATTGACAATAACCTACTGAACTCTCGATGAACCTGATCATGCTGGACAGTTGGATAAGCCCTATGTTTATGGTTAGAGAGTAAAATGGGTTGGTTTTTGTTCAAGTATTTAGGCTCAATATATCAAACATGTATCATTTTATATGCATACTATGAATCCTGGTTTATGTGAATCCTGAGGGATGGAGAGAAGTTTGTTAAAAGAAAATTTGTTTTCGCATATTTGTTACAAAAATGCTAGTACAAAACTTTTGTATCATAATTCATATGTATTTACAATGCAACAATAATTACATTCAAATTTTTAAAGGACATGTGATTAAAAATTGTCAAAGTTTAATTCATAACTGTATTTATAATGCATTATCAAAATGGTTCCTATGGTCCATAGATCTGGTGTGAGTAATGAGAATCGCATCTGGTAGGGTTACCCATGACAGATAGATCAAAGGTTAGTAACCAGATGAAAGGTAGTCTTTGCAGCATCTGTTCCTCAGGTGGCTGCAAAGGCATCTGCCTCAATGGGGAAGCCATTGAGTGATGGATGGTGTCATGTTTTAACCCATTGGCTTACAAAGACAGCAATTCATGGTCCGGTCAAAACTGATTCTTGTGTACGAATAAAATTTACACCTTCAGGTTTTACTGCATTGAATTGTTAATGTCTAACGTTAATGCGTTAATTTTAAATGAGCCTGTAATTTTTCACAGACTTTATTTTACAGTGCAATTCATTTGTTTCACCAACTTGTGGCATCATCAGGTACAAGTTACACATACAACTGTTGAATAAATATCCTTTGGACAGAGGAGAGGGGGGGGATGTTGAAGTTAGGGGGGTTGTAAGGAGGAGAATTGCACTAGGTGAAGAGGCTTTCACAAGGGGGGAGTTGATGACAGAGACATTGAGTAAAAATGTTAAGAAAAGGTTTGTTAAAACTTGATATGGTGGATAATTATGTACAGCACAGAAACTTGGTAATTGAAGCTGGATGATAGGAGTAGATTGGGGACTTTTGAAATGTGGGTGTGGAGAAGGTGAAGTGGACAGAAAGGAAAACAAATGAGGAAGTGCTAGGTATGGTGGGTGAGGGAAGGGTATTGTTGGGAGAATCATAAGGAGGCTGGAAAAATGGATTCAGATTGGCAGTGACAAATTTAACACTTGACAGAGGGGAGAATGTTGGGCAAACAAGAAAGGGGCAGGGATAGGATAGGGATGTTGGACAGAATGAAGGAAGTATACAGAAATGAAGAGAGCTTGTTTTAGAGGAGGATATTGTGTTTTGTTAGGAAAGACAAGAGAATATTTGGTTGGGTTGCCCATGCAAAACCTACTTTAACAGGTTGATTACCTGTAATAAATAATTATTCTATGCATCAACCAATTATCAAACACAAAGGGTTACTATATGCTATACATTATTGGAGTGAGAACTGCCAGAACACCACTGATTCAATTTACAAGTGATATTTTTGAGAAATAGGAAAAATGTGGTTTTGGGATTTCTTATAGAATAAATTAAGTTATTAATAGAATTTTTAAATGTCATTTTTAGAATTACAAGAACATGTTGTCATGAGTAATTCTTTGTACTCATGCATACACTTTGCCCTGATGGTTAATGCAAATTTTATGTTTAAAATTAGCACTTGTTTCTCATTTCACAAACTTTTTGCTACTAGTTTAGTTAAAGCTAGCATCTTGAACCATTACAATATGCACCTACCCTGTTGCTTTTAGCAGTAGTAATTTATTAAATTGGAGTGTATTTATTTTAGATTTTGTACGAGGTCTCAGGAAAAACATATACAAAAAAATACCAATAGTTTTACTGAGAGAGAAAAAAAAACCAGAGAAACTTTTAAATAGAAATACATTGGTAATCTTGTGAACATGATTTGTCCTTGTCCATGCTTTGGATCTCAAAATCAATATTCCAATGTAAACAAGTGTTATGACTTCATCTACAGTGAAAAAACTGTGAAACTCCCACATGACCCCACCAAAAAATTCCAAGAATAGTTAAAAAGCTTTTAAAAACCAACCCAAAAATCCTTAAAACAAAGCGAAACATACAAAGCAACAGTGATTGACCGGTAAGCTCTCAGATTTTTTTGACCTTCCAAAAATTCATAAAAAATATTCCAATTAGGCTGGCGTATCCCCCGCCACCAGGAAAGTGGCAACCCTTTTGAGCTCCCTGTTCAGAGAGTTTACAAAGTTCCAACCAAAGTTAGGAGTGAAAAATTCAAGTGATTTTTCTGTCCAGCTCTCCATGAAGCCAAGCTCTCCATAAGCCAAATGGGGAGATCATTAAGGTCAAGAGCAGAGGAACATAAATGCTGTTTTAGGAAATGTTTAGTCCCTAGCTCCAAGTGCAGTCTTAAGTCGCCAAAGTGTCTGTGGGAAGAAAATTATGGGAGCAATTTGAACTCAGAACTGCTAGACCAAATGGACAAAGGAATGCGGATGGACAAGTGGGAAGAGCTGGAAATCGGAAGGAATTTGAAAAAGGTTAACTTAGTCAAAGAGTTATTGCTTGAACATCTATCCCAAATCCGGGAAGCATCACTTTCCTTCACAAAAAGATCTAACTAACCAAAAGTTATGAACACTTATGGTTCTTTTCGACATAATTATCCTGATGAATAATGCATTTGTGGTGCCTGTGGACGAGCTTTAAAATACCCTCTTCATAAAATGCTGCCGCTAATGAATTTAAATGAGTCTCGAAGCTCCTCTTTGGTTTGGAAGCGCTGCCCTCCTAGCCACTTCTTCAGTTCTGGGAAAAGATGGAAGTCACTCTGGTGACGAATGAAGTTATAGGTGAATGAAGTGCTAGGTCAGCACTTTATAGCGGGTGATCGAAAATGTCCCATTGAAATTGCTTAAGGAGCCGTTGGGTTGCACCAACACTTTGAGGAAGGGAGTCGTCATGGATCAGAACAATTCCAAAAGTCGGCTTGCCTCTGCTTTTGTTTTGAATGACTCTCCGCGAAAGTTGTAATGCTTCTTAATAAACAGCTGCATTAACCGTTGCCCCCGGCTGCATGAACTCAACAATCAACATACGGTAGTGTCACGCTCAAACAGTCACTGCATCTAACAGACAAGGTTTATATGATGCAGTGGCAGAGCGATTGTTGGGTGAGATTCTCTGGTACTTACTAGGCACACCACTCGCCTGTCTAGCGTTAATGCCGTGAGATAAAAAAATCAAACAAAACTTCAACAATCGAAATACATAACTAAAAGTGATAAAATAATTTTTTAATGTTCACTTGTCTTTTTAAATGGCCCATCGGCGGTTGAAATAGTAACGCCCTCGTGCATTTATATATGCTTAGGTTCTTTATCCTTAAGTTTTTCATGTTTATCAGGGAGTAATCATTACTATATTTCCTCACTTGCTTCATTCCATCAAGCATTGACGGCTATCCTATTTAACTATTCGTTCCTTAATATACTATATATTCCCACAGTTTTTAACATCCCAGTGCCAATCAAAGTGTTCTTCATTCATCTTTCCTGATTCCTTTGGAATGTTCCCAACCGTTTTAACGATATTTATTTAGACATATAAAAATAATACATCACCAAGCAACCTCACCACAATGACGGCTACCTGTAACCAACGATTCAGAAACCCATTATAAGTAATTATATGGATAACCAATGATGCCCAAGGCCTACGATGCCAACCCAGTAACTGATAGTTAGTTTCGTAGAGAAAGTAATGACGAATATTATGCTGCGTCCAAACCGAAAATTTAAATGAATATCATTACTGTTTTAGTACAGTGCAGTACAAGTAATGACATCTAGCGCATCTGGTCGTCATATTCTACGACAAAATACAGTTGGATGCGCAATTTAATTCGACCCGTTACCGATAGCGTTCTATTACACAATACTTCATAACACTTGATTGGGACTGACAGGATAAGTTGTTCTGAAGAGCTGTTTTCTGTGTGGATAAGAAGATAAGACGTAAAAAATTAAGTCTTGTGAAATACGAATGGCAACAGCTTAATTCTGCCCTATCTTCCATAAAATTTAAGCATTCGGTTGATCACTGCGAAGGCACGACGCTAATACAACAGGTGGAATTTTCGTAAGAATAAGGACTTAAGTCATGTCCACTACAAAGATTGCCGTGGTATGTGTTAATTAATTTTCACGTAAGCGAAATGCAAAGATATTTTGTCAGTATTTCATAATTTTCACTTATCCCTAGGTTACCGGTGGTAACAAAGGTATTGGATACGCAATCGTCAAGGGTCTTTGTGAGAAATTCGATGGCATAGTTTATTTGACATCCAGGGATGAAACTAGAGGAAAGGCGTCCGTGTCTGAGCTAAATAAGGTAATTTTCATTTGTAAAATTTATCGAACATCTTTTTTGAATCTTATAAAAATTATGCTATTGTTAATTAATATTATTTCAGTTAGGATTTAAGCCATTATTCCACGTTCTGGATATTGAAAAGCAGGACACTGTGGTTGCTTTCAAAGAACACATTTTGAAAAACCATGGTGGAATCGATGTTCTAGTGAATAATGCAGCAATAGCCTACAAGGTCAGTGCAGTGCATGAGAGCACTAGTGACTTGAGCACTGTGAACTAGAGACATGTACCTTACTGAACATTTTACTTCTTTCTCCATTTAGAACGATGCTAAGGAACCCTTTGCCGAACAGGCTGAGGTAACAGTCCGTGTAAATTTTACTTCGGTGCTCAACACATGTCGCGTGCTTTTCCCAATTTTGAGATCTGGAGCTCGCGTAGTCAATGTATCAAGCAGCGCGGGTCACTTGTTCAGAATAAATGGTGAGGAGCCATACTCATCAAAACTTCGCGAAAGATTTTCGAGTCCAGATCTAACGGAAGATAAGTTGTGTGCATTGATGGAGGAGTTTGTCCAGTACGTTCAAATATGAATTTATAAAAAGTAAAAATTGTCTGTTTGGTTCTTATTTTGGAAAGAGTTACTTTTATTTTTTCCATTATAGGGCAGCCAAAGCAGGTGATCACTTTGCCAAAGGTTGGCCCAATAGTGCTTATGCTACATCCAAAGTTGGCCTTTCTGCTTTAACAAGAGTCCAGCAGAGAGCATTTGATGCTGACACGAATAAGCCTGGGATTGTTGCAAACCATGTTCATCCTGGATATGTTGATACAGATATGACTAGTCACAAAGGACCCCTCACGATTGAAGAGGGTAAGTCATGGGGTGTTTGAAGGGTTATAAGATTGTGCAGACTTGGGCAGTTATCTCAAATGATATGTGTGAACATAGTTAATCTTGGTGTGAAATAGTTTATTGGCAGTTTTCTAACAGGTTGTAGTAAGTTTTTGATGGGCTTTGACAATTGACTGTCACTATACTGTTGAGTCCTGATTTACAAGACTCAAAATATCCTTGTGTCTACATCTACCTAATACCCCACAAGCCACTACAAGGCCATGTGGCGGGGGTCACCACCCATAAAAGGGAACATAATTACATGCAAAATCAATGCATCCATGCAAACCTCTACCCACAGTGGTGAATACATTCGTGCAAAAATCCTTTCATTTTACACACATGCAAATACATATACTATCAAATAAGAAACAGTTGCACCTTAGGATGTAGGAAAAAATTCAATGCATTGCACCTTCTCAATTTCTCGAATGAGGCCTTTTTCACTCAGATCCCATAGACCACATGCATATTCTAAATAAAGCCTTATATGAGCGTGGTAACAACATTCCTTGACCTTGGTGTCAATTCTGCTGATACTGCATCAAATAAGTCACAATTTTTTATGTTTGCCCGCAGACTTTACGTATATGGGTACTCCAATTTGTCTCGAGTGATTGTAACACCTAGGTATGTTACTATATCAATTGCTTCTAGGTAAACCCCAGCCAACTTGTTAACAGATCCCTTTGATCTCTGATTGTGTTTAGACTTGTCCAATGACTGTTTATTCTCCAAGAATAATGTGTTCACACCTCCTTTCTTTATCCTAGAGTGTAACATTCTCTGCTTTCGAAGGGCTTTTCTAACGCCTTTATTGTACCGCCTGGGGTTGCGATTTGCTTTAACGTTATTTATAGGAAAGAAATCTGTGATGCCGTTTTGCATAATAATGACAAATTGTGTAAGTTTATTCCATATTAGCATGAGTTAAGTGCGTTTTGAACTCGGATAGGGAAGAGTTTAATTGACTGGCATAAGTTTCAAAGTCTGCTTTATCGAAATTATTAATTTTTCTTTTTGGTTTAACAATCTTTTTTATTTCAACGTCAAAGTTGACATTAATGGATTTATGATCACTCAAGCCCTTGTCATTTGACACATTCATAATACACGTATGTATCTGGTACTATATATTAGAATAATTCATTCTTTAGCTCTGCATAACTCCCACCCCTCTTATTTCCCTCCAGAATTATCTGTGGGAGCCCAGAAAGAAACATCAATTTTCTGTGTACCTAAAGTAGAAAAGCTAAGTTCAGCTTTTAAGTGCATGTGCAGAATTTCATTTGTATGGGCTGGATTTTTAAGGATAATTGGCTTAGTAGTGAGGATATTGGGAGAAGAATTGTATCGGCTAAATAAGCATTCATTAGAAGAAAATTGACATTTATGCAAAGTAAATATGTGGATGAAAGATTAATAGACTTGTATGTATGAGGGTGGTCCCAGAAGTACCCGACCCAACAAAGAAAACAAAAAGTTTTTGGAAATAAAATGTATTTATTTTTCAACATAATCTCCTTTCAGCTCTACATACTTTTCCCTGTGATGTTCAATAAGTTTGATACACTTTTTATAATAAGAGCTGTCTTGCTCCTCAAAATAGCCATCAACTGATGACATCACTTCACGATTGGAAAATCTTTGGCTACCAAGCCATTTTTTCAAGTTTGTGAACAGAAAATAGTCCGAGGGGGCTAAATCTGGCAAATATGGTGCATGAGGTAGTGATTCAACTTTAATTAACGATTTGTTGCCATTGAAATAATGGATTTGTGAGCTGGTGCATTGTCTTAATGAAACAATACTTTCTTCTTAGCCAAATGTGGCCGCTTGTGCTTGATTTCTATGCTCAAACGTTGCAATAATTTCTCATAATACTTGCCATTGATAGTTTTTTCTTATCAAGATATTCAATGAAAATTATCCCATGAGCATCCCAAAAAACCGATGCCATGACCCTGCCTGCAGATGAAACGGTCTTCACCTTCTTTGGAGCTGGTTCTCCCTTTCGAATCCATTGTTTTATTTGTTCTTTTGTCTTGGGTGTGAAGTCATGGACCCATGTTTCATCCATGGTTATGAAATGGTGAAAAAATTTTGCTTAGTTGTTATAAAACTTAAAATATCTTCACGACACTGGTTTTGCTAGAGTGTGAGCAAACGCTGCACCCATCTTCCTCACAGCTTTCTCATATCCAAATTTTCAGTTGATATGCAATGTACCATACTTTTTGAAATGCCTACAATGTCTGCTAGCTCATGCACTTTCAGTCAATGATAATTCAGTATCACTCGGTGGATTTTGTTTTTCTGGAGTCGTCACCTCATTTGGTCAATGAGTTTAATGCTTGTTTTTTCAGTTTTCACAAATTTACTGAAAACGTTCACTACTGATGGCTGCCAAACAAATGCTAAACAACGTGGCATCTTGATACTTGGAACATATGCTTTATAGATTGTGTACTTTCTAATAAAGTGATTATTTTTTATACAACTACCACCATCTCTAGGCCAGACTGGATACTTATGGGACCACCCTCATAGTGTAGTATTTTATGGATGTGGAACTTGGTTTTTAAGGAAAGGAGATCATCATATTTTGGAGGCATGGTGAAAAATAGAAGAAATCAATTGGACAGAGAGGAAGACAAATGCTTAAGTTTGAAATAGGGCAAGTGAAGAGAGTAAGCTACTAGGGGAAATTCAAAAAGGCAGAGAAAGTGGGTGGAGGAATTATTAAAAGTTGTGGTGTGTTGAGGCCTGTATAAAAAGGAGAATGTTGGTTAAGTGGGGTTGAGAGAAAGGGAGGTGGATTTTTACGCAGCATGAAGGTAGGCTGAAGTTATAAAGAAATTAAGCAAGAATAATATTCAACAAACAATAGTAAGGTGTCATGACATAAAAAATAAACATTATGTATTATCCAAAACATACCTTAAATGGGCAGAATGGCTCGAGTGAAAAAGAATGAATCTTAGGTAGAACAAAAGGAAGGTCATTAACATTTAATAAATAAAAGTTGTTCGGGACCATTCAAAACGTACCTCCACTGTATACTGGTGTGTATGGCAATTGACGACTCGATTTTTATGGAAAAGTAATAGTTGTATAGATAATTAGAAACATATTTGAACTCTTGCCAAATCAAGTGTTGTACCCTTGAGTTACCACTACAAGTTTTAATGATTGGAAATTACACATCTTTGAAAGTCTTTAGATTGAAGTAAACTCAGCGATAAAGTTAACTGAATCGGGACTCTGGAAAGGCCTTCAGGTTTTCATGTACATTCATATGGATGGTTTCTTTTCCATTGCAATCCCATAAACCCACAGCCTGATATACAGCCTGTACGAGATAATCAGGAAGAAATAGCTGTTCCTTATGCTTAGTCTCATCAGAGTTGCAATGGAAATTTTATGATTCTTGTCTGCTATAAATAACTTTTTTCTTTTTTAGGTGCTGTAGCGCCATTATACTTGGCCCTATTGCCACCAACTGATGATAAAACTCCCAAGGGTGCTTATGTGTGGAAGGACAAGACCATTCTTGATTGGACCAAGAAGCTATCTTCCGATTATGTTGTTTAAGTATTAATTTTTTCATGTAATCCTATTATCAAAATTAAAGTGGTGGTATGGATTACTCTTTGAATAAAATGAAAAAATGTGCCTTCAACTCATTCAAATGAGTGCATTAAACATATGGGTACATACATGGTGTAGTGCTGCTAAAGTGGCAGCATTTTTACTGCTTCAAAATGTATTTGAAAATACATGTCCAATACTCATTTTAATTTGTTTTCTTCACAAGCTGTGTGTATTCCGGAAAGTTAACTAAGGAAATGTTAATGTAATTATGTTGACCATTCATAAAGGTCTATTGTACTTCCACAGTATACTGTTTTGTTATACTGGTTAGAATATCAACAGCTTTTTAAATAAGGAGAGGGAATAAAAATTCATTAAAACTTTTTCTGCTAACACAGAGTGACAATAGTAGGAAAGAAGAGCAAGAAGTAATCCCCATCTAATATCATTGGATATCCATGGGAGAAAAGGCTTGATTGCCTTGAACATTGATGACGCTCAATGTCGAAACCTGGGTCGTGTATTTAATAAGTGTGTGGAATTACAAAGTTAATAATTTAATTTCAATATGTTATGTAAACTCCATAAAGTTACCCCGGTGACAACAAATTTTACAGTAAAACTGGTTTTACTATTTGGTTATGTGATATAATGACAATATATTGAGCCTCTTCATTTTATCAACTTACTTAGAAAATTTGAATGAAAATAACTTATCAGAATGTGCAAGTTGTATTAATGAATGCAGATAAAGTAAAATTACAAGATCTTTTAGGAGCTTAAATTGGTTTGCATAATTCCAAATCATGACTACATCAAGCTCCGGAAATTAATTTGTTTGGTTGATTTGGAGGAAGATTGTACAGTAAAGATAGGCTAAGTTTTTTTCCACGAGAGGCAAAAATATTCTCAAATGGGTATGGTAGAGTGGATACTTCTTGATCTATCACCACAACACTTAGCCAGAGTTAGAATTTGTTGCTGAATTCATTCAGGCCTAGGGCAATACTTAAGAGCTGAGCTCAAACTCATTCTCAATGTAGAAAATGAAAGCGTTGCATTCATATTTTGTGTGGATGATAGTGTTCCTGCTAGTATTAGCCTAAATTCTTCTTCACAATGGAGGGCTGTGTCTAATGTGTCAACAGGTAAAGAAATTAATCAATGATAAAACTAAATGAATTTCTAATCACTAAATACAAGAATCAAGTGGCAACTATGAATATGGAAGGAAAATATAAACCAAAATAAATGAATGAGATAACTATGCAAAGCTTGCAAATACTTTTCAATGTATATCTAGATGACACAAAATAGCACAAGAATTGAGCGTCAAGAGTCTAGGTGAATGGAGAATTAATTAACATGCTCCGGTTTGCAGATGACATGCAGTAGTTACAGGAACACAAAAGGACCTGCAACCAAGTCTGAATGCAAGGGACTAAGTACTTATGGACTATAATATGAGAATTAACAAACAGAAATCTATAATCCTTGCCTGTAGGAGAAAGAAGCTGAAGGCAGATATCAATTCAAATAGTGAAACTAGAGTGAGTGGATTCCTCCCTCTACCTGGGCAGCAGTATTAATTTGGATGGAAGAAGTTTGACTATCTGTAAGTGAAGATAATCTCAAGCTAAAAGGGCGATCATGAAGAAGTGGTAGTAACTACTATGTTCAAATAACCTGAAGTTGAGCATGTAGTAGCAAGTAGAGCATGGGACTCTATGGATCATGGAAAGGTAGACCAGTGATGAATAAAAGCCTTTGAAACTGTGCTGGAGGGCAATATTAAGGATTAAATGGAATGAGGAAGCATATAGAAGAGCAGAAGTTGGAGGGATTATGTGGATAAATCTATTGCAAAAAAGAACTAACTGGACTGGGCATATGCTGTATTACAGTGGATTAGTTAGAGACATGTGGAATGAATGGAAGGGAAAGTTAAAGAGAAGCTCCTGCAAGAGACACGTGCATAAGAAAAAAGAAGGAATATATCTATCAGGAGGTTAGGGAATTAATTACCCCTGGACAGATAAGAATGAAGGGCCGCAATAAACCATTCTTAGAATTGAAATACCGGTGTTGATCTCGAAAATAACAATGGCCTGTTAATATATTATGGAAGAATTATTGAATATATCGTCATTGCAGCAGTCTTTCCAGGTGATGATTCCTTTCATTTTTTAAAGTGTGACTTTGTACTTTTTTCGTACTCTTCTCAGGCACAAGACGCTGCCTTCTTTATGTGCCAACAAAGAATATCATTTGGAGTCCTATTATTGAGTAATTAGTACAAAATGCAAAAATTTTGATACGTTATGAAAGTCTTAGCATTCACTGCTAGCATTTTTTGCATGGATTTCTGATATTTTTCTATTGAGTAGGGTTTTAAAAGCCTCCACTGGATATTATCAGATGATTGAAACTGGCACCATATATTTATGTGGTGCATTAGGGTATTATGAATGTTGGTATCAGATTTGGCACGAAGTGATTTAAAGGGCACACACCATGTGTTCGTCAGTTAATATCTTATGGGAATATTTTGTAAAATGAAGTGCTTATTAGTGATAATTGTTTGGTACACGTTTATTTAAAAACCACCCAACTGATCCATTGAAAGGTAGACGTTTAACAAACACGCGAAACCTTGGCGGCAAGTCAAACCATCGACAGGTGGCGAGGTCGTTAACCCGCCAGCACTGTGGCTGCAGTAATACCGTCATCTAATATTCCATAGGTCGCGGGTTCGGTTCCCAATTACGTAGTTTTTCCTTTGCCTTCAGCCTGGGTGCAACTGCTGAGGCCGGTGAGGTACTTGAACTCCCGTATACAAATCCTGTTAGTACAGTTATTTCCCGTTAATAATTACAAAATTTTAATTTTGTGTGACAAATTTAAATTATACTGAACGTAAAGCAGACCATCATGATAAGGTTATATATTAAAATATTCCAAAATTGTACATTATGTACTACTGTATTTCCGAAGAGCTATTGTGTCACCTAACGAGAAAAACCTTGCGACACCTTTTCTCGACACGTAAAGTCACAGTTATTCACATATCTATAGGTCCAGCAAGAATGTTCCATTGTAAATGTTCATAATGAAATGTAATAAAATTGACGAGCCTAATAGACACCCAATTTACGCGGCTCACTAACCACTTCTCTTCAACGTGTTTAACTGACCTCTGTGAGAGAAAAGGAAAGTACGTACAAAATGAAAGCCGAAAATAAAATTGTGGGAGGTGAAAGAAGTCTGCTTCGTGGGACGTGGTGTGAATAATAGTTCTCGGGAGAAGTTCATAATTGTACAATATTATTTCTAACATTTATCATTTAAGTTCTCCCGTTCACTTTTCTTAAAAGTGTCTGGTAATTGCCAGTTACGCTTCTCAGTAAAGTTTCCTAACAAGCTTGTTTACGTTGAACATTTGCCTAGCCGTATTTCCTTCAAGATATCTTTGCAAACACAATGCCTGCCGGACAAGATTCTCAAGACAATAAGAAGCAGAGGACTGTAAGTTTTTATTTTTTGTGATTTATAGAATCTAATGCAGGTGCCAGTTAGTCAGGGGGATGGCACAACCCTTTGTGCATGCTATTTTATTGAGCCCATCTGAAAGAGATAACAATGTATGGAAGTCTGACTATTTTGGTTTTTAAGAGTTTGTTTTTTCAGTCATTCGTTGGTGAAAAACTATCGAGTGTAAATCACATCGTATTTTCTTAGGATTTTAAAACAAGATTGTACATAGCTTGATCACTGCTCTCTGTATACAGTGACTTCAGGCAATTCGAGGTAAAGAGTTAAGCATTTCACGCAGATGTAATTTTCATTAAATTTGATTTCACTCTTCCATGGATTAGTATGTTTTTGTAATTCTCCATGGCATTTTCCCGAAACCTGTCTATGTATCCTGTTGATACGAATGGCAGTCAAGCAACTACTTTCATTCCTTCGCTGATAAATGATCTTTCCAAGAGTTTAGGGAAGTTACTCGTACAATATGGACTATACATGGAAGCTAATGACGCTAGCCTGTGGCTAATTGTTCAGTCGGCCCCTCCCAACTGGTGATATTACATCTTAATCATTATTTTAATGTTTTCATAATCGTCATCTGGCGGGTGATCCAAGTGGGTAACGCGTTTGCCTGCCAACTCAAGTGTCGTAGGATCGAGTTCCACATTGGGCATGGCTGTTGTTCCAATTCCGGTGGTCCGGCTCCTGGGAAACCGGATGGTAAATCAAAGGCTTATCGAGAGTTAAATACCATTAAGAGGCGTCCAGAGATAAAATCGGTTGCTGTTTATTGCTTCAGGTAATGGGATGCGACAACCGCATTGTTCTGTATTTCTATTGAGGAAAAATTACTCCAGGCATTCGTGGTTGTTGGAGGTTGTAATTGAGGGAAAAGGTGGAATTCACATCTACTTAGTGCATCATTAAAATAAACGCTAATTATGCGTCATGTCTGTGGAAAGCTATTCCCATGGATACTGACATAACGACTTCAACAATTAGGCTACCGCCGTCGTTACGTGATATTCTATTAAATGCTGCGTTGCCTGAATACTTTACCTCGATGGCAGATGGAGTGCCTAGTGTTCCAATTGGTTGTATTCAGAATTGTTCAATGGAGAAGATTCAGTCGAGAACCCTCATAAAACAGTTTCCAATATAAAACATTATGGGTAAAAGACGGTGGGTCAGACGATCAAAAGTTTGAACCCAGAATGTAAACATACTTAAAGAATTACGCGAATTAATTACTACTTACTAATTAACTACTACTTATTAATTACTTAAGAATTATTATAAAAATTTTATCGAAGAAAAATATTTCGCGGCAAATATTGAAATATTCTTATTTGTGTACATCTATGCTTTATTGTTTGCATTGGAGAGAGAAATGAAAACCTTAAAAAATGTCGTCTCCGAGTTTATTGGGTACAAAAGGTACGCACATATTTTTAAATTAGTCACCGCTAAAGTGTGCCATAAATCCAAGATATTATAGCTCAGACCTCGACTCGCCGAATCGAAACCCTTATATACTGGTATCCACTTAGTGGGGCGTTGATTGCCATTCCGTATAACTTATTTGTAGCATCAATTTCAAGCAAGTGTCACGAAAGAAAGGGCAATTTATTTGAAGAATGAACAATTCCATGGGGATGGTTATGATCGCTTAAATACCCCACTCTAATCCGCTATCTTGCCGGTCTATTGTGCCCATCAGGGATAGGCCGCTAATGTTACCATCAGGGGCGTGATCGGGCAGCGATCATTGAAAAGGAGGAAAGTTAACTCCGTTGAAGAGAGGTTATAATGCGTTATGTTTATGTCTGTTTTTGCCGCTCTAGAATTTCGTGGGGGAAGAGGCCAACTCATGCTTATTCGATGGCAACTTTGGTCACGACCCGTTGGCGGTCCGTGTCCTGCACCTCCACTTCTGCCCTTAATGATGTTTCCGTTGCGTTGGGTGACACGTCTCCTGGCATGCAGCACAGGAGGTGACGCTGCGATCCTCTGCTTGTGCCGTCAGGCAAAGGTGTTCGCCGTAGCAATAACATTCCTCTCCTTCTTTGGCAGCGCCGCGATACCATTTCAGACTGGGGTGGGAGTAGCTGGCCTCAGTGTCTCAACCCGTCTGCGGCTGCATGGCTTCTCTATAGTCTCATGTGCATTTCTTCGAGGCATATCCCAATCATTTGTTTCTTTACCGGCGTATTTTGTTTTGCAAAACCATCCGAATTGAAAAATCTCCGCCACGAACAAAACCGGAAGATCTGAACACGCTCACCGACTAAGGCTGACTCCGCGGCTTCGATTGGTGCTCTTGTCGTCAGTACTGTCTTGCGACATGAGACGTCTTGAGACATGCACAGTTTGCGGAAAAGTCACTTAACCCTCCAAAACTCCTATTTTAATACATTCATTAAGTCTGCCCAGTTTAATATAGAACGTCTTCTCGAAACCTGCGAAATAAGCAAAGACTTGATTCGGGTTGGTGCCGTGGAATTTGTGCTGGCTTCCCACCATGAGGTTACTGGTTCGACCTTCCGAGTGTGCCAGAAGTACGTATACAGTTGTACCTCAATCTCTGCTTGTGAGCCATCTAGATAGCACCTCAAGTGTAGTGCGCGGTTCATTATGACGTTAAATTATATTTCGTTGTCACCTTTAGTTAAGAGTGGGCTGATGCCGACGCTGGGTTACTTATCACCATTTCACCATTGCTTGAAAGTCCTACATCTTACCAAAATACTCACCAATCTCTAACGGCGCAAATAACCTCTGCTTTCGGTCTCCCCCCCATACTTACTATTACTACTCGGCGCAGAACGTTTTTCATCATCGGGGATTTTGAAAAACATAACATGTATTGACGGATGTGGATCGCTCTGATAAAAAAGTTACCCAAACTCAAGGTTATAGATGTTCACTCGGAAGCCATAAGTTGTGTAAACCCATTTCAGCGTTAATTAAAGTTACAGTTCCGAAAGTTGACCAACAGAAGAAATGAATGCACATATTCAAAAACAAAATGCGGTGAATTTCATTTAGTTACTGCATTGTTGCGATTGTCGGAGTTTGGCTGCGAGGTGAAGAGTTAATTTCGTGAAAACACAAAATTGACTCGGTAGTGGATATCTATGTTGTACTGAGGCTATCTGGAGGCTGGGAGAGTATATCAATTGCTGATTGGTAATTTTTGCGCTCCCATGAGCCCCCGAGGAGAACTTGAGACATACACGTACTACACCTCTACTTCATACTCAAACACGTTGGCGTTACAATCGCCGCCATATTTATCTCCTGTGATAATCTTGAAATTCTCATCATATTTCTTCCTATTCATCGCTCTTTTTTGGTGGTTTATTTTATTTCTGATATCTTAAATTCGCCTCCTTCATCACCGTAAACACTCGCTCAATATCTCCCAGAATCACTCTTTCTGTTATCTTCGTTTTTCGATCACCCAACTTACACGTATGCATTCTCTAGTTTTTTGATTCGCTGCTCCATTTGCTTTCCTCTCCATTCAACTCTCACTTTCTTAAAGACCCCCTTCACCAAAGTTACTGGCAAACCTCCGTTGAAGGATTTCACATTTCAAAGCCATGCGCCGTTAAAATTGATTACTCAAACTTTACTAATCTATTTTCAGCAAGATTTATTTTTTATAAATTTTATTTCTCTAGTTTTCTTTTTTTAATTGTCATTATGGTTATTTAACATTGTTATGAGTGTAATTTATCCTTCGAGCATCCCTTGCTTGTTTTGTTTGTATGCTATATAATTGAAATTGAAGCGAATCAAGTCTTCCATTAATTATTATGCTCCTAATGAAAGTGGTAAATAATGGAGTATTGCAAGCATATGGTTGCTAATTGGCATTATTTCAGTTTTAAAATTTTATTTGTACGCAGGCCGCAAATAAGAATTTACGACGTAATCTCAAGCAATACTATTTACCATTTATAAATAAATAAATATATCTATATATTAATGCCTATCCGTACGCATATTTATTGTTCTCTTTATTACAATTGTTTTGTCGAGGAAAATGACATGCTGTTTAGTGACTAGAATCTTGGGAAGGCTGCCAATTTTTCCGTGGTAAACTACTTTTTATCATGGACGCTTTCATGGCAATCGAGGGATGACATTTTCGTAAAATCCTTATTTGTTTGAATGATCTGGCATCTGCCGTCTTCAGGTTTTGAAAATGTAGCTATTTTATTTTAGTTTCTGAAATGTATTTGACATCCAAGTTTGAGTTAGGTTGAAGGATGCAAGACCACTTCTTCTTCGATGTCGTTCTCTTTTAACTTTGCACAGTCGCTGCCGACTTAAAAGTCAAGGCGGTGTTGACTTTTAGTTCGCATTCAAAGTCCTTCTATCTGCACTTTATGGGGAGTCTGTGCGTTTTTTCATGCGATGCGCTTGTGCCAATAATCTTTCACTCTCGAGATTGACGATGGTCAATGGAACAATCGGTACCTTATTACGTCAATGATGATTAGACTACGTGCCTTTCAGTTTTCGCGATTTTGTCTTGTTTTAAATCGCGGTTTGAATTCACGCGGATCTGAAAGCATTTACCAAATATGTTCGTTTCAACAAACGACATTATTTTTGAGGTCATTACCAAGCGAAGAATTTGTGATTAATTGGCAGGCGATGCTTTGGCAGGCATCGTAACATTTATGCAATTGTTTAAAACGTAAAAGATATTTTTTCCACTGTTTCATCACAACCAATGTCCAACTAAATGTTAACGAACGAAAGGTTTATTTTGTTTTCAGAATTGAAGATAATTTAATTAAATCCTACCGTAAACGGTGGACTACCAATAATGACATTAGTAGACTCTAGGGAAATACGACTTGTCCGGAACCTGTTTTATTTCAGAATGCACACGTGTTGGTGGCGAATTGAAAGTGAAAATCGACAGTACTCAGCGGGAAAGTATGACAGGGATACCCATTATCACCTGTACTTTTCAATGCCGAGCGGGAGGTTAGGGGAGCATTTATTTATTTATCCTTAGTCCGAAAACACCACTTTTTGGCCTTTACATCGGACTATTAACAGTGAAGACAAACGCCCACCCGGGCGGGAATCGAACTCGCGACCCTTGGATTGGTAGCCGGCAAAGGGAATCGAGCCATTGACTTCCAGGCTATCAATCAAACGCCTTTACGAATGCTGTTACACAACAGTGGGGTGTACTGCAAGGGGCCATCAAATATATATCCCAAGGTGGTAGAATTATTATTATTAAGTAATCTACCTGTTAGGGTCGGTTTTTGGATGGACACAACTCTCAAATATTTTGTAACTCCAAACAAAACCCAATCCAGCAAACTACTCTACATCAGGTCCCTCTTCATCTCTGTGTACTTCTTTCCTCACTTCATCCCGTCCAACATCCCTATCCTGCTCCTGCCCTTTCTTCGTTTGCCTAACATTCTCCCCTCTATTACCTTCTTTAACATTCCACTACCGCTCAATACACCTTTCATCCATTTTTCCTACCTCCACAGCATTTCTTTCAACAAACCCCTCTCCTCACCCACCATCTCCAGTACTTCCTCATTTGTTTTCTTTCGGTCCATTTCACCTTCTCCATTCTCATCCATACCCACATTTTAAAAACCTCCAATCTACTTCCATCCTCCTGCTTCAGCTACCACGTTTCCGCGCCGTACATAGCTACGCTCCATATCAGAGTTTTTACGAGTCTTTTCTTAACCTCCCTACTCAACGTCCCCGTCATTAACTCCCTCTTCCTTGCCTAGCGCAATTCTTCTCATTATGTCGCTACTACTTTGACCGTGTCGGTCCAAAACGCTTTCGAGATACATAAACTGTTCTACCTGCTCCATTCTTTCTCTTCCTATTTTTATGTTAAGCTATAATGGCTAACATTTTCTTTCTGGAAAATTGCATAACCTTTTTTTATTAATATTGATTCTCATCCTATATCTATCGCACTGAATCTCCAATTCACTCAGCAATGCATGCAACCCCTTGGCTGACTGAGCAACTAATGCTTGGTCATCAGCAAACCTAACTTATTTTACGAATTCCCCTCCGACTTTCATTCCTACCTCCAGTTCTTCCCATGCCTCCTTAATCATTTCCTCCATATTGAACAGCACCGGTGATAATGGGCAACCCTGCCGTACACCTCTTCCTAAGACTGCCCATCCGGACTCTCCGTTCCCCACTCGTACCTGAGTAGTCTGAGACATGTACAGGTTGCGGATCAGTCTCCTGTCCCTCCAATTCATTCCTTTTTTCTGCAATGCACGCATTAATTTTTCCCAATTCACTCTATCAAACGCCTTTTCGAAATCTACGAAGCAGATAAATACATCCTGATTGTATTCTATATTCCTCTCGATTAGTGATCTCATTACTGTCATGGCATCACGCGTACCTCTTCCTTTCCTAAACCCAAACTGATCTTCCCCTAAGTAATCATTTGCCTTACTCTCTATCCTTTTGTTGATGATCCTGAGAACAACTTTAGCTACGTGGGATATCAAACTTATTGTTCTGTAGTCCTCACGTGATGTAGCCTTTACCTTTTTCGGAATACGAACTAACACTGATCTCACAAAGTGTGTCTCTCTATTTTCAGCAATGTACTCATTAGGTTTTCCTAATTCACTCTATCAAACGCCTTTTCTATGTCTACAAAACAGGCAAATACGTCCTGATTGTATTCTATATTCCGGTGGTAGAATATTATTCATTATTATCAATGGTCGGTTGACAACACTGCTCATTGAGAAGTTGGATTCGCATGCGACGATTGAAAATGTTTGTAGGTATTTTGTAAACTAACAACCTATTTAATATTTCATGTGATGAAATGTTGTTTGTCTTTTTCTTAAAGACTATCCAAAAACTATAAGGTGAGGAGTGATGTCAAGTCGGTGGTTGTCGCTTAGGATTGGGAAATTAAGCTTTAACATTCGGAATAATGAATACCATACGCTGTTCGAAACACCAATTAATTTTTCTGTTGGCGCCTAATTCTCTTTTTCCGTGGTTAAGTGCGCATTAATGAATCCTGGGGAATTTCTTCACGTGTCATATTCATTTAGAAAGGTCGTGTACGGCGACCCTCTACATCGCTGGCTGCAGCGTGTGAGTAAACTAAAAAAAAGGCGTATGCCCAGTAATTGAGCTAGTTGAAAAAGAATTTTCTTAAGCTCGCGATTTTTTCTGCCAGTTTTTCCGGGCGAAGTGACGTTTTACTTTGTTTCAAAGCGACGTTAAAACGAGAAGTTGTTTTAAATAGGTTGTAATAGTGTTATGCCAGATGGTTGGCTGTGGCGTTCGGACTTCGCATAACGTTTAATGATACAGTTTTTATGGAAAATATTTTTTTATGTATGCTAATGCTCTGAAGGCAGCGGTGAGAAATTGTAGGGCTTTCTTTCAGCTCATCTCCGAGCATATTATCCGTAAAGGCGCAATATAGTGTAATAGCTGAGGTCCACAGGACGCTAAACCGTCGAAGAAAAGTCATTGAATCATGACATGTAACTTTTATGAGAAAAGCTAGTCATTTAACGACGATTCGTGTGAAGTGAATTGGTAATAAAATTAGTGCTGTGCTAAAAATGAATAAAATCCAGAAATCGCTCACTGGTTAGAGAGACAAAAAAATATAGTCTTGGAAAACAAATTTTATAAAATTGAGTGGAATTGTGTTTTTTTTATGTCATAGTTTTGAATCCTTTCAGTATATCCATGACTTTTGAATTCTCGAATTAATTTATAATCAATTAGCTTGTCTTCATTTTTCAAGATTAACTTTATGTGAAATTCATTAGTTGAATTCCTTAAGTTATTGCTGAATGCTTGGAAGTTAAGGGGCAGTAAAAATATGGGATTTTGCGGTGGTCACTACTGTAAAGATTGTCTTACTGAATAAACTTGAAAAATACAGATTTTATATTTAGTACCAATTCTTATGTATTAATTGAGTCATTGAGAAGGGTTTTATGCCCTCAGCGTGTTTTGCAGGCGCGGTCCACTGCCACTGTAATGCCTCTGAAATATCTGTCACCGACGGCATTCGATCCCACACCCTCGGAGTAAGACCCCCGAAAATACAAGTAGCTACCGCACCAGTCTTAGTCAACACATATCTGATTAAGAGTTGTTCTTAGGTAATCGACATGAAAGTTGAAGTGAAGAAGTAGTCCAAAAAGAAGGATATCCAATTGTTCCTTTGTGAAGTTTAAGCTGTAGGATTCATCTTTGCTGCTAAAAAGTTTATTGCAATTGTAATTTATTTGGTGGAGGCATCAGGATTATAGATAGACAGACAGATAGGTAAAGGACTTTATTTGGGCGAAATTGAGACCTAATGGTCCCTTCTTCCATTTAACCCATTGCCATTTTCATATTATACAAGGGATAAAATTTATAAAATATATGCATATATACACATCAATGCAAAGAGGCAAACACACATTTTAGCATCGAAAAGTAAAGGAAAAGAATATATATATATATATATATATATATATATATATATATATATATATATGCATATATAAAAATGTGTGTAAAAATATATTTTTTATATGCATTCATATATTTCTATATATTTATAAATAAATATATATATATATATATTTTTTAAATATATATATATATATATATATATATATTTATTCTCTTTTGTGCTCATCATTACATATCTCGGAAGTGTTTTGGACCAATACGGTCAAAGTAGTTGGGACGTAAGGAGAAGAATTGCGCTAGGCAAGGAGGCTTTCTCAAGGAGGAGGGAGTTGATGACGGGGACGTTGAGTAGGGATGTTAAGACAAGACTCGTAAAAACTCTCATATGGAGCGTAGCTATGTACGGCGCGGAAACGTGGTCCCTGAAGTAGGTGGATGGACGTAGATTGTAGGCTTTTGAAATGTGGGTGTGGAGAAGAATGGAGAAGGTGAAATGGACCGAAAGAAAACAAATGAGGAAGTACTGGAGACGGTGGGTGAGGAGAGGGGTTTGTTGAGAGAAATCCTATGGAGGCGGGAAAAATGGATGAAAGGCGTATTGAGCGGTAGTGGAATGTTGAAGAAGGTAATAGAGGGGAGAATGTTAGGCAAACGAGGAAAGGGCAGGAACAGGATAGGGATGTTGGACGGGATGAAGGTAGGAAAGAAGTACACAGAGATGAAGAGGGACCTGATATAGATTAGTTTGATAGGGGGGGAGCTACAAAATGTTTATTTAATAGTTGTGTCCATCCAAAAACCTACCTTAACCGGTGGATTACCTAATAATAATAAATATATTATACATACATATACATAAATAGTTTAGGGATACACCAACACATACAAACATACACAGGGTAAAAGACAGTGATTAGAGAGAAACATTAGGATAAGAAAAGTGTAAGCAGAGGATGAGGTTTGTGGGAAAAGCTAGGGTGAACGTGGCATTGCTCACCTAGTAAAAACCCACGCGGGAAAACACCCACGAAGGGAAGGGGGGGTGTGAAAAAACCGCGAAAACCCTATATTCGTCATAATTAAGAGAGAACGGTCTATTTTCTCAATCCAATTACTCTTCAAATAAGTGTATATTTATTATGTGTCATATCTATTGGATATCACTATACTACTGGGCATGTTTTTCCTTTTAAATCGCTGTTACACTATTTTCGATAAATTGCTTTTTTCTCTGAATTTTTGCTAAAGTATCTTCAATCTTTTTTGCTTTCCGCTGCTTATAGGTGGGGAGAGTTATGTATCATTGGTTAAATTGACGCCTGCGGAATGCATCGAAAAAATAGTTCAAGAAATGGGTATTTCTGCTTGTAATGTTAATAAACGTTCTGTAAAGAATGGTGGTGATATAAGTACGAGGGTCATCCGGAAAGTAGTACCCGTTCGTGAAATAAAGACACAAAAGTAAATATTAACAAACATAAAAAATTTTATTTGAAAGAGGATACTTTAAACTACTTCTCAACATAATCTCCAAGCAAATTAAGGCATTTGTCATAACGTGTGACAAGTTTCTGTATTCCTGCTGCATAGTCCTTCGCCGCCAGCTCATTGAGATACAGGGTCACTCCTTCTTTAAGTTCTTCATCGCTGTCAAATCTTTTTCCTGCCAAAAAGTCTTTAAGCTTTGTAAAGAGATGAAAATCTGAAGGGGCCAAGTCCGGGCTATACGGTGGATGGTCGAAAGTTTCCCATTTGAATTGCTGCAAAAGTTTTTGTGTTATCCCAGCTGCATGAGGCCTGGCATTGTCATGAACGAGAATGACACCAGTAGACAATAGACCTAGCCGCCGATTTTGTATTGCCCGCCGTAATTTCTTTAATGTTTCACAATACGCATTGGCATTAATAGTGTCTCCACGGGCCATAAAATCAATAAGCAATACACCTCGTCGATCCCAGAAAATGGTTGCCATGAGTTTCCTGGTGGACAGAACTGTCTTGAATTTTTTTGGTTTGTTGGTGAATGAGCATGATGCCACTCCATTGACTGTCGTTTACTCTCAGGTGATGCATAACAAACCCATGTTTCGTCACCAGTAATTATGCGAGTCAAGAAAGAGTCTCCTTCATCAGAATAACGTCCCAAAAACGTCAGTGCTGCAGCCATACGCTTGGTTTTGTGCTCATCTGTAAGCATGCGAGGGACCCATCTTGCACAAATTTTTGCATAATGCAGATGGTGTTTAACAATTTCATGAACAATTGTTCGAGAAACATTGGGAAAATGCTCACAGATGTCATCAATTGTGACGCGCCGATCGTTCCTCACGAATTCGTCAACTGAGCTCACCAGTTGGTCTGTAATGACAGACGGTCTCCCCGAACGCTCATCGTCGTGTGTGTTCCCCCTCTCCATGTTGAAGTTGCGACACCACCGCCGAACAGACGACTCGTCCATTACATTGTCTCCATACACCTCCTTTAATTGGCGATGAATATCACATGGGCGAACGTTTCTTGCATTGAGGAATTTAATCACTGCCCTCACTTCACAACTGGCGGCGTTCTCAATTTTTTTAAACATTGTAAACAATCACAGAAACAACACAAGCAATGCTAGCGTCACGCAACTTGGCTCAGAGAAGGCAGACAAGCCACTGAAGCTATCTGACCTCGTCCAGCGGCTACTCGCGTCGTCAGCACTTCATGCGGCACGAACGGGTACTACTTTCCGGATGACCCTCGTATGTGCGACGTTCTGTAATAATTTTATTTTTTTCGCATATTGGTACTTACTTTTCATTTTATTTTACTGTTTCATATTTTGATTCTAAATGGTGACTTACTAGCTCCGTCCTTAGATATGGACAGTGAAATTTTATTAAGTGAGGACGAGGTCGAGATTTTGGATGCTGACCGAAAAATGCTCAGTAGCTCCATAAATTTTCGTTGAAGTGATATCCGTGTCAAATATTGCTCTGAAGTGCACAAAAACAGTTTTATTACGAAGCGATACATTAAATGCTGGAAAACCATCGCACATGATATGACGGTGCTCGACTGATCTTCGGAAGCAATAAAGCGTATTCGTAATAGAAATTTGAAATTATCATAATTTAAAAGCACCCAATATCCTCGTGCGTGTTTCTTTTTATGTCATTCATTCATAAGAGACAATATGTTTTGGTTCTCCACGAAAAGATCACTTGTGCACATCGTTTCTTATAAACGCGTTCTGTACTCTACTGCGCAATAGAATAGGGCAAGTGATACTGCATGAAAATATTTAATTTCCCATTCTTGAGAGAAAAAAACTTATTATTGCCCCCTGTATATTCTGCAAACAACTTTATTTCATAATTCCCGATTTTATAATTGATAATTAGGAAATGTCTACGATCACGTTGTGCGGCTTCATATTTTTTTTATGTGAAGAGGGTTGCTTCGCCATCTGTCTCGTGTCAAATTTTGTATGACCACATGCATAAAAATACTCTACGTGTTGGTTAATTCCCTCTATAAGAATTAAATAAAAACTTAATTCGTGAAAAATTACGCTCATTGTCTGAAGCAAGACGAAGTAAGATGAAGATATCCTGAAATTCCAATTAAAAGCGAAGGGAAACTTGAGTCAGAACTGTTTCACTCTGCGAATTAGACAGAAACTTTTTCTTTTCTGGTTCACTAATGCAGCTAAATGTTTACTCATGAACAAGCATTTGACCGATGTATTTAGATCTTCCTTCAGGGTTCTATATCTTCCAATATTGTGAACATTTTTACAAGTGCAAAAGCAAGCACGAATATATCTTTTTCGGACATAATGGCGAATGAGAATTTTGTGGAGAGAATCTCGAGTGTAGTTAACCTCTAGGAATGTTATCCGCGGTATCATAATAGAGACTAAATGAATCTCATGACATGAATTCTGATTATCAGTGCGGAGAAACCCATTCGTTGCGCTTTTCTTTAGCAAACTATTGCAATATGTTCATATTTTCCCATTACGCTGTAGTCTACCATGGCAAGGGTTGGTTTTTGATGAACTTTGCACAATACACTACTGTTATTCTAACACATAACTGCATGCTGCATATTACAATAACTCATTATGTAGCTATGCATACTTTAAAAAATCCCTTCAACTCCATTAAAAATCCGCTTTCCCAATATTTACCCTTCTATTATCGTCTTCAGTATCCCATTGACTTTCGGTATCCGGCATTCGCAATAGACGTATCTATTCCCCTACCTAACCCAGAACTTCTTCGTTTGGTCTCATTTTCGTTTATTTCATTTACTCCATTCTTTCCTCCGGGAACATTTAGAAAGCCTCAAATCTACGCTTATCCTCTCGCCTCAACGACCAAATTTCCAAGTCACACCTAATAACAGTCCATATTTCGTTCTTCTTTTCTTTAGATACTTTCTCAACGCTCCTATCATCAATTCCCGCTTTATAAAAGCTTCTTTGCCCAAAGAAATTCATCTTTTAATGTCCTAACTACTTTCCCCAGCTTTAACTAAATCGCATTTTAGATAGGTGTACTGTTCTACCTGTTCTAGTGCATGTCACCCGACCTTAACATTTATCTTAGTCTTCCTATTTCTTGTGGACTTCATTGCCTTCGTTTATCACAATTAATTGGCAACATCAACCTATCACACTAGTGCTGTAGTGCGTAAAGCAATTATTGTTACCCTTTGGCTGTCTACTAAACTAATCACGTGATCAAACTTGATTAAGCACTTAGTTAATTTAAAAGTCCCCTAGAAATGATTTGAATTTTCATGCAACGTACTCCTAGCCACCAGGTTCCCAAAAGGAAGATATGACAAGGGTTGAACCATATTCTTTATCGTTAGAAAACTCGGCATAGTATTAAAAGGGCTTGTGACCTCACTAGCAGCTTTGAGAAGTGAGCTCGTTAGTCACTGGAGCTATTCAATTCCGTAGATGATGTGCTCCTCTCGGTGCTCCGTGGGTTCACATGGAATATAAGGTCATTGACACTCACTTCCCCATTCTACATCCTCCTCTGGATTCATCCGTTATCTCTGCGCCATAAAAACAAAGGAATTGGGTGGTACGGATGGGGCTTACGAAACAGGAATCCATCGTGCTCTATCAAGAGGACTTCGGACCACGCTCGCCCTCCGTGGCCGCGAATGGTCGAGATTGTCCCCGGCAATCTTTACTCCGCCGAATCTGCGTTCGTGTCCTCTAACCCGAATTTGGATGGTAACGAATTGGGACGAAGTTACTCAACTCTCCCTCATCGATCCCATCCCCCGCTCTTCGCCCAGAATCCCGCGTTAAGGAACCTGCGAGGTTGGGTCTTCACGCGCGACGTGACGTGGGCTCCTTGAGTTTGTTTTCCAGACCTGTTTGAGTGGACTTTGGATGGTGAATTTTGCGGTTAATCAAGTGCTTTTCTCACCCCTTTAGGCCTGATGAAAGAAGATACTTTGCTTTTGCACTTAAACACACACGCACATCAAACCTATTTTTATGTGGGAAAGTAAAGTGTCTTCTTTCATTATGAAGTATTTACACCATGTCACGTCTGAAACTGTGTTATTTAACCCTTTCGGTCCATAATATATGAGGTATAGACACACTTCTACTTTGGTGAATTATGAAATCCTTTCTTTAATGCCAACATGGCTTTTTTGAGAGCTTTTTGGTTTACTTATCTTTACTATACAGCAGGCTTGATAAAAAAAGTTTAATATGCATAATAAAAGGGCGAAATATTTGCATTTAAATTTTGATTGTGGAATCTTTGCCTTAGGTCAATTTGGTTTTTCTTCAAAATCTTTTGCATTTTGTTCATTTAATGTATCGGCCAGTTTACTGTTGTCAAGCTTGGATTATTTTGTAAATTTACTGAAAAGTGTACTGTTTGAAGTAATTATTCAAAATACTATAAGAAACCATTTTAATGTAATTTGATGTTTTATCTTAATTTAATTGTCTTTACTACCATCGAAGTTATTTCCTTTTTTTAGTTTCATTTATTTGTAGAGAGCACAACTAACATTTACATGACGAAATAATTTGATGGTAACAACGCTCCAGGATAGATAGATAGATAAAGGACTTTATTGGGGCGAAATTGAGACCTAATGGTCCCTTCTTCCATTTAACCCATTCAGGATTCATCCATCCCAGGATTAGAGGTTATTTAAAGCACCTTAATTATACATGGTATAAGATAGTATTTTTTGTGCCCTAGTTCGCCCACACTTTATGCTGTTCCCAAGGTGCTACTTCTCTGTTGTAATAGTAGTTTAAAAAAATACAGAAGTGGTTTACATTGAACAATTTCACCGCAGTTGAGTGAAATTCTGTGAGAGCTATTGGTAGTGTTGCAATTGTATTTTCGCCCTGAGAAAAATTCCAAAAATTTCAGTCACATAGAAGACGTCGAAGAGACGAATAGTGACTCAGTCATACGTGAGAACGTAGTAAATGCGGACGTTGAACCTGAATGAATGCACAGTGAAGAATGAAATCATTCGCTTTACGAGTAGGCCGGCAAAATATATAGTTTATATATATTTATATATAAAAATATACTATATACAATGCAGACAACCTACGCGAATATATATATTTTTAATTTATATATATTATATATATATATATCCGAATATATATATATATATATATATATATATATACGCGAATATATATATATATATATATTCGCGTAGGTTGTCTGCATTGAATGAGAGAATGTCTTTCGACGTCCTGAATGGAATATCCTTTGGTCCGTCGCTGGCGTAATTGGACTCCCATCATGTGCGAGGCACAGTGATTGAATGCAGCACAAACTTACTCTCCCCCTCTCACGTAATCAGGTTGTTAAACTATATGAGATACATTGGAGTCATAGATACGTGTGCAAATAGAATATAAATTGTATTGTCTATAAATTTTAGGGCCTTAGAGATTCTCTTATGGAATTTGATAGTCCAATGCGTAGAACATCCGGCTACTTACTGGATGTCTCAGGTCCATGAGACTCTGGACACCCTCAACATTATCCGAGCTGTGCGATTGTCCGGTTACCAGATCTGCAGGCGCCAAAGGGAAAATAACTTGTTCCTCTACCCAGGATGCTTGAATTTCACACTCCGCGTGGTCTGGTAAAAAGGTGAACTCCACCATCACCTATCAAACCAAAACTGAGAGCAATGGGGGTGAGGGAATCTCCCACTTTTGGTGATGCATGCCGCACCCCTCCTAAGTTGGTGCCCAATGCGGCCACTATCTTCGCTATTTTGGTATTCCCCATCATGGGCCCATTTTTATTTTAGGCGTGCATTTATTGTTCCCGACCGCAGTAAACGTCTTGGTCCTAGTTCATTTGAGAGAGTGTAATTCCGAGAAACAAATAAATATGCTTGAAATTTTGTGCTCCTAAAGCAAGATAATGGATCCGTGGTGCCATAATATAGGCAGTTACTTTGTGTTCGTTTTGCTTGGCACTTTGGTTTTTTACGCAGGGCTATCATCAATGTTTGAACCGTTAAGAGATATAATTAATGAAGGAAGGGCCCTTCTAAGAGGTCAGCAGACCTATTTATTAGGGGAATAATCTATCTGGTGGCATTTGAGTATCCACCACAAGCAAGTGATGAAAATCAGTCAATGGTTGAAAATAATCGTAGTTGGTTACTTAGTGGCCCTCGGAAATGTGCTGAATCTGTTACTGGTTTTAACTCAGCTGATTAGTGGTAGATTAGTGGTAGATTTCGGTCACTTTGTCACAAGCTCTGGACAAAAAAATCAGGAGAGTGCCAACGGAAAGTAGTAATTTGACGTCGTGGTGTAATTTTACGCATACAAAACACATCTTTACCCATCTATGCTCCTAGTACGAGGCGTATTCTTAAAGTAAGTACCGTTTGCTTATATTTAAATATTGGCGCTTCAGAACACAGTTTTGCTCCTGCAGCGCGATATACTGATTCATTGAGAAGCTATAGCAGCATTTGTTTTGTTTCAGAAGTCGTTTGCTTGTCCGTGCATGCAAACAACAATGTCCGCGACAATCGTTGATCCCGCAAGCTGTGAAGTGCGTTCTGTCATACGATTCTTGTATGCAAAAGGATTGTCGGCTGCTGAAATTCATCGGGAATTATGCCTAGTTTATAAACCTACAGTTATGAGTGAAGGAAAGGTTAGACAATGGTGCTGTGATTATAAAAATGGACCAACAAATGTCCATGACGAAGAGCGAAGTGGTAGGCCCAGTATTCTGACCGATGAAATTGTTTCGCAAGTGGAACAAAAACTGCGATGTGATCGTCGATTGACAATTAATGGCCTGGCTGAACAATTTCCTCAACTTGGACGCACTACTGTCTACAATATTGTTACGGAAAACCTCGGATACCACACATTGCGTGCAAGGTGGGTACCGAAAATGCTCACCGACCACCACAAAGAGCAAAGAATGTCCATTGGACGAGAGTTTTTGGGTCGTTGGGAACTCTTTAAACCACCCACCGTACAGTCCTGACCTTACACCCAGCGACTACTTCCTCTTCTTGCACTTGAAACAGTGGTTCGGTGGACAACGTTTCGAAACCGAAGAGGAACTCAAGAATGGCGTTGTCGATTGGTTCAACCCTCAGGCGGCGAGTTTCTATGCAGAGGGGTTAAAGAAGCTGGTGTAGCGGTACGAAAAATGCTTAGAAGTGAACGGCGATTATGTAGATAAGTGAAGTAGGTTTGTAGCTAACTAAAAGTGCCAATAAAATGTGTTTCATATGAGTATATTTTTTCCTGTGACCAAACGGGTCTTACTTTATGAACACGCCTCGTATATGGAGTCCCCACGAAGTTTGATTGATTGCCGAATTGGATCGCGTGCAGCATAGAGGAGCAGATTGAAGCACTTGCATAAATCGGATGGGTGTCTTTTTAGCTGTGATGTTGGAAATGTTTTATTACCCTCATCGTACTACGGTAGGAGAGATCATGCCAATGCAGTTAAAGAGATTAATTGTAGAAGAAATAGATTAAAAATGTCATTTTTTCCACGAACGATAAAGGATCATAATAACATTGCCCTACCGCGGTAGAGTCATGTTCGGATCAAAATTAGTCTGGTGTGGATTCACCCCCTGCCACACACCCTAGAGGTGGCTTGCAGGGTACATAAATGAATGAAATAAATTAATAATCATCAGATATGATTGAGTTGAGGAGGAAGCATGACGTTTTATATGACATGACGAAATATGTTCATTGTGTCATACGTAATTTGGATAGATTCCGCAAAGAAACGCTAGAGCCTGTTAATTTTCGCCTAATTTCAGTATATCGATACGAATATAATGAATCAATGCAATATCATGCGCATTCTATGTACGTAATAACTAATTCATGACTATGGGCTTTACTTTTATCGCTCATTTGTCAGCTATATGATTTGGTTTCAATGCCAGCCGAAGGTTTCTTACTGGAACCACGGTCCAGCGCCAAAAAGAACCTGGATCGCAATAAAAAAAATGCTTAATTTTTTACCGAGCGTGCGAGATATTTCGCTGTGGAAAGTGGGGTATAACTCCTGGTACCGAGATCTCTTCAGCCTTCTTCGAAAGATACGGCGAATATTGTGGTTCGTCAAACCTTCCGCCTGGGCAGCTAAATAAAAAGTTGCCTTTCAGGGACAGCAGTTTGCCATCCAAGGCTTTCACAATTCGTGAATGTCTTTGGTTTTCAAGATTTCGAAATGTTTGGTGTTCCCAAACCTTAAGAGAGGGGCTCATACGGAGAGTTATCTAGTTTTTTCTTCAAAGGATAATATTTAGGTTAATAAACAAAATGAAGGTAGACCATGTAGCAAAATAATGATACATCTGTTCGTTGTTATCTTCTTAGGGACATCTGTCGACTCTCTAAAATCTCATACGATGATTCGAAGTGGACATTATAGATGACGTCTTTTGGTTAAAATCAAATGTTGAACTTTATTTCAACCAATAGGTATAAGAAAATCTGTGAAGGGAACGATTATTAGATTGTTTTTTCATTAATTTTATCGCGATTATCTTCGATATTTTCCCAAATGTATGATATAAGTCATTAGGACAGTTCTTGCGATCATAAGTAACCTTAATTGGGAGTTTTCGTTGCAATTACGGCAAAATACAGGGAAGTTGAATTGACGGCAAAACGGATGATATCCGAGAGCAAGAATCATGTATGATTTGCAGTACGTCTCTTTCTGTCATGTTCTTGTAGGCATGCACTTTTCGTGCTTGTGGAATTACCGAAAAGTTTAATACTTCTACGTGTAAGTAACTAAAATTTTACAAAATCAATGTGTTTATGCAATTCCTTATTAGTGAAAAAGTGCATATATATTGTGTAATTTTGGTAGGAAATTCTTTATTATTTTATCTAATTCTTCCGTAGTAAAATTCCCTGCAAACATGCTCATGCTCTGTTTGAATTTCTCCTTGCTCTTTGACCGATTTCCTGTAACGTCAAAATTCCACGTCACTTTCCCCTTCTTAATTTCATTCATAATTGTTGATCTCATTTAACGTGGGTGTTACTTTAATTTAAGACATTTTAATTGTCTCCTCTAGTGATAACTTTCATGTAAAGCAAGTTATTGTTCGTGGACATTTTGCAAAATAATAGTTCAAGCGTACTTAGGAAAGATATTCTCCGGAGTCACAAAAGCTCTTTTCCATTTGTAATGTTTTCAGTCTTTGTTTAGAACCGTGTGTTATAATCCGTTGTAGATCACCGAGTCAGTAGTATGTACCACTTTCTGAAATGTATCTTCAATGCTTCACCAACCAACCAACATGTCTATTCATTCGGTCAGCTATTGTAATCGCACCTGTGGTGGTGCATTCTTAGTGTGTCTAGGGCTTTTTTTTGCAGTGTAGGCCACATTTTGTGTGAGTCGGTCAAGTAGTGGGTATCTTAAGTCGTCATTATCAAATCATTTATCTTTAAATGAAGTGAGAATCGGTGCCAGAGGTGCTAGGTGCTACACAATAGGACATTTAACTTGAATCATATTGTATCGGACGGAAAACTTTATGGATTCGATAATAATAAAGAAAGATCCCCATCTAAGATTCAAGCAACCCTAATGCCAGGGAAACAATATCTGTAAGAGCCGTCAATGACGAAATTTAAAAAAAGTCGCTAAATATTATCATCTTGTTCAAAGCCCATAATAAATATTGGAAAAGAAAGCTGGTTATCCACTGAAATCGTAATGAATTTTTCCCAAAATCCTTTTCCGTTTACAAATATTAACTGTACACGTAAGAACCGGGGCGGCGTTTTTATCGCCGTTAAGAACTGTTGCGTCAGCAGGGCTGAGATAATTCCAGATAACGGTTTGAAGATTGTTGTGGGTTCAATTAAAAGCCCTCAGTCCGGAATAATATATGTATGCGAATTTTACAGGCCACCGTACGATAGAGTTAATTCAATAATTGAACTAGAAAAGCAAATCAAACGTTTCTCATCCCAAACAACGAACGAGACATAGTAATAAGCGATGGATATTTCAATGTCCCATCTATTGATTGGTGCACATATAGCTTTAAAACAGTGGGTAAATACAAAGATGCCTGTGAGTCGATTTTGCATTCTTTTACGTTTACCTTCCTATATCGCTTGTCACTTCATCAACTAGCGATAAAAATTATCTTTGTTTGTTATCAGCGAAAGTAACCTAAAAAGATCTTTGATACAGAAACTGTTAATTAGCAACCACCGAGGAGTAAGTGCTAAGTTTTCCATATTTGTCGTCAAAATAAGAAGCTTAAAAAATTTACTTGTTTACAAAGAGGGACTAGAATGTATAGTGCGTGTTACAGAGTTCATTTTTATGTTCAAGAAATATATTGAACACCGAATTATTGGTGATACTTTCTGGAGATCACGCGCTTATGAATGAAATTTATGAAATATAACATGGTAAAAAGTGGAAGTTAGAAAATCACTTCGACGTCAAAGACTTATGTCCCGTAAAGATGAAAAGTTATCGGAGTGATATCCTTAGCTACGAACGGAATGAGATAATCGGATATCTAAGGTGAACACCAAGAAAGAATTTCGTAAAGCCGTTAGGGAATTCAGAATGAAAAAACTACCTGAAAATTTAAACGAGAATCCAAAAATATTTTGACCCGCTGTCAGAGAGGTTTAGGGTTCAATTTACTTAAAAACAATGTGGGTGAAAGAGGTACCATCAGTTCACAAAGGGCCAATGCATTACATTCCTTCTTTGAAAGCATTTTAACCAGTTTAGAATTGAGTTGAAAAAAGTGGGTAGCGGTTAATTTTTGGAATGGGAGGACTTCCCGCCCGAACGTCTATAGCATCAAAAATACCGAAATAGAAAGTTCAGACTCGGTTAAATACGAGGCGTTACCCATGCTCAGGACCTTCCTTTCTTGGATATCTGGACAAGCTACCAAAAAACTAGTATTTATTGGAAGAGTATTGGGGAAAAGTGACGAGAAGTTTAAAGAGGATTATTATCTTTCGCTGGTTAGGCCTCATTTAGAATATGCTGCTAGTATATGAGATCCTTATGAAGTTGAATTGATTGCCGAATTACTATATATGGCGAACAGCTTAGAGGAACTTGATTTGTAGAACGTTTTTAAGATAAACTTAGTAGCGTATCAAAGTTATTACAGGGGCTAGGTTGGGAATCACTCACGAAGGGAAGGTTACATTACAGATTGAAATTGTTTTGAATAAATTGGAAGGTATCTCCGGCAATGATTTTGAAAATGATAATATCAGCCACATGATACTTTATTAGCAGATATCATGTAAATAAAATTAAAGAGATTAAGTGCAGGACAGATTGATGGTAGATTTAAGATGTCTTTTTTTCATGAACGGTCACACTATTTACTACTATCCGTTCACGCTAGGGGTGGAAAGAATTTTTCTTTTTTAATTCTAAGCAACCTAATATGTTATCATTATCTCATCTAACCTTAGTTATTGTCCTTTTTACTAGCAACTCCTCTTGTACGCGTAGGGAAGTATATTTAACTTAGAAACTGTAGTGCGGTAACTGAATACTGTAGTTTCCATGATTTAAATCATTTGAATTATTTGAAGAATGTATATTGTGGCTAAAAATTCAAAGAAACTTTTTTGTGATGTTGTATGCCCGTTGTGGAATCACTGTCTGTAACATACCGTGTCAGTGCCATGGGTGCCATTCAGAAGCAGAAGAATATTTCCCCCCTGCGCGGCCTGTTACTGTTAATGTGGTTATTTTTCATCTTGACATAATTGTAAACTATTTGGTGACGTTATTCATTCAATGAACATATACATACCTTTCACAAATGAATAAATAAAATTGATATATCTTTGGTGAGCATTAGGTAGAAGCGTAAATCCCGAATCGGAATTTGAGGTTGCCTTCTGGCCCATTGCCTGAAATGGACGTGCGTGCACACCCATGTGTGGAAAATTTAATCTTTTTTGTACCAATTAGCATTCGTGGTAATGTCGTGTGGGTTTTTATAGCGATCTTGGGAGGTGCCTGTTTTATAGCGACCTGCCCATCACATTACTCTCTCCGGAGGATTGAAAAATGCTGAGTCGACTTGCCACAGCGTTTAAGCCGGTGTGTATGCCCCACGATTTCCTCTTACCAGACTATTGACCCTCAGAGCGGATTCCCGCCGTTTCAAGCTTCCTCCAAGCTTCCAGGTATTTCCACTTTCTTAAGTGGAAAAGTGTCGAACCGGTTCCATGCTGCTGACGTGAGACTGCGAAATGATACGTACGCTCTCCTTGGTACGCTAAGAGCGCAGCGTATGATGGAGTGAGTTCGTGTGTTTACGGGAAGTTTCGTCAGACGGAGAAGTGTTTCTAAACAAATCGATTCAGATTGAGATAGAGAGAGAAATGCGGCTCTGTTATTCATCTTCGTGGATCCTTGTTTGTGCACCATTTGTTGCTAACATCGTTTGGACCTTTCGGTCTGAATCCGAGCCGATATTTCAAGGGTTTCAGCAATATTTATTATGGAATCTCCGAGTTCCTGTGCAATAATACCAACACAAAAGAAAAATAGGCCATACAATGAAAATAACATGCTCACTAAAGAGAAGTAATGGAGATTGTGATAAGATGACAAATGTTATTCCAGGCGAAAAAAAAACAAAAAGCGACAATAGGGAGCGAAACCATTTTCTTCATCTTGAAAGAAGCCAAATCACTGAATTTCAAAGTCTCACAGATGTTGCGACTGTGGCGAAATATGAAACTTTGGAATATTTTGCTGATAACAATTTAACACGTTACACGTTTTACACAAGTTACGTCCAGAGTTAACAGGACTTATTCCTTCATTCTCTGCAATGGAATCAATTCGCTCCAATGTACTATTTAACGATGAGAGTATCATGGTTCTCTTTATTAAAATATTTCCTCATTTTTATCGTGCCCGGTAATTAATGGTTGATATTCGTAGGTTTTTTTACTCACAGTTTATCTTTTACCTACACCGTACCCTGAAATCCGCATAGAGGACGTGTGGAAAAGGGTGTTAACCATTTCCGACCATTAAAGTAATTGGTGATTGTCAGCATTCAGTATTATATCATTTATAGATGGTTGGATATACGGTAGGTTATGTTTTCTATTGCTTTGATCGCGAAGTCTATGAGGGAGGAGGGATTTCTCATGACGATTCGTCGTGGTTCCGCCTGCCAATGTAATTAATGATTATAATACTGGTTATCTGCCGATGAAAGTAGGATTTGGTTTGGCCTACCGGCTAACCACTGCTGAACTTCCTCTAACATGGCGCAGCGAAATACCCTACGCTAAAATAAACCCTCGTTCGATTCGGCGTACTTTCTGCCTCCCTTCATTCATAGTCCAATATGCATAATTCTTTTCCTACCCAAACCTCTTTTACCTAACGTTCTCCCCTCTTTCACAATCTTCAACATTCCATCCTCAAATACAATGTTCTTCATCCACCTTTCTTGCCTCATTTGGATTAATCCTAACAATCCTCTCTCTTCCTCCACTATCCCTAATACTACTTCGTTTGCTACCCTTTCCGTCCTTTTTCCATCCCCCACATCCACATCTCAAAAGCCTCCAATCTACTCTTATCATATTGCCTTAATGACCGATATCTCGCACCATACGAAACCACTTTCCATGCTAAAGTTTTTATATTTCATTAATTATAAGTATTCTACTTAATAAACTAGGTTTTGGACGGCCCTTAAAGACTGTTGTCTATGCATCGCGAGATTTTTATTTCTGTTTGCCCTTCATTATTTCCTTTTTTACTTCATCGTAATTTTTGCCTGTGTTCATGCTGTATAAGAAGAGAATTCTCTTCATTATCCTTACGCCGCTCACCCGACATTCCCCCCTTTTATCACGACTTCAACCTACCACTGCTTTTCAATATTTCCTCCATCGACGATCTCTGCCTTTTTCTGATTTCCTCTCATCGGCCACCTTATTTTTAACTTCACCGTTTATCTTTCTGTCTCTCCGCCTTATTTTCTTCATTCTTTACCTCACCCTTATCTCAAGAGAATTTTCAGTTTATCATATTTGATTTTGAAATTAGGCCTCTCTTCGCAGGGTCCTACATGCTCGACTTATTGTCAAGATGAGGCTTAACCAAAGCAAAATAGCACCTCACCGTAGCTTTTTTATTCGATTATATTGTCACCATTCTTTTGATGAATCCAAGTACCTTAATACAGCCCTATTACTAAAGCCCTCGTAACTTATCCTGCTGTATGAATTAGTTGACAATGAATTTACTATACAGAGAAAGAATTCATTTTCTTTGTCTTAAATCCGTAAATGAAGAACGTGGCAACAGAATCGCACGAAGAGGTTGTTGACTTTGTTTTATCTTTTAGTTCTTATCGCATGCGGTTGCTGTAGCGGGGGTAGTAAAAGACTCAGCCGAAGGACTCTAATGACTTCCAGAATTGAGGTTTATTGTTCTTCCAGGCTTCTGAATTTATAATTCTATGAGCCACGACGGCAAAGACACTGAGTAGGGAGCATACTAATAAATTTTCTGTCACTGCCGCCTGTGTGTCAAAATGAGCGCCTTTATGTGCACCTATTCCCGTCGGTTGTGTAAGGTACCTCACCGCTGAAGAACTTGCGTGAGCGCCACTGAAAGAACGCAGATATGACGCAAAAGTTCGCCGACACTAATTCACTCTCCGTAATTAGTCCCAAGAAACAGAAGCCACGCGTTTTTTTTTGCGAGAAGGGTGCGACTTTCTAAGCGTTCGTGGATAGACAGGGCTCAAAATTTGCATCGCAGCCCAGGAGACACCTGAAGGCGATAGATCCACATTGATTTTAATCCGAATCCATTAAGGAATTTCCATCGGCGAGGAATAAATATTCCTAAGTTCCCATTTTTACTTTAGCACTTATTGTTATTCCAAACGAACTTTTTGAATGATCAAGCTTTAGTTAGCCAGTCAGCCAAAGGTTGATTACTGTTGCTGGACACACTTGAGAATCGGTGTGGAACGTGTGGGATGAAGATCAATGTAAACCAAAAAAAGGTTGTGAGGTTTTCGAGAAAGAGGAATCACAAGGAGAAAGGAATTGAGGAGAGGGACTTAGAGTAAGGATGTTAAGAAAAGGCTCCTCAAAACTTTGATACGGAGCTTGATTTTCTACGGCGCAGAAACGTGGCAATTGAAACAGGATGATAGGCATAGATTGGAGGCTTTTGAAATGTGGGTGTGGGCAAAACTGGAGAAGGTGAAGTGGACAGAAAGGAAAACAAATTAGGAACTGCTGGGCATGGTGGGGGAGGAGTGGTGATTGTTGGGAGAAATCCGAGAAAGGCAGGAAAGGTGGTATGCAGAGTATTTTAATTGGCGTCTATCATAAAAAGTTGAAGGCTGTGAAAGAGGGAGGGGCGTTAGATAAGCGCGGTTGGGCTAGGAAAAGGGTAGGATTTTCGGGCAGAATGAAGGGAGATAAAGAGTATTTATTTAAAAAATTTTAAAATTAAATTTAAAAAATAGTTTAATATTGTGTGGGGTGTTAGAATGTCTTGTTAGACGAAGCTAAGGAATGGAACGATGATAAATCAGGGTCCATCTAAAACCTACCTTAAACGGTAGACTGCCAATAATAAAAATGAAATATCGTACGATGGCGATTTCGGATTGGTTGTTTTAAGTTTTTCTGCGAAATTTCTGTCTCTGTATTCTTTTAAGTTTATAGAAGTACAAGAGAAGTTTATAGAAGTACTTGTGTGTAGAATATTTTTTTTTCTGCTTTTAAAAATGAGAGTCGTGGAACTAATGATATCATCTAAAGGAGCCTCAATCGCGGGCATATTCCCCATGGATAATTCAATTGGAATTTCTACTGAAATGAGGTACATTTCCGTAGGTCCGTGCGTATTTATATGTTTCATCACAATTCACGTTTCATCACGTCGCTTCAGAAAAAGAGCTGGTTGTAACTTTGTAATCGCTGCTGGTCGAATCTGCTCGTCACAAATTTAATTCGTCGCAAACCTAAGTTTCCCATTTTTCCGCCTGGAAAAATTCTCTCTACAGAAAATCGTATGTACTCGTCCAGCCTAGCCGTTTTCTCTGCAAACATGTCTTGTAATTATTTGAAAAAGTTCAAAAGATAATTATTTGTCGGGAAATTTTATTTTCGTTTGGCCTTAAGGTATATTTCAAAGTTATTTGATGCTCCGATTGCAATTGGTCTATATTGTTCCAGTGCTAATCCTTCAAGGGTAATGAATTAGAACATTTTGTTCTCCGGACCACTTTAAAATATCTAATTACTACTATTGACTTTTAATAATCAAACCACTTTACTTTTTTTATTAATTACTACTATTTTCGCCATGAATGAATGGCTTAGACTATTAATTATTTAGCATCACTATTAGAATAAATAGCATTTTCGATCATTTTGATCGGATTAAATGATAACGAACAATTAGATAACACAATTGTCACTAATACCTTCGTCTCATAAGATGTCCTCTTAATGGCTGTTGAGGAAGATATGAATTGGACTGAAAGTTTTTGAGTTTTCTCCCATGTGGATACATATTATGTTCATTTATATTACGAACCTTGAGCCTCAAACCATCTGTAAACTCAGCAAAGCAGTTGTGTTTACATCGGTTTCGAGGCGATGACTGCGAGTCACGCACATGGCCACGCTAAAAAAGAAACTTTTGTTGTAACCGCGCCGCGTACTGCCCCCTCGCGCGATGGCTCTTGAAACGGGAGGCTGGGGCGCTTCTCATCTGGCGGTACATGCCTGCGTGTGTATGACATGTGTAAGCGCATCCGTTTAATGTGAGCAGTCTTTCGCGCTCGCCCTGGCGACACGCATCCGGTCACGTGACCGCCCGAGATGGCAATTCCATTATTCGTCCCTCGTGGGAATGGGACCTTGTGGACATCGCCTGGGCCGAGTGCCGGCCGCCAACCAACCAACCGCTCGCCATTTCAGATGGATGTTGGCCGAATAAATGACGAAATAAATGCGCCTCAAGAGTCGCGTACCCTCACTTCGCAGTTATCAGACCGCGGAGGAGGGAGGAAGGGGAGGGAGCTTTCCCGAGAGAAGGGTTACCAAGAAGCCCGGTGTTTTTACGGGTATCACTGGTTTCTTCAGTCGCCTTGGCGTTGCGCTCAACTGAAGGAAACCCTGGAGCTAATCAATTTTTGATTCCTTGGAACCTCCTGAAGCTTTCGTTTTCCGTGTGTTTTCCCACCTCCCGCTTTCTTTGGCTCCTCACTACCATGTCCACGGACCCACGACGCGGATTAAGGCACTGTTTAATGTACACGGTCCCGACATTGCCTTCCTAGTCACCAATGAAATATTCGCCTGTGAAATAAAAGAATGCCTATGAATTATGTCTGTTGATGTTATTGTATCGAAGCGAAGAAACGTGAGGATTTGTAACACATGTTTACAATATCGAAGGAAGGATTATATAGCCCATAAAAAACCATAAACGCAGTAATCAACCCGAAGGTCGGTTTAGTAGGCGATGGTAGAGCTCACCCTTGTACCAAGCCCGACGGCGTGTGAATATTCACACATCAGGGTAGGGGGGCCAGTTCCTTTCCCTGTGCCGGTTATGGTTTCCCAGGAAGATCTGGTACCCGAAAAATCAACTAGCTTGGGTGGAGCTGTAGGTGCCCAGAGTGCCTTGCCCGGGAATCGAACCCGGGACCCTCCGGTCAGTGGTCCAACGCTCTACCCACTAGACCACCGCGACCCACTATATAGCCCATACTACGTGAAAACAGAATCGGCTCATGCATGTATATAGGATAAGGTTTTATGGAGAATCAAAAGATGAAGTACATTTCATATAAATGTTGATATTATTATGCCACATGATAATTTGAAGTGTAAGCAATGCATAACTAGGGGATGATAATGACATAGCAGTAATCCAGACATAATTGGAAAAATATTTAAGTATAAATTAATCACTTCATTAAAATACTAGACTGGCTGCGTGATATATTTTGTATCCACGTCACGGATTTAGCTATGACAACCTGGGCACGTATTGATAAGGGATGCATTTATTTATTTATTATTATATAGGCAAGGATGCAGTCAGATGCAATTATATAGGCGTGACAATATATGTAACTCATTATTTAGCAGGTTTTTCAATGATGAAATTCAGCATTCAGGCACGTTCGTTTTAAGGTGATTTAAAAGGAAGACATATGAAAAATAAGTTCAACAGATTCAGGCTTAAGGTCGTAGAAGTTCTTCATAATTTTTATTTATTTATAAATTCAATCAAAAGCGTGTTTTAGAGAAAATTTGTAAATCCATTGTCGACTTATGCTATTATGTTCAAGCATACCGTTGGGTGTATTCTGACTATATTGAGTAGAAGTATTCTCTGTGTGATCAATGAACCAATGAACCAGCTCTAAGTTTTCTCACCATAGCATCTAGGCCAAGGTGGGCGCTGAAGAAAAAAGCCGTTGACAAAAGGGGATCAAGAGATCTAGAAATCAAGGATAATCTTGCGGAGGGTCATCACTGATCACTTCACTAATGTCGCAAGTCGCCTTGGAAGTGGATATATTGATAGGTTTAGGCCATCAAAAGGTAACAACCTTCATCGAATTTTCTCTGCAAATAAACATATTTCTATTTAGTTTCCCAAATTGAAAACTGGACTAAACTTACGGAGTAATGATATAATTAGTCAGTTTATAGATTAAATGAATGGGGTTTTCGTTAAGAAATCATATTCCTAGTTGTAGTTTTAATGGGAGGCGACCGACAGCTAAGTTCATTTGCGCCATTAGGGATGGGTGGGAAAGGAAGGGTGGAGAGAAACCCGGCGTCGACATTAGCTTTCTCTTGTCGGAAGCCACCAAGGGGTCCGCAGTTAAACGTCCCATCCGACGGACGTCGCACTCACTCAAAAGTGTTCTCCACTAAGCACTCCTGGATTTGAAACCGGGCCCTCTCGGTGAGAAGCCTGTACGTTAGCCACTGCACCCTCCCGATCCCCATAGTCCTTCCTTCCAGAAGTTATGCCTTTCTTCAAGGAAGTATGTGCGACAGGACGGAGTTTCTCATATTCTTAGTTTTATTAATACATAACTGAGGGACATTAGGTGCGATCGTACATTTCAACAAATACATAATTCCTAGCATAAAAACCACCGTGTAACGTGTGGAGGGGAACTTAATTATTTTTTTCAAGAGTTTTGTTTGAAATGGTCGACCATTAATGACACTAAATTACGGGGAAAAAGCTGGGGACCGAATTGACGGCCATGAAGAGAAACGTGGAAGTACACGGAAGAGTAAAATAGAACAAAAAGCCACGTGGAACAACGTACGGAAAATAAAAACTAGATAGTTAAGACACACCGTGAGGCACTGGATTTCTTAGAAGCATCATCGAAGGGAATTTGCAGCGCAGAAGGCCGAGGGAAAATACGTCGGCCAAAGGAAGAGGGTATGAGGAATACGAGAGTAAAGAGTCAGGGCGTGGGGTAATTAGCATTGCATTGAGAAAAATGGAGAGGTACCTGCCTTGAGATCGACGGAATAACGACGATGTTCTGGTGCAAAAATTGTAGTTTTTCTGTTTGTACAGTCATCTCAATGTACGTATTTACTGCAAAGTTGGATAAAGTTGGTGGTACGTATATTGCTTCCCCACTATGTTATTTTTCGGGTCGAGTAGGTGATGAGTTCGGTGTGAGAGCCGTCTTGTGGCCAACCTTCTGAAATGCCCTAATTATCCTTTTTGTCGGACCATTTTAGTAAATATTGACTAATGATTACTATAACGAGGTTAAACATGAAAAATGACACACGTTGACACAAACAAGATCGAGTATTCAAATATTCTTCTCACTCTTTGGCTAACTACTTCTTGATCGTTTCCATTTCCTATTACCACACCACACAGGAAAATTTCTCTTTCCTCTTCGGCATCAATTTTCATGAGACAATGCTAAATTTTGGCTCAATATATTTTCGAAATTTGTCCAATATGATTTATGATTTTTGCACATTCTGTTTTACATTTTTCCATCAAATGCGATTGAGATTTACTCATAAAAATTCTGATCAATCGTACCACATTCTATTTACTCACATTTGGTGCTTGAATTATCGTCACTCTAAAAATATTTTTCTCTGGAAATTTAGGAAAAGTGTCGTCGTTCTTTTGTCTAAATCACTGAACGTAGGTCATGGAAGAGATATCACGAGGTTTCAATTGAATGGTAAAATCATCCGAAGGTGGAATACCTTTATGATGATTTTACGCATGACAGCACACCTTTGCCTTGTTTCGTGAGTTTTAATTTTGCGGTTTTTTAATTTCTGAGAATATTTCGCGCGTGAAATTTACAGGTCGACAAGCGGAACTCCTTGTAATTTCGATGGAGCTGTTTCAAAGGCAGAACACGTCGTATCTGCCTTGCGCTCGACATCATGAACAAGAGAAATCCAGGGTGCAGGGAAGAATTGTTACTCTTTTGAAATCATTGTATTATTTGGCCCTTATCACGCTACTCGATAACATTTTTTCAGCGGAGTGTTAAAGTGTGACACCGACTAACACTTTGCGATAAAAAAATGACTGTTGCATTCTTTTTCCTGGTCAGTGCCTACAGCTTGACCGGTGAACGAGGAAGTTCCTCCGGAGAGTAACGGCATTCGGCTCTGCCTTCGCCTTCCCCTGTCCTCTTTCCCGCTGGTCTCCAAGGTCAGGCCAAGGATGGCCCGCTTCCCCCATCCTTCGCCGTGCCCTTGGTCCATTTTCGGTTGGGGCCGGCTTTCGATTGTTTTGCGTCGATCCTTATAAATCATTCGTCACTGGAGATTTTGTAGGTTTGATGACGTCGGCACATATCGTTGGTGCCCCTTCAGTAGACTTGTTTACAGTATCGAATCTTTTGGTGATTAGATTGGGCTACCGGCCGTCGTAACAGCAACTAACTAGTCCAGAGACCGGGTTTGAGTTCTGACGTTGGCTATTTCTTTCAGCTTGGTTTTATTATCTTCTTTTCCAAGTCGGTAACCCTTCGGTACTCAGGAACACAGCTACGTTGGTTATCAATGCTCACAGGAGAGGATTCAATTTACTTAGATGTGTTAATTATTTCACAAAATCAGATCCAAGTGCAGAAGTGAGTTAATGAGAAAAGGATCTCCCCATAGGCGGCCGATGTAGGTCGCTACAAATATATTACACCTTTGATCTATTGGTGCCCTTCGTTGGAACTGACGGGTTTCCCTTGTGTTATCTTAAATCTATTGTAATTCTTCCCATCCAATATTACACATCCATGGGGGAAAAATGTCCATCGCTCGGTCACACAAAATCTGCGTATAGAGAGAGAAAAAACGAAATTAAAAGCGAAAATCGAGGGGACTTTAATAATTGGGGATTTCCGGCTTTTCTAAATTTACAATAAAACGTAATCGAGTATTTTTCCTTAACCCAGTTTCTAGTAAGCTTATTTTTACAAGATTATTGAATTGGACCCTTATTTTATTGTGTCAGCATTGTCGCCAAAGACTTATCATTTTATTGTACCTTATCAGGTACATGCAAGGTGAAACTGGTAGTGCTATAAAAAATGTACATTAGAATATTGCCAAGTTACATGCGAAGGTTATTCCTTTTATCACATTCTTCAACAACCCATTGACAATAAAAACGTTGTGTCAAGAAACTGTAACAGTAACTTTAACGGAGTCACCCGCTATGTGTGCATTATAATGCAACCATTTCAGAGAGTAAAAATCATTCGCCTTGACTGGGATTCGAACCCGGATCCCTCCATATCCGGCCGAGTGCTTTAACCACTTAAGCTACCGAGACGTCCTATTACACTCTGAAATTTTGGGGGCTTTAAAGAAACAAGATGTTATGACAAAATACCGTACATGCAATGTCACAGGCATTCGTGGTCGTGCGCGACGCGCCACAGTCCACGATGTTAATAAAGCCAATTTCAAACACTTAGGCTGTTCATACCTTAGACAAATTTCAAGAAACTGTAACAGTAACTTTAACGGAGTCACCCGCTATGTGTGCATTATAATGCAACCATTCCAGAGAGTAAAAATCATTCGCCTTGACTGGGATTCAAACCCGGATCCCTCGATATCCGGCCGAGTGCTTTAACCACTTAAGCTACCGAGACGTCCTCTTACACTCTGAAAGTTTGGGGGCTTTAAAGGAACAAGATGTTATGACGAAATACCGTACATACAATGTCACAGGCAGTCCACGATGTTAATAATCGTGGACTGTGGCGCGTCGCGCACGACTACGAATGCCTGTGACATTGTACTATACTATATGTACGGTATTCCGTCATAACATCTTGTTCCTTTAAAGCCCCCAAAATTTCAGAGTGTAAGAGGACGTCTCGGTAGCTTAAGTGGTTAAAGCACTCGGCCGGATATCGAGGGATCCGGGTTTGAATCCCGGTCAAGGCGAATGATTTTTACTCTCTGAAATGGTTGCATTAAAAAACGTTGTGCATCCATCTTTCCTGCCTCCTTTGTATTTCTTCCGACAATGCTAACTCCTTCCTCACTAAGCCTAGCACTTCTGCGTTTGTTTTCCTTTTTCTCCATTTATCTTTCTCCATCCTACTCCTCGCTCATATTACAAAAGATTACACTATACGCATATCACCTTACCTCAATGACCATATTTTCGAACCGTATAAAACCACGTTCCATATCGAATTTTGATGAATCCTTTCTTAACATCTTTACTTAGCGTCTGTATCATCTATCCCCCCCCCCTACCTGGGAAAACTTCTTTGTCTAACGCAATTCTTCTCGTTATGTCCGTACTACTTTGGCCATTTGTGCCCAAAACACTTCCGGGATGCGTAAACTGTTCAATCTACTCTAGTTTTTGCCCCCCCTATTTTAACGTTAAACTTAGCTTTTCTATTCCTGGAAAACCACCTAAAATTTCTTTTATTTATATTTATTCTCATCCCATATCAATCGCATTGAATTTACAATATATTCAGCGAAGCTTGCAACCCCTTGTCTGAATGACAAATTAGAGCTTGTTCATCAGCAAACCTAACTGATTTTATGAGTTCTTCACTAACTTTCATTCCTAACTCCCTTTCTTCCCATGTCTCCTTAATCATTTCCTCCACGCATACTTTGAACAGCACTGATGGTAATGGACGACTTTGTGTTACTCTTATTTCTAGCCCTTTCCATCCAGACTCCATCCCCCACTCGCACCTGGGTAGTCTGAGACGTGCAGGTTGCAGATAATTCCCTAGCCCTCCAATCCACTCCTATATACTGCCTTGTAGTCATTAGTTTTTCCCAATTCACTCTATCAAGCGCCTTTCCAAAAAATATACACAGAGGCAAATACGTCCTTTGATTATATTCTATGATATATTCGTCTCTATTAGTGACCTCATTACTACAATGGCGTCACGCGTGCGTTCCCTTTCCTGAACCCAAACTGATCATCCCCGAAGTAATAATTTACTTTGCTCTCTATCCTCATGTTGATGATCCTGAGCTGCTAAGATTCGCACTAAAGCTGCATGCACAATCCATCTTGTTTCGTAGTCCTCACATAAGATAGCCTTTACTTTTTTTGAAATAGGAACTGACACCGATCTGATGAAGTCTTCTGGCCAAATTCCTCTCTCATAAATGCATATTATGCATACTCGAGTATGTTACTTACATATAACATTTTAAAATGATTATTTATTAATATCATGACGATATACTTTGTACTAAGTTGGAATTTGTTGTTGATCCCTACTATTTTTTTAGCTGAAAGCGTTGGACATCTGTGCAAGATAAAGTAAACGTAACCAAATAGTTTTGAAATGTGTGGAAATTTGACTCTTTTGAGTAATTTTTTCCATTTTTCACGTTTATATACGTACTGAAATGTTGTTACTTACGTAATTGCTGTGAATTTGAATTAAAGATTCGCCAATGAATCACTGATATATCCAACCATTAGTTCATAGGGTGCTCTCTGAAATACTTCCGAAGCCCACGTTGCGAAAGTGATCTGAAATCACTCTCTTCTCTAGAAAATAAAGGGAAATGCACTTTTAATTGGTTTCAGAAAGAGGTCTAATTTCCTTGATAATTTTCCGCTGGAAGCCGTCTAGAAAAATTATCTTGTTATTTATTGCGAAATTAATCGTCATATGAAGCCCCGAGGGAGAATACGGGAGAAAAGAGTTAAATCGAGAATTTTCTGCACTAGCGATTGTGTATCTCATGGCTTCTCGCGTCTTTCGCTTAGTGGGAGCCGAACACATTCGTACTATTTACAGGAAATTTTCGCGCAGGGCTAGTCCTCGCTGCCATTTGTGCCCGAATTTCGTACTTTCTATTTGATTACATAGTGTTTATTATTACCTCATTATAATACTCTCTATCTGACAGGTTTTTTTCAAGAGCGGACATGAGTGTTGGGTAAATCTAAAAAAACAAGAGGAACCGCGCAGGTCAATAAAATAGGCGAGTATTGTATTAAATAAAATCAGACATTCTGTTCAGGGGAATAAAAAGAAGAATTACTTAGGGTAAGGAAGCGTTAATAAACATGCGGGAATTAATGACACGCAACTTCAGTATTGGCGTGAAGCAAATTTGGTGAAAACTTTAGTACAGAGCGTAGTTTTTTATGATTCGGTATCTTGGATGTTGGGACAAGAGGACAAGCGTAGATTGGAGGCTTTTGAGAGGTGGGTGTGGAGAAGAATAAAGGAAATGAAATGGGCGGGAAAGAAAACAAAAGATGAATTTCTAGGTTGGTCAGTGAAAGAGAGAAGGTTGTTGGGAGAATTTCGAATTAGGCAGTACAAGTGGATACAGGAGGCATTGAGAGACGATCGGATGCTAAAGGTGGTAAAGGAGGGTGGTTGGGAATGCTGGAAAACCTAGATAGAAGAAGGAAAACAATTGGGATTTTTAATGAAATTACGGGAGGAAGACAGCATGCAGAGCCAAAGAATGAGTTATTGTTACAGGTAGTAAGGGTTCTAACAATTTTTTGTGTGATGTTAGTGAGGGATTAGGAGTATAGTGCCAGGGGGCATCATCAACCGCTAGACAATCGCTGAAAAATCGGTTGATGGCCGTCGTGGCAGCGGTTGGCAGGTCATGGTGTCTAATTACTGACCTGCCTACATTAGCGCCCTGCCCTGTGAAAACACTCTTCCACACTGTACCGTCAACAGATGGACTTCAGACCACGAATCATTAATTTTGTAATGAAAGGCATTGTAGTCGATAATGATTCTTTCGCTTGAGCTCCTAAATTATTTCCCCCCGCGGCTTATTTGATGAAGAATATTAATAATTGGTGTGGGTCGCGGTTGTCCAGGACTTACGGTTAGGTAGTCCAGTATTGGACTACTGACCGGAGGGTCCAGGGTTCGATTCCCGGGCAAGGCACTCTGGGCACCTGCAGCTCCACCCAAGATGTGATTTTTCGGGTACCAGATCTTCCTGGGAAACCATGGGCACAGGGGAAGTGTAGGGGGTCGGGTTGAATACTGTGTTAATGGTTTATATTAAAAATTGTTTGCTAGTTTAGTTCCAGTGTTTGTTATTGTTGTTCTAAGAATAATTAGGGCGAACGTGAAAGGATAAGGCGAAGGAAATATGAGTTGTATCATTGTTTCTCTTGATGTAGTTACTAGGTAGAAGATTGAATTTCGGTTTATTTTATATGAGCGGTAAATTTAATGGCTCAGAACTCAAGTAGAATGCCACTGAGTTAGGTCTTCACTTTAATGGAAGGTAGGAACAAAATGGAAGGGCGAAACAGTCGTAAAAATTGGTTGTTTGTGTTTTACAGTCAAAATTTACCTTTGATTGGTCTTGGTTTAGCCGTGTTTCCACTCCTAACCGTTTTGTATTGGTGTGACAGTGAGGAAGTAAGTATTGCTAGTGCGCGTTGTGTGGGTGTGTACCCTATTTGATTTACTGTTTCTCCAGAGATGACGTAACCGACCGTCATGGTAGGATTCAACAATCGATGAACGTTAAGAATTCTAGCAGTTCTGATTTACGTTACCAGCCCTTTTTGCACCTTTTCTTCATAGCCTTCTTTAAATCACAACGCTTTTTTTTATTCCAGCGCTAAACTGCTTATTTCGTTTTAACTGTTGACTCACCGTGACTTCGGGAACAGTTTATTCATTTCTTGAGTCCATTTGCACTCATTTCACCTTTTTTTTCTTGAAGAGGGAGTCTGCGGGCAAATTAGTGTTCACAGAAAGATTTAAGATCGTAGTGCGAGTACCATTCCGCGATTTCCTCCGAGTTTGAATGCTGTCGTTTGTGCATAAAAAGAACGTATGAAATTATCTCTCAAATCTCACAATAATTGGCCAGAGTACCAATAGCCAGGCGAGAGCGCGTTTCACGCAAAAAATCTTCGACAGTGCACTATTGTGTGATGGTGAATATCATGCCAATCAAGTTGAATTTTACCTGCCAGACGGGACTTTTTTCTCCTATTTTTCACTGAAGTTTGAAAAATACCGAATGATATTCTGTTAGATGCTTATATGCAGGCTACCGAGGCGTCTTATTGCTGGACTCGTACTCCTTCCGGAATTGCCGTCGTATGCGTTGTTTTAGGCGACTGTAGTTTTGCCAGAGATGGAGCGAGTTATGACGAAATATGAAAGCACCATCCCATTACATACTGTAGTATGAATATTTTTTCTTATCGTTACTAAATGGTTCTAGGTTTTATTATTGAAGAAGCCAATTCGAAGGTATTGGATTGAGTTTTGAATTTTGATCTCGAAATTGCTTTTATGTTGGATGGTAATAGCTCATAATGTGCTTCAAAAGCTTCAATGCGTCTTTGTTTTATTTTGACTGAAAATAAAAGCTGTTAACATGACTTAATGTGTTACTTTTTGGGTTAAAGCTATAAATATTTGCAATTAAGTCAAGTTTCGTTATTGTATTAAATGCTAAAGCTACTTCAGGTAAAATTCGTAGACCAGATAAGAACAAAAGTGCGTATAGGTCTAGCTCAACGATCAGATTCCTACGGGTAGTAGTGTGTGCGTTGGAAGGAATAATGCCGCACACAATAAAATATATTTCCTGTTTTGGCAAGGAAGACGAAGTTTATCGCCAAATATTCTGCATACTTTAAATCCTATTCTTTTACGGACCGAACCTTCTTAGCCACTGCCTTATCACCTGTATACTACTGTCCCAAATATTTTACACGCCGTTGTAGCATTAGTGGACGCTATTGATCATGGTCAACTAAATCGAATGCGATAATGGAAGGGGTCTGTTGGTCAAGATGGAGGCTTATTACCAGTCTCATGTTGGGTGGTGTTTTTCGATCTCGGCAGTGGAATTTATTTGCCTGATTTTCTTGGTACCAGGCTTACCTGGCATACGATTATTTTTATAGTGATCCGATTACTTCCTGATTGGAAAATTTCACGCCTTCTTTGGCTTCGTAGAAGTGTGCTGTCTTGGCTGTTAAGCTGTGAGGAAATCATTGATACGCTGATCAAATGTATACATACTTATTAAGTTTTTTCCTTTATTTTTATAAGATTTTGATACACGGCTCACGGATACTGAATTTTTTAAATGTTATTTCGGACCCGTGCAATGATAATCGGGATTAATTAGTTATGTACATTTTTCTTTGATATGGGGCTGAATCTAAGACTCTTGACATCAATGCTAACGCAAACCCTTATACATGCATTGACAGAGACGAGGACTATTACAATTTTCCAATTAATATTATATATATAACCATAAACACAGTATTCAACCCGAAGGTCGGTTTGGTAGGTGATGATGACAGTTCGCCCAGTACTAAGCCCGACGGCGTGTGAAATTCACACATTAGGGTAGGGGGGAAGTGTCTTGAGAAGGGGCCATTCCCCGTAGAAAAATACATATTATTCTTGTTTTTGAAAAGGGCATCAGGTGCTTGGTATCCGAATTACGCTTTTTCGTATGCATTTGTGAAAATTTGGGGGAACGGTATTTAGATGGAAGCTGTGCCCCACGTGTGACTCCCAGCCACGCGCCCGGCCTCATTTGGTAAATGTTTGGAAATTCCATACAAACCTGTAAATTTTATTCTTGGGAAGGGATATGGGTTTCTTAATTGCTCTTGTGACCAATTGTGGGGGGAATCATTGATTTCCTATTTCAGAGCGGCTTCCAAGAATGCAAATCTGGCATCTATGGCTATCGCTTCTCGCAAGTAGGCTGTAACTTACACACATTTTCCTGTGAATTCTAGTGCCTTTATACTAATTATTTAAATTGAGCTGCGGCGTCTTAACCTTTCGTGCAACAATATTTCTTCGTTCATGCGATTACATTACTCGTAAGTTCTGATCTTTCACTTTTTAAATGTCATCAGGGCATGAATAATTTCAGTATCCCTTCGTGGAAGTTTGGAGGAACCTGCGCAGCAGCTTCTTTGGTAACTTCTCAGTAGTTGTCGGCATTCGTCGGCTCTCACAATGATTCAGCATCTTCGTGCGCGCGTTCCCGTGATCTGAATTTCAATGAGTGTTGTCGAAAAGACGCTCGATTATTTTTTTAAGAATGTCCTACCATTTTTTTTCTGAGGTTTTGGCGACGGCCGTGAACACCTTTAATCACCTCTCAGTCTTAGGTGTTTTTGGAGGGCAGATTGACCTGCATACAAATACTCCGGTTGGGACGCACGAAGAGGTTGTGATGGCCGGCGTGCGCAAGCGATGGGATATAAAAACGACGAGGTTAGCGAACAGGAGACGAATTGAGTGTCGTCATTGCTGACATTTATGAGGAGATATAAACATTCCGGTTTCGCAGCTTTTGAGTTGATATTAATAAATTTTGCTGGCCATTGTGAGCTGAGCAGTGGAATAAACAGGAGTACATGTATGTTTGATTTTTTTTTTATATTTCAGTTTTGTCAATATTATGAATGAAAGTTATCTCTTCGTCAAATGTCTGCACGTAGTTTGAATAACTGAGTGCGAGCGATGCTAACTTGCTCGGTAATATATGTTTTTTTACACGAACAGAGTCACGCGTATCCGCGTCCTTGGCGTCACGAGGCCTGTGCACACGTGCATAAAAGTTCATCCTTGTCGTGACGGAGAAGGCTGGACGGACACTTGAGATGTTATAATTGCAATCATATCCTTCAAACCGTTTATTTCACCGTAGGTGGACTAAATAGTCCCGATTTCACGTTGTGATTTACATATCTGACGCTGTTATTATGTTAAACCATATTGCCTTACAATGCAATAATTTCAGAGAGTAAAAATCATTCGCCTTGACCGGGATTCGAACCCGGATCCCTCGATATCCGGCCGAGTGCTTTAGCCAGTTAAGCTACCGAGACGTCCTCTTACACTTTGAAATTTTGGGGGCTTTAAAGGAACAAGATGTTATGACGAAATACCGTACATACAATGTCACAGGCATTCGTAGTCGTGCGCGACGCGCCACATTCCACGAGGAAATTCAAACACTTAGGCTGTTTATACCAAAGACAATTTTCAAAGAAACTGCGGGAGATGCCGCAACAGTAACTCTTATTCCTTTAAAGCCCCCAAAATTTCAGAGTGTAAGAGGACGTCTCGGTAGCTTAACTGGCTAAAGCACTCGGCCGGATATCGAGGGATTCGGGTTCGAATCCTGGTCAAGGCGAATGTTTTTTACTCTCTGAAATTGTTGCATTGTAATGCACACGTAGCGGATGACTCCGTTAAAGTTACTGTTGCGGCATCTCCCGCAATTTCTTTGAAATTTATCCTTTCGATGTTTTTGTTTGTGTCACGTTCATGCGTTACTTTATAATTGCTCTTTTGACCGCGAGAACTGTTAAATTCTTTGTCTTAAAAGTAAGTCTCTTTGACCGCAACAACCCATTGCTTTCTTGGTTTTCCCTTTTCTCTCAAATCGTCGAACTTTCTTGTCATATAAATTCAATCTAGAGGAAAGGATAGTCGGGGAAAGCCATGGGCCAAAGTGAACGAGGAGAATGAAAGATCAATAAGCACTAAACCGGCTTATTGTCTCAAATATAAAGCTAGTCAAAAGTGCTTTGGGATGCAACGTACTTTCATTTACCTGAATCTTCGTGTAACGTACTGAAATCACGTCTTCTTTATTGCGTTACTGGCACATTTTTTATCTAATTTTTACTAAACTCCAAAAACAATGGGGAGACACGTTTTCTAGCATATGGGTCAGGAATTCGGATGAGTATTGTAGGGTTTCAGTTTGTGAATAATTTCAATAAATAGCAAGAACACAAAGAGTGAGAAGGCTTTAATTCATCCTTCTCTCCGAATTTTAGGAAAAAATAAATTTCAGTTCTTATTTCTTACCGTAATTTCAAAGTTTCCTCATATATTTTTCCAATAAGACCGTAAGGGGATAGGGAATTCAACGCCGATAAACTTAGACATTTGTAGGACAACGGGTACCTCTAAGGTGTAACTAAATATTAGTTTTGATTTTTGCATTATAAAACTTTTTGACCTTCGGGAGAAGAAAGGTCGCCTATGGAAAATTTATTAGTCTTTTTAGTTTCGTATATTTATTTCCTCCGATAGAACATTCTCTATCCGTACGTGTAGTCGCTATACGTACACTTATCTCTCTATATGACAGTTGTAGGATATCGCGGGGGAATTTCTCGGGTCATGCGATGACACACTCGTGTGCTGCGGTGAACATCTTGCATGCCATCTCAAGCCGGCTGGTGGCCTTATTGTGAAAGCTCTCATTTTCTCTTCCCATTTCCCTCGATTAAATGTCGGGAAAGTTTCCTGTGGTTTTTCTCCCTCGGCGGATGTCTTGGGTTATCGCCTTTCGTGAACTTGTGAGCTTAGCATTAATATTGCCGGCGTGAGTTTGCACTATTTTTCTCCCATGCACAGAATTGCAAGAACCTTTACGTAACGGCGCATCAAAGGAGTTAGCTGTTCTGATATTTCGGCCTTGCACTCCGGCGTTTCTACTGGGTTCAACACCTGCTCTCTAATGTTCAGCTGTTTGTGGGCCGGCGTTCTCATTGAAGGCATACTCTGAAGGTGCACTGAACTCTCACCGAAAAATGGGATACGTCCATATGGTCCTTTCCTCTTCTGCTTTTCTATAAACTTCCTCGTTCCTCACCTTGTCTATGTAATATCTTCCTTCTCCATCCGCCTGCATCGCGTTTCGAAGGCTTCTATTCTTTGCTGGTTCACTTTTCCAATGTTCCATGTCTTTGACACATAGAATGCCATACGAACGTTTTGACGAACTGCTTAATTGTTTGCGACCTCAGCTTCTTTGAAGAAATTAGTTACCTCTACTTCATGAAAGTCTTCTTAGCTTGAGCTATTCTTCGCTTGATGTCGAGCGAACTTCTTCATCCTTCTAAGTCATACTGTTGCAAAGGTAGATGAAGGATTCCCACTCGCTTTAGTTTCACTTCTCAGATTATGATGCGTGTCTTCAGCTTCTGTCTTCCACAGACAAAGATTTTACTTTTCATCTAGTTGATGTTCATATTACATTCCCGAAGTACTTGATGCATTGCCTTCCGTATAAGTTTATCATAAGAATCCTCTCATTAAATGTTGCCAGTGAGATTTGACTCTATTTGCTTATTCCTTTATGAGTATCTTTTGAAAATAAAAAAAATAAATTTACTAATTGCTCTTGATAATTGGATAAGAGAAGCAGCTAAGAAGGTGAGTTTAGAATGTAAGTTAATTCAGCTAAGTTCGCATCAGTGAAACATATCGTATGCTCACCTAGCTAACGTTATGAAACTAGCGGCCAGACTTTTCAAGCACCTAATGGCTTTGTGTACACTAAAGATTTCAAAAAAGCATTCAGTGTGTGATAACCTTGAGGAAATAAACATTTACTCCTATTTTGTCTCTCGCATATCAGTTTAGTTTCGCTATCGCTTGGAGGAATTCTCAAATATTGCGTAAAAGCTGTGCCGATGCCTGTTTTTATTGAACGGCGCATTGGTATTTAACCTCGGAGTTAATCGTGACTTGGTACTGACATTGTGACTCCAGGTCTTTCGATCTCAAAATCATATTCTTAAATCGCTAGTTTGTGTACGTATATCGTGGATTTGTAACAATTAGAAAACATTTTCTCGGAGTCACGATGAATTGCAGTCGAAAAGGCTGTAGTTCGTTTAGTGTGGAACTATGGATTTATCTGAATCGTTACTGAGGTATTTATTGATTATCCTAACAATTTTGTGCGATATTTTGGATTATTTATTCGATTGGACCCGATCAAAGATCAAACTGATCGCGTTCTGAGGACTTATATTTGCTGTGAATCAACAAACGACTCTCCTTAGGATCAATACGTATGAATTTTAAATGCCTCCTTTTATGGCAAATAAAAATAAATTGTCAATATTGGCATAGTGAAGCATACGTTAATGAATGACGCCTTGGATTAAAACTTTTATGGAGCCACCTGCACTTCTTCTGTGATAAAAATATCTGTAAGACAATCTAAATTTTTACACTTTGTGATAATTAAGCTCTTAGGTAATACATTTTCCTCATGGTTCATTTTACTCACATTCATGCAGCAAAGCATTTTCATGAACTTTATTAATAAGCTACAAAGTAGGTTACACGGAATAAGAACAAAACTTTTTACGGAACGGAACAAAACCAAATACCATAGTGAATCGTACGGGTGTTAACAATTAGTAACTGAATGCGTGAATTAATGTCTTAGGCAAGGCAGGTATCGGCACGGTTTTTTAAAATGCTTCTTCTATTTCTGCACGAAAGCGCTAAAAAATAGTGGAATTGGGAGTACAAGTGTCAACTCTCTGTTGTACTTCTTCAAGTAAAGCTGATTCTGTTGTCATTTTCTCTATTTCTATTGATTTCTTTAATTTTTCTGAATTTCTAATTACAAATAGAAGAGCCGCTTGGCGGTTAGCACTTGAGATTTATGCATTCACATCCTTGCCAATCATATATGTAATAAGCGAACAGTTCACATGGATGACCATAGCTCTGTATCAAAATGATATTGTGTGAAATATTCGTGACTTGCATCCCTATCTTATCTAATTTGCCGCGCTCATTATGTAGCGATTGGAAAGAAGTACAGGAGTTAAATCGTTTTTCTCGTTCAGGCGTCTACCAATAACGCGACCAGAATACCGATAACCTTAGATGAAAACGCACATCACTCTGGAATTTTGACGGAGCAGAAAATTTCTTGTCTTGAAACGAGGTCTGCTGGCAGACGTTAATCGGCAACGGTACGTTGAAAAATTGGCTCACGAAGAGCGACAACAAAAGCCCTCTTCGCGGGGGAGTTGCGAGGCCACCCCTCTTTTCCCGAGGGGTGAGCATGGAGGGAAAAACAAATTACCAATCCATCTGCACGTCATCTTTAGGGCCGCATAGTGAACGTTTTCAGTGAATTTGTAAAAAGTGAGAAAATCGGTCATCTTTATGTGATACAATACTTTTATTTGAATGCCCTCAACCCTACCAATATAAGCTGAACTGAATTCTACTCTGGCTGAGTCTGCTCCCTCGTTTATAACAGTAAAATATTGGGTAGCAGAGCTTAAACGATGCCGTACGAGCTGTCAAGACGAGCATCGCAATGGTTTGACCAAATGAGGTGGCAACTCAAGAAAATGTGAAGAAAAGCCACAAAGTGATACTGGATGACTGTCGACTGGAAGTGTGCGAGCTAACAGACATAGTAAGCATTTCAAAAAGTGCGGTGGATCGCATATTAACTGAAAATTTGGACATTAGAAAGCTGTGTGCAAGATGAATGCCGCGTTTGCTCACACTGGAGCAAGACGTGTGTCGTGAAGATGTTTCAATTGATTGTTTAGCAAAGTTTCTCAGCAGCAAAGAATTTGTCCACCGTTTCATAACCATGGATGAAACATGGGTCCATTACTTCACACCCGAGACAAAAGAACACTCAAAACAATGGACTTCAAACTGGAGAACCAGCTCCAAAGAAGGCGAAGACCGATACATCTGCTGGTAAGGTCGTGGCGTCGGTTTTTTGGGATGCGAGTGGGATAATTTTCATTGACTATCTTGGAAAAGGAAAAACTATTAACGGCGAGTATTATGCAAACTTGTTTCAACGTTTGAGAGAAGGAATCAAGCAAAAGCGGCCGCATTTGACTTAGAAGAAAGTGTTGTTTCATCTATACAATGCACCAGCTCACAAATCCGTTATTGTAAATGGCCAAAATTCATGAATTAAAGTTAGAATTGCTACTCCATGCACCCTATTTGCCAGATTTAGCACACTCGGATTATTTTCTGTTCGCAGACTTGAAAAAATGCCTCGGTGGTCAAAGATTTTCCAACTGTAAAGAAGTGATGTCGGCAGTTTGTCTATTTTGAGGAGCAAGACAGTTCTTATTATAAAAAGGGTATCGAACTTATGGAACATCACTGGGACAAGTGTGTACAGCTGAAAGGAGATTATGTTGAAAAATAAATACATTTTTTCCAAAATTTTTGTGCTTTCTTTGTCGGATTGTGTACTTCTGTGATTGCCCTCGTATATCACAGTCTTAAATTCCCCGCCGACGAGTTCGTAAAATCAGTTAAGTTTGCTGATGACCAAGCTTAAGTTTGTCAGTCGGCGACGGGGTTTCTAGCATTGCTTAGTGAATTGGAAGTTCAGTGCGACAGATATGAGATGAGAATCAATATTATTAAAACAAAGCTAATGCGATTTTCCATAAAGACAAAGGTTTAGGTAAACATTAAAATAGGGATGCAAAAACTAGAGCAGATGGAACAGTTTACGTGTCTTGGAAGTGTTTCGGAACAACATGGTCAAAGTAGTACGGACGTAAGGAGAAGAATTGCGCTAGGCAAAGAGGCTTTCACTAGGAGGAGGAAGTTGATGACAGGGACGTTGAGTAACATTGTTAAGAAATGACTCGTTCAAAATTTGATATGGAGCGTTGTTATCTACGGTGCAAAAACATGGTCACTGAAACAATATGATAGACGTAGATTGAAGGCTTTTGAAATTTGGGTGTGGGGAAGGATGGAGAAGGTGAAACGGATGGAAAGGAAAACAAACGAGAAAGTGCTTGGTATGGTGGGTGAGGAGAGGGGAGAGCTAGGAGAAATCATAAGGAGGATGAAGGGCGTATGTATCGGCAGTGGGGTGTTGTAGACTCTAATATAGGGGAGAATGTTAGGCAAACGAGGAAAGGTTATGGTTTCCTAGGAAGATCTGGTATCCGAAAAATCACAGTTTGGGTGGAGCTGCAGGTGCCCAGAGAGGCTTGCCCGGGAATCAAACTTGGGCCCTTCGGTCGTTCTTCTCCTGTTCCCCTGTTCAACCGCAACCTCCCCCTCACACACGTATATTTTTTTATATTTATGTGTGTGTACTAACGCGCACTACCAACTTCTTCGGCGGAAGGAAGGAGAGGACACATTGTTTTTTTTTGTGTTTTGTATATCACGTCTGTACCTCAAACAATAAAATAATCGGAAGAATTCTGCATATTCGGGTTTTCACCGCGTTGTCGGCTTCAAACAACAACGCGGTGAAAACCCGAATATGCAGAATTCTTCAAGTCACCGCCGCGAAAATCTACGCAGCCAATAAAATAATCTACCTGTCACCCTTTTCACCCTGAAAAATGTTAAGAAAGACGACATGTCATTACGGTACGCACTTCTCAGACAATAAACCTGTAACTATTTGAATATTAATGGAATGCATTACATTGAAAAGCTGAATAGACGATTATCCATCTTCTAAAGCATCAATCATTTCTTCATCTAATTTTCTGTGCTGTAAAACATAATCACAAATAGAAAATAACTGTCCATTAAAGAACTATGGGAAAATTATCCGATTTATTACCAAGATAAATCTCCTGTCGCACATGTAATGGACTTTTAAATAATAATTTGCATAGGATATCATGCCATTTAGTTCTCGAAGACAACATTAGCGAAATCATAAAAATATGATTAATCCATAAGAATATATACATATAAAAAACCATAAACACAGTAATCAACCCGAAGGTCGGTTTAGTAGGTGATGGTAGAGCTCACCCATGTACCAAGCCCGACGGCGTGTGAATATTCACACATCAGGGTAGGGGGGCCAGTTCCTTTCCCTGTGCCGGTTATGGTTTCCCAGGAAGATCTGGTACCCGAAAAATCAACAAGCTTGGGTGGAGCTGCAGGTGCCCAAAGTGCCTCGCCCGGGAATCGAACCCGGGACCCTCCGGTCAGTAGTCCAATGCTCTACCCACTGGACCACCGCGACCCGCTATATACATATATACACACATAAATACATGTATGTGTATATATTTTTCCTCGTTTCTCTTGTTTTTGCTGTTTATATTATTTGGCCATTTTATTTTTTCCTCGTCTATGTATTCCCTTAGGGAAGATTCCCGAGAGAAAAATGAAATCATTTTTCTGCTCCATCCATTATGTTTCCTCGCCTTTTCTGTCTTTGGAGAGATTGGTTTTCGTAATACCAAAGGTAGGGAGGCAGCATTAAAGGGAAGAAAACATTAATCGTCCACATCAAACAGGCGCCTGGGTTCTACGGCATCGTCGTCCTTGACGCAGGATTCTGGCTTCACTCGCTCAGATGTGGAGGTGGACGGGCAGGGACCGGGGGCGGTTCATTGGAACTCGACATCCCCTTTCAATCCGCACGCGAGGTCCTCCATCTTTAATGTCTTCTCCCCCACCCTCCCCACAATCAGCATTCCGTCCCGATCTCTTCCCCTCCACGCCCCTCGCACCGCCCCCAGTCTTCCGCCTCCTCATTGTATCCAAGTCCTCGGATCTCCTTGGAGATTGCGTGGAATCGAAGGGGGAAAATGTTCTTCCGAGAATGGCAGGCGGCGGCGCCTCCAGCGACAGGAGCATGCCCCTCCCTCCAACCCCCTTGTGTTGCTGAACAAGAGCGTGTTCTTCACTGGGAGCGTATTCGCCGAGTCATTCCCGACGAGTTATCGTTCCCCGTCGTAAAGTTTTTGTGATTTCCCCAATTTTGCGTTCGCTCTCTCCCCTCCCTTGGTGAAACTCTATCTATTCACTACGGGATTTTTCCTCTGGTAAATGTTGACATGGATTTCTCAGAATTGTCGTAGTATTTCTAACGGTTTCTGCGTTCCGTGGCACTCGCCTCGGTAGATATCGTAAAAGTCAGTTGTAATAGTGTTTAGGAGAGGCGACCGACAGCTATGTTCATTGTCGCCATTAGGGATAAGGAGTAATTTGTTAGGGACAGGGTCTTCAAGGATGGGATGAAATGTGGAAGGGAACTCGGAGTCTGCATTAGCTTACTCTTTACCACAGAGTCCGTAATTCAACGTCCCATCCATCGTATGGCGTACTCCACTTGAAGTGCTCTCCACATGGAACCCCAAGTAGGAATCGGGGTATTGCCACCACCGGGATGCGAACCCGATCGTATCTCGGAGTGGGTAGCCGGTACATTAGCCTCTGCACCATCTCGATCCCTATGTAAATTTCAGATTTATGTGGGTCTGAAATCTGCATTTCTTCATTTGAATGAATAGTGCTTCTCGACACTTTCTAACCCACTAAACGCTGAATTGTCGCACTCTTTGCACGAGAATAACTAAATATTTCTAAAGATGTTTTACGTTATACTCTCCGCCGAATCTGTTTTGCGTGGTCGTTCCTTCATAAAGTTGCGAGTAAGCATTACCAATCACTCTTTCGAGGAAAGAGTAACACAACCTCTAAAGATTTTGGCACCGCAAAAAAAAAAACAAACACCGCAATTTCTCTTATCATATTTCGCAAATATATATCTTTAAATTAGGACTTCAATTAAATACCTACCTGTGTGCATCATACTCAATTTTAAGCGGTAAACTAGAACAAAATTATACACATAATAAATAAGTTAAGTTTTCGATGAAAAGATATAAGTTTTCGGCGAGTAGTAAAAAAATAATATTGCCTCCGTAAAAAAATCAAACTGTTAAGAACCATGAGAAATTTTTCTCTGGTTGTGATATGGTCCCTACCGATGGGGAAAATAATGATTTAGAGATTCATACAAGCATAACTAAATAAGTGCGCCGTTTTCACACGTGTGATGCTCAGAAATGCATTTTCCCTGCCTCTAAATATATGTAATTTTGTTTTGAAGGTTGCATGTCCTACTTGTGCGTACGTTTAAAACTCTCCTCTTGCGTGGGAGAGCCAATGAAATTACTATACCGCAGATAAATAGTTACAAAATTAATTTAGGGGGTAATGGTCGTACCCTGTAGTCTTCCTAGACTTCAGGGTATGGTGAAGTCACGCGAAGTTCTTGTCATCTGAAAGGCGTTACTCGAAATTTAAAAGGACTCTATTCTTCAAGTAGTTTTTAATGGGGGACTAACGACGACTGAGTTATTTTACGTCATTTGGGTCAGGCTTTTTCCACTTGCGAATTTGTTGCATTTTACAAAAACCAAAGTGTTTTTTGGTTAGTGAGAAAGGGCGTTGTGGGAAACCCAGCATCGGCTTTAGTCTTATCTCAATAAAAGTTTCCAAGGTAGCCCACGACCCTTATGGGGGATTTAAATTCAGTGTTTCTAGTGTTGGGCGACTTCCTCATTTTTACAGATTGCTGCTTTTACAATCGCTAAAACCAGAAAGGGTAGGTGTCAGACAAAGTTCCTGATGTTGACAGTGCGGGAAAAAAATTGCCAACCCATATTTGTCCACCATTTGAACATTCCATCTGATATAAGGTGTACTGACTTTGGAATTATACTTCAGTTAAGGAGCGGGATAGCATGAAAACAGCCGAACTCTGGAGCTCAGATTGAGGAGCAAATACACTAGCCACCACACCCGTCCGACACTCGTAAATGCTCGTCGTCGTTTCGCTACTTCAGTCACTCACTCCTTTTTATCAGGTCCAAATTTGTGGACCCAGTTGCCCTTTGATTCATTAGCGTCCGCCGAAAGTTTCTTTCTCAATATCATCTCCTCCTTGCCCTTATGTGACTTTCTCACTTGGTAGGCCCCGATCTCAAAGCGAGCAGAAGACGATGGTAATTGTTTGTTGATGAATGGAGATATTGTTATTTATCTAGTAATACCTACTCAGATGCGGTCATTAGGCGTTGGGGAAGTTTTATGATGACAGAAATACTATATGAGCCACGGCGTAGTATTGGTTTGCTTGATAGCAACATCGTGGATTTATGTCCTCTCCATTTCGATATCTCTTCTGCGTTCTTTTGTTCTCTCCTTGAATTCAGATTAAAAAAGAACGAATTCTGCCTTTCCCTACTCACGCATTATCTGCTCTTATTCTACTAAATAACTGTTGTCATCCAACTTGGACTAATTCTCCATTTTCTCCTCCTGTGTGATGACATGTAAATCCATGAAAAATCCATGTTTATATCTGAATACGTTTAGGGCAAAACCGTATGCCGACCACTTATTGTGAATTGAAAGCATTCTGCCTTTCAGGCTTTGGAGAAGATTCACTTTTGCGCGTAAAAAATCATGCAGAATGCAGTTAATGCGTGTGCGATCATAGTTGATATGGGTGGGAGTTAGTTGACAACTATTTCTAGGCTAGTTATTTATATTCGAGCGTCTGTTATTAGTGTCCCGTCATTCTGAGAAATATCTCTTTCGGGTAGTGCGGAAATATGTATAGGATAGAAAGTTTAGTGTTTACTAATATATTAAGATAATAATTGATTGTATCAGTTGGTTAATTGTTTTGTTGATACCATGTTACTTTGTAGGAATGTATGGAATTGTTTTTTTTGTTAAGGAATTCATCATTCCAAAATATTTGGTTACTATGTTTTTTACTAAAGGTTTTTTGGAAGAGGCAGAGCACATTTGCAATGCTTATTTTATGTTCCCCAGAAATTGTATTTCCACAGAAAAACTCTTTGTTCAAATGTTCATTGAGGTGTTTTTTGAAGCGGGTAACCGGGATAACTAAGTAAAACCATTGAACCTTGATGCCAGAAGAATATGACGAATGCGAGAAATGGTACTCATGGCGAGGCTTCTATTAGAAAAGCATGAAAACTGATGACTATAGCCTTGAAAATTCTCAAATTTAAAGGTTTATCTTGAGAAATAAACGTTGCACGAGGAGAAACCTTGGTATATACCTGTAGGGCCTTTTTTAAAGATTCGAAGAGAAAAAAAAAGATCAAAGCAGATTGTGGAATAGGAAAAGCTTGGTAAATGTTTGCAGTTGGGGGGAAATCTAAAGATTTTTCATTTATTTTACCAATTGAAATAAATAAATTGGTAGCAGAGGCTTGTTCATATTTTAATTTCGGTCTAATGTTATAAGTGTCTGGTTGTAAGATTAATAAAGTATCTACAGTGTTAAGGGAACGCAGTAGAACTAATTTCGTGCACCGGGATAGGTCCAGATAAAAATATGGATATCATGTCACAGAGAATTACAATTCATGCGATTAAATATCGAGAAAATAATTCATGGGAAGATATTCTAGCGCTACTAAAAAGTATATCACTTTAATTTAACGATGCTAACTGACTTGATGAGATTTTTCAGTAAATTAATTTCAGTTTTTCTTTTTCTGGATTATTTATAATTATAAGACTTACTTATTTACTCACCGTTTACATCGGTATGCTAATGAATATGATCGAACGGCCAAGATTAAAATTGCGGCGTTGCCAAATGATCGTTGGTAATTAAACAGATGAATGTGAGGAAAGTCAAATTGTTGCAAGTGAAAGTACTAAAAATCAATTTCGTGTCTAGTATTAAAAAGGTAGTATATGAAAACTAAAGAATAAGTTAACTTATTTGAATATTTTCTATGTAGTTGTTTAATATTAGCCGATTACCTAACTATAATTGTTTTATGTAAAAATTAGATGCATCACCTAACTAATTACTAACCCCCTTCAAGCCTATTCCTTCATTCTACATATTTTATTTCTTGATTTTCGGGGAGGTATCATATTTTTGTGTCCTAAACTGTATTCGGCAAAGGAAGGAAGATCGGTAAAATTTTTCTTAATGAAATTATGTCGAGTTATCATGTCTAATCCACTAATAATAATAATGTATGTAATAGACGTAGGAATCACCACTAAAAGGAACACAATAAATTAATCACTACTTAAAAGGCAAAGCACATTGTCAGAACACATCACAAGGCCCCACAGAAAATCGACTTAGACAAATTATATACCATATATTATAGTTTTAAAACAAGTAATCGATGTCCTTCAACAAGTCAGTTCTCCCTGTATGTTTGAATAGAAGAGGGTTTGCCTAAATCCCATTGGTGTGGTAAAATGAATGGTACGGGACGAGTCTCTCGATGCAAGGGGAGCTGTTTAATAAAATGTGACCACAGAAAAATCGATGAATAGTCTTGAATCTGTTCTCCTGTGTACACTTGAATAGATTAACGTGGTCGCATTTGTGATATGTGATATAATTCATGCACGCAATGTGCGATGCTAAAATGGATTGATTTTTTCAGTTAGTTAAAGGGTTCTTAAAAATTCCTTAAAAAAGGCCTTAAAAATTCTTGGAGTGATACCTATGCAATTATTCCCATTATTTCCAGTCCTTGGTACACTGATTCTCTTAACGCCGGCTTAAAAAGGTTGGAGAATTTTCTTCTGATAAAATAAACCTTGGGTATCTAACGTCATCAAATATAACAACCAAGCAGAGCTTAAGAGAGCATAAATGCACATGCAAATCACCTTAGTGAAGATTTAGATTTTAGGTTGTATGGATGAAAGGCGTATTGAGTGGTAGTGGAATGTTGAAGAGGGTAATAGAGGGGAGAATGTTGGGCAAGCGAGGAAAGGGCAGGAACAGGATAGGGATGTTGGACGGGATGAAGGGAGGAAAGAAGTATACAGAGATGAAGAGGGACCTGATATAGATTAGTTTGCTAGGTGGGGAGTCACAAAATGTTTATTTGATAGTTGTGTCCATCCAAAAACCTACCTTAAACGGTAGATTACCTAATAATAATAAATAAATGAACGTCTTGCACTTTGTTCACAACATTTTTGAAGACTAGTTACCATTTTGTGCTCCGTTTACCTTGCTGGATATTTTTATGCCCCGGTTAACTTTTATAATTTATCGTCAGAGAGCTAACTTGTTTGGAGCGTTAGGGACAAATATTTTCATCGACGTTAATGAAAAATATTCCATCATATCTAAAAATTATACGAGCATTCCAAATTCCTATTTTGTTTGAAGAAATTGCCGAATCGGCCCTCATTCTATCTGAAACATGGTGTTTAAACAGGAGGATGAAAAATGTTTGTGGTCAAAGTGATAATGAAACAAGGTTTTGCACTTTTCATTTTTGCGGTCATACATGTAGTGGGAAAAGGGGGAAATTTTTTGAAAACTTTTTATCATTACTCACTTCAATTCGCAGTGTGGAGAACGTATTTTCGTTTAGATAGCTTTTTTGTGCAGTGTTGCGATAATTTACACATTTGAGTGATATGCGTAGGTCTTCACTCAAGGTTGTAGTTCAGTACACTCGCTAAAGCCAGACGTTTCTTGAATAACAGCGTTTGATGAAAAGATTGTTCACCGGACATTGACACTTATAATGTCGGACTTTATATTTAGCTTTCTGTTTGCAGACTGTGTTTATACACATTGGCTCTATCCACCATTGCGGCGTGATCCTAGCACTTTTTCCAGGGTTTCAAGAATATATTTTTCCTGGAAAATTTTTGTGCTGTTTACATCAGCTTTTGGTGCATGCATACTGATAGCGGCTTTGTCCGTCACCGGCACCTTCAGTGGACATCGACGGGAATAATTACATATTCGTTAAGGTGAGTCGCAGGGCGTCTCCAGTATTGTTTTAGTTGCAGTTTAGTCTGTGAAGGGAAGTCTTTCTTTTAGGCAGAGAGGCACACTTACCACGGTAGATTTGAATGGCAAGAGTGAGTAAGAGTTGAGAATTAACGTGACACGTGTGGATTGAATCCGAGCGATTGGCAGTATTATGAAAAATTTCTGGGTCATTCCGCCGCGGAATTGAAAACCTACTACTTAGTGCGCAGAATTGAGGTAAATCATACAGATGAGTTGACCAAGGGATTTTAAAGAAGACTGAAGTAAATTTAACTTTTATAGGGTGAAGAGAGCGTTGGAGAAGGATTTCATGTGTTGGCTAATTTGACAGTCTATTTGCTTTAATTTTGTGACATGGAGGAATAATTGTTCTCTCGTAGTCTGAATTAAACACGTATTATGCGTACTTTTCCCCTGGGAAAGTCTAGCATTGGTCTATATGTGAATAGGTTGGACGTAGATCGAAGATTTTTACATGCGAGTGTGTATGAGAGTGAAGAAAATGAGTTGAATAGAGCGGAAGACAAATTGTGAAGTATTAAACATGATGTTGGGCGAGAAGGATGAAAGTCGGTGGAGAAAAATATTGAATAGTGGCGAGATGTAGAAGACCGTTAATTTATGGGAGAGCGTAGGGTAAGCTGAGTCGAAAAAGGAAGAGATTAGCCTTTTTAGACTGTGTGAAGCCAGGTAGAATTTACGACGAAATGACAAAGAAAATACGTAATGTAGGTCAAACATGAAGAACTCTCTTTATGCGTAGAGGATAACAGTCATGGGGTATGTCCAAAACCTTCCTTCAATGGGTAGAACACCTTGAATGGATAAAAGCCTTGCGTTCCAGCTTCTTGCATCGAGTGGCTCGCATCCTAGGTTTTCTAAAAATCGCTAGTCACTTTCTGCTTATTAACAGCATTTCTTTACATGTATCGCGCGTTTTTTCTCTACTAAAGATTTGCCCAAGATGAGGTCTGATTCATAGTAACTCCTCTCCTTAATGTTTTCATCTGAATTTCTCTTCTTTTCGTTTATTGACAACGAGTTTGCTTCTTACGTTTGGAATGTTTTCATTAAGGTTGGTACACTTAGATTGTCTAATCATCCAATCGCCTTGTTTGATTGGGACAACACCCAGATCTCGGGTGTAGCAAAGTCGGTCTAGTGCTGTAGCTTGATCTCCCGGGGAAGTATCACGAAGAGGAAAAGCAATACGTACACGACCATGTGGAAGGGGAGGCGGAAGTTTAACGCCCGAGCCACTGAAATGACCAATTGGGAGCCGCGAGAAATCAGGAACGTGGAGGTAGGTGGCGTTTGTTTTGTTTGTGCAGGGATGAATGAAACAGACGGATGAGGATGGGATTTGAAGGGAAGCAGGGGATGGGAGATTCTTTGAGGAGTAGCACGTGTCCTCCTTCACCAGAGATGTTTTTGTTACATTCTAGGTCGTCGTGGATGAGGGACTGCCAATTTAAATTCGATTCATTCGAAAATCGATTATTTTGACTCCACCACTGATTGTTTTCGATGAATAATTTCTGTTTTCCTTGTTCTCGATTAGATGACAGTCCATTTTTATCCGAATTGATCGAATTCAGTGTAATTCCTGATGGAAAATATGTTGCATCACATTGCATTTCTCCATCAATCCTATGGCTAATTTGATCTCATTTCTAGTGTGACTTTTTCGATTTTAATTTGATCCGGAACGATTTGCCTGTGTTTTTTTTCTTGGAGCAACGAATGGAACACTTGAATGAATCGATTGGCGTAGTGATTTTGATCGTTTATTTGTGTTTTGAATCTTCTAATTCTGATTTGTAAATTGATTTTAAAGCGATGGCAATTCCTTTGGTCGGAATCATTTTTCAATATATTTACTGGAGTCGTTTTGAATTATGTCTTCCCCTTTACAATCATTTGGATGTACAATGTGTTCACGGTTACCTTTCAGTGAGAAGCGCTCTTCTTTTATTGTGATTTTTGGGATTTTATTATTTTTCCAGTAAACACTATGAGATATGGTGTGGTGTTCAAAATGCGAGCCTGTCTCTTACACCAACTGGGATCATGGGAAGGTTGTATTTCGATAGACAATTTTATTTATAGGATTATATATATATATATATATATATATATATATATATATATATATTTGATCCTATAGATAAAATTGTCTATATATATATATACATGCATATACACATATATATGTTTGTATATATAATGCAACTAGTATTTAAAATATTCCGAACTATAATTTAGTAAGCACTACTGTTGGCATACTTGTGACTATAAATGCGAAAACATGTTTTCCCTAACACTTCTAGACTTTGAATTAACATACACTGCCTCATTTGCAAACCAGTTGTAACGTGTGGCCGCCAGCCAATTATTATCTGATTTAATACACCTTAGAATAGCGCTATGCCCTTATTGGACTTGGTCACAAATTTATCTGGGATAGCGTCCCAGTAACGTAATGGTTCGATGTACATTATCGACGCTGAATTATTTTCAGTGGCGGCAATTACACACGCGAGTTTTCTTCGAAGGTCGATTTTTACCCACATCACACTAGCCGTTCTAGTGAGTTCGACAATTTCTGCTATATCGTTTGCGCTAACTATTAAATGAAGTGAACATACAATTTTTTCCATTGTTTGTTTCCAGTGTTAATCAAGTTACTGAATTTATCTTAATGAAATATTGATTTCTACGAGCTCATCTGAGCCGCTGTCAGTACTGCTCTTCGCTGCAACAACGTGGACGATAATTTTGGACATGCGGATAGGCACTTCCGAGAGTCCCTCCTCTAAGTTGGGGGGATTTGTGGTTGGTTCAGACAAAACTTGATTTTATGAGTCAACTCCTCCGTATTCATATCTGACTTATTGGTAATCGTAATTCAATTGAGCATGTTTGACCATCGAGAGATCTTCGAGTAAGAGTTTGAACCTTTGGGGAAATACAAGACGGGTCAGCGGCGGATCAGGAAATATCCCGGGGAGGGGTGAGACGGGTCCGGGGATGGTTTCGGTTCGGGACACTTCAATCACTAATGAGGCAAGGAAACCCCAAGCATATCGGAATCTGTTTGATTAGAGAGTCCGCTCGCGGCCAAATCAGAATATATTGTGGTGGAGGGGGGAATTATATGAATGGCAGGAGGGAGGAGAGTGAGGAAGTTAAAGGGGCAGGAGGGGAGTGAGCTTGTGGGTACGTTCGTTGGAGGGAGAGGGGAGTGCTGCGGCCGTGGGGGCGTTGTAAGCGTCGGTCTCGCCTTTGGATGGAGCGGGGGGAGGAGGAGTGCCGATTAGGAGGAGGGGAGGGGTAGGAGAGAGGGAATGGGCTCGCCTCTTATAAAGAAAGACTCCCGGTCGTCGCGTCGTGTTATAGGTCAGTGGGTAGTGAAAGAGCGAGAGGTCGTACCGTGAGGCGTTAGGAGAGTGTTTGTGGTCCCGCGTCAATTCCTCGTTTCGTCCGCCCGAAACCGGCTCGCGGAGTTTTCACCGGAGGGATCGGAGAGGCCTGTTGGACCCGAGGTTGTCGGGAGAGTCGCGTCTGTGGAGGAGAGAGTAATTTCGACGTTTTTCTTCCCCGGGCGAGATAATCTGCGTCGCTGGAATGAATCGGAACGGAAGGACGCCCGTCATCGGCAACTTGAGGGTAGGATGTTTTCCGCAAAATGATTTTTTTTAAATACTTGATCCTATGTATGTGTGTGGGGTGTGCATGCGCTTTACTTGTTGTGTGCACGTGCCGTTGTGGGTCTGATTGCAGATATGTCACTGTCATAACACTTTCCGTCCGTTTATCGCGAGCGGGACCGGAACGCGGCACTTGTCTGTTGTCTTGAACGTCATGTGAGTCGGGTCGCGGAAGTTTTCCTGTTGATTTCCACGGCGTCTTCACTCCGGCGTAAGTCCGCGAATTATTTGAGTATCCACGGTTCTCAAGGATCGTAACTTGCGGTTCATTTGTGTACAAACCTTTACCATAAACCATCCTTATTTGTGGAAGTAGAAAGAATTTTCTTTTCCGATATGAATCGAATCCACCAAGTGACGCCTCAAACCATTCTATTAATATTTATCTTAGACCAGGAAAGAATGTACGATATTTTGAAATCTTCAGTCCTATTCCGTTTTGAGAAAATTTGGTAGGTAATACTGTGACAACCAAGTGGTTCTCTCGGTTTGAGGATGTTCAACAGGTCGGCATACATTCTGCTACGGCGCCAAACATAGTATAGAGCTATCAAAATGTCTACTTTTGGTAAAATTTCTAGGATTTTTCTTCTGTTTCGAAGGCAGTTGGTGCCTTAATGTGCCTCTCAAAAGTCTTTCTTTGAAAGCTCCGTGGATGAAATTATGATCTCTGTGAAAGTATTTTTTCCCTGAAATTCATATTATGTTGGAAGAAGTTGGATATGCTTCATGAATTGAGTTGTTTTGTGCTAACAAGCATGTCGTATCCTTTTCAGTATCAGAAAGAAAAATCTTTACCTTCTTGTTTTTTAATATTCACCCTTCAATCAAAGGGAATCGGAGGGACGTATCCCAAACATAGTGTGTGGGTTAATACTATTTTTGTCGGATGTTTTCCGGGTTTTAAAATGAACAATAAGTACTTTAAAACAGTTTTTCAGTATCATCATCGTTTTTATTGTTTTATTCAATTTGTGGTGCTTTTTCAAGTGCTCACATTAAAATCCATTGAGGGTCTTTTGGTATTTCAAATGGTTACGGTTACTTTTGTCTGTGAATTTGTGCATCAGTATGTGCCTGAGTTGGTCAGCACATGGCTGTGGTATAATTAAAACAAAACTTTGTAATGTTACAAACTATTTTATTACCCTGACCTTGGTTTCAATATCTTAGGACCATTCTCAAGGGTAACTCATTACAAAACAAATTGGTAATTTTTTTTATCCTTGGAAATGACGCAAAGGCGTTGAAACCGCGGCCGGGACAGTGGAATAGTGTGGAACCATAAGAAGTTTGGTTTTAATAGTACCGTGAAAGCATTCCACTAAGTGACGCATGGAGTAGTTACTTCAATTTAGGTTGTTGGTCATCATTGGTCAATTTTTACGAAATTTTTGGGATATATGAGGGATTTTGAAAGTTCTGAAATCTTAGCGGATTTAGTATGTTTAAAAAATGGGGACATTTCGAGGGAGCGTCAAAATAAAACTATATTTTGCCTCACACTACTTCCCAAAAATATCTTTAAAATATATTATTTCAATTAAATAATAACATTTAAGACAATCACGTAGAGAAATAGGCTATCTATGCGAGATAATGAAAGGAAAGATTTTTTTACAAATAATAGCATAATGATGAGTGTTTACGAAGGCTACATGGAGACGAATCGGTGAGTGAATGTGAACAATGTTATGGTAATTGATTATGTTTTTTTCACAGTAAGTTATTCTGCTATCTGTATGGTGTGCCGCTGAACTTAAGTGATCAGTGGTCTCTCTGTGATACGACTACAAATAAATTATATTCGGGTTTAATTGAAGACACGTTCGTATGTCAACATGCCATTTCATAACACGCTCACTCATTGGCCTATGGAATTTTCCCTCAATTGAGAGAATTCATGGATTTTTTACACCGATAGGAAAGGTACTGTGGGATATAATGGGCTCGAATACAATGACGATCTCATGACAACATAATTAGATATAAGTATTCTATAATGAGATTAATAATATGAGATATGATATTTTTATAATATGAGATTAAAACATAAAATAATCACAAGGAATTAATTAGTTTTCAGGCAATTGATTGAAAATAAATATTAATAGAAAATAACAACCATTTTGCCATTGAAAAGAACTACTAGTTTTACGAAGTTCTGATCGCAACGGAATGAGTACACATTTTCATTTGCGTGTTTCTACTACCCAAAGCTGTCATGAGGCTGTGGCGCTAAAATTAAAGAGCATTTGAATTTTGGCAGGTGTCATAATTTGAATTGAATGGATGAGGGCATATCACCTTTACCTAAAACTTAGCTCTGGGCGCATACTTTAAAAAATCAAATCACTGAACTCTTAACAAAAAATACCGGGACCGTAAACTTGACGGTCAAGTTTACGGTCCCGGTATTTTTTGTTTACATTGATTCACGACTGTAGCTACGTTCCTTGTATATTTAAACTGAACTCTTAGAATAGTATTTATTTCCACAGGAAAATCGCTGCGGTTCCAACTTTGGCATATTATTTGTACCTGGTGTCTATGGAGGAGTCTGTACTTAAATGCCAATTACTATCATTTAACAATTATTAATTAATAATTATAGTGGTAGCGATTACGAATAAAGCAGTGTCAGAGTAGTAGCGTGGAGATTACGTGTAGTTTAATGTTTCAATTCGTGGTACGTCTACTCATTCCGATCACTGTGTAGGAATAACTAAAGAACTAAGTTTACGAGTACGTAATCTACAACTCAGCAGCATTGAGTTTTAAAAGTATATTTCCCATTTAGTGGTGAAATTAATACGATAGTCTATTGTCCATCTGTTTTTATGTAGGATAGGAAGAATGGTCGTGTACCATTTCGTATTTTATTTGTGATACTTTTTTCTTTGACTTCCCAGTCTTACATAATCGTTTGAAAATGATTACTCAGGATGTTCATGTTCTTTGATATGAAAAATACCTATCTTCCTTGATCGTACCCCCGGTGGACATTGTCTGCCATATTAGTTTCGTAGCCATCACTTTAAACTCAACCGAATTAGTCAATAATTCCTTTTTTGCCCCAGTAACGTCTTAACAATTTTGCCCTTTATGGATCTTTCTTAAAGACTAGGAAAACATTTTTTAGGCACAGTGACTCAGGAGAGCATTATTGGTGCAAAACTTGGGCATTATAATCACGCGTTTCATTTTCATGGCGATATTTGTGGATGTGTCCCCATGAATACTTCGAAAGGACTTTGTGATACTGGTGGAAAGAGCAATAATTTTATGATCCCAACATTGTTAACTTGTGCGCCAGGTAATTTTATCACTATTCCGTGTTCATGAGTCGTTGGTCCGATACACCATAGCGCACGTTGACCTGATTAATTGTTATAGTCACCAGTTTTCCAACAAGTTTATCTGCATGGTTTTACCGGTCAGTTGGAGTTTTCAGTACATTAGCAGAAATTAATTATCTACTTTGTTGGTGAAAATTGTAAAGAGGTCATTTGTAAAGGAACTTTAAGATTTCACCAATAAATTTTCATCTCTATTATATCTTCAGCTTTCATTCAATTTCGAGTTTTATTTCGTTGATACAAATATGATTTGGACGTGGGATTCATAGCTCAAGGCCTCCACACAAAAAAAAACTAAATTTGTGAATTGTACGTTTTAGGTCAATGTCTGTTATTAAAGTTAGGAGTAGTTATGAAATCTGAGGTGCAACGGAAAGAATTTTCTCTGATAATAGTTTTTCTGCTTTTCATTTATTTTAATTTTGTTCATTATAAACCATGTAATTTTCCAAGAAGTCCATAGAAACTTAGTGTCGTACTCCTGCATAAACCTGCGCTCAATTTCTAAACATTTGAAAGAAAATCAATTTGGCTTTTCCACTTTTTAGTGGAAAAGCCAAGTTGTTTAATTTTTAAATGTCAATATGAAGATTTTCCACCTAGTTACGCCAGAAACTGCTTTATTTATCAATTTCTAAACAATTACAATTTCCTTTTCCTTATAGAACTTTACTCGGAACACTGTTAAATAGTTTGCTTCCTGCTGAGCTTCATCTTGTCATTCCATAGTTAGTTAAAATAACCAAAATTCTTGTTTTATCATGTCGCACACCCATTATATTTAAACCTGAAGCACAGGAAAAATATCCTAACCCAGGAATGAACTCAACTTGCGCATTGTTTATCAGTGGATCACAGCTGAATATAATTTTTTTGGACTAGGAATGGCTGACAGCTGTTAATTCTGTATAATATTCCTAAAATTAAACCTTTCTCGATACTCTTCATTTCTCATGGACAGTACTTGGGTGATCCAACCTTGAAGAATTCACTTGTAAACGGAATGAGGCACTACACCTTAAAACGCCTTTTGATGTTTACTCGTCAAATCGATCAATCCTATGTTCACCATTATTATATTTTCTTCAGAGTGCATCGATTAGGTTTATCCGCCAAACACTTGTACATTTTCAACTATGTGTAAAGTGTACACGAATGCGCGAAACCACAGTTGAAGAATCATTATTACTGGACCGGAATTCGAATCCGTATCCTTCGATTTCCTGTAATTTTTGTTGGTACGGTAATTCGTCATAACATTGTGTCTCTTTAAGGTCCCTTAGAGCTTCACTGTTGAAGGGGATGGCTCATTAGATGAACATCCTAGCCCTAAAACTTTGATAGAAACTGAGGGATCCGGGTTCTAATCAAAGTGTAGGGGAGCGATTTTTCCATGAATAAATTATTCATGTGTACAAATCGGCAGGTGCCTCCGCTTAAGTTACTGTTGCGATATTTTCTCGGTTTAATTGAGGAAATTTAGAAGTGCTTTGAACTAAGAAACGCCTCGAAAGTAGTTTCTTTTTGAAACTATACTTTCCGGCAGTTTGTTCTTGGAAGAGCGAGGCATTTGCCTTTTTCCAGGAGAAGTGATTTGAACAACTCTTTTCAAAGACTTCACTTCATCTCTCGAGGGTGCAAAAATCGCATTGCGGCTATGGTTTGACTCCAGTGAAAGCTGGACACTGTGATTTCATCAGCAAAAGGTTTATTGGGGTGTAAATTCACTTGGATATGATTGGAATCAGGAATTAGTGTTGTCAATAACCTAGCTATATATATGTCATCAACCATTTCCTTTACTTGGCATAGTCATCTCGGACCAGGGATTTTATTGAGTGTAATTTGATTCGTCGCAGCTACACATAACTAATTAATCGAGTTGATATTTCAACTTCACCTTATGGAGTTTTGGCTACAAAATATATTTTTAATCACCAATGATCCACCTATTTATTACCTGTTTTGTGTGAAATATTTCAAAATACATTATCATAATCGCCTATAATATATGTTAAACTGCTTTCGCTGCGTGCGTTATTTATTCTTTTTAGAGCTTAATTTTCTCGAAATGATAATTACGTAAATGACTTAATCGGCATCGAAATATTAAAATTTAAAGATCTGGTCAACTTCGACTGAGTTCATCTTCTTTTAGAATTCTTTGTTGGCTGATGATTTCCCAAAGAAAGTCAATGTTAATTTCATGCTTTTTTCATGTGTTTCGGAGATATGATCCATGTGTCCTGGATTACGTTAACTAGCGCTTGTCAAAAGAACTTTCAGGGATCGGTCCAAGAAAATTTAGGCTTAGGGGGAGTCGAACCCCTTGACTGTTAAGTCGCCACACTCCTTTCTCATCCGAATAACCTAGCCGAATTAATTTTATTAAAAAAATGCTTTAGTAGGCTTGTGATATAGTGAACGATTTTAGGTTAATTTGCTGTCAAAACACGATTATACCAAAAAAGGATGCATAACGTTCAGGATAATCACTATGTATTATTATTATTAGGTAATCTACCGGTTAAGGTAGGTTTTTGGATGGACACAACTATCAAATAAACATTTTGACTCCCCACCTAGCAAACTAATCTATATCAGGTCCCTCTTCATCTCGGTGTACTTCTTTCCTCCCTTCATCCCGTCCAACATCCCTATCCTGTTCCTACCCTTACCTCGCTTGCCCAACATTCTCCCCTCTATTACCCTCTTCAACATTCCACTACCGCTCAATACGCCTTTCATCCATTTTTCCTGCCTCCATAGGATTTCTCTCAACAAACCCCTCTCCTCACCCACCATTTCCAGCACTTCCTCATTTGTTTTCCTCTCGGTCCATTTCACCTTCTCCATTCTTCTCCACACCCACATTTCAAAAGCCTCCAATCTACGTCTATCCTCCTGCTTCAGCGACCACGTTTCCGCGCCGTACATAGCTACGCTCCATATCAGAGTTTTTACGAGTCTTTTCTTAACATCCCTACTCAACGTCCCCGTCATCAACTCCCTCCTCCTTGAGAAAGCCTCCTTGCCTAGCGCAATTCTTCTCCTTACGTCCCTACCACTTTGACCGTATTGGTCCAAAACACTTCCGAGATATGTAAACTGCTCTACCTGCTCTATTCTTTCCCCGCCTATTTTAATATTTAGCTTAGCCTTTTTCTTTCTGGAAAATCGCATAACCTTTGTTTTATTAATATTGATTCTCATCCCAAATTTATCGCACTGAACCTCCAATTCACTCAACAATGCTTGCAACCCCTTGGCTGACTGAGCAACTAATGCTTGGTCATCAGCAAACCTAACCGATTTTACGAGTTCCCCTCCGACTTTCATTCCTACCTCCAGTTCTTCCCATGCCTCTTTAATCATTTCCTCTACATATACGTTGAACAGTACCGGTGACAATGGGCAACCCTGCCTTACACCTCTTCCTAACACTGCCCATCCAGACTCTCCGTTCCCCACTCGCACCTGAGCAGTCTGAGACATGTACAGGTTGCGGATCAGTCTCCTGTCCCTCCAATCCATTCCTATTTTCTGCAATACACGCATTAATTTTTCCCAATTCACTCTATCAAACGCTTTTTCGAAATCTACAAAACAGGCAAAAACGTCCTGATTGTATTCTATATTCCTCTCGACTAGTGATCTCATTACTGCAATGGCATCACGCGTACCTCTTCCTTTCCTGAACCCAAACTGATCATCCCCTAAGTAATCATTTGCCTTACTCTCTATCCTTTTATTGATGATCCTGAGAATAACTTTAGCTGCGTGGGATATCAAACTTATTGTTCTGTAATCCTCACATGACGAAGCCTTTGCCTTTTTTGGAATAGGAACTAACACCGATCTCACAAAATCTTCCGGCCAGATTCCTTCCTCATAGATACTACGAATCAGTCCATATATGGCCTTTTTCCCACCTTTCCCTAACCATTTCAACATTTCTACAGGAATATTGTCCACCCCCACAGCCTTATTTGCTTTCATCTCCTTTAATGCCCTTTCTATTTCATCGTCGAGTATGCCTGGACCTAAGCTATCTTCTTCTACGTCATGTTCCTTTTCTATGTCTAACCTTGTCGGCCTAAGTTCTTTACCATACAGTGTTTCTATATATTCCTTCCATCTCTCTTGGATTTTTCCTGGTTCAACTATTATCTTACCCCATTTATCTTTAACTGTGAGCACAGCTCTTGCCTTCTTACTTCCCGATAATAACTTAACCTTGCTGTATAGAGCACCAATTTCACCCTTCTTCTGTAAACTTTCCATATCCTCGCATTGCGTTTTCCACCATTCTTCTTTTGCTTTATTTGTGGCCCTTCTCAATTTATTGTTTAACTCTTTGTACTTCATTTTGCCTAACTCTGTGTTTACATTTTTCCATCTTCTTCTCTCATCCATCTTCGCAATCATCTCATCCGTTACCCATGGTTTCCTTATCCTTTTCCCGTTAACGGTCCCTATAGTGTCTTTAGCGGCTTCCAATATCCCTTTCTTGATACATTCCCATTTTTCTTCGATAGCACTCAGTTCTTTACCGTCATCCATCATTTTCTCTACAGCCTCCTGATACTCCTTCCTCGTTAATTCATTTACTGCTTCTAAATTCCATTTTTTAACCCGCCGCCCTTGCCTTATCTTCTTGAAACGAACATTACATTTCATAACAACTAAATTGTGGTCAGAGTCCGCATCCGCTCCTGGGAAACTGTGCGAATTTATCACACTGTTCCTAAACCTGTGCCTAACCATAATATAATCTAACTGATACCTTTCTGCGTCACCTGGCATTTTCCATGTATACCTACGCCTTTTGTGGTGTCTAAACCATGTGTTAGTGATGACTAACCCCTGTCTCCTGCAGAATTCAATTGCTTTCTCCCCGCGTTCATTCCTCGTGCCTAACCCATAGTCCCCCACCTCACCCCCATCTCTTCCTTCGCCTACCGTCGCATTCCAATCCCCCATCACTATCAAATGTTTCCCTGCAGGAACACTCGCGATGATATCCTCTAACTCATCATACATCCTATCGACTTCTTCCTCCTTGTGGTTGCTCGGTGGCATGTATACCTGAATAATGACCAAGTTCGTCGGCTCTGCTTTAATCTCTACGAGTAAAATTCTATCTGTCGCTTGCTCTATGTTGACTACGCTTCTTCCTACCCCTTTATTTAAAATTACGGCAACCCCTCGTTGGCTCTCATCCCCGCCGCTGTATATTACTCTATAATTGTCACTCCAGTAATCCCCGCTATCCTTCCATCTCACCTCGCAGAGGCCTAAAACATCTATGTTACCTCTTTCCATCTCTCGCTTAATATTTTCTAATTTGCCTCTCCTCAACATTGTCCTGACGTTCCAGGTTCCTATTCTAACTACTTTCGCCTTCTTCTGAGTCTTCTGTCCTGCTGAAGTTATTTCTTCCCCGCAAGGGTTTCGTGGGATGACGACCGCGGAAGCCTTGCCTCTCCCGCTGCCGGGCACGACACACGGCCTCTTGGGCCGTGTCCCGTAGTTGCCAGGACTCATATTATCTATAGTGCCCATCATAATATTCTTGGGAATCATAATTGAGGTGGTTTCCCGTTGCCTTCCTCAATAGTGTTTTTAACGTGACACCATCACTTAATGGCCGCCCCACTGGGGTCAGACGCCATTGCAGCCGCCTCACTGAGGAACAGACGCTGCGTGGACTACCTTTCGTCTGGCTCCTAACCTTCGACCTATCTGGCATGGGTGACCCTTCCAGGAGTAATTATTATTACTCCGGCCAGCACAGCTCTAGGGGTCATCGGAACACACAAGCCCTTCCACCACGACAAGGTTGTAGTCCATGGGAGGGTCACTATGTATATGTAGACCTTTTATATTCAGGATTATGTTGCGTATCTCACAAAATAGTTTATAGTATTTATTTTTCCAAAAAGATTCAATAGATGCCGTTTACTGTCATAGATGGTTACCCTAAGGTATATGTATATGTGTGCATATTATATATATTATATAATTTAGTTATATTTTATTATATTAAAATAATAAAGATGTGTTTGTATGTGCATATATAATTGTATACTATATATATATATACCTACATTTATGCATAATTATATATAAATATATTTATAAATATTTCTTTTTTTAACGAAGGAGCGTTATCTCGCTCATTCGTTTAAAATATTATTGAAATCGGTGAGACTTACCTACAAGATACATACACATACAATCATACATACATATAAATATATATATATATATATATATATATATATATATATATATATATATATATGTGTGTGTGTGTGTGTATATAAATGTATATATATATACACACACACACATACACTTCTTGTAATCTTCAATTGATGTGATTTTCTTTTTATGCACTTGAATTAACCGGTTCCGCAAGACTACTCTCGTTTTTCACGTCATGAATTCGAAAAATAGGATCGCATTGAAAACAATTGAATGTCGTTTATACGCTATGAATGTTGTAGTCTTTGTTCATAAAAAGGAACTTCAGATTACATGTCACGGATAAGAATTGCAATCTTTCAACCACGCAAAGAATGGGTAATTTGTTGATTACTAAGTTGGGGAGCATATGAAAAACGAAAACTGTGGGAGGTGGGTTGTTTCATCCCGGTCACCCAAAATATCCGTCCATCGGAGGGATGAGGGGAGATCCCTCCCGTGCATCCACAGGGATACTAGACTGCTATTCTTTGACGTGATCTACTTTGTTCTACTTTCTTATATGGTGGTCGTTTCGTCGCCGAAGTCATTGAGAAATAAATTAGGGTGGAAAAGGAGGAAACAGTTACGGATGAACATGATGTGTGCTATTACACGACTCCAATGCTCTTAGTCATAAACCTCTGTTTAAGTATTAAAGCGGAAATTTGCCAATTCGACTCTCCTACCCGAAGAATTTGTTGTTTAGTGCGCATTACACCTATTATCGCATAGCTGATTAAGAGAATCGTCAAGGCTGTTGAACGATGATTAAACAAATTATAAGGGAATGCAATGAATAAAATGCAACGCAGTGGCATTCCGTTGAATGGTATTAAATGCTCATCCGGCTCACAATTATACCATTGCATATCTTCATTGCGGTCGTTTGTATAAGTCCTTGGGTTTATGAACTGCCCTTCTGCCAGATTAATAACAACTGAACTTGTTTCTTATGCTGTTACAATAAAGTGCCTGATTCTTTTAGATTTAAAGGTGAAATTCAGCAATTCTATACTCCTTGGAAAAGTTTATGTCCCAATAGGGAACTGATTACTTCAGCTTTGAGTTCAGTTCATCATCACGAGATGTACTGCGTTGTTTAATGCCACTATTGTTCTTTTTTATAGTGATTGATTTATATTCATCCGTGTTAACATCTGTGCCTCGTTGCGATGGAGTTTCTGCGTTGTGATCGTAACTCAGTTTGCTTGTTGGACTATTAACTTAATGGATAGATTGTTTGACTGCTGAGCTCATATTCAAGTGATCCTTATGGGCAATCTCCTTAAAAAAAAACCCCATGCTGTATGTGATGCTCAAGGTACCCGAGCATTCTGAAAAAAAAACATCACTCTACCTTTGGCATTTGAAGTTCGTTGGCTTACAACATTACCCGGTGAGCTCCAACTTTTTACTAGTACGTGTAAAACTGAAATGGTATTCGAGACTGGTGTGTCATGGTCCGTCGTTGACCAAGCGGCCTTAAAGAGAAGTCCTTATCTTCGCTCTCGCTTTGGTTTTTGTTTGATGTGTTTCAACCGAGACGATATTCGATTAATGAATGACAATATGGCGCTTCTTTTCTTGGTTTTCCAGAGTGAAAATCAGTTTCGATCAGAAAATCAGCCGGGAGTTAAGGGGGTCCAGCCCGCGCTTTTGATCATTATTCATTTTCTGCAAACGTTTCCTGCGGTTTGAATTTACAAACAAAGTTTACTTTTAGATAGGAGACGATGATTGTTGTCTCCTTCGCTCGTCTCGCAGTTAATGCCAGTGTGAAAAGCAACAGAATGATATCTTAAGCGTGATTACGCACGTATGGAGATTATATTAGGATCAACCGCTTTGGAATTACTCCATTACAAATGGGGGAATGCGACAATAGTGGATCCACTAGAGGAGTAGGGGTTGAAAAAAGGGATAAAGATCTCCCCACCCGAGGGATTGCCTAAGTAAACGATTTCTCGTAGCCAGAAAATTTCCCTTCGTGATATGAACGTTTCATCAATGCATTTTTTTAATAGCAGGGGATGTTGGGAGAAAAGTAAAATCAATGGAAAGTGTGAAAATAGAAGGGATAGCATAAAGAGGGGATATGCTCAGATGTACTCGGAAACACGTGTTTTGATGTGTAATAGTCGAATGAAGGCGGTTTGTTTGGGATGAGTTGAGTAGGAAGAGCTGAATAGGAAGGACCGGGTGATATGCGTGAAAGAAATAATGTCAGACATCAACGCGATGAACTATGAAGTCATGAAAATGCTAACCAATAGGAGAATTAATTGGTTGCGTCAAATCAATTCATAAATCATGACATCACTACGCTTCCAGTGCCAAAATTGCTTTCGTCTTTCCTCTAAGTTATCAGATACTACATTCTGAAGCAAAAACTAGGGGAAGGTGCAGTTGAAATAACCTTGCAGAAATGAACAATGCAGTAGCACTTCCTCGGTATGAAATCACACATTTTTCATGTTATCATGTGACATCATGTTATTGAAATAGTTTGAGTCGTACCTGTTGAGGAAAACATTATTCGCACTGATTTGCTCTTTGAGATGACAGCAAAATACTCTTTGTGCATTACTAAAATACCTTAAGCTGAAGGACTTTTGCGCATTAATTTTCATATCTGTTGAAAAATGGATGCTTGCGTGCGGTAATGTATGCCTTAACTCAAAGTTATGAATATATTTCTTCTAGAAGAAGAATAGTAGAAGCTGATCGCTGATTGTGAGTGAATGGGGTTCGGAAAGACTTCTTTTGATTGCCAATCTTTCGATGAACAGTCTCTTTCTTGGCGTTCTTATGTTAGAAAGCTTACAAAAGACTCGCGGCTGCCATCCTTTCACTTCCGTCCTCAACTTATCTGCCATTTTGAATGACTTTGTGCCTTTGTATTGGGGTTCGGATTGTTCCACTTCCGATAGGTTTTGCATGATAATGCTGCCAAAATTGCATGTGTCTCCTTGCCTAGGAAAGCCACACAGAAAGGACAGTAACACGTTAAATAGGAGTGATGGAGTTTTTATATGATTTTTTTTTCTATTTCTTTAGTGGCTAACTTCTGTTATATTATTCTCGTATGCTGAGTGGAAAGTAATGGGAATGATGACATACTATGCAAATTATATTTGGTTGAGGTTACATCGACCAGGGTGTAATAAAAAACACAGTAATCAACCCGAAGGTCGGTTTAGTAGGTGATAGAGCTCACCCATGTACCAAGCCCAACGGCGTGTGAATATTCACACATCAGGTTAGGGGGGCCAATTCCTTTCCCTGTGCCGGTTATGGTTTCCTAGGAAGATTTGGTACCCGAAAAATCAACTAGCTTGGGTGGAGCTGCAGGTGCCCAGAGTGCCTTGCCCGGGAATCGAACCCGGGACCCTCCGGTCCAACGCTCTACCCACTAGACCACCGCGACCCGCCAGGATGTAATAAGCAAAGAAATATCTCATTCCAATTTCAGTCACTAGCTTAAGAGTCAATAACTATGGCTTCATCCACCATCAAGACCTATTAAGACCCATGTGTTAATACAGTGGTACGTCCCTCCTAGTTCGTTCTCCTATTGTCCCACTCCTTCCTTAGACAACCTTACACAAGAGCAAGAAGTCCCGGATATCGGGTCTTCCTCTCAATTGCACAACAAGCTAGAATACCATTACATATCAAGGAGCAGTTTTCATTCCATTGCACAAATACTCGTATTGCCTTCGTGAAATAATTTTCGCAGTAGTGGAATGAAATTTGGATTTTAATGAACTCAAAGGTGCGGTGAGTTACTCTGGTAGTTCTTGGGCCCGTAATATTAATTTTTTTGAACGTATAAATTTTAAATATTAATGAATAAAAATCATGAGAGAATAGAGGGAATTGAAAGTTGGAAGATTTTTCTACATCTGCACGTTCCCCTCGGACCAACCGTGGGGGGAGTTGAGTTAGTTATCATTCGCGAGGGAAACTTTGGATTTTATTTAAAAAATTTATAACATTGGTGGGTAATACTGAATACTTCTTATGAATTTCAAACTATGTGCTTGTCGTTTTCTTCTGTTGTGGTAATGAATTGAGCCAGGCAAGGATGGATACCCTAAAGGAATATTTCTCTTCTCATTACTCTCTCTCCTACCGAGGTTATTTGAGGTTTGAATTATTACTTTGGTGTCTGAGTTATTTCAAACGATTTGTGGATTATTTATACATCCAGTTATTTATATGTTGGTTATTTCATACATCCAGTGGATTATGTCATCATGTAGGAATCCTGCCTCTACCGAGCCCCTTTCCAAGTTCTCCAGCAATCATGTAACGCATCTGTTCTCTCTTAAAATGTTTAACATAATATATCGATTGTCGATCTTTGGTATTTTGTTCAATCAGAAAAATTAATAATTCTCCACGTGGTCCCAAGTGCTGAAGTTGCATGCATGGCTAGGTCTCATGCACGGGAAACAAGTTATGTCATTCAGAAATTTTTCTTTTGAATGATTTATCCACTACTCTTTTGAATGCAATATTTAAATGCATTCCTCTAGTTAGTTCAAACGTGTTTCTCTTTTTTTAATGCTTACGTTGCCATTTATTTAGACAATTCTGGTATTAATCTCTTTTCTCAATGAGCAGTGACACCACTACCTTTGACTTGTGATGACAAATCCGATATAGTATAAGCCAAATGTAATTTTTTTCTGAACTAGGGACTTTTTAGCAATTTGTGTTCGGAAAAATGTTTGGGTGCAAATTAGCCAAACCACAGTAATCAACACGAAAGTTATTCGATAGACGAGGGAAGAACTGACTTCGTATTTAGGCCACGGTGTTTTGGCCTTAGTGAATTCACAAATTCAGGATAAGAGGACAGGTTTCTTTCCCTGTGCCAGTTTCGGTTCCACAGAAAGATACGGTGCTCGAAAAATTACTTTTCTTGATTAAAATTGATTGCATGGGGTTGTTTTTTCGAACCGGGACTATCGAATAGCCGTACCCATTAGACTATGTCAATCCCCAAGGATTACCAACCTCCACCAAAAATGCTTTGTCCAAGTGAGACTAATGACACAGATTTGGCATAATCTCCCTTATACCTCGAAGCGAATAGCATAGACTTTACATCAAATTATTTGGCACTCGCGTATGAATTTGAACGTTTTTCTTGCCTCACAGTCTGATTTAAATGTCAGGAGTGGATTATTTTTCATAGGTGTTAACTTTTGTAGGTTATTTTATTCCTTGCAGAATTACAGGTTATTTTTTTCTGTCACTAGTCACGAAAAACAACCGATGATTTGCATATTCAACGTAGCTAGAGGCCTAAGTGATCATTTTATCACGGTACAGGGGTCGTAAAATTGAGAATGAAATTACAAAATATTTGGATATCAGATTGAGGCTATACGGCCCGCCGGAATTAAGTGGTTCCACACCTCCGTTATCAGTTGATGGTTCGTAGTCCCCCAAATAATTAGTAAAAACTCCTTGATATTATGGTTTATTGATGCTGTATAAATTTTATATCATTTAATTATCAGGTGGTCTACCGTTTAAGGTAGCTTTTTGACGGATACTAACTGATCAGCGAAATATTTTGTAGCATCTTCTAACAAAACAACTTGGCAACCGACACCCTTCTTCTATTCTGCGTAGTTTCTGCCTCCCTTCATTCTCTCCAACATGTTTATCCGTTTCCTCCCCCTGGCTCCTTACCTAACCTTCTCTTCTCTTTCTTAGTCTTCGACCATCCATCCCCAATTAAAATGCTCTGAATCCACCTTTCCTGCATCCGTTTCATTTCTCCCAGTAATCCTCTCACCTTCTCCGCCATGCCTAGTATACCCTCATTGGTTTTTTCCATTCATCTTACCTGTTTCGTCCTCTACTCCCACTTTTCAAAAGCCTTCGCTCTACGCATGTGCTTCAACGGCCATGTATCTGTGCCGTACAAAACTGCCCTTGACTTTTTCTGTCTTGTCTTAGCGTCTTTGCTTCACGTCTGCTGTCATCAATTAACTCCTCCTTGTGAAAACTTGTTTACCTAACACAGCTCTTCTTCAAATGCCCCTACTACTTTATCTTTATTACTCCAAAACCTTTCCAAGTTCGGTCTACCATTCCACCTGCTCTAGTTTATGCCTTTTAATTTTAATATTTAATCCCTTTTCTTGAAAACCGCATGTATTTTGTTTTATTCACATTGATTCTCATCCCATATCTTTAAAATGTATTTGCCAATGCATTTAGAGATGATTGTATCCCCTTGGCTGACTCTAACATAAACTTGATCATCCGCAAATCCTAAATGATTTTATGACTCTCCACCGACGTTTACCTCTATCTCTTCTTCTTATTCCTATCAGTTCTTCCCATACCTCTTTTACGATTTCCTCCACGTTGAAATCCACGTATACGTTGAAAGATACGGGTGTTTATGAACCTTCCTTACTAGTACTTCTTATTCCGACACTTATTTTCATCAGAGAAAAGAAATATTGAATTTTCATCTTTGGGGTTTAGAGATAATTACTTATTTGTTAAAACATTTGAATTATCCCTAAACAGAGATATTAGAAATTTAAATTTTCTGGTGAGCAAAACTTCTTGGGAAACTGTATTGACACTGGCAGCCCTGCTAGGTTGGTGTGAATTTCTATCAAAAACAAAACTTCGGTTTCCTTTGGGTGGTATAGGTTAATTCTAGGGATGGGAGACATATGGTGTTTATCCGGTATATTTTCCTGTCATCTCAAAAAAAACGGCGTAATTTTATATATCTCCTCTCCATAGTTGCTAATGTGTTTCGCTTAGAAGAAAAGGATTTCGCTTGACCATGATCGAACGTATATCTCCCATTCTCTGTTCTGGCGTACCAACCAATCACACAACGTAGCTTTCCTTCAAGGCGAATTTCCGCATAGGTTTTCCCTTTAAGTTGTTGCTTGATCAGGCTTCTAGCGACCGAGTACGACTAGTTGCTTCAAGCGTCCGAGTACGAGCTTAATCCTCGCGAATCTCTATTTACCAGCGTACTACGTTTTAATGGAACTCTAATAGGAAATGCGCTGTTCGTATAAGCTTCCTCGTAATGAAATTAGCATTCGAAAGGCACTCGATTGGTAAAAGAACCCTAATTTTCAAATTACCTACCTGTTTCCGTCTGTCAGTCCGTGTTATCTGGCTTAACATTTTGTAAGTCCATATTTGTAAACAAACGATACTTTAAACGCGAATATATATTTCCTAGAAGATGATGTATGGAGTTGACAGCTTGTATTTATTGTAAATAATAGCCTTGCGTGCCGTACTAGCAATTAAAATATTATTATTATCAGGTAATACAGAATAAATATTTTGTGACTCCTAAACAAAACACAATCCAGCAACCTAATCCACATCAGGTCCCTCTTTATCTCTGTGTACTTCCTTCCTCCCTTCATCCTATCCAACATCCCTATCCTGTCCCTGCCCTTTCCTCGTTTGCCTATCATTCTCCCCTCTATTACAGTCTTCAACATCCCACTGACGATTAATACACCCTTCATCCATTTTTCCTGCCTCCATATGATTTCGAATATAACACTATAGGATCTGTAAAAATGTTATGGAATTCCATATTTATTAAGAAAAGATAAATAAAACAGTTTCTGGCGTAACTTAATGTCAAATGTCAATAATAAAAGATTCTTAGTTAATTTTTCGCGCGAGTAGACGTATTCTCCATTTCACAATTTATAATCGTGTGAAAAATTACATGACACCTTGAATCATGAAAATGCTGGAGTTTAGCGAAACGTGTCTGCCACATCAATGAACACTTATAAAAGTACTCATCTTTTTATTCCAACAAATCTTACAACTTCCGCGGACTCGAGTCTGATTCTGTTCTGCTTATTAGCCCCTCGTGTTTCCTATTTTTGCCATGGGTTTACCGTAGAGAATATACGGAATTGAACTCGACGGATCGGGCTTGCGGATTCTGTTGGATGGCCCGCGGAGTAAAAAGTAACGCTAGAATTGAACCGTCCGAGAAGGGTCTGCAAATGTGCCTCTCTATCTTTACGCATCCCGTTACCCATCCGCGGGCCAATCATCACTAGCCACTCCGCCACCCGTGACTGCAGCCCCAATTGCATGAACTCCACTCAGCCTCGACCTTCAAAGTGGGCCACGGCGAAACGGACACATTCTCGGTGCATTCGCATTTGTGACGTGGCACTATTACTCCCACTCCGGGTTGAAAATTTGCCCCCGGGATCTCCTTGACAGTATCTGGCTCGAAGACCGTCACCCGCAAGGCTGCGCTTGTGTTTACTGGCGACGGTCGAAGGACAGGGGACATTGTCGGTGGAAAAGTAAGAGCGCAGTTTAAAATTCCGGTTTTCTTTATGTAAGCGCACCTATCTCCCTTTGGATCGGGTTCAAAAATGTGTGGTCAACGACGAGTTATATGTAGATGTCGTTGAGGTATTACTTGGTGGTGGGTAATTGCATATACTATATAACCCAAGACGGTGCATATGGCTTAAGTTCTGGTTTCGTGGCAACGGACTAAAGTTGTAAATCCTTTTCTTATCCTCCACGGCATTTGTTTTTTTTAACCTATTGGAAGAATATGACTATCACGGATGCATCTTCAAAACCAACGAAGGTCTGAAATGAACCCAGGAAATTATTACGGGTTGACATAAGGCTCCTATGTACTCGCAGCTTCTTGTCGTTTGCGTAGAGAAATAAATTCGAGTAACATTTTTTTTGGAAATTTTCGTTTAGGGGACACCCTGCACATTATCAAAATCAATCGAAAGCGGAATTTGTCTAGATAGCACTGTAGGAATAGATGGAAATGTGAATACAATATACAATCCTATACAATATAATCGCGGAATGTAATAAGGGAATAACAAAGGAATCATTACAATACAATAAGCGGGATGGTGCGGGGACTAACGTACAGGCTTCCCACCAAGAGGACCCGGGTTCAAATCCTGGAGCAACAAATATTTTTCAGTGGTATCTCGGTCCCTACTTGAGGTGCTTCGTGGAGAGCACTTTGAGTGGGTACGACGTTAGTCGGATGGGACGTTAAGCTGCAGACGCGCATTTAGATAAGAATAGGCTAATACAGACGCCATCTTTCTCCACCCTTCCTTTCATACCCATCCCTAATGGGGCAAATTACCTTTGCTGTCGGTCGCCTCCCAAACAAAATAAAACTAAACAATGCAATAAATAAACATTACAAGAAATTCATTCGCTATGAACCCTTAATTTACGTTATCGTTCATTACTAACTGCATTCGTCAACGCTGGAACGCTCGTGCGTTGAGGATGAAATCCACGCTCTGATGAGCCGTGCTTTTGAAATTAACACGTCAGGGAAGGGGAGAGCAGATTTCTGTCTTTATACCATCAATGAGTACATGAGTAATAAGAACCGCGGGCGCGATTTGCCAGAAGGTTTTGGTAACCAGAAAATTACGCCTTGGGTGTGGCTACTGATGTTCCGAGTCTTCATCCAGACCCCATAACCTTCCAAACCCACTTATCCACTACATACCTAATACCGCTAGACCACCACACTACTCTATCAACCTAACTCTTCCATCGTTCATCATACAAGCTCTTGTAAGTAGTTCGTTGAAGGCAGGTATTTGTATTCTATAACGACTGTTGCGCATCGTGTGGGCTACCTCCACCGTAGTGAATACTCGTTTGCCCAAATTATTTCCTTCTTCGTATCTTTTTAACTTCATTTATGCCATGATAGAGTCTTTGCGTATTTACTTTCCGTGACCGCAGCTAGTTCTTTCTTCTGAGCAAGTACTTCTTTCGCAATCCTTCTACTGGTTTCCGTACTACAATGCCTATTTCTCTCCAGGAATACTGCCCAGCTATTTGAGCTGTTTCACCCACTCTAGTTTATTCCCTCGCACTTGGATGTTTAACCTAGCCTTCCTGCTTCTGGAAAATCTCGTCACTAATGCGATGTATTTAGCTATTGTACATTGTGTGGGCATAAAAAGTGCGGTTTAACTGGACCTAATAAGGAAATAAATGCCTGCAGTGATTCCTGGTCAATAAAACCATGTGGAGGGCAGCATATCGGACATTTAACTATAGACCGCTACGTCTCTTTGGTTAAGAGTGCGCTAATACCGGCGCATGCACCGGTGCACTAATCTCTGCACACTTTCCTCATTCCCTGAATATTATATTTCTATGAAATTATCCATACATACCCAATGACGCAAATTACCTTAGCTATTGTTCGCCTCTAATAATTGATAGAATACTACCACTACTCGAATATGCTTAACTATAAATCCTCTTCAGACTTCGCATGAAAATTTATAGAAGGCTGTCGCTGTTGCTATGCTAATCCAAAGATTCCGTGATATCGTGGCTATTCTTGACCCAAATTCGTTACCCCGTTGAAAGTCACTTTAAGTTCCTTTATCTACTATTTGATGAGTGTTTTCGTTAGATTGAACACAGTTAAACCTAGAAAGATAACATTGAATTTGGCCTAATTTTGTGAAACCGGCAAAAAACCCAAAACTTGATTAGTAATAGGGAAAAAGGAAATTACCGATAGGCCCTTGAAATGAAATGTTTGGCTGGTTTTAAGCAATTTAACAAATACCTTTCTGCGATTGAAATAAGGAGGGAAATGGGCCCTCTATCTCTTTTAATGAAAATGTTGTTATCATGACATTTTCCCCAAAACAGCACAGTGGGTAACGCACTCGTAAGAAATCCGAAAGTCGCGAGTTTTAATCTCGCTCCGGTCATTGCTGGTGTTATTCCGTTCCAGTATATTCCTGAAAAGGGATATTCAGTGCCTATTGGAGCTCCTTGGTCGTCAGAGCACCTACGAAAGATTGAAATCAATTATTTCAGTAAATATACGACGTTAACTCATGTAGAATGAACTTCCATATTCCTGATATTAAAATGAACATAAAAGAAGAATATTGCCACTGGGGTTTCTATAGAACTGAACTGGGAAGTAATTTATTGATGGTACTCATTCACAAGGATTAGTGGTTTCGGTTTTATTGGAACGAAGGATAATAAATTTATCTTTAATTCATACACGTATATACCTTACGAGCTAATTCGGTACCTTTACATTATGTGATACTAATGAATAAGAAAATTTAAAAAGAAAGTTAATCAATTCATAAAAACGATATAACCGACTTGTATGTTGTCCTAATGGTGTTAGAGAAATTTACTATTGCTATAAATATACTCTTGAAACAACGAGTCGTTGCTCCTAGGGTATATTTATTAGAATGAAATATATAAGTGGTATTGGTGCAGATATAATCATCTTTTTGTCGGAAGAAGCTTTGGTAAAGACGAAAAAAATAGTGTTGTATGCTTATTTGCTTCTCTTGTTTTTTAGGTTAATTCAATCGTTGGTTGGTAGAAATATAGGTATGTTAAAGCCATCACTGTGCAACGTCATATCTATCTGATTCCTCTTGTAAATATAAAAATACACGAGAACAACTTTGTTGAAAGTTTTACATTCTGTTAAAATGAACCTGCAACCCGGGAACTTTATTCCTAAAAAAAAACAAAAGCCAATTTTATGTTACGTATCATCGAGTTCAGTTATGTCACAAAGCCTATTACATGAACATGACCCTTCTGTTTAAGTCTGACACAATGCATACACGATCACTATACTACGAGGCTAACCAAAACGTTATTCCCACCCACCAACGTTACCTGGTTACCGATCTCACGGATGTTTGTTTGAGGCATAGGAAGCGTCATTAATTTCAGTCAGTCTTCCCCTTTATCACATTAATTCCGTGAATGGGGTTGAAATTAATTTAAATTCATCGTATTATCTTATTAAAACTTCTCAGAGGAATGTTCATAAATGTTGTTAGTCAGGATAGACTTACAAGCAATTAGATTAAGAAAGATGAAAAAGTTGGAGTTCGATGAGGACAAAAATTTCAAAAATTCTTTTTTTTTAATGTTATTCATGCCCAGAAATTTGGGCCTTGACGTTTTTAAATTTTTGGATACGTTACTATTGGAGAGTTTTTGTGGAAGGGCAAAATGGCAGTTGATAATTATCTTCCGAATTCTTAAAAAAATGAGGGTTGTGATCCTTCCTCTTGCCGAGTGAGCCTACTGGTAGAACTAGCCACAGCAAAGGTACTTGGGATTAGATTCGATTCCGACATGAAACCTGAGTTTATCTGAGTAACGAATAATGAATTTTGACGGATTGCCAAGTTTAATGCTTAATCAATTCATTCTGGCTTCCACGTGCAGACGTGACGTTTGGTGAAAGGAAGTAACGAACAGAAACGAGAAATGAATGAAAATTTGCTCGTGCAATTTATAACCGATAAAGTTTTTATAGAGACCATATATGCGAAACAGAAAAGAAGCGTTCTAAATTTGCATGCGTAGCCTCAGACATAACACAAGTAAACGAATCCATATGATGTTGTATATACGTTAGGGTGCGTCCATTACGATCAAACGGAAACTTCATACATAATAATATGCATCATGAATGATTAAAATTTTTCTAATAATAAATAGTGTATAATGAATAATTCTCTTGCGCTTTTGACAAATGCAGTCGCATTCCACAATATTATTTCTTTTTATAATTATTCCTTAATAATCTAAAAACGACTTGCATTGGAAGCCAGGAGAAGGTTTTTCTCATTCTATCACGCATAAAAATCCCTTTATTCTGGTTCATAATCATTCATATCATCGGCCTTTGAAGCTTTTTTATTGTGAACCATATATTCATTGTAATATTTATTGTGTCGTTGTTAAGTTTAACAATAATATTGCATGGTAGACTTTTCGATTCAAATGAATGCGAAACTCAGAGCACAAAGGCTCTGGGCTGGGAGGGCGAAACAGGGCAGTAAAACCTTCTCGATTTTGAGAACTAAAAGATTTAAAGGGGGGGGGATTAATGTTGACTATAACATTGGTTTTTTGATTCAATCGGTCATTGATGTAGTATCATAATTGGCCAGGCTAGTCGCTGATAAATATTTCAGGACTGGATGGAGCCGTCATGCCCTTGGAGGTACAGTTCGCCCCAGGTACGACATTTTGTTCCGATTCGACAAATGTATGGTTTCCGCTAAATTCTTCGACGTTAATTTTTCGTGCCACCGTATTTTTTGGCAACAGTTTTTGAATCAGAATCGTGGGTCGCGGGAGTCCAGGGGATAGAGCGTTGGGCTAATGACCGGAGGGTCACTGGTTCGATTCCCAGGCAAGGAACTCTGGGCACTTGCTGCAACCACCCAAGTTAGTTGATTTTTCAGGTGCTAGGTCTTCCTGGGAAACCATAACCGGCACAGGGAAAGGAACTGGCCCCCATACCCTGATGTGTGAATATTCACACGCCGTCGGGCTTAGTACATGGGTGAAATCTGCCATCACCTACCACTTCGGGTTGATTAAAGTGTTTTTTATACTTAGAACCCGTATTTATTCGATATTTCCGACTGCTGTTCAGGAATTTCTGATAGGTTCTGCCGGTCTCGGTGGCGGCGGGGCAACGTCCTCGGCTGCCAACTCAGAGGACGCGGGTCCGATTCCTGCCTAGGTGGGTTTTCCTCTTATTTTTTAATTGTCTTTGATGTAATATTTAGGGATTATGTAAGAAGGGACTATTTAGTCTCAATCTCACCCGGATGAAGTCATTAAATAATTACCCGAAAAATCACACGGCTTGAGTGAAGCTGAGGGTGTCTCGATTGAATAGCCGAACTATCTGCCACATTCATGTTACATTGTGTAATTATCCGTGCTCTCGAGAAAGGACTACATAGTATTTTGGAAGAGTGCACAGACGAATACTCGAAAGGGACGACAGAGCTGCGGGAGGACACCGACACGACGGTGGGCGGTGATAAATATTTGTTTGAAAAATTTAATGTCACTCCTTACATTATGTATTTTTGGATTGGTGAAGCTTTTGTTGATAAATTTCTATATCTTGTTTGGTTGTTTTTTGATTAGACCAGAAAATGTGGAGTCAGGTCATGCCTCGAAGACATCTTATTTCTTCGACCGACTAGTTTCCGGAGTGGCTGTACGTACATTGCGGAACAGCGGTGACAAAAAAATTCCATAGCTCCGTCGTAGTTTTCATTCCTCTGGATTATTATTTTTTCGTGGAATGATTTGCTTCCATTGTTCCCACCGCGTAGGAATGCCGTATCTACTGGTCTCCTAGCGTTTTGTTCGTGGAGCTTGAAAGATCGCTGAAAGAAGTTGAGAATTTTCTCGTGGCACAAAAGGTAACCTCTGACGTAATATACCAGCAGTGATTGTCCTTATCTATTTTTTGTGCAACTCTTTCGACCTTCTTACTGGTTTAGCATTTAAATGGCTTCTTTCGTCTCAAGGGTAGGCATCCAGAAATATCTTGTTTTTCTTATTCTTTATAGTTATGATTTCGCACTTCCCACAGCACGTACTTTAAAAGTAGCTTGAAAATCGCGCCTTCCTCGGCTATGGAGAAGTTGGGTCGAGTCCATAAGTAGCTCTTGTTATGATTTAAAAAAATATTTGAGTGTATTTTTCCTTCCTGTTGTTCTTTTGCCTATTGTTTTTCCTAATTAAACTTCGATTTACTGTAAAGGCTACGTTCCACAACTGTTGACTCGGCAAATTCTTGCTCTTGCAAATTCTCTTATTTCTCTGTTTTTGAGAATAATTTCTCCGGAATTCGATAGCTTCGAGATGCAAAAGTATTTTCAAAGCGTTATTCCATACGACTTTGTTCATAAAAAATTCATTAAATCGCACTTCTCTAAGTTATATCGTGAATTTGTGAAAAATTGTCGCTTAGAATAAAGAAAATAATCTTCTGGGGTTAGTTTTACTTTAGGATTGAATGTTCTTTGCCCGCCAACATAAAATTCAGTAAAAATGGCGCTTTAGTATCATCAAAAATTTCTCTGAAAATAGTAAATTGAATTATCTCATCGGCGCAAACTATTTATTACGTGGTGCTTACTATGTAATTACAAATGACTCATATGATATCTGTATTATTTTTCTTACTCAAATAGTATTTTTTAGTATAAACATCAGAGGAATTGATTTAGAAACTGTAACTTTAACTTTAGAATTTATTTAACTTGCATTAACTTTTATTTAAAAGTCAAACGGTAAAATTTCCTCGCCCATTAGATCGAAATAGTTATTTTGCCACCTCGTTTATATAGTCCGTTTCATAAAGGTATGAAAGACTTCACTGTTTCTCGAAAAAAGTTATCAGAAGAAATTAGGACTTTGAAATTATTACTGTACTCCGCATGCCATTTTAAGAAAATAAATTTATTTTCTTGTAAGAAGTTCTCACCAAAAATTTGTCCATTCTCAATATTTCAGGAGTTTCCTCGAATATAATAAATTCCTTAAATGATCGAGACAAAATACTGCCGAAAAGAGAATATTGCACCTCAAGGAAAAAAGATACGAGAATTTAAACTCTCTAAATTACTACGTGGTACCTCTGGATAGTGTTTGTTGTTTCCTCCCAGCGGAGTACGTTCATTTGGTATTTGTGGCATTACAGTTATGGGCTTGGTTTTCGAGGTAGGAGCATATATCAAGATCTCTGGATCTAACACCAGATGGCAAAATATGAGCAGAATATTGCCTGTTTTTTCGTATTGATAAAGGTTCTTTCAGTGAAATGAGCTGCATTCCCTTTCATGCTAATGATTTTAAATGAGAGGCCTCATTATATTGACTTAACACAGTTTACGCAAATGATATAGTCTTATATTATACTCTGATGCGAGCAATGACTGTGTATGTGCCTATATATTTGTGTAAATATATCATTTTTGGAAAAATACATCTAGAGCGCAAAACCTCAAAATGCCCCGTATACTCGTGTACAAAATCAAAACGTCAATTAACTTCGCAAGCTGTACATCCTGTCCTGTGTGTTATGAGTTTACTCTTAGAGTTTTGTAATTACACGTTGAAAGTATTGTTATTGATGCACATGTATAAATGTGTGCACAGGAATGTAAACAAAACATTTTGTGAGTTATTTACGATGTCAAAAATTAACCGTGAGTCATAAAAAACTTTTTGAGTTAGATTAAAACGAATATTCATGGCACATTATTAAAAATAAATTACCCTATACTGTAAAGTAAATCTTGTATATTTTATCTTTTGGTAACGTTTCATCCTCTTTCATTTTTTAGGATAACTGGATCAGTTTAGGTAATTCGCAGTTTCGTCTCATTAATAACTCCTACGTGAAAAAATTTCGCGAGGGCGGAGCGGCAAAACTTTCCCCCATTACCGCTATGTTATCCGCTCTTTGTCAGAGTTAACGCTAGTGAAAGGGCCACTCTACTTTCTTGTGCCCATCCAGCATCATCGGCGTTCCGGCTTTCTCCCCGCATCTCCCGGAAGAACGTATTGTACGATCGTGTAATTACGAGTTCCCAGCTAGCGCCGCATTAAAAAAAATATAAATTATTTACTGCACTCCGTCATGCCGTCTATTTTGCTCAATTACCAGACTGGAAATGGATGGTACATGGCTAAATTCGCGTGACTTTCACACTTCTGTCTTCGCCCAAGGGAATTTTTTTTCGTCGCGAACTTACTCGAAGGAAAAATTTGTCGTGTCAGTTCCGTCGTTGGGCACTTGTTCTAGGGTTAATCTATTTGACCGAAATTACACAATTCAGCCGTGCCCACCAAATGGTTTTAATTTTCCAATTTCTTTCCTCATTTCCTCAATTAGATCAATGTTTCGCCTCATGAAAATAGGATAAAAATAAATTGTGCAGGCTGTTCACAGTTCGTATTGCGGACAAATAGATTTAGTTCTGCTAGAATTTATTGCCTACGGAAACGGGTAATTTTTACCGGGTGTATTTAGTTGCATACATCTTTGAAGATAACTTTCCTCAGGTTTTAACCTGGAAACATGTTATCTTCAGGTGAAATAAATCAAATTTACTGCAGGAATTATTAGTATTACAACCCCAGGTGTGAAATTGACAACCCTGGAGGAAGTATAAATGAAAGGAATTTTAGACAGATAATTGTAGTTGGTACATACAAGATTTATAAATCCAATGGATGCAGTCGTTTATTTAAAGAGTATCCATGAATTTTGTGCTCTTTTTGGCTGTGATATTATGTGGGAACTAAAAATTTAGTGATTGAAAGAGTAGAGAAATGGTTATTATTTGGTAATATACTGTTTACAGACACAAGCTTAACATGCCTATATTTCTTTGTCTAGCCTAACACCCCACTCTATGTTCCTTTTGAGTTAACGCTTTTTTCATAACATTACAGAGAGATTTTCAGATATTAAGAAACGATAAAAGTTGGATAATTAATCAGGCTAGACTGTTCCATGGAAAAACATTCTTTTATGTAAGAGGCTAGCATAGAGGAACTCGCCATGCAACATCTAGAACTATTTATTCGCTCTCAGTGGAAATATACATGCATACCTAGGTGTAATGTAGATAGTCATGATATTTTGTTTGTAAATAGTGTTGTGGTCCAAAACTCAGCAGAGAGTTATCTGTGTCGAATAATTTCTAAATAATACATTAAATAGGCGGGTCGCGGTGGTCTAGTGAGTAGAGCGTTGGACCGGAGGGTCCCGGGTTCGATTCCTGGGCAAGGCACTTGGCACCAAGGCTCCTGCAGCTCCACCCAAGCTAGTTCATTTTTCGGGTACCAAATCTTCCTGGGAAACCATAACCGGCACAGGGAAAGGAACTGGCCCCCCTACCCTGATGTGTGAATATTCACATGCCGTTGGGCTTGGTACATGGGTGAGCTCTACCATCACCTACTAAACCGACCTTCGAGTTGATTACTGTGTTTTTTTTATATTAAATAGCTGTAGGGGCTCATGAGTCAGGCATATGGCAGAATTTTTTTGATGGAATGGGAGAATATTTTTCCTCCATGTGATTGTTTCGTTGGTAGTATGCAGTGTATATTTCAATTATTACCTTGTTTTCAAGAAAATACCTAGGTCATACTTTATCATAAGAGACTATAGTAAGAAATTCTAAATGTACTTTAGGCATTGCCGGGAAGCAATGATTGACAGTGGTGATCATTTCTCCACTTTTTTGAACTCTTAATGGTGGTTTTGAATTTGCTATGTACAATGGAAAAGGGAAATATTTATTTGATAGTTGTGTTCATCCAAAAACCTACCTTAACCGGTAGATTACCTAATAATAATTATAATGGATTCAAGGTAACTTTAGAATGAATCTTCAGTGGAAGGTTTTGAATTTGATGGTACTGAATTATGTATTCCAGTATAGAGTAATATATTTTTTGACAAATATTGAGGTATGAGGTACCTCGACTCCCTCGCTGGAAGATGGATGAACCAAATCTCTTTAATAATGATGGTAGTCACCAGATCATTCCCGTTATCGAAGTTAACAAAATGAAATAGATTGTCTTCATTTTCTGTTTTTGTGAAGAACCCTGTCAAAAGAGATTCATGACCCTTCTTTGAATCATTGATGCTCATTCACAAACATTGTGACTAAGGAAAATGCACATGATGTATTAGATTATTAGGCCTCATATATGCAGTTATAACTTGATGTACGTAGATTAATTTATAGTATATGTAATTTTCTTGCAGAAAAAGTTTTGGTCAGTTAAATATGATGACGATATTATTGGAAATTTTTTCCCTTCATCCTTCTTTGTGATGGGTTTTATTTAAATTTGTTGGGCATATTTTTTATTACTAATGGCTGTCTACTGGTTAAGGTAGATTTTAATTGGACACACAGACTAACCATCACTACATTTCTAAAGTTCACCAAATAAGATGCAATGGGACACCCTGTGTTATATGAAACCCTTGCCTATCCTTCTTTCTTTCTGTATTCCTTCATTCTATTCAGTGTACCTATTATTTTCTGCCTCCCTACCTCCCATCCATCACTATCATCCTGGTACTGGTGGTGGCGAGATAACGTCCTTACCTGCCAACCCAGAGTTCACAAGTTCGATTTCCACCTAGATGAATTTTCCTCCATCTAGGGTTTGGTTGTATGTAATGTCCAAGGGATTGGGAGAATATATTCAATTTTAAAGCGTAACACTATTGAGCAGATAATATTCAAGTCAACTTCTAATCTAACTTCTTTATTTCGGTAGGCTGAAGTGCTCAAAACATCCTCAATTGAATTTATTTACCTCCATTGAATGTCTCCTATCAACCCCCTTTCTTCCCCTAACATGCTTAGTATTTTTTTGTTTGTTTTCCTTTCCATCCATTTTACTTTTTCAATTTTTTTCCACGCCCATATCAGAAAAGCCTTCAATGTACTTGCCCTTTTACTTAAAAAATCAAGTTTATGTGCCTTACAAAAGTATACTCCATATTTGATTTTTCTTGGTCTTCTCTTTCCATCCTTATTCAAGACCCTTGTCATCAACTCCCTTCTCCTTGTAAAAGATTCCTCGAATAATTCTTCTTCTTAAGTACCTTATACTTTGGCCCCCTTCACATGGAGTGTGTACTTTTTAGGAAAATAATAAATGCAATAATTTGGACCCGGACTTAAACAAAAGTTAACATATGGGTTTCTAATTAAGAGTGCCATCCCGATGTCATGGGTGTGCACTGGTATGATTGGTACTCCATAATGTAAAATCATCAGTCTCAAAATATTCAAATAGTTTTTGCACTAATTTAATATTCCTTGTGGAGCTTCCACTTATTTGAGATGATATTTTAGAATTTTGTCATTTTTTTAAAGGACATAGCTCACATCAGCTTTATATTGAATAAAGGAAATATGCACAATGGATAAATTATATTCCCATTCCTATATCAGTGTATGTTAACTCCTATTCCTTTTAATTCCTTTATGTCGTATTTATTCAACACAAATGCTGTGAAATTACTTTGGGGTTATTTTTACTAACAAATTCCTCTATATATTTGTACATGTATCTAATTTCTCGCAATTTACCAATGAAAATGAGCTTGGGCATGCTACACACTTCCACTTTCATCAAATGTTTATCCTTTACAGGAGATGATCAACACCTCTACTTCAGCTTGGGTAAGGAGGAGTTGTGATTGTGTGCTTGTGAAGTTGCTTGAGCATGGTTGTTGGGAAATAACATGGTTGCATGACCACTTCTTGTCATTTAGGTTTCTTGGGTTATATATGCCATTTTTCTGCTTGCATGATTATGTAAAGAGTTCTGAGTTTGTCATTGTTTAGTAGCTCTAAGTTTTTATTTTTATTATAATAAAGCTTTCACTGGGAATACCCCTTTTACAGTTGATTATTGAATATCCCCTAATAAGGCATTCATTAGATCATTTTAATTGTTATGAATTCATTGTTCATTTATTTCCTATTCAGCAATTCCACTGTATGCAGTTGCAATTTTTGTCTTGGTAGAGTTAATACAGTTTTCAGTGCCAAACAAGAACTAGAATGCTTTTGCCTTATTACTAAATAACCTAACCTTGAAGTTAATTTGTGAAATAATTTTTTGTCACTATTGTCCAAAGACTATCATAACTAGATTTATTTAGGTGACGCTTTTGGTTATTATCATCATCTTCCCCAAGCAGTTGTTTGTTGAGATTAAATTTTGAATCCTTTGCAGCATATAAATACTGCTAAAAATCTTTGGAAAATTAAACAGTCTATATTTTTGAGTCTATCGATCAATTTAATTGACTGAAGCTCCTATTTAGTATTATATATACCATGTCAGAAAGAATTACATTTTACAACATTAAATGAATACCTATTACTTTTTATGCAAATGCAGTGAAAAATTATATAATATGCTCTAATGTGTATAGGAGTCCTTGTTATTGGATGGATACCTGATACTTTCCATTTTCTTCCCTTGCTAAATTATTTGTGATAGTTTTCTGTATAAATTTTAATGTTGCCTTTTATTGTGTATGTGGAGGGCATTGGAAAACATTTTGTTTGAACATGAGAGGGGAATTTATGTAGTGACCATGAAAGAGAGAACTCAATCATCATGGGCCGCAGAGCTGGGCTTCTTTGTTTTACTTACTGTCTCTTAAGCAGAATACGATAAGTGACATCTTAGAGTCTTACACTAAGATGGAACTCATTCTCTCCTAGCTAGTCATTTGTTTACACAATTGATTAGCTTGTGGATTAGTAGACATTACACTATTCAATGTAATTAAGGGAAATTTAATGAAAAGACTTTTGATGAATGACAAGAATCTCTTTTATCTATTTTTAAGGCCAATATCAAATCATGCATGGATTCTATAGAATGTGTAATTTAATGCTTTGCTCAATGAAAATTTACATCTGGTGTATAGTGTTGATGTGAATTTACCTATCAAGACATATGTAGCACCATTCACAATTAGATTAATTTTCTTGGGAAATTATTATGATTTTCTTGGGTTGTTATTATGAAGGGCTTTAGTCTAGATGCACTTGGTTTTTAGCTCTTCCTGGTGTACCTAATTTTACTCTTTTAATACCGTAGTTAAAAATTTTGCACTAACAGTTTTTAAATAACTAATGATTCTAATTATTACTTCTGCCTGATGATTAATGACAATATTTTGATGCATGTACATTAAAAACTTAAAGTTAAAATACCTAATCTCAATAATTCCTTTATTTTCTTTTGCTGTTGATCAGTTTTCACCGCATCACTTGATTTCTTTGTCTTTGATACAGTAATTTTTCATTTGATTTTTTCTAGCTTGTTTGTGTGTAAATTTTTCATTTATGAGTGACTCCATAAAAGGAATGAATTGTGCTTGTTGAATATTAAATGGTATTTTATCTTTGATATCTGTAGGCTTTGCAAGTTGCTACCAATGTTACTGAGCAAAAGCACCATGTGTCCAGAGACAAACGAGGGCAAATACTTGGCAATCTACGAGGTTTCAGAGGCTGCACTGTATGGTTCACTGGTGAGTCAAATGATCATGAAATCATATCCGTACTAATATCACTACTTGTCTACATATTATTGGAATATTTTTGGACTTAAAGCATGTAGCAATGACATTTTTTCTTCATTCCCTCCATTGAAATTTTTTCTCATAGAAAAATGGAAGTGGCCATAGTAAAAGTTAACATTAGACTATCAATGATGCCATGGTGAAAGTGTTGAGAAATCTACTAGAAAAAGAATGCATGCAATTCTGTGGAAGTTTTGGCAGAGTAAAATGAATCCCTATTTCATCGATTTGCACTGTTATGGCAGTGATCCAGTTTCAAGTGTCCCTTGCTTATAAAAAGAGACGTTTCAGGTGTGATATGGTGGAATATCATGATTAATTAAAAATAGCAATTTTCCACAAAATAAAATTTAATGCGACTGGTTTCAATGTTACTAAATCATCATCAATGTTGCTACATCACCTGATGATGATGTAGTAACATTGTAACCGGTCGCATTAAATTTTATTTTGTGGAAAATTGCTATATTTAATTAATGTCCCTTGCTTGTTGATTCCAATGTAATATTTCACCTGTATATGTTGACATGTTTTTGTAGAAAAATATCCAAACTTGTGAAACTCTTAACAGAGCACTTGGATAAAGGAATACCTACCTATGATGCAATTCAGTTGCATACAGTTGAATATGTAAGATCATTTATAATTCATAATGATTTAATTTTTTACTAAGAGACCCATTGATTAGAGCATAAGGCATTGTTTTAGCTTAAAAAAAACTCATTTTAAATTATTATGTCTATGATTTATGCATTATCATATATATCTTTTATACAGTATCATTACTTCAATGAAGTGAGTTTAGGTGATTTATTCAAACTTGAAAATGACTAATTATTTTATTTGTATATTGGAATGTGAGATACTAGCTTACACAGCATCCATGTAAAATCTAATGTTTCATTTAATTATAAAGATGGAGGCATCTGGTTAAAACTCACTAGCTCATACTGCCATATAATTTTTTATGCTTAATTTATAATGATGATATGTTTCATCTCACAACAGTTTTGGTGCCACTCAATACTCTCGCCCCAGATAATCTTTATTTCTAATTATATGACCTTATAAATCAAGTTCTCTTCTTTGGGTCAGCTAATAAGCTGAGCAAATGCCACAATGTCTTTCCCCAAAACTTGAAAATGATAAGGCAGGCAGGCCTTATAAGGTTATAAGGCAGGTTCCATATGGCAAGTTTAATACACTTTTACAAAATCATTATTATATGTAAACACTTGACAAAAGTTAGGCCACATGATTGCTGTAGTAGTTAAAGTTTGGAGATTCACAAAGTATTAAAAAAACGATAAACACAGTAATCAACCCGAAGGTCGGTTTAGTAGGTGATGGTAGATAGTAGGTCACCCATGTACGCCCGAGGGTGTGTGAATATTCACACATCAGGGTAGGGGGGCCAGTTATGGTTTCCCAGGAAGATCGGGTTCCCGAAAAATCAACTAGCTTGGGTTAAGCTGCAGGTGCCCAGAGTGCCTTGCCCGGGAATCGAACCGGTGACCCTCCGGTCAATAGTCCAACGCTCTACCCCCTGGACCTCCGCGACCCTCAAAAAGTGTTATTGTCTCAAATAGAAGAATGTACATCATATATTCATATGCCTGGAGGATAATGGAAAACTTTAATTGGGGATTGAAATTATTTAATGAATATAAATTAATCCTTTTATATTTTTAATGTGATAAAAATATTTTTTTTAATATTTGCAGTCAATACTGAACAGCATAAATTAGAGAAAATATGTAAAATTATATTTCAGCCACAGAATTTCTCTTTTATAAGGTTGTGGCAAGTCTCTATAACTAAATTTCATTCTGACTGAGTCATTAATGCTGAAAAATGTTCTGAAAAGAGTTACTGTATTATAATTACATATTTAATTGACTTAATTGACCTGTTGTATACCTATGCTCCTCTAAAATTCCAAATAATATGAGACTGAGACTTGTGGCATTAATGGAATAATGATTGTAACTGAAATGTTTTTTCTTAGGCCTTTCTGGAGCTGGTAAGACATCCGTTTCATTTGAGCTAGAGGCATACCTGGTTTCCAGAGGGATTCCAGCCTATGGATTGGATGGTGACAATGTGCGCAAGGGCTTGAACAAAAATCTTGGGTTCTCTCCTGAGGATCGAGAAGAAAACATTAGAAGAGTTGCTGAGGTTGCCAGACTGTTTGCAGATTCAGGGGTTGTTGCGTTGTGCTCCTTTGTCTCACCATTCTCTAAGGTAAATGGGATTTTTTAGCCGATATCTATGGTAACATTTGTGAAGACAGTGGTACTATAAGGCTCTACATAATGCCATAATGATTTCTTCCAACATTAACGTGTTAATCACATGTAATGAAGGGCAACTTGCAGCAATATTATTCTAACAAAATGAAAAACGTTGAGTGCAGAGTTTGAATCGAAATATATTTTATTGCAGCTAAATTTGTTTCATGGTGACCATTTTGCCATAATTTTTATGAAAAGATATTTAAATAAATTCATTATGTACCCATCCACATAACCAAGCTGTCTGCAGTAAAATTCACTTATAACAATCATAAAACCATCCCTAAGATAATACCCTAAGCTGGTCATATGTGAATAAGTATATAATAAAACTAGAAGTTTGTGCCTTCCTCCTTTTTGTTTTCAGGATAGTGAGAAAGGGTACGTGTTAGGAAATGATGAATATCCCCTTTTCCATTCTGAAATGGCAGTACTATTCAGGAAAATAATGCTTTATTGGAAGTAATCAAGTCATGTTTTATTCAAAATATATGCATTTCAAGCTATAAAGTACCCTGAAATATATAATAACCGAGATTTTCCAAGTTCAATAAATTTAAAATGCATTAAACTTTGTAATTAGCTCTTTAAGTAGACACAGTCACTTTATTTTTAATTTATTAAATTTAAATTGTATAATAAAATTAGTCAATATTTTGGTTATGTGGTTTTTGAGGAGAATGTTGGATGCAGGTACCAATTAAGTCCTCTATCAGGAATAGTATTATGAATAGGAAAACTCTTACACTGACACCAAAGGAATTTGGTCAAAAAAAGTCTCACCCTTGAGCAGCTGATGTTGAATTTTTTAAGGGATCTCTACAACTCTAACCTTACTTTTATAAATTATATCATTAAGGAGCATCTAGAATTTTTTCTATTCTCCATAAGTTCATGTTGATCTTCTAAAAATATGTGGTACAGTAGATAATGTAATTATACTTCTTCATTTATACAGACAATTTAATCTCACAATGAAATTTCCTAGGTCATTCAAATCTGAAATGGTTGATATATATTGGAGTGTTTAACCCTCTTATTCTCTGCACAGGATCGTGAGATGGCAAGAAAAATCCATAAAGAGAGTGAGCTACCCTTCTTTGAAGTTTTTGTTGACACACCTTTAAATGTTTGTGAAACTCGAGATACCAAAGGTCTTTACAAGAAAGCAAGAGAAGGATCCATAAAAGGTGATTAAGCTCATTTTTTTTCTCAAGTTTTAAATACTTTTCCCCTAGGAGCATTTTCATTTTAGCCATTTTTCCCATACCAGAAAATTTTTCAGTCTTGTTTTCTAGATAATTAAGAGTGGGAGAGTTAGCAATTGGAGAATTTATTATCAAAATATGCTTAGCAGGTACATGATTGCATGCAAAGATCATTTTCAGAAATACAGAGATAAGTAACAACGATGGTGTAAAGCTATACAATATATGCTATTGATAATAGTTGGATGAAGCCATTTTTGATATTTAATTGAGTGATTCAACAATTTCCTGGTTAAATAATTCTCTAAAATAGTGCATGGAAAATTCCTGAATGACCTTTACAATTGTTATTCGGTGATATGAAGGATGTAGAACATTTTAATCAAACCTAATTGCTTATGGAATTGATTAAAAGATTGATGCATTGTATTTCAGAGAGGATGTGATCTAGCAGGAATTATTCAGGGTGTAAAGATATAAATATACACTCAGTGAAACTCTGCATTGAAAGTAATGATGTAAAATGATAGCTAAAAAATTATGGGTTCATTAGGTAGATATATGTATTTCACGTAACAGGAACATCACTTTCATCCCGAACGCAACACTGAAGTTGTTGAATGATGTTCATGTTCAGTATCCTCCAGCAACATCTCTGTGTAGACCCTGATATTTGATTTTTACTTTTAATGGATGTAGAAATGAGCAAATAAAAATGTTTTAATGGTTCCACTTATCTGGACATTTTGGGAGAAACAGTAGGGAATAATGTGTGGAATAATAATTATCAGTACTTGGCAAATAAAGAGAATCCATATTCTCTCCTTTAAATTTTAGTTTTGACACCCCCACGGCATGGTTAGCAGATACTTGATTAATACCAACTTTGAAATATTCATGAGAAGGAAATTATTCAAAATATATTGTTGATATTAGGACTAATTAAATTTGGAAAAATATTAAAACAGGAAATTTTTACCCATCCTAATGTAGTGCATGAAATAGTAATACATGATGATAACAAGTCTATCCTATGTTGCTTATTTTGGTGAAAGCTGGTCACTTTTAGGAGATATGCACCTTCATTATTGTTCTCAAAAACTAACTTATCTGAGTAGTTTTATGGTGGTGAATTTTGGAATGGCATTTATGATATAGTGTTGTTTTACAATTCTGTAAGTCAATAGCTAAAGCTAAGATTACATTAGTAATTAGCAGGAAAAAATTTCTTTATTCATTTATTTTAGGTTTCACTGGTGTGGATCAAGCTTATGAGAAGCCTGAGATCCCTGACCTTGTCGTGAAAACTGTCAACTGCACTGTGGAAGAAACCACTCTGCAGGTTGTGGAACTTCTGGAAGAGAATGTAAGTATAGCAGGCAAATATAGAGTTTTATAAAATCAAAATTTAATTAACGCTTCTTCCTACAATAAATGCTGATTTCCCACTGCGCATTAAATTTTTCTGTATCAATTTTCTATGCCAAATTGCTGAGAGAAACTTCCATTAGGGCAGCACACTCTTAATGTAAACTTTGTCATGAGGACTATATTGTGATTTTAGATAAAGGTATTTATTACTTACCAGGATACTTTAATTTGCTTGGAGTTATAATGATAATATAAATTTAGTGCTATTATAGCCATTATATTACAAATGAAAACTAACATGCATTTCATAAACAGCTGATTTAGGTATTGCAAATTTCAATTCACTGGATCTTCTCTTGATTTTGTTGATTCTATCAGATAGATATTTTATTAACACTTGGAATTTTCATTCCATCTCATCTCTGAAAGTCTCTGTTTGGTAAATTTATAAAATAATGACAATAAGAAATCCAATTTGTCATTCGATTGAAAATTATTGGTACTATTCAACATGAAACATGTAAGCTCTAGGCATTTATTATATGTTAAACATTTAAAAAACTGCCCAGTATTTAGAAGTAAAATTTAAATTGAACATATTTACTAATCATGATCAACTTCCCACAAAAAGGCTAACTTTTAGCTGGATTATAGTTTGCAAATGTGTTTATGAAGAGAAGACTCAAAGTTATGAACTAAAGGAACTGGGCTTGGTTTTCTTTATGTTAGTGCATGCTCAAGGCTGTAAGTTAATAATTTCCATTTAAGGCTAGAAAAGTCTTTCAAAGTCTGCTTTGAAAAGTTAGTCATCACATGTCACATGGGAAATAAAAATTGAATTTTTTCAAACGCTATGAATGAATTTGAATTTCAAGGAATTATTTTTCTCCCTGATGTTTGTGTTTTCTATGTAATTTTTAGGATTATAAGTTAAAGATTATGAGGAATATGGAATGGTAACAAATGGTTATTCTGGCAAAGTTTATGTATAGCAAGTAAACTATTGGATTTTCATTTCATACATTAACTTTTGATTGTGCTTTTTTCTTTAGGGAATCATACCAAAGGGATTAAACCGGCAAGGAGAAGGTTTTATTGGAATAGACCAAGTTGATGAACTCTTTGTGAGTGAGAACAGGCTGGAGGCAGCAAGAAAGGAGGCTGAATCCCTCCAGCAACTAGAAATCTCGACTCTAGATCTACAGTGGGTGCAGGTTCTAGCAGAAGGGTGGGCCTATCCTCTTAAAGGCTTCATGAGAGAGGACCACTTTTTACAGGTGTGCATTGTTATGCAGTAAAGTAACTCACGCCAACCTTTCCTGAATAATGTACTGTTTTCATGAGGGTAGAGAAAGAAACTTTGCACTTCCACAAAAAGATTTATTACTTCACACCACCATGGTTTTGATGCTGCAAATCATTATTAGGCATATCGTCACCTGATGATGATGCATATTTCCTTCTTAGTCATGATTCATAACAAAATAAAATGGAAAAATTCAGAGTATAGTATGAAAGCCATATTATGGTAGTGCATCTTTAGCACCAGGGGTTTCTATGAATTCATTTTTTTAGTAAGGGGTAAAATAGAGAAATTTCCTTAACACTAATTCAGTCTGGATATAAATTATTGATACCACAATCAGGTTCAACACCATCTTTGTAATCTTAACTATATCCAATAATTGTCAATTTCATTTAATGGGCTAATATTTTGTCCTCATCAGGATTACAAAACATTTCCCTATTACTTGAAACTCAAATAAATTGGAAATTGATATTATTATCCAAAATGATCACCAACTAATTATTCATCGTAAATAGTAACTGCAAATATATTTTAGAATTCACAGCCATTTTGTGATTAAATTGTTTCTTTATGCCATGAAGCTGATAGATTGCATGAAGATCATGTATAATTCATCATAACTAATTATAAAATCAATATACCGAGAAGAATAACTTGAATAATAGATAGGGAATTGTGCATTGTTTACTAAATATATTGAAATGAATAAAGCAATGTTAGATAAATTGAGAATCCACATTTATGATTGTTTATGGTTCCCAGAAATTACCTAATTTTTATGTTCATATATTTGTCTATTATTTTTTGGCAATAACGATTTTTGGTATCTAACCATCTAACGATGAATAAAAATCATGATTTTTATTTTGGATTACCATGCTGTTACTAATAGCATGATTTGCATCACAGATATCCTCTCTTTTGAGAGAATTAAAATTGGAGTCACACAAGATGCCAGATGTAGGAGGCTATGCAATGCCCAGTATATGTTGTCTTGCCTTTTCCATTTAATTTCAAGTCTCAAAGATTTTGATTGAAGCCAACAAGCTGGTACTATCTTTTCATCAAAGATATAACAGTGAAAAATATTTCTCAGAAATTGATCTCACATGCTTTGCCTTTGCATCATATTATTGTTCATGTAGATTTACATTATTGTAGTTGGAAACTTGGAGCCACATATTGAAAGTGCAATGTCTGTATCAAATAATAGAGACATGTGATAAAGGAAATTGATAGCTGACTCAGAAACTTAAGTATGTCTCATGGCATAAGAGCTGAAGATCACCCTTGGAAAAACAGTATTAGTTAAAGCATATTTGATTGATAAACCTATCTGGTATTCAGATAACACATCAAAATAACTGGAGAATGTGATGATCATGTGGTTTTATTGGATTATAGGGAGAATATTTTTGTTTTCATGTACATTGGTACTCATTGTTTTACCTGACAGCTACAGAGATAGCAATATATTGTTGTCAATTTGAGATAAAAATTGAAAAAATGATATATCATTGCCTAGCCATCTCAGGGTTAATGAATGCTTTGTGTCTTATTGTTGTGATTTTTAACGTTCCTCTTTTTCATTCATTGCAGTCATTGCATTTCAATATGCTCTCTGGTGGAGATGAGGCAGCTCATGGAATTTGCAACCATTCCATTCCCATTGTTCTTCCTGTGTCCTCAGAGGACAAAGCCATCCTGGATGGATGCTCAGCTATTTCACTGCGGTATGAAGGAAAGCCTGTAGCTATTTTACGTAGACCTGAATTCTATGTTCACAGGAAAGAGGAACGAGTTGCAAGGACATTTGGATGTGTTCACAGAGATCACCCTTACATTAAGGTTAGTTGAATCTTAAGACCAATTTTCAGTATAGTGGGTGAAAAATATTTAAATTTTATAAATTAATTATAATTATTGGTAGCAATCTGACTAGCTTATGCATGCTTTTTGATGAACCTTGGGAGTAAATATTTATGTACTCCTTAGCTCTAACTGTTATTGATACAAAATCTCCTTAGACCCCATGCTACATGTTAGAATAACTCATTATTTGCTATGCATACTTTATACCTCCCTTAAATCCACCCAAAATGCCTATTCTTTTCCTTCCTCTACCAGGATTTCCCAGCATTTTTCCCTCTAATACTGTATTATCAACTGAATAGAAGTTTATGAACTTGAAACTCTTCTTTTAATGTCCTCATCACTCTGCCCACCTTCATCCAAAACTTCCCAAATAGATGAACTGGTTTACCTGTTCTAGTTTTTGTCCCCCCAGCTTTAATTATTATTTTGGCATTCTTTTTTTCTCAAGTATCTCATTAACTTCAGTTTCTTGTGATTAATTCTCATACCGATCACACTGATTCTGCAGGATCTTAAATAATGATTGTAACACTTTGGCTAACTGGCTCACTAATTCTTGTTCAATCTGGAAATCAAAATGATTTCCAGTAAGAATACAAGGTGAATGTGAATTCAAAGTAAAAGAAAAATGGATAAAAATATATGACTGCCCTTGGAATCAAACAATCAGCATTTGTCACCTTATCTTATCTGTTGAAAAATAATTAATCTTTTTTCATTGAAAATATTGAAAATCTGCAATGTTCAATTATATGTATTAGGTATTCATCTCATATGGAGTCTACAGCCGAAATCAATATATCATATGTGTTATAGAGAAGTTCTTTTCCTTTAAATGATTTTAATGTGGTCCTTTTTATTGAAATATACGTATCTGTAATACTGTTTTGTTTATAGAAAAAAGCAGATAACTGATGCTATTTTTACTGATTGGTGTGTTTGTGAAATTCTGTGAAATCATTTGCACTGTAGAAATGACTATCACCTTCTAAAAAAGTTACCAAATTGAAGATGATTACAAACTTCTTTTGTGTTACCAAGTTTTATAGATGGAGTGATTGAGTTGATCACTCCATCATAACTTGTTATAAGGTGTGTGAACTGTGGTTGCCAAAATATGCAATCAATAAGGAGAAGAAACTCATTCTTTACCTAAATTTCAATGGATGGGACTTGCAGTAGCAGATTTAGACTATCCAATGCTTTTAAATTGATTTAATTATTATTGGTTCATGATAAAACATTTTTGTCTATATTATTTCTATTATTTTGCATTGATAAAATGTATTTATTCTGGGATAATAGTTTTTCATCAATTTATTATATACTATTTTAGACAGCAAACAAGCTGTAGACAGCATGCAGCATGTGTACCCTTTATTGCTTCATTTTTCACCTTGTCAGCCAAATTTTTCTTGTCTCTTCTTATTGCTAATCTTCTGCTGCAGTTTATTGCTGAACCCAGATAACCATTTGCTTCCTCCTCTGAACTGAAATTGATTACATTTTCCCCTAGATGATCTATGAAAGTGGTGACTGGCTGGTTGGAGGAGAACTGGAAGTCCTTGGAAAGATCACATGGAATGATGGATTGGACAAATATAGGCTCACACCCAATGAGCTTCGACAACGTTTCAAGGAAATGGGTGCAGATGCAGTGTTTGCCTTTCAACTCAGAAATCCTATTCACAATGGTCATGCTCTTTTGATGCAGGTAAAAAAATAACAATTCTCCTATTTTGACTGAAGAGCAGTATATTTGAACCAAAAAGTGCAGTGGATATTAGCACCAATCAGAATTTAATGTTTTCATTGGGGTTGTTTGGCCTGTCTAAACAAATGTTCTCCCTTCATGCTTGATGATACCCCTTTCGTGTTGGTCCAAGATTTCTGTCGAAAATCACTGTGTGCTGAGAGTCATCATATCCAATGGGTACTGGTTATCCTCGCCTATTGTGGGAAATGTTGCAACCCGCTGATAACTACTGAATCAAATTTAGTTGTTGTTTAGAGAAGAAAGAACAGTGCAATGTGAATTATTGGATTTTAATTAGTCAGCATAATAACCTAATAAGCTATGCCAGCCAGGATAGCTTATTTTATTGTGGTAAAATATTAGCTTGCAGATACCCAAGCTGTCTCTTTTTGCTGTATATTTTCTAAAACGAAATATCTTCAAAGATCTAATAACAACACAATACTAAGACTTCAGGATTTGCCCTTTGGGCAATCTAAATGAGTATTATCAACAAGGCCTGTGCATCCTTCCTTCAATTGACCTGTAGGGTGCTTAATCATTAGGTGACAGGTTTGAATTCTGCTCTGATATGAAACTGGCATAAAACTAAAAAAAATATTACATGAATCATGAAAACTGTAGTATATTTCCTTAATCTAAAAATTCATAACTGAAAAATCATGTTTATGCTCATATTTATTTTAATTCTAGGACACTAGGCGGCGCCTGTTAGAAGAAAGAGGATTTAGGAAGCCAGTTTTGCTTTTGCATCCCCTTGGTGGTTGGACGAAGGATGATGATGTTCCTCTTCCAATTCGAATGCAACAGCACCAGGCAGTGCTTCAGGAGGGTGTTCTTCCTGATGATTTCACAGTTCTGGCTATTTTCCCATCCCCAATGCATTATGCTGGACCTACAGAGGTAATTAATACTCCCTATATGATGCATTTAAGCATCTAACCCATCCATAGCCCTTTTCTGGCCTATGTACTTATTTGTATAAGCCAAGATATTAAATTTCTTATATAATTCATAAATTATTTCATGTTTCATTAGCCATACATAATTTTTTAACCTTTTTTAGTCATAAACTCTCTTGGACAATTTTCTGTCCACCATTACAATGAACTATTGGTGTTCATGAATTATCCATATGGATGCCCATTTCATTTATTGTGCTAATTGGTTTATACAACATGAAAGGCTTTTAATTGATCTGAGTATCCATTTTATAAAATTTTGTTCATTTTTATTGTAATGTCTAGCCTTTTAAAAGCACATAATTGTCAATGTTTGTATAAAAAGTATTGGTTACAATTTTTTCCTGACGTGTGTATGTGAAGTGCTAATTGAGACCATCGGTTAAGTGTGGGCATGATCGCAGATCGTATTGCCATGGAAAGGATGACAGTGGAGACCATTATTACTGAAAATTTGGTGATGCGAAAGATTTGCACTAAATTCATCTCAAAGGTCTCGACAAATGTCTTAGAGCAGAGTCAAGTGTATGCTTGTGAAAACCTTCTGCAGTGGTATCATGAAGATTCCTCAACCCCCTTACAGTCCCGACTTGGCACCAGCAGACTCTTTCCTATTCCCATTAGTGGAATTCTCCCTCAAAGGACACGACCAAGGGACCTTAAGTGCCTTCAAAAAAGCTTGCACCTGTACCCTTAAGGACCTTTCGGAATCCATCCATTAAGGAGTCTTTAAGTCATGGAAAAGCCACTAGCAAAAGTATGTCAACACTCAAGGGATGCACTTTGAAGAATTTTGAGGCATTGTAGCAATATCTGAAATAAATATGTTTTTCCAAAATTTTCCCAATGCAAACCATGTATACACCATGCAAATGTGCATTTTTATACAAACCATATATGTTCTGATGGCCACTCCAATTGACTGGTGATGCTTTACTAATTTCTTTATTTAAAAGGTTGAAAATTAACTTAATTTATTTATCACAATTGATGGAAATGAGTTTAATCTTGTGGAGGGTGCATACCTAACTGCCATGCTTTGTTCAGCACCCATCCCCCATGGACTCACCAATTCTTCAAAAATGTTTAATTCTGTTTTTAATTTCCATCCCTGGCTCCATTCAAATTGCAACATAATTAGGAAGGCTGGATTGATTGGTGAATTCAAACATTCACCTCAAAAGTGAAAGGTTGATGATTTATTTCTGTTTTCAGATAACTTTTTCAAGGGCCCTGGTGAAAAAGCTTTGCATTTTATTTATAACCTTGGGAATTTTGATTTTCATGATAGAAAATAAATTACGTACCCACTGGTCAAGATGTAATACTGAATAAAAATCAAATTTTTATAAGAGTACTTCTACTTTTTCAACTTGCAGGTGCAGTGGCATGCAAAAGCTCGTATGAATGCTGGTGCAAACTTCTACATTGTGGGCAGAGATCCTGCTGGTTTACCCCATCCCAACAAAGAGGTTGGTGGTGACCTTTATGAGCCAACACATGGTGCAAGAGTCTTGAGGGCGGCTCCCGGTTTGTCCCATCTTGAAATTGTGCCTTTCCGTGTTGCGGCATATGATCGATCAGTACGGAAGATGGCATTTTTTGACCCATCAAGAGCTTCTGACTTTGAGTTCATCTCGGGCACTAAGATGAGGGGTGAGTTGAAAAAGTTATAGTTACACAAGGCTATTAGTGACTAAAGGTTCAGTGGCAGCAAGCCTTCTTTGTTCCTCAGTCACTTGATCAGTGTATAATTGACTATTGGTGATTATTATTCATTGCAGTTGTCCATATTCATTGATATTCAGAAACCATTGTTTGCCATCATATTGGCAATATAGTGGAGTATTGTTTCTTATAATTATCAGGGCATAAGATATTTTTTTTTTAATTAGTTAAGTTATATGTTAAAGCCTGATAAATTTAATTAAGTTCAATCAGAATATTTTAACTTCAGAAAATTTTTGTTTCTGCTAAAAATATACATGCAGTTACCAACCTAAAATTTTTTTTATGAGGACAGCCTTTTAAACGATGAGTTTTATTTTAACCCATTTAATTTAAGGTTAAGCTTTTTCAAAAAAACATAGGCAAAAATGTTAACTGAAAAATAAATAACATTTAGAGTTTTTGAAAGAATTAACTTCCTAACTTATTGTATTTATGGTTACACGTTACTGTTTTAGTATGTATGCCCAATGGCACTATGTATATTTTTTTCATTATCATATGTGATCTAGTCAGTCTGTATTATAATTAAGTCTTTCGTTAATTTGCTTTTTCAATCAATTTTGAATACCATGCTGAGAAAAATATTTCTTTTAAGAAAAACAATATTTTTCCAGGTGCCTAAGCATTACAATCCGATATAGAAATTGCTTTTTGTATTGATTCCCATGCCAGTAATTATAGAATTGTATTTTCAGTTGAATCATGCATCATGCTTTGGAACTACTCTGAATTTACAGGTCTTGCCAGAAGTGGACAGAATCCTCCAGATGGTTTTATGGCACCCAGGGCATGGAAGGTGCTTGCTGAATACTACCAGTCTCTAAGGGCCAATTGACATATTTATTAGAATTGAACATATTTTTTAAGATCTTGCTATTTAATGAAGGAGTCATATCAAGAAGTTGAAGACAGCGAGATTACATGAAAGGAAAGTTCTTTGCATTGCTAATACACTCAAAGGAACTTCTGTTAAAGTTAATGGGCATTTTGATAAAAATAAGCAAGGAGAGGTGCATAGGCAAATATTGTACATTTCACATTTATGTATATACATATTAGGTGCTCTCTTTTCTGATTTATATCTCTTCCTTAACATTGTTTCCATTAATAATTGTGCAATTTTACAAAATTGTTCTCAACCAAAGAATATTCAAATTTATATGTTGATATTGTTATTTGATTGTTAAGATAAGGAGCAGTATCTGGGAAAATTTTTTAGTATTGTTTTGTATTTTGATCATTTAAAAATACCCATTCTGTGACCCAAATATTGTTTTATATTTTATCTTGCTGGCACAAGGTTTTTTTTTTAAACTTTATATATCATTTTTAAAACTGTTGTTATTTGTATGAAGTGTTTAATAGAAGACAATATATATGCAGTATTGTGCTGTATATTCTTAGGAAACTTTAGATAAAACATTCCAATGTTTTTCTTTCTCCACTTTTGACATTTTATTAAAAATATTTGTTTAAAAATTTCTGAAAAAATAAAATGTTATCACTGGTGATTTGGACTTATATTTCACAAACTTCAAGTGAACCCGACTTGTGAAATATTCCTGTGATATTTTCTACATAATTTTTTGGGTGGTTATTGTAATTGCTTTAGTTAGCCAAGGGTTTATTATCATTGCAGAGCTCAACGGACAAAAAGTGTGACAAATACAGGATTAAGATCAATTTAATCAAAGTAATAGAGACATCATTTAAAAGAATATGGAACCAGAGAACTCCGTTCTGTGAGGCGTGTTTCCTTATGCCATTGGGGGTAATTCATGATTCTCACCATCAAACATCTTTCCACAGACCTACAGCATTCTTCCTCAGCAAATTGTGTAGTCTCTGGAAGCTTACACTTAAGATAGTTTGTTAATGATGAAATGTAAGATCAATTGCCAGGGTAAGGGTTGTCAGTAATTGACGAAATAAACATTACCACCAGAAGTTTCACATTTTCCAGGTAAATATGGAGTGATATATTTTCTTCACCCCATTACTCAGCACTATTGTCACATTTATTAACATGGGCACAGCTACTATTTTCAAGAAATAAATATTCTGTAATTGTTTGAGTTTGTGACTCTTAATATTACACATCTATAAGTCGGATGGCATATTTCAGCATAAAAAATAGGCTAAAAATCCTTCGTTCAAATTCTTGAAATTAACTTCATCAAAATACTGTAAATTTAGGAATAAATCAAAGTATTACCTAATTCTTTTTGAGTTAAATGCAAATGCTTGACAAATTATTCTCTACAGGTTGAAAGAAAAACGAACCACCTTTAATTCTTACCTTCCTGTAGCCCTAATTTCTTTCACAGAAATGTCATTTTCTTCCAGTACAAACATTTGCTAAATGACTGGGTTCCTAAAATATATATCTACTGGATTTGAAAGTTTTGACAGCCCTGAAAATCCTACTTCCACTGAGCTTTTATCTTGTAAATATTGCAGCTAAACGAAGCATTGAAAATCCACAAATCAATTATGTATAACCCATTAAATAACCTGAGGAAAAGGAAATACATTGTGTACTACAATAAAACTAAAAGGAATGTGAAGATTAATTTGGATATGGCATGACCACATTAAATTGCTAACATCCCACAATGTTAACAATGAAATATATTTTTAGATAAAAAATCCTATTGAATTTTAGACAGAAGGTGCCATTAAAAAATTCATAAAATAAAACCAAAAACACAGTAATCAACCCGAAGGTCGGTTTAGTAGGTGATGGTAGAGCTCACCCATGTACCAAGCCCGACAGCGTGTGAATAATCACATATCAGGGTAGGGGGGCCAGTTCCTTCCCCTGTGCCGGTTATGGTTTCCCAGGAAGATCTGGTACCCGAAAAATCAACTCGCTTGGGTGGAGCTGCAGGTGCCCAGAGTGCCTTGCCCGGGAATCAAACCCGGGACCCTCCAGTCAGTAGTCCAACACTCTACCCACTGGACCACCGCACCCACATTCAGAAAATGTCAAATAATAAATACACAATCTCATAATAATTATTTTTATTTCAATCAACTTGGACAAAAACTATTTACATAAAATAAGAATGAAAATTATCTTATCGAGCAAGGAAATCACAAATTACAGTAAATTTCAAAATTCCTGTAAATAAAAATTTTATAAACCTAAGCATTCTGGATGGAAAGGTATTTTTGCATCTTCTGTCGTTTGTTTCCCTTTCTTCAATCTCAATTCTTCTAATTTTTTCTGCACATCAGCAATATCTTCCTCTCTCACAGTAGGCTTAACGCCACAAGCTATCTCCTCATTGCGGATCCAGCCCAATGCATTGGCTTTTTCTTCCAGAAATGCCTCCTTCTGTGATTCTAAACGCCTTTTGAAAGCCAATATTCTTTCTTGTCTTATTCCTAAACAGTGTCGTCGCGTGAGCTTGGTAAGAGATTCTTTTCTTGTGATCCGATGATAAAATCTAAAAATAACATATCACAATGGTTAAAAAAACCTACAAAACTTGAAAATATCAAGGCTGAAGTGACAAATGGAGAGTTTAGAGATAAAAATTATTCCACAACACTATTATTGTGAAGTATTAATAATCAGAATTTAAATTGCAATTATTTAAACTTACTCAAGGAAACTGCAGTAAACTTTATTATGCAGCTGAAATTCACCAATTTAAACAACTTATCAAACAAAGAATTCATTGATATTATCTGTAATCATGCACTTTCAATAAATTATAGGATTATAACTTATATATACATAATAATGCTCTTAATTGGAAATACCAAAATATGGATTGTAATTTTTGGAAAATTTCAGTTGCTTGTTATAAGTGCCATGAATATCATATATGCAATTTCTAGAGACTAAACAAACAAAAAGGTGGATTGATAAACCATCATTAGTAATATGCCAGATGAATACCCTTTATTAAACTCCTTGGTAGATCCTCATCATGCATATGAAACATCTTTAAAAGATTTTGCTACCATCATTTAGGTGGAAGAGATTTCTTCAATTACTACTCACTGTTATTTATTTAAATGATATGAAATGGTCATGCAATTAATTTATAATTATGCACTTCTTTTCTAAGAGGATTATTTCTATTCTAAGAGGGATTTGACAGGATGTGCTCACATATGAAAATATTTAGTTTGTTTCAGACTAATTATTTGATTAATATGGACTGATTTATAGTATCTATGATGAAGGAATCTGGCTGGAAGATTTTGTGAGATCGGTGTTAGTTCCTATTACAAAAAAGGCAAAGGCTACATCATGTGAGGATTACAGAACAATAAGTTTGATATCCCCCGCAGCTAAAGTTATTCTCAGGATCATCAACAAAAGGATAGAGAGTAAGGCAAATGATTACTTAGGGGATGATCAGTTTGGATTTAGGAAAGGAAGAGGTACACGTGATGCCATTGCAGTAATGAGATCACTAATCGAGAGGAATAAAGAATACAATCAGGACGTATTTGCCTGTTTTGTAGATTTCAAAAAAGCGTTTGATAGAGTGAATTGGGATAAATTAATGTGTGTATTGCAGAGAATTGGAATGGCTTGGAGGGACAGGAGACTGATCCGCAACCTGTACATGTCTCAGACTGTTCAGGTGCGAGTGGGGAACGGAGAATCCGAATGGGCAGTGTTAGGAGAAGGTGTAAGGCAGGGTTGCCCATTGTCACTGGTGCTGTTCAACGTATATGTGTGGAGGAAATGATTAAAGAGACATGGAAAGAACTAAAAGTAGGAAATAAAAAAAGAAAGAGGGGAATTCGTAAAATCGGTTAGGTTTGCTGATGACCAAGCATTAGTTGCTCAGTCAGCCAAGGGGCTGCAAACATTGCTGAGTAAATTGGAGGTTCAGTGCGATAAATATGGGATGAGAATCAATATTAATAAAACAAAGGTTATGCGATTTTCCAGAAAGAAAAAGGCTAAGCTAAATATTAAAATAGGCGGGGAAAAAATAGAGCAGGTAGAACACTTTATATATCTTGGAAGTGTTTTGGACCAATACGATCAAAGTAGTAGGGATGTGAGGAGAAGAATTGCGCTAGGCAAGGAGGCTTTCTCAAGGAGGAGGGAGTTGATGATGGGGATGTTGAGTAGGGAGGTTAAGAAAAGACTCGTAAAAACTCTGATATGGAGCGGAGACGTGGTCGCTAAAGCAGGAGTATAGATGTAGATTGGAGGCTTTTGAAATGTGGGTTTGGAGAAGAATGGAGAAGGTGAAATGGACCGAAAGGAAAACAAATGAGGAGGTACTAGAGATGGTGGGTGAGGAGAGGGCTTTTTTGAGAGAAATCCTATAGAGGCAGGAAAAATGGATGAAAGGCGTATTGAGCGGTAGTGGAATGTTGAAAAAGGTAATAGAGGGGAGGGTGTTAGGCAAATGAGGAAAGGGCAGGAACAGGATAGGGATGTTGGACGGGATGAAGGGAGGAAGGAAGTACACAGAGATGAAGAGGGACCTGATGTAGAGTAGGTTTTCTTAGGGGTCACAAAATATTTATTTAATAGTTATGTCCATCCGAAAACCTACCTTAACCGGTAGATTACCTAATAATAATACTTACTTGGGATGTGGCCGGTATATAATGTTTAATTTGTCAAGAAGCCATTCAAATCTCTTGTAATCCCATGTGCGCAGGAATTTCAGGCACTTCTTTCTTCTATCTATGATTTCCTTTACAATAACTCTACTCCTCACATCCTTTGGTATATGTTCAGTATGTTTTTGCAAGAACCTAATATGTGCTGTCATCCTGGAAACTGAAATGAAAAATGTACTCAAAATTGTGGTACTAATATTTTTCATGATACATGCAATACACACTAAGAAAGAAAAACAAAAAAATTGAAACAGTGAAATTCATTTAAAGATTACCTTCTAAACACTATTCTACATTGGATGTGCTTTAAACCAGTTCCCACGTAATAGTAAAATCTATCAAACCAAACATGTCAAAAACAGATTGTAGCATTTTATGTTTATATTTGAAGGATCTATAAACCAATTAAGCTGGTCACTAACCCACCTCAGTCTGAGGAAAATAAGTGAATAGATATTCCATTTTTGATAACATCAACTAGGAAATAAACCAAGGCAAATGCAAACCTGTGAAGACTATTTTCAAAGACCAAGGAAGAAAAATGTTAAAAATGAAGGAATAAATTGATCTTTTGAATTGTTCCATTCAGAAAGATGTTATAACCTTCCTCATCATGAATCAATCACAAGAAAAAGGCAGCAGAAATCACCACTATTAGAAGATGAATTATACAAGTGCTTATATGTAATGCATATTGGGTAATCCCAAATATTTAATTTGACTATCATTCATACCATATTTTTTGCATCACAATGGCAAAAATTTCATTCTTTTTGGGTAATGAATGATATTTTGGAATAATCAACATTTATTAGAAACCGAATTATTGCTATTTGGAAATATAATTATTTTTTCCTATTAGTTAATTTTTTTAATACTGAAAATCTGATGGTAATATGACAAAAATAACTAAGGGTGGAGCTTTAGGATGATGTTAAGAGAAAGGCTTTAAGGTGTCTTTGCCTTAAAGTGGAATATCAAGAGAAGAACAAAAATGAATTCTTTTATCTTTGAAAAGATACTGGCTTTTACTCATCTAGATGATGAAGTCTGAGATTAATGTTCTGATTACATTTTATAAATATTTTTCTACACAAACAATATTATTCCTGCAATTAACTACCCTGAAATTAAAACCGTACAACTCTTTGACAATCACTAAGCACTGTATCCTTAGGGTAAATTGCTTACAATTAATGACTGCCTCATTATCAGAGAATACCAGTTGGTCCAAAATTTATAAATTAAAATTTTTCTCTCATGAAAATACAGAGATACTGGAAACCTTGATTTGATTTCTCCTCTGAACTAACATTAATTTTTATCAGTTTTTTTGTTTATTTTCTCAAGTATGTTAAAAACACAGACCAATGCAGGGACATAAAGTGAAGAATATTTTAGCACTCATTTGATGTATGATACCTGCTATTTTCTTTTCTTCATTTTAATCTACAAATTAAAAAGCAATGTCCTATGCAAATGAGTTACAAGCAGTTATTTATTATAAATCAACAGCTCATTTTTAATTCAATAATGGTGGAAAACAAATTTACTTACACATTTCAAGCAGTACGAGTGGACAAAAAATTTACTTACAAATTTCAAGTGGTAACAACTTAATATTGTCTTATAAATTTGATAAATGAATAAAAAATTATTCAATGACAAAAAAGTATGGTGTCATATTCAGTACAAAATGCTAACCCACTTTCAGTGTGCTATCAGTCATTACCTCTGAGAGCATCTCATTGGGTTTATTGTAGTTTTAAAAAATGAATGGCTAACAGCTTCTAAGATACTTACTTTGAATTTCAATTGAACTTGAGTCATATTCATGTTGTTTAACTTTTTCAGCGAGCATGTACTCATACTCCCTTCGAATCCATTTTCTGGGAAGGAAATTCAAGGAAAATAACTTCTTCACAGTATCATCAGCTCTGAAACAAAAATATTAATGTATGTAATACTAACTTCACAGTTGTACAAAATGGCAATCTTAAGAATGAAATAAAATTCATTCTGATAAGAATTAGATAAAAGTCACAGTCGGGTAAAGTTCAGAGAAGGAAAAAATAACAAAATAATAAATGCCACAGCTATGCTAATTATAAGGCAGGCAACTCAGGAGGGACACCTGCTTTGTGAAATCATTCCTGGATAACTTTAGGCTTTGCTTTTGCTAGCGGCATGCTGCCAAAAATAATATAGAGAAGGTTGTTCCCAATTGTTCAGGAGTGCACATGGTAATCATAGGGCAGGGTTATTTCTACATGAGAGGGCTAAAGTGAAAGTAAAGAAATAAGAGTCAATTTTTCTAGATTCATCTGGGCCGATATGAAAGTTTGCATAATAAGCTGTTATTGTTGTAACTTGTAATGTCAATGGTGAAAAAAATTGTGAAGATGAGTTTTGTGGAAATTAAAGAGTAGGTTTGAATTGATCAGACCTTAGTGAAAGAATAACAGTGTTAATCACGCAAATGGCTGAACCAGTGTTAGACATATCTCTGTAGAAGTGGTTGGGCTATTTGTAACCCCAAATGAATAAAAGAGGTAACTTTCTAGAGTTAAACTACATTTGGGCATACAATTTCAGGAATAATGAATAGATATATCAGGATACTTTCTAAAACACTTGCTAATATTTTCCTTTAGCATAAAATATCATGCCTTAAATAACAACCAACATCTATTACTAGACTTATACTGCTATAGGATACTTAGGGATAAATATATGTATCACATTTGGATTTGAAAGAAAATCATGATATGCCATGGGTCAAAACAGGATTTACAACAAAACTTTAAGTTAGAGGAAAGCTGATGGGCAAGGAAGGAAAAATATGGTACTCAATGGTACTTATTCTTTAAAAATTACATGAAGGTATGAATAATTACATTCACTCAAAGTACTGTACACTTATTTTCAATTGAACGTTAAGTTTCTTTTGCACCCTTAAAAAAATAATATTTGGAAAAAATGAATGGAATATTTGGGAAACTTGATGTAGATGTTCAATTTTAATCCAGTGCTGACTGGCTGACACTATTTAATTTGTATTATTTCTCATTCATTCAGAAATTTTAATATATTAAACTGCCGCTTCTTATCCAGCCTAAGTACTTACACATATATCTTCAAATGAAAAGAGAATCCAATTTTGATTTAGGCTAGGAACTTCAACAAGTTATAATTCATGCAGTTAACATTGGAAAAATGCTATTGGCCTACTTCATTACTTATTTATTTGCTGAGAAAAAGAATTATGAATCCTGGGAAATTTTTTCTAGCTTAGGCCTGGGTAAATACTGTTAAGTAATGAAAGGGAGGGGTAGCTGTTTGGATTTTATAATAGTGGAATGGAGTACATAAAGGAGCAAAACACATTTAATGATGAAAAAGACTGGGGAAAAATTGGAAAATGAGGTTCCAACTGCAATAAGAATATGGAAGAATGTGCAGATGTTAAAATTAATATTACATATTGAAGTGAAGGGAAAGGTTTCTATTGCGCATTTCGCTAATTGTTTATGCTTGCAAAACTAGTACCAAGTAATTGTATGAATTATCCAGCTTCGAGTTTATACTCTTATACTACGAGTATACCAGGAACGGACAGTACCAATTAAAATAGTACATTAAGGCAACATTGGAAAACATTTGGGGAATGGAATATGGTATTTGGATATGTAAGGGTCATCAGAATAATAAATCAATATAAGTTATTCCGAAAATTGCCTATTTAAAAAGAATCCACAGGTATATCAGTACATCAAAGCGGAGTACCTCGCAAAGGTATAGTAATAACATTCATGGTATCTTAATTGTGGATTGGACAATCTCAAATCGGCGTTCCTTTAAATGTGTATTTTCACAGAATCCCACCTTCGACTTCTCAAGGGGATTTACTGTTTAACTCTCGAATATATTACTAACTTAACGTACAGTTGATCTCTTTGCCGTTTTAGGCTAATCAATGATAGGTATCACCGAAATTATTAACCAGCTTTTTACCAAAAGACAGATCTGAATGTGCTTACAAAGACTAAGAAATGGCTCATATGTTTACAAGCAATACATTTGCTAAATGCAGTTTTATTTATTTTATCCAAGTTGATAGTGACACCCATAACAAAGCATGGTCGATGAATTTACATATTTTAGACATCTTAGAAACATTTGTTAAGGGAACAATTAAGATAACTCACGTTTGTAGCTCTTTTGACCGCATGAATGGGGTTGGAGGGCGACTCAAGTCTAAATTGGGAAATAATTCACAATCCCCACTCTTTTCTGGTTTAAAACATGGTATTTTTGTAGGCCTAACCCACTTAATTTTGAGATCAGATTTAAATCCTCTTCCATGCTGAATCAGGAATACTGCGAAGTAATAATAAGCAGTTAAATAAAAATCGCAAAATATACAACAAATTATTTAAAGTTCATTATCTCACAGCTTCCAGAGACTGAGGAATTAGTAGCTGGTGCGTGAATCAACGGATTTTGGTATACGTGGTGCATGAATGATGAGCACGGTAACCTCAGTCTACCTAGACAACTAAGTGAACTCATCATTATTTCGGTTTTCTACGGTGATTGTATATTATTCGATTATGTACTTTTCTCAGTTTCGCTCGTTTTTATTCTTAGCGCTTTTGTTTTCATAGTTGTACATTTTTCCAGAAGATGTCTCTTGTTATCACAACAGATTTCAAGTTTTGTTGCAATGGAGGGAAAATCAAGACGTGAAAATTCTATGGTAACCGTAGAGATAGTGGGTGGATAAGATAGATTTTCTTTGCTAGTAAGTCACGTAACACACTTTGTTTCAACGAGGAGAAAACTGTACTTTTGTTACACCAAAACGATTACTGTATTTTTCAAAATTTTATTTCTTCCATCCAGGGCAAATACAACGGCAATACTGGCTGTTATAACGAAGAGGTTGATTGATTCCAAACGGCCTCTCCGAAAGTCTACATCGGTAAGTTGTTGGGGATTTCTGAAATGAAAAAATAATGCCTTAACGAAATACGTCATTGCTGTGCTGTGATATGTGTTTTTTTATAAACATTCCCTGTTTCACCATTCAGTCGGATTGGTAAGTGACCTGTGTCCCACCCAAAATGCCATGAAAAATGTTCGTAAATTGTCCATAGTGTCTATCAAGGGTATCGAAGGGTATGGTTGAGAAGTTACCACATTTCGTAGTGACAATAGTGACAGATTCGACCGTTACGGGCTCTCCACTAACTAAAATAAAGAGTAATCAAAGATTCCAATATCATGTCAATGAATAACAAAATGCATGAAAAACAGCTATGGATATTGATCAGACAATGACTGTCTAATTATCAGTAGAAACTGAAAAGTTTCAAGGAATGTATTCCGATCAGGTTGTGAATTAGGGGACAGTTGGTGAAATCAGACTTTGGTAAAGAACTCAATTATGTTACTTACCTACTATTTACCTATATATTATCACTGAACAGAACTATTTATTCATTGTCTTATGCATTTTCGCCAAATGTTTGAAAACTATGATATTTTTCACTTATTCTCTACCAGGGTTTAAAGAAGTAAGATCTTGCCTTTTCATAATGTATATTAAATCAAATTAATTCACATTATAAATTAAATGGATAAAATCTCACCGTCGTAAGCGTGATGTGATGAGGATGGTAGGTATTTGAAGGAACTACGGGTGACCATCCATTGTAGGGCAAGACGAAGTTTCGGTAAGGTTTCGGAGCCAGAATATTATTCTGGTCGGCTGAAATCGTCTGAATTGGACGGACTGGAAAATTATTTCTGTAATCCAACGGTGGCGAGGTAGTTGTAGTGAAACGCCCTTCCTGTGGGACTCCGGATTTCGTGAGTTGTAGACGTTCGTTGAAATAATTTGTTATCTGGTCGTTTAGCAGTGCTTCTTCTTCACTACTCAGCGGCGGGGCTAGTGATTCGCTATGCACCTCCGATCTTTTTGCCACGAAAGTGAGCATAATTGTCAATTGAACAAGTTCACACAATATGTTCATGTCCTGTGGAGAAAGAAATAAAGCCTTTTAGCTAGAATTTAATTATACAGTAGCAGCTATCTCGCTTGGAAAACTATGTGATTACTTTTGTAATTTAATGAATGGTTGGCTTAATTTCTACTTTGGTTGACAAATAAATGTCGCCAGCCTTTTTGGTCCTGAATCTTCACTTTCAGCTGGAATTAGCCAGACCCGTGAAACATTTTCGTGCCGCCTACTTTTATAACTAAGGGGCACCCACTATCTCAGACCCGCATGGCTTTGTTGGTTAGTATCTTCTACTCCAGTTTTACTGCCTCACTATGCGACAATGCGGGATAGCGGGATCAAAGATTCTCATTTAAGGTCAGGTAGCAATTTGAAAGTTACTTACAGTCATTTCTAACTTTCACCGACAAGCGTACAAGTGTGGATCAAATAAAAAAAAAGAGCTTGAGGGACAGGGAAAGTCTGTGATGTGAATCGAGTATCTCAGGGCAGGACGCAAACTATCAGAGGAAGCCTTGTTTAATTAAATCACGCTATGTCATCCTGTTATGATTTCTACCGCACTAAATTGTAGGATTCCGCATTTATGGTGGGCTGTATTAAATACAATATCGATTGCAGTGAGATTCATTCCAAGTACGTAGATGCATTGAACGCATTTATAAGTGTCCATTGCAAACCTTTTTATCACGACCACGGCATTGTGAGTCTAACTGCATCTTAAAACCCAAAGTACGTATTTGCTTTCCGATCTCGTCCGGGTCATTCGAGTACGTTTGATTCTTTTTCTGTCGAAAACGAAACCGGCAGGTTGTTCAATTTTTCATTTATAGAAAATTATAAAAAACGAGGAGTAGAAATAGTATAGGAATATTAGACAGAATGAAGGGAGGAAGGGAGTATGCGGAATTAGAGAAGTGTTTACTTATTGAAGCGTCGCATGTCAGGTTGTGTTTTATTGGGAGAGGTAAAGAAATGTATTTTGGTGCCACTATAAAGTTTGTGTTAATGCCAAATCCACCTTAAACGGTAAAATACAAATTATATCAATACCTTTGTTTTCTCAAAGTTCGAAGTCTGGTTTATGTAATTAAGCATATTTTTGTTACCTGTAACCTTATCATTATATATTCAAAGCACAATGTAAAATGGATAAACTAAATCATTATGACCTAGCCACTGCCATGTTTCTTTAAATAACGGTAGTTCTGTGTTTGGTTATCATAGCATTGCGATTGGAATGAACTGTACTGGTAATCAGGGCGGGGTGTGTAGAGGTTAATTTTATAGCTAACTCTCCCTTAAAGTATGTACTATTCAAATACAGACACTTCCATTCTGCAATGAAAAAGGTGTACATGTATGGGCGAAAAGCTTTATCTTAGAAATCATAAGCATTTTACCCGCCAAAATATTTAACCTTAGTTGGATGTCAGTTTCTTTGCGGCAGGAAACTACAGAATTAATTAGAATCACTTTATTACTGATGTAGCTTATTTGGGGGACGTGGTAGTCCAAGCAGGTAGACCCGGGAGAACCTGGGTTCGATTCCTGGGCACGCCACTCTGGGCTTTGCTCAGCTTAATCGGAACTGTGATTTTTCGGGTACCAGAACTTCCTGGGAAACCATAGGCATTAGGATCCGGCCCCCATATGCCGTTGCGCTTAGTATTGGGTGAACATTACCGACACCTAGCAAACTGACCAAATTGATTACTGTGTTTATGGTTTGGTATGGTATGCTATTTAAATCAATAGTAACTTGGTAACGCTTAATAGTAGTTATAGAATATTTTAGTTTTGAAAATAAGGTAGAAAATCATATTTTTTTACTCGCTGGAATGTGGAAGTTCCACCAATGAATTTGAGAAATCTTTAATTTGATCAGATTCTCATCCTGCTAAGGGTGTAACTGTCCCATATAACCCTTGAGTCACATTCTGTGTCCATTAAGTGTCCTAAAATTGAAATTTTATAATGGTGTAATGGAAAAAATCTTTCTATTTAACAATATTAATTACACAAATTACACGGATGGGATGCCATAAATATCCACGACTCATCAAAGTATGTGTGTTCGACCGCCGACTGAAGTTCCCCGCAAGAGATACATGCATGCTGCCAGTTTAATTAATTGAAGGATTGAGTAGAATAATGATTCACCACATCTTTCTGTGATTATTATAAATGTAGGCCACAGATACCTTTAGCCACACAGTGTTAGCCCAACCGCACGTGCAATTTTGCAATCAACATCATTTGTCTTTCGATCCTAAGATTGGTTGACCGCAGCCCTCCATCCTACCCTCTCTGATACTAATTGGCTTACTTCCTGGTATTTTTTGCGGTGTATTTTCTTCTTTATTTGTCCCATGTATTTATCCCTTGGCCTTCCTCTTAGGAAATTTCCCTCTATTTTGCCTTCTATTACATTCTTCACGAATCCATTGTGCTTCAGGGTGTGGCCAATCCATCTGGTTCTTCTTTTCCCTATGGTGTTCCATAAAATCCGTTCTTCGTCTAATTCTTCTGTATACTTCTTCATTTCTTATTTTATCCGTCCATTTTATCTTAAGCATCCTTCTCCAGCACCAGGTTTCGAAGACTTCTAATCTTTTCTGGTCTACTTTCCGATGGTCCATACTTCTGATCCATAGAGTGCCACGCTCCATACTAATGTTTTTACGTATTGTTTCCTCGTTTGCAGTTCTATCTTCTTTGAACACAGAAGATGTATTTTTATTGTGAATGCTCTCTTAGCTTCAGATATTCTTCATTTGGTGTATGTAGTACTTCTTCCGTCCCATATGGTGTAACTTCCGAGACAGGTGAAGGAATCCACTTGCTATAATTTTTGTCCTTTCAGTGTGATTACTGTATTTCGCTTCTCTCTTCCACATACTAGGATTTTAGTCTTCGTCTTGTTTATGTTCACGTTGTATCTTTGTAGAATTTGATCCAATAAGTTTAGTGAGTGACCTGTGAAGATCCTCCTGGTTTTCTGCTATAATGACAATATCGTCGGCAAAGCGTAGCATGTTTATCTATTCTCCATTGATCCTAATTCCGTTTAACCCGATGCTTTGTGCTTCTTTTATTGCCTCCTCCAGGTACATGTCGAACAATGCAGGTGAGCGGTTGCATCCTTGTCTAACTCCTTTTTTTAATTTTAGCCTCTATATGGCTTCCATCTCTCATTCGCATTGTGGCTACTTGCTTCTTGCATAGATGATAGATTATTCTTCTGTCGTTGTCTCGTAATCTATCCTGAGTTTTTCCAGCAGTCAGAACATCTTGTTCCATAATTTTGCAATAATGTTCTAAAAACTTAAGAAATCAATCTCTTAACATGATTGTGGTCTCATAATATTTATAAAAAATAATTTAGGCCAAGAGACAGAGAAAATATTACGATACGATACTGCGATAATAGAGTTTACACCCGATTCCATGACTCATGTACCAAGTGATAACGAAGGAACTTCGATCCCAATTTGCCAAGGTTAGAGTTCCTAGAATCCTTTCTTCTAGATGTAATTTTCTAAAATACGAGTATACTCAAAACTAAAGAGGACCCATAAAAAATTCAGTATAACTTTCTATCTTTTCATAACTTAGTCCTACCTACCAATGCAAACTGGTAACTCTTAGTGTAAGCTACGAATTTTAATTTTAGAAATTCATTTTAATCGCTCGTCCACTTGGGACTTATCTTTGGAGAACTGGTTCCGTTTTCCGTCATCTCATGTCACTCCAGCGGGGAAAGTAGGCTGCAAAATGGAAAAAAAATAAACTTCCCGGAGAATATTGGCGACCCGTGGCTTGGACTACCAGACCCCTGATGAACGACGACTCGGCCACCTAAATTGATCCGTGGGCCATTTCTGTGGATGAAAAAATAGTTTATGCGTCCTTAACGTTAATAGATACTTGCAGGACAAACGGAATGATTTGCATCGGATGCTCTGCATAATAGAAGATTTATAGAGTGGAAAGTAATCTTATTTCAGGCATTGGTTTTTATTAATCGATCATATCAGCAGAGAAAATGATTTGGAGAGCGTTCAGTCACGAATTGTTGCACTGCTTTCTTGCGTTATCAAGGATCGAAATCACCTTTTCCGTTTTCACGTCCCAGCGACTCAAGGCCATTGCAGGTCGACAGCTCAGTTTATCCACGATACTCGTACGTATTGGCGCATTGGAATCTTTGAACTTGGGAAACCAAAATCATCGATTCTTGCTGATTAATTCAAATGTCAATGGATTGAAGAGTGATTATATCGTTCCAGTGGTCGTCTTTGCCCCAGTTTCATTCAGTTGTATTAAATTTCGGATCTTGAGTTTTCATCGATGATCCACAGAGAATTAAATACACTGAGCTCATTCATTTCTGTCAATTTAAAACAGGAATGGTTTTACGTAGAACATGAAAGAATTTTAAAGTCGATAATGTAGGGAACGCGCTTGATTTCTTCGCCGAGACCATTTCTGCAGTGGGTGAGACTCGAGTTCTGAGACCATTGGTATCGTGAGAGACAGTTGGGTAATTTGCAGTAAATCGCACAGGTACCTTTAGACACCGATACATTGGATGTCTCACGGTCCTGAAATTGCTGTTTCAACTTTACCTTCGATAAAGTTATGCACTTCTTTCACATGTCTGCACAGTATCTTCATACGTTCTTATCTTACTTTCTTTGCATTTCGATTTCTTGCATTTTCATTGTCTTAACCATTTGTAATATTTTTGCTCTCTCGCAGCCCTTTATCTGTGCGATTTGTTTTTAGTATTCCATATTGTTAAGACATCTTTTGCCATATCCTTCTATGATGTCAATTTCCATTAATCTTTCATAGCTTTATTTTGTTCCTTAAATTTAAGACAGCATTTCATAAAAATGTGGATCTGAAAATGTGATAATAATCTGAAAATTAATTTGCTCGTTTGTTTGGGGACATTACACGCCAAGACAATGCGGAGGAAGTACTTCTATTTTTGCATAAATAGGGGACAAATAAACAAAGCAAAATAAACTAGGTTCGATTAGGATATCCTACCTAGTTATCCTATTATACTTTACTGAAAATAAAAAAAATAAATTTTTGAAAAAAAACATTTTTTCCACACACAGATGGCAGCACTTGTTTCTTTCAAAATTTAGATTTCAATTCATTCACTTCAATGAAGAGTGACGATTAAACTGTCGCATTCTTTCCTATTTTATCGTGTACAGACGTATGTTATGATTAATGGCGACAAATAAGCAAACGTTTCATACGTTGTGAGCAGCTGCTGCAAAAATCGATAGTCTTAGATTATTTCTGTAAAAGTTAGAAATAAATGTGCATATTTTTTCATTTAGCTGCCATGGCTGAACGGACCCTCCTGCTGGTTCAGTGGAACGCTAACGGAGTTCTTCGCTGGCGTGAAGAGAGCGTCGGGCGTTCCTGCTGTCGTCGCCGCCTTCAACGAGACTCACATCCACCCCTCGGGTGACTGGTGAATGTTGTACCATCTTCTAGTCAGACCGGCATCTCCAGCGTCAGCTTGGGCGACCATCTGGAGGTGTGGCCATCCTCGTCCACAGGTACATCGCAGTAATTATGTAAAACTCAATGTAATCGATTAAATTTGGCCAATGACGATATGTCTCCGGATAGCTTTGGCAGTCCTTCATTTGATTTATTCATTTGATCTGCTTCGCAATGGTATACAAAATATTGTACCTTCCTAGGTCGCCGAGTAACGTCAACGTACATCACATTTGTAATTGGTTTTTAAGGAGAATGGTTACTATCACTAATTTTAATTGTTTGCATCACTCCAGAAGCTTTTTTTTTCTCTTTCATTTTGTTTGCATAGTCGACTGTTTCCTATTATCGTACCCTTTCGGCTTCCTCCGAAAATCGCATTCTATTCTCCAAGCAAGCAATGCAATAGCTTCCCGTAGACTTCCACATTGCAAAGCTGCAGCAATTTTTACCTCCCTGGTAGTGAAATGTGTTGCGGTCTCGACCTTCACTCGTATGAAGGAGGGCTGCTGTCCTTTCCACCGGGTAATTGGCGCCCTGATTTTTGGAGGCAGTCACTCGCCAAGTCACGACACCTTCGTTAAATTCTGTAATATTTTTAACCCCTCTCATTCAAGAATGCAATCCTACGTGATGGAAGCTGCTCATTGCCCATGACTACTTATTCGTCGAGGGCGCTCGCCAATCCGTAGCTAACCTCTCTACCCTGAGTTCGACCCGTAAACCGATGGACACACTCGACTGCTCAAAGCTCTGTCTCATGAAGTCCCAGAGAAATAATTAAAAAGTCATTTGCACATGGATCTCCTTTATGGACTTAACAAAAATTGTGTTTTAAAGTAATGAAACATCCTACGAAATACAAAATAAACCTAGTACTTACCACATACTCACAGATAAGCCACACAGTCTATTGATTTTATGCATGTAGGTGATATAGTTTTCAATATCTGTCCCAGAAGTAGTAGGAATGAGTTTAATAAAAAAACCTTATGCCCAGAATTGATATATTCACTCAAAAGTCTTCGAAGTAACATCCTTGTGCGTCCACGCACCGCTGCCGGCGGGTTTTCCCCGCCTCGTACTCCTTCTGGAAGGTGGCGCCCGGAATGCTGCTTAAGCTTGTCACAGCCTGTTGTAATGCTTCCACCGAGCCGTGTTGACGTCCTTTCAGCACGGATTTGAGGCAGGGGAAGACAAAATAGTCTGGTGAGTCATTATCTAAAACATTTGGATCCTCACTCATATGGTCGAGATGCTCTTGGCAGATCCGCGTGCGAGCTTCCTTTCGTTCGTCCCGAGAGTAATCGCGGCACCAACTTCGCACACACTTTCTCATGCCCATGTTTTTGCTCACAAGTCGATACACAAATTTTAGGCATACCAAGTTCATCAGAAACCATGCAAACACTTAATCTGTGATCCCTGTCCAACAAAGCTTTCACTCTTGCAAGATTTTCATCACTAAATCCTCCCGAAACTACTTGTGCCAACCACAAACATCAGATATACCCATGGCGTCATCGCCATAAGCTGTTTTGATCGTATCATGAGCCTCTTTCCTGGTTTTTCCTGGTTTCACGCAAAATTTTATGGCGTAGCGCTGTTTCAATGACCGGCTCATGACGGAACCTAACGAGGTCACGTTATAGAGGTTTCGCAAACGAGCGATCCGCACTCCGCAAAGGTGGAGAGTCAACTACCAGCGGCATCCAGTCTTTTCGGAGACTCCCCTCCCTCGAACCCAGCCAGAGAAACCGCTGCCCGTCCGTCCGTCTATCCGGGGAAAAATAAGTCATACTACTTTTGGGATAAACCTTGTAATCATTATATAACCTACTTGTCTCTACGTGTATATGGCAGTCTATTTATTCATTCATTTAAAACAGCTTATTAAACTTTTATCTAGAGAGTAATGCAGAATTGTCGTCTGTTTCGATTATTTCTTAAAAATCAGCACTCAATCATTTTATCTGGTGTTGACTTAACTTTTATAATTAGAAAAAGAGAGTGTTTTATCACATTTTATTTAATTTATATTTTAGCTCGGCCAAAACCTTACCTATGCTGTACGATAAGCTAACTTCAGCCAATTAAATTATTTCTTATTCTAGTTATTTATTTTAGTACCCTGCAAGTCACCGCTAGGGTGTGTGACAAGGGACGAATACATACCAGACTAATTTTGATCCGAATATGACCCTACCGCGGTCGAACAATGTTATTCTGATCCCTGATCATTCGTGGAAAAAATGACATCTTAAATCTATCTGTTCTACACTTAATCTCTCTAATTTTATTCACATGATCTCTACTACCGTAGTACGATGGGGGTAATAATACGTTTTAACCTTCGTTCCGAGAGTAATTCCCAACCTAGCTCCTCTAATATTTTGTATACGCTACTAAGTTTATCATAACCTTTTTAAAAATCTAGCTCCTCTACGCGATCAAATTCGGCAATCAATTAAAATTTGTGAGAATCCCATGAACTAAATATATACAATTTTTTGGAATTGCAATATACATGCAATTTTTTCTTTCCGTTTCCGGAATATTTTTTAATTCAACCGAGTTACAATTGGCATTTTAAAATATATTATTAATTAAGGCAATTTTAAGCGAAGAATCTTTTGACAAAGTATGTCGGTTGCAGTCCCACTTCGGTTTTTAGCTCGACACGTCTCATTATTTCACGCTCATTGCTCACCCACATTTGGCAAGTTCTTCTGAAAATATTTTGTTTTTTTTTCATGGCAACTATTGATCTATCGACTATTTTGATGTATTTTGCTCTTTATTCGATCTTATTTCCGCAATGTTCTGGGTGAGTTCATTGCATTTTGAAGTGCCCAAACCCGTTTTTATTCTTTCGTAATAATTTTGAAATTGCTTTCACTCTTATGTGTATCATCTCATTTTTCACATCGTTCGTCCAATTTTTATTTACATACTTCTCCACCACCATTTTTCAAAAAGTTTCTTTCTAGTTTATAATTTTCATACGTTCAAGCCTCAAAGTGCCCAAATGGCACTTTCTTGCTTTAAATGACCATTTCTTCGAATACAGCAGTCCACAGCTTTAATAAAAATCGTCTATGTATGCACCATGCATTTTTCCCCGAATAACTTTTTTTAATCCTGTGCTATCTCACTTACTGGGTGCGTAAGAGATTCTGATTGTTCCATTTTCTGTATCTCTCTCTTAATAATCTGTAATCTATGATTGTTTTCGTAAATCTTCTGTTAATACGTATTTTTTCTATATTCGTGACGCATTGTCTATTATTTACGATGATGCCCGCAAATCATTTTGATTCTTTATGTTAACTGCCATTCGACGAGATTTGCCGGGCTTGCTCGTTTATTTTCTATTTACTTCCCATTCCCCTTTTCTTTTTTATTGTTATAAATTGATAACAATATGACTTGTTAATGACGAGGGGTTGTAGAGCTTATATTTTCCATAGGCTTCCTTTCGCCGGCATGTTCGGTACGTAATAGCGTATAGAACGGTCAAATACGTCTTAAAATGTCATGAAAAACGTCTAATCCCTTAAGCATGGGTGCATACCATTTGTGTGCAAATTTGTAATGAAATTACCTGCTTCATACAAGAATGTAGTTTCTGCGTAAACTAAACTTAATATGGAATAAATGGCTTTGAGGAAGATAAAGAAGCACCTAAGGCAATGAAGCCGAGTAGTCATTTGGCTTCACTCTTTCACTCTATTGATTTCTTCAAGAAGAGAGAAATATCGTTGTTGTATTCCTAAACGTAGGGAACTTGGAGGAGGGTCCATAAGAAGAGCCATTTAAACGCGGTTAACTCTCTCTGTACCTGAATAGACTATTTATTTTGATAAATTCGAATTATCGCTATTTTTTTGGCCAGGTTTTTAGGATGTTTAAGGAACTTGCATATATTGGCAAATAAAATGATTTGACAGAATTTGAAAATGGTATATTATGCAAACATATACGAGTTGAGCTGTTAGTGATGCATTTCTTTGTAATAAATTAAGTTCGGGAGATTTTTGAACTGACCTCGTACGTAAAATCACTCCAGCGAAAAAAAATTTCTGAAAGTAGTAGCCATGCATACATTTTTTTTCATTCTAGTTGTATCATATTGAAAGGAAACCGCTTTGTAATATTCCCCAATTTTTATCTCAATACCTAGACCGGTTTGAACGTAGCATTCTCAGCGTTCTCAAGATTCTCAAGTTCTATCCCCTTAAGAGTAATGACGTGATTGTTACGGTGAAACCTGTCGAGGTACAGAAATAAAATGTACAATATTGTGAAGCTGTTTATTTTCAATATGTCACAACTCAACAACGCTACTCAACCTAAAACATGTTTGTTCTCTCATCAGTACTACTAAGAATCTCATCAGTACTACGTTTCTATCATTAGCCGTCGGATGTAAAGTATTTCAAAATAAATAAAACCCGTGGAAGTAAGCGCATGAAATAATAATGCAGGCATGAGAAAGCTACAGAGAAGATTAAACAAATCAAATAAAAAATAACCTCATTATCCCTTATCACCGACGGTTGGAACAGAAGTTCTTATTTTCTATAATACGACTGTCAAACTGGTATATTTACATTTGAAATAATGGAGATTTTCGTTGAATAAAATTTGTGCAAATTGTAACTACAGTAACAGCTAAACATAAGTATTTAAAAATAATTTAAGACACATTTCAGTTTTTTCACTTTGATCTTGAGAGTTCATTCTGAGTCTACCTACTTCCTTGCCGTTGCTCAATCAGTTAATTCACCCTACCAGAATCTTAAATGGTACCTTCCCCGCGAAACCCTATAACCCTTTCAACTCTCAAGCAATTTTGACTCTTTCTCTGCTCGGATTGGAACGGTGCATCGCTGGCATATATTCATGACTGAGATGGAAAGTTGAGAAACATGTAGGTTGAAATACAACCTGTGAGTCACTTCAAGAATACTCTGTTATGTGGAACCTCCACACTATCGGACTTCAAACCGAAGCCTTTGACGGCCATAGTCAACACGGCATTGTTTGCATTGTTGAAATTATTTCGTTATTCGGATTTATTATTTTCCATTCTCCAGATTAGAGTGTACAACGCTTCCCACACTATCCTTTACGTACAATTAATGTTGGATGAATGTGTTCCATTCTGTATTATTAAAAGCAGAAACAGCATTTTTCAAAATATGTCTCAAGTAATTGTAATTTATCTAAGATGTTACTTAGAAAATGCACTCTCAGTAGGCTTCTACAAACACTGTTCAAATAAAATCAATGCTAATGCTTTACAATTCAGAAATTGACGTTTTCAATGATATTAATTACATCATCAGCCATGGTAATGAACTGGTTGGCTGGCTGACGTCAGCTGAGGGTGGAACTCGTATTGTAACAATAAGCTCAAAGCAACGGAGCGTATCATAGTTAGACATCAAGAGTGGTGGAGAGTTCCTGTTACTGCACGGCCTGCGGTGTCCCAGGAAAGTCTGATGTTTGAAAAATTACAGCTTGATTTTAATCGGTTGTGTCCAAAGTAATTAATCGAACCCGGGAGTCTCGGTTTAGTGCTTGAATTCCCTACCCATCAATTCGACCATTTACATAATAAACAACTGAAAAAATATTTTACATTTCTCCTATTTATTCTCCTTTTGTCAACTTTTGTTTTTATGCGTTAAGATTTCATTAGTGTCACTTTTTTCTTTGTTATCTGTCCGATGTAAATGACGTGATGCTGTTTTTGGAGCAAATAAATAAATATTCTGTTCATGTTCGTGATTAACAATGTGAGCACTGTTGCTTGTTGATGAAGTTTATGGTTGAAACTTATGACTGGTAATAATATTAATAATGAAATGAAGTTGAAACTTTCTCTGCTCCTCTCCATGATTAGTGAATTAATTCTTTTGAAGATCATCGGAGAAGAAGAACATTTTATCTTTTTCTATGACTTAATTCGTGGATACTCCTCGTAATCCTTGCCCGAAGTACAAGTTGCGAACCCATGATTGCGTTTGCTCATTATTTTACGGAAAAGAAATCCCAATGCTTCGAGTCTGGTACTCTCAGTCAGCAGGTTTAAGCTTTCATTTCATCATTTTTTACTAGAATTTAATTTCATTATAATTGCTGAAGATGAGGATATAAACCCCAATGGTGTATAATTGTGAAAAATTGACCCTTCACTACTGTATATTTACCTATTTATCTCATCCGACAATCGCTTTCTCTGTCACCGATTGACATTCTGACTCTCGGTGCGTCCCACTATCTATTCGGAGCATGGTATAGGTTGACCTAAATATAGAGTTATTTGAGAGTTTCTCTATTTCTGCATTTTTTCCGAAGCATAAATGTGAAGGAGATGCACTTCAATCCTTGACGTTAGTGCATCTACTATGCTGTTAGAGTGATGGGAACGTTATGACCAACATACTGCAAGATAATGCCCAACATAGTTTTTTTGGAGGACCGTGAACACGCTAGCAGATCCAAAGGGTGAATGTTATCAGGCAATCACCATCAAAATTTGATTAATTGTTTTCTATTTAAACCCTTAACCCTCTTCCCTTTTCCTGTGCAAAACTTTTCTTATTCCAATGGCATTCTAGGGTTAGGTGGTAGAGGAGACTCCATAGTCTCAATCTCGCCCCAAAATAAATACTATCTATCTATCTAAAACTTATAAAAATAAAACAGTTTCTGGCGTTACTTGGAGGAAAATCTTCATATTGAAATTGCAAAATAAACAAATTGGCTTTTCTACATAGAAAAGTTTTATTTACGACCTAGGTTTTGTTATGGTGAAACATCCTGAAGATATTATACCATAACGAAACCTAGGTCGTAAATAAAACTTTGCTATGTGGAAAAATCAAGTTGCTTATTTTTCAATTCTGATAAAAATACTTATACATTGTCTCTGAAGTTTTATCATTGAGTCGTTATGGATCATGGGTTTTGAAAGACTTGGTATTTGACTTGCCATTGCAAAGATATATTTTCCCATTGCATTTTTTTTAAAGAATTACTCAGTGCTAGTGAAAAGCCTTCATGATGTAGCAATATCATCTCAAACAATTACCATAGTGACTTCCGGTAATCCTATCGACTAGTAGAAGAGATACTATTTTATCTTGATTTGCTGTAATACTTGTGATTTTTATTTTGTTTTCTTGAAAGAGAAGGGACATTTTGCACTTATGACACCAGAATTAATTAGTGTGATAAATAAATGCTTATATTATTGATTAAGTATTTCTGCTTCGCATTGTACATGTATACATATATTCAGTAACTTTAAATAAAAGTTAATTTTGGCATGATCTACTGTTTATTGGGAGAATAAGGAACTAGCGAAGCTGAGCTTGGAATGGAAGAAATTTTTGAAAACATGAAAATACTTTCCACTGATAACATAACCTTAGAATTGAATTATTTTGAAGTTTCGAGGGCAGGACATACTTCAAACTAGACTTAATGACTTGTTTAAGCATGAAAATTAAATAATGTTTCCATTTATTTCCCTGTATCGCCTACGGTTTCCAGCTTAGTTCTGGTAACCACAATAATTCACCCCTTGCATCGGAAGGTAGTTTTATTAGGCAGTCGAAAGGTATCAGCCGGGGGCCCTTCGGTCAGTAGACGACAGTTATATTTGTTTGGAGGTCATTTACAATATTTAAAGTGTAATTATTAGTTAATTACTACTTACTAGAGGTTATCATAGAGTAAAAACGTTAGCAACTAACAGTGGTGGGTGGCTACGATAAGAAATAATCCAAAATATCTATACGAGGTGTGTTAAAAAAATAACGAGAATTTCTTCATTTCGCGGGCTTGGAGAGTCCGATTGGTCAGAATTTTTTTTATTATGTTGGTATACATGCCCCTGAAGTTTGATAAAACTTTCAGCTGTTTTCATTGTGGACTTTGTCTGTGACAGCCACTAAGGTTAGACGTGTTTTATGAGCTCGGCGATTTTCGTTTGTTAAAAGAAATGGATCAAAGAATTTGTATCAAATTTTGCGTAAAAAATGAATTAAAGTGTAACAAAGTGTGTGAAATGTTAAAAAACTCGTACAATGCTCGTAAATCCACTGCGTCTGGTTATGTTTTGTAGAATATATCCGTTTAACGATAGGGGAATAAAAAAGTGTAATCAAAATGACTTTGTACAAAAACGTAAACCTGAGATTTAAAATGCGAACAAGATTTGGTAATAAGAATGACAAATTCGCATGTAGTGTAAAAAATAAAAGGTTCCAAAGCATCTGCTTTCAGTGTTACTGCATCAATTTTGGGTAAATGGAGAGTATTAAGTCTTCATAATGAGATATCAAAGCTTAGACCGAGTCGTGAAGAAACTTATTTTGTCGTGGAAAACTGGAAGTGAATTTTTCATTCTAATTATGGAACTCAATCAGAATGTTGCTTAATTACACGTTGTATTGGCAGCACTGCGTGTGACGATCACAGTAACGTCTGTGTGGAATGGCTCCAAAACAGATCGGTCATGACAAAATTCAACTTTGAGCCTTGAGAAGGATCGAGCAACGAACCGTGCAGAGATGGAAGGAAACTCCCCTGGTGTTGAAATCCCGCGTCACGTCGTCACGAGCCCCCTCGGGAGTACACCCACGCCCAGATCACATTCACACACAAGCACACTCACCCCGGTTGAAAATCACTTCTCACCCCTCCCCGCTGTCTGTCTTCTCCCTCTCTACATTCCTCTCACCCCGCCACCGCCCTCGTTTGAACTTCAGCCATAATGCAGTCTCGCTTAATTCCTTTTCTTTTCCACCCCTGCCCACGCATTTTTCCTCGGCTCACCCCCCTACCTCTCACCCACCTTATTCATTGTTCGGTCTTCATACAGAATATTATTTTTTTTTTGCGTTTGGTTCACGTGGCGCCGGGAAAAAGTCTAATTTCCCTTGGCTCGCGTATCGCCTCACTCCAACTTCAATTTTCATTGCTCCATTGCCCCGCGTCTTTGGTAATCCTTGAGAAGTCTTAAACGAGGCGGAATCTTGGTTTTTCAAAGAATGCTGGAAATATAACGAGTTCCCGCGATAATTAATGGCGTTCGGTATTTGATCATTCAGGCAATTGGAAAATTATGCGTCGTTAAAGTCCTCTAATTGGGAAATCGGATTCCTTTCCTAGAATTTATAGTTACGGAATATGGAATTGGTTAGGGAATTCCATACTTGTTGGGCTACGGAATTAGTTTATTCCTAAATCTCGACCAGCCCAAAGCTCCAGAGATCTCTTTGTAAATGGTGGTATATTGAATGCAGACGTCGAAAATTGTAATAACCAGAGACAGCTCCCCTTTAGCAATCCAGATATTTGTCAATCATAAGTTAGCTGCGCCTGCAACCCATGAGGTTTATTTGAGACTTTTATATAGACCACAGTCTTTCTTTGTTCATGTTTCTTTTTTCGCAAGTTCTCATGGAACTAAGATATTATATTTTGACATCAAATAGGTGTTTGAGTGGCTATTATTGCTATAACTGCTATCTATACCACCTAGCTCAATTCCGAGAGGTCTGTTGTAATCGAACGGAAAAATTGTCACTTGACTTATTATTTGCTCAAGATTTCAGTCCTGTCCTCGTGTTTACCAAACTTGAAGGCCAAACAATCACTGGGGAGGTTTCTCAATATTAATATATGGTTGTTTATTGTTGAAAAAAATGTACATACATGTACATGGTCGACTTACAATTTGTCGACGCGAAGGTGAATAAACGGTTACAAAGCACTTCAAACCCTACTCGATTGAATTGCTGGCAAATAGGTATTGCAAATAACGAAAAGTGTTCGAAGAAAACTTGACTCTTGATAAATAATTTCCAAAAATAATAAAATTAGGCGTAGTTCTCATTGCTACCTACATAGAGCAGGCGGTAATTAAAGTGAGGAAAAAACAGTAAACAAAATAGTATGAAGGATTCACAATGTCTCTAATTATTCATTAGCCCTGAAAATAGCGGACCTGCGAGGAACACTACTTAAATGCAGCCTTGTAAATGAAATCCCATTCCAATTAATTCTTAAGCTTCAGATCTACTCTTAAATCGACCGTTCCAAACGCATTTTTCCTTTCACGGACACGGCTGCTGTGCAATGGATGTGGGTGATCATTAAATTCGTTATTTGTTCTTTCGCGAAGAAAAGTGACAGTGTACGTACTTGGTACGGTCTCGTCCATGCACGAATAATGACAGGTGGAGTGGGGGCCGGTGCTAAGAAGCAGGAGCGGGTGGATAGGACGAGAAAGTAATATTTATTCGCATTCGTTCTCAGCAGATATTTGTAAATACCGTTCAGACGATAGAATGAATGGGGAAAAGATTGGTATGTGTTTTGCATGAGGTTTTTTTTTCAGACTTGTAATATTTTCCGGTTCTCACGTTCATATTGTATTAAAAACACCTCGTGGGCATAAAGTGACAACTTCTCACGAAAGATGCATTAAACTCAACTTCATTTCTTTTAGCATCAACATTCTTTGGCACTTCAAGAAAGTCCAGCAGGATTATTTAATTTTACTTATTGTACTTAAGTGTTTACCATTATGCTATTTCAATGGCGTAGGCAGGACGATAGGGTTGGAGAAGGAGAAGACTATAGTGATATTGTGCAACCTATGAGCCATTTGAATCTTGTCGGCAGTGTGATAAACCTCTGACAAATAAAAAAATTCCATCCTGACTTACGTAGCTCAGTTATTGAACTGATGATACGTAGGAACTTCTAACGAACCACCTATGGACTCGTTCCACAGAATTTTAATAGCTTAAGTAAGGAAGCTGTAGATTCTATGAAAACCCATCAGAAATCTAGCCTGTTAACTAGTACTCGTGTAATCATGTAGCCAATCTGACATCTGACTCTCCCTTTCGCAAATTAGTGTGGAAGGGCAGCGATTCTCGGCGATATACGTGGGGTCAGGAGGGTAACTAACTACTCGTCTTTACCCCCGTACCCACGCAACTGTACTAATCCATAATATCATATCTAAATACCTCGCTTGCTGCATTTTACATGACTGCCCAAAACGGAATTTAATGTTTTCATAGTTCATTCATGTGAATTCCTTCATTCTATCGCAGAAGCCAAACGGCTGAACCGATTTTGATGTATCGTTAGAATCCATATACAATCCCAAAATCTGAGCAACTAAACTATATATAATCTACTATAATAAAGAAGTGACAGCGTCTTTGTCGTTTTGGTTTTTTTTCGCGGATATTTCAATTAATAATCTCTTCGTTTCCGTTTCATTTTTTTACCCGCTTTCCGCTATCGCATTTGCATAGGGTTTGTGTATCATCATAAGAAAATGTGATGTGCGCACATTACACTCAATTTGCAGGGTAGTGCAAATTTAAGGCGTAATTTCCCCTAGGTATTTCTTGCTAATTTTTTTTTGTCTTTCATTGTATGCGGAATGCCTCAAGCTCGTTTGAGTCTCGCCTGGGTGGGACATATCGATATGTTCCGTTGGACGCCCATACTAGTTCCTTTGAGTGATTCAGTTAAGCGGCTTTCAAAATCACGTCGTTTGGCAGGAATTCAACGCAAGAGTCGCGTGGCTGTTTCTTACAGCGTGACACTTTTCGAGGCGTGAAGCAAAGAGACGAAGATGTGAACGTGAAAGCTTCACGTGCATTGATTAACTGCACAGATTTATACTTCCATGAAATAAGTTAGATTGTGTTTCCTGGACGGGCTCTAAAAATGCTGGCACAACTTCCCTTTAGGTCCACCTTTTTTTTCTATTTTACATATAAATTTTTCCCTACTTTAGTATACTTTCTCCGCTTCGCTACACCGGAAACTTTTTATCCCTGCAAAAAATACTCAAATCATGACCAATCCTCAAGGAGGTGTCACAACAGCACAACACCTTTAATGCGCTCAGTGCTTCTCGCGAATCTCCCTCAAGTGCACAGTAGTTAGCTTGCAGTACTTTAAAGAATTGGCACTTATTATTGGACGACTCTTCCTTTAATTGGTGTCTACAAAAGACAGTTATATTTGTATTTTATTAACCTGTTCTCGTGAGTGAAATGTTTAACTATAATGCTAATGGCATCCTCCTCGTAATTAGCCAAAGAAAAACATAATTGCGACAGCTTCCTTGTTTATGCTTACGAATGTGTAGATAGAGTAGTCAGTGGTTCATACTATTTTATTGGCTGGTTTAAGCTATGCCAACCATGAATTTCCGACGCAAGTGTCTAACTTAAATTCGGAATTCCATAACTTTAAAACAGAATATTTCATTGGTACATGGAATGAACTGACCGAAGCAGATCACAAACGTACGTTAATTCGGTACACATTATTTGGTACAAAAATACATTCGGTAATGTTGATTGGAATTAAACTTTTCTTATTCTGAAGGATGTATAAATTTCTTATAACATGCACGTAGGAAAGTAATCCACAATTTGCAGAAAAAACAGATGGCAAAACCTAGCAATGGAGTTGTAACAATAAAGAATTGAGTCAGGCAAAGATGTACTTTCTTATCCATTTTCGTCAAAGTATTCACAGAGAAAGTTATAAATAAAATCAAAAGCAATTATTCGGGGGTGAGTATCCACGGTTAAAAATTCACGTTACATTTTCCTGACAACTATGTGTTGTAGCAGGAACAGAAGGAAATCTTTTGGAGATGCTCGCTAATTAAGAGAAAGTGATGATGATTTGCCACATGAAGATAAAGAAATAAAAAAAACTATGGTGTGTGGCGAAAAAAATGGATGGTCGCGGATAAATAACTACGTTATGAAGAGCTAAAAGCAGTGGCAGCTTTTTTTCGAGTAGCTGAATAAGCAACGACAGAAAGTGGAAGGATATCATTGGTAGAATAATTCAGGCAAATAAAGCACTTCAATACACGAAAAATCAAATGGCGGCTGGCAGTAGAAGCCTGGACGAGAGGAAGCAGTCATTGAAACACGTATCTAGAGCTGACAGAGGTACCGAGGAGACAATTGGAAAATGTGGTGTCGTAGGAGAATGACGAGGACTAAATGAGCAGATCGTATAAATAGCGAAGAGGTTCTATGAAGTGCTGGAGAAGAAAAAATACCATTTAAAACTCTGGAGAGAAGAAGAAGGGTAATCATATCGGACACATCTTGATACTCGAATGTGTGACGAAGACTGCCATCGAGGAAAAAAATTAATGCGAGGGACTAAAGAGAAATACTCCCAACAGAGGACAAATAATGACTGATGTCACAGAGAAGAAACATGAAAGCACGAAGAGTTCAGTCGATAGAATGAGTAGAGACAATGTCAGACCAGTGTTAGGATTGATGACCAGTGATGATAATGTACGATAGATGAGAAATGACATATCTCTATCGATTCATCTTTGATCCGTAAGTGGTAATAATCCACGCTTTTGCCGAGCGTCATTGTTCTATATCTTCAAGAATCGTATCGGCCGTTTTGCTGTCCTTGGCCTTATAGCGAGGTGCATGTCCGCATCGCACGAATCAGATAAATATTCCAGTAAAGAGCCTTATTCTTTTTATTGATGAAATCGTATTCGGAGGGGGTCAGATGAAACTATCAGACACCTTTATCAGAACTGCTGGTGATCGAGATCGGAAGTGTCATTGAAGGTGTTATGTGGAATCGATAATAAGAGCCACATTCGCTATCAAGTTTAACCTTCTCAACTCTTTAATTGAAAGTAACGACAAAACCTGGCTATTTAGTTCCTCTTCGAAGTTTTATCCCTAAAGTTAATGTTCCGAAAACATTAGTTTTTCTTCACTGCTATATGTATTACATCATTTTTCAGTTTATAATTTGGTGAACTCGAGTCGTGAGTTCATATTTCTGTATTTAGTGCTAAGGAATGCAGAACCATGATGATAGTATCACACTAGGGTAATTAACCCGAAGTTCGTTTTGAAAAAGGTACGGAAAGTTTGAAATCATGCTTTTTACTACTCGTAAGTAGGTTAAAGTTGGGACTAGTTATGAACAACTTGTACTAAAATATTCACTGAAATGCAGTTTTAATAATTATCTTGACTAATTAGACAATAATTTGTGGATTCTTATCATCTTGTAAATGAGCTGTGTTAAAGTCTCTTTGCTAATAAATAATTGTTGACGACAAGTTTTGATGAACCGCTTATTGTTCATGATAGCCAAATTATGAGGCACTATGTCATTAATTTGTAACCAACAGATGACATCTTGCGCCGAAAGGTATTTTAGGAAAAAATTAAACATTGCGAAAAACTACGTAGTTATTTCATTTGCATTATTCAGGAATAATCCGAATTCCTCGTAACTTTGGATGTTTATTCATGGATGGAGCATCCAGCGTGTGTACGCAGGCACTCCAAACGTGGAGCAGTGCTTTCACCTTCGACTGGTCGCTAATCTCACTCGAACATCGGGATCATGACTGTTATTTTAAAACCTCATTCCTCCCAGAGGCCGCAGATTGATCATCTGTCTGATCCGACCTTCCTTCCTGGCGGCTGGAACTTTCGCTTCCCTTGGATCCCTTGCCAACTGTCTCTCTGTACTACGGAATGAAAGATCAGGGAATTCCGATGGGAGTAAATAAAAGAGGAATGCGTCGTCGGTAATAGGAATTATGATAAAACCAGGCATTTTTTTTCAACCTTTCCTTTTCTTACTAGCTTTGTTTCTGGACCATGTTTCACTGCGTTTTTTATATAATCTCTTGCACGCGAAAAATATTTTTGTTGGGTATATTACTATTTTTTTTGTGGAGATAAATCAATGGAAACTTATCGTCGCTGGTCCTAAATTCCATGATTTTAGCGGTTGCTGCCCTCAAAGAGGAATCAGTGCTCAGAGAGGTCAGGGTTTCAGTAAATTGATTACCCAATTATTAAAGGTATTGATCATACACGCATTACTTGGAATGTAATTTTTAAAATTTGTGTCGCAGAGATTCATATCCTTCACTGGATTTTTGATATTTACGTACTATAGCATCCAGCCTTTCGTAAATTGCCTGATAATTCATTTTCTAATGAAGATCCCTTCAAAAGATTTTAGTTATTGCCCACTGACGATTGTTGTAACTTTTCATCATTCTGCTCTTCTATCAATCCGTATGGACATAAAAATTCGTCCATTTCCACCCTTCCATGTTATCATATTTCTTTGTTATCTCCATAATTTGTTGCAATGCGAAAGCCACTCCCTGTTGTCTACAACTACGACTTTCCACCGGTGAGGACCTAGGAGACCTTTTCGCTAGCTTTCCCCATCGTCTGCGCAGCTCGTCCGTCATATCCCGTGTTATCCAAGTACCCAGACCACTTTTCTTCATCGGGAACGAAAAACTGGACCGTCCGTTATTTCCATCCACCCAAGTCGGAATTGCCTTCAGAGCCCCACCTTCGAACATAGAATACACCGATGAAACGTCCCGTAGGATTTTCTAACGAACCCTGATTTTTCTCTAATATTAAGTAACAATAAATTGAATTAAAAAATTATAATAACTTTTCATGTCATAATGCGGACAAAATTAATCTGCTTTAAATTAGGCTTCATAAAATTCTGTCACACATTTTAATATGCAAATTTTGGCGGTCATACTTTATAGGCTAAACTTTAAGTTCGTTGTATATATATATATATATATATATATATATATATATATACTATACATATACAGACACGTAGTATTATATATATATTATATTGTATAATATATTATGTATGTATGTATTAATATATTATGTATTATATATATATTATATATACAGACAGTAGTCATATAGTATATATATATATATATATACACATACAGACACGTACATACACACACAAGCGATTCATATTTATCCTTCATCACATTTGCCCGATAATTTAAGCTGGGAAATGAGTACTTCTAGCAATTATTGCTTTACTGTTGACTTTCAATTATTTATGCCTAATTTTAAAATAGCATACACTTTATTTACTCATTACATTTCGAGTTAAAAACCTATCGCGCCGCATTAGTTCATAATATATGTTTTACTGATTTTTATTGGCTATAGATGGCTATCATTTCCAAAGTTATTGAACTAATCTGATGATGTTTATTTCCCTCTATTATTAAAAAAAATTATTTCCGTCTTAAATTCTAGCCGGAGAAGAATATGATTTATTATACGTTGAGAGAGGATGGTGAATCAGAAGAAAGTAAGGCACGAAGCAATTCCCACTGAATAAAGATATTCCTCTCTTTCAATAGTTTCTTTTGTCCATCGATCACCTCAGTGAAGGTAGTTTCAACACTGGGACAACGGAGTGTTGCGTGGAGGAATTCGTTTCTTAGAAGGCCTTTTGACTTACGTAATAATCGTGATGCGATTGAATGGCGTTTGTCTCTCAGAGGCTTTTTTAAAGCGAATCGGTATGCGAATGGAGTCATTATTTTCTTTCTAGTACAGATATGCATTAAAGTGATGAGTGCATTGATATTTAGTGATTACGCATTGATTGACTACTGGATGAAGTTTTAAGAGAAATTATTCGCCTTTCCGTATTTATGGAAAGAATAAGAAATTGCGATGATTTGGGGATTCATTAATTTATTTTTTATAACAAGCATCAATAACAGCAGTAGTTACTCAACAAGCATCAATGTCTCTATTTGAAGTTAGATTTTATTTGTACTTTTACGTAAATTGTCAAAATTTACAGATTTATTTAAACATATGGAATTATGCCACAAGTATTAGTTTAGTTTTGCTAACTAATATAGATAATGCGCATTGGAAATTGTACTTGATGTGACTGCTCATACGTGAAATTGTTTTTTTTTTGTTAAAGATATGTCAATTTCTTTGAATCGTGATTGCGCTACAGAATTTATATGATAAAAATATTTATTAGGTCGGCCAAAAGCTAGTAGGAGTACTATTAATAGCGTAAACAGTTAATAATACTCAAAATGAGCCATGATTACTCAAAGAAAAATATTAAAATTTTTTAATTTACACGTGATTTTATTTCACACATGAAACTTTCTTTCATTTAGAAAAAAGTCGTGACTACGATTTGGGCGTTAACGTAGGTCGTTCTCCTATTTTTGAAATTATAATTAAAGAGTTTATATTCCGATTTGACTAAAGTTATACGAATGCTTCAATGGGAAAGGTACCGACAAATGAAGAAGCCGTTTTCGAGGACGAGGAAGTTTTTGTTTTGCTGTAAAACAATTGCAAACATCGGAAGAAATGTCACATCGCTCACTCTGTGAAGCTTTTTGTTTTTTCATTTAACCGTGTTGGTGATGACTAAGGAGCAGTTTTCAAAATTTTAAAGTTGAAAACGAAATGTGGTATTTTGTATTCGTATCCTCTTTTCGGAATAACAAATTCAACCTTTATGCTCCCCTTTTGCTTTTAAATATCCATCGTTCCTGCTACCAGACAACTTTCTCTGGTAGACAATACTTTCTCCACGTATAGATTAAATCATTTTTTCCAATTCAAATACTTAATATTGGTACATTTTTTTGCATGTTCATTGCATTCACAGTTTGGGCGTTAACTTAAGGTTACTGGACTTTCTCCTCTGTGACACGATCTGCACCAGAAAACAGACTTACGTGGCAGTAGTATTTTGGTTTTAAAGTGTCTTGACGACTGTGGCTCCCTCCCCCTGTAAATACGACGCTAGAATATCATTCTACAACTCTACATTATCTATTTCTGAAACAGTGTTTGAAATCGTGATCTTAAAATTCATTATTTTATTTTAGTTAAGCCGTAATACGATACGGTATACATAAAATGATACTTGTATGCTGAAATAAATTTAAAACTAAGTCGTATATTTTAAGAAGTTCAGAGCATTATCAAGTTTGATATTAGGAGGAAACAATTTCTGTTAGAGTATTACTTTAATATTAGATGAGCTCTATCCTCACCTATGACACAATCCTTCGATAAAATACGTATCTCGTTATATAAACCTAAGTTCGCGGGTATGAATGCCACTTCCGCTGCGGATACTTTGTTTTGCTGTGATTTTGGCACATTTAATGAATTACATCATTGTGCGATATTACTATAATGTCGGTCAACCTGCTTGTCAACCCGGCATATCATAATTCTTTTGATGCACAAATTTGTTAATAATCATATTACGAGAAGAAAATTTTATTCTAAAAGTTTAATTGAAAGTATACTTCTGAAAAGTTTGAACTAGCACCGGGTAGCCAGTGAACTGAGGAAGTGAAATGCGTTTGCATAGCAAATATGGATATTAGCCTAAAAGTAATTTTCGTTTCTCTAGATGAAACTAATCTTCATTGACTGGTACCATATGCCCTTACCAATTTCTGTTTCTTTGGACCATTCACAAGGTTTTCAGGATTCCTTTTGTGAAACTTATTTCTAGGACGACTTAATTTAGGCACATATGAAGTTTTAATGGAAGCAAACCTTCTTCAAATTTTACCTTCCATTAATGTAAGTTACGGTAAGAGACATTCAGGGGTAGGATTCGCTTAAGATGTTGAATTTGTGGAATGGAAGCAAGTTGCAAACTGCTTTCCAATTGTATTAAAAACGAATTACAAGATCGAAAGAATCTTATGAAAAATAGTTGGAAAAAGCAACTGTTATCTTCAGCGGTTAATGAAATAGCGGCCGGGGTTACCGAATATCTGAATCAATCTAAATTAAAAGGTACATCTCTAGCGACGTAGTTCTCCCATCTGCCATTCCTGTTTCCGGTGTCCGTTTCCGCTGGCGATGATCGGTTTCTATGGCACACTCTTAAATTCAAAAGTGTAGCAGCTTTCCCTTTCGAATGGCTGCATTACATGTTACATCTCTCTTTTCCAGTCACCCAACCCATTTCTTTCCCTCCCCCTCCGTCTTGCGCCGCCGCCTCCTTCCGCTACCCCTACCCTCACCAGCACAACATCTTTGGCTACTTATCACCTTCTCCTTCTCCCCTCCCTCTTACTCTGCCCATCCAGTCTCTCCGTCGCCCCATTCCATCGATGCCAAAAGCCTCCCCCTCAACCCCACAGCTCAACTCGCTCAATAAGGTGGAATACCTCAAAACGCGCTTCCGAACGCCCTTCACCTTCACCAATGGCGGAAACTTTCTCACTCTCACCTGGCACGAATACCTAAAGAGCGTCCTTCCTACAAAACACCCTAGCGTGACGTCTTTGTGCTGCGAAGCCAATTCAAGTACATATCCGTCCCAAAAAAAAACCCGCGTGAATGAACCCTTTTTCGAGTCTCGTCTCCTGTGGTGATTCGCGGGTGAGATGCGAGGGAAGAGCGAAGCTTTAGGGCTCCCGTTATCTTACTCGGCAAAAAAAGGATACAAAGAAAACAAGTCAATTTTAACACTTTTGGCGGAGTAGGTGGGCAATTTTGTGACGTTCCGAAAACGTAACCTCGCAGGTATATCATTTAAACTTAGGCGGGTTAGAAAATATCTCTGTTACATAATTTCATTGCTGTTGTGGCTGGGAAAAGACACGAAGATTGGGTAAACCGCAGTCTTCTACCAGAAGGTTGGTTTGATGAATGAGGGTTGAGGTCACCTGGTACATGCTACGTGCTACGGAGTGTGAATTTCTCACTTTCTGAGTGGAGTGATCGAATCATTTCTTTGCATCGCTTGTTATTAACAATGATATTTTGGTGCCCAGAAATATCATACCACTTAAGTTCGAATGCGGATGCCGTAATCCATCATCGCCCGGATGATTCCTGGACCCTTCGGCCAGCAGCCAGACGCGTAACAATTTGGGGTATGCAATGTGTTCAGCATGCCGAGTCAGAATATGACGCATATGGCCATCGTCACAATCTAATATCAAATGGAAAGGTTAAGAATCCCTAATATTCTTATTTTATAACTTGTTGTTGGCATACCGGGATAAATATGACGTTTCTTCGAGGTTACTAGCTCCATTGATAAAGTTAGTGAACTATACCTTTTTCTGCTTTCTATTGTTTTAAGCACAACTTTGTGGAAGTTCATGTTCAATATGATGACCCCTAAGCGTTGAAACTAGTTGTACGATAATAAAGAACAGTGGATGTATACATTGTGTTATTAATAAAATAGATATTTAATACCTTTTTCTTCCAATGAAACTCGATAAATTACTGCAGTAATTTTTCGAAATGACAGGAAATAAGTTTATTATAGGTCAATATATAAGGTAATCTGCATAATTCATAATCTTCTTAATTTACTAATTTGAGTGTTATTGCGTTCATCTGGCAATCTAAAAAGTCATTTGAATACCCTTCTGCAGTAAACAAAGGAGAATATTGTAGTTTAGAATTATCAAGGAGTTCCTGGAAAAATGTAACAATCTATAGTATAGTGCCTTTTCGAATATTCTCGATTGCAATTAGCCCCTGTGTAGACTCACAAGTTATAATGCAAATTTATGTTCGCCACCCCCAACTCCAGGAAACCTTTACATTGCAATAAGAAACTTCAAAGAAACATCGCTCTTTGTTCCTCATTGTGAGAGTTCGAATCCGTAGAGGTCAATGACACACACTATTATCCTTCATATTCCTTTCCTAATCCAAGAAAATGAGTAAAAATTGAAGTTTTTAAATGTCTAAGTGTCCATATTAGAAATAGTAAGATCAGATTGTCTCTATATGTCCACACTAAATTTGAATGAGTTAGTATTGAGATGGTGTTGATTAACTAGTCATGACAATTTATCCTGCACTTTTGTTTCTTAAGTGCGACAGTTGCAATAAATGAACTTCTTTTAATTTGTCATAGCTATGAAGGATACATGTTTAAAAAAGTGAATTTACGACAGAATGCTTACTTTCGTGGCCATGGGTAATTTTGATTTGCTTGCCAAATTGATAAAATGGTCCACTTGCTGTTCCTCACAGGTACGCAAAGTCTTGCGTCGATTCAGCGACTGGTTAACTCATAGCTGTGGGAACCTTTCAGTTTTAGCAGCTAAGCGTTGAGTAAAACGGATTTAATATTAAAATTTCTGAAAATATATCCGCCGTAACTTATTTCAAAACTACCATCCTCTATTTTATTTCGATTGGCTTGCAATATTTTTAGGGAGAGCCAACGTTGACAGCTCCTAGGCTTTAACAGTTTCGTAGCAACGATAAAAGGCGTCTAGAAGCGCCCTACTGGCAGTAGAAACATAGTTCTCGGAGCGAACTAAACCAGTGCAGGATTTTCTTTGCTCTCGAGGCATTTATTCCAAATCCTATTCCAAACATGAGGATGCATATCTTGGAGACCTCTACAACCACAAAATTTATAAAATCAGTTGTGGATTATTTGTGCGTTTTTCCTTTGTAGATTTGAGCGTACAGCTATACGAACAATGCAATCATCAGTGTAGGCAGCTGCTTTTGACAATATTAGCGTACTTCAAAATAAAATATTTAGTTGATGTGACAAAGTTTAAAAAGTCCATTCTCGCTGTACTGCTGCAATGGACGTAGGAATAAAAAAAACTCTCTCCATAGTGAAACTACTTTAACGACTCAATGCTAATTTTTACCTCTCATTCGAACCATGGGAACTTGATTGTTTGAATCGCACCATTCCATTAATGATCCGTTGCTTTCCGACCTAGAAACGATGAGAAAAAGTTGGGGAAGCGGCGAAGTTCTCACGGTGGCCAACCGACGCGATGATGATCTTGTGAAAGTTCAACTATCGGTATACGATGGAGATAGAATTGCTACAATGGACAACCGCCTCTAATTCTGGGAATCTGGGATCGATTCCTGGTTTTGGCAGAACTTTCTACCCTATCCGCAAACTCGTATGTAAATTTATCCCACTCTCATTCCCATCTAATTGTAATGGAGGGAATAAACTTAACTGAAACCCAGTGTTCGGGTAACGGGACGTGGAACTCCCTCCCTGCACCCACTAACGCTTACCCCGAAGGATTGGGTAGCACAGCCACAACTTTTTATCTCCCCACTCTGCAACCTCTGATTGGAAAGCTTAGGGTTTTTTAATGTGACGAATGGTCGAAGTTGACGAAGCTTGCTTTTCCCAATAAAGTGTGCATATTTGCTATTGGGCTGCTTTTAAATTGCTCCCAAATGAAGTTGATGAACCAAGAAGGATGGGAGTACTGGATCGAGTATAATGAGTGAAAAACACTCCGCTTATTTGGGCAGCATAGTCACTAGAACGCTCTCGTCATTAGGATACGACTGTTAAAAAATGTTTGAGATCTTTGCACTGCGAAATAATCAACTTCGCTAGATCGACTGAATGGAATTATTGGGGGAATAAGATCAGAGGTTCAATTTGTCTTACAATTCATACAAAGTATATTTTAAATCAAATTTATTAAGAGCGATTGAAAAGAATCACATGCAAATGTAGTAAAGAAAACACTGGAATGTGTAGCTTACTATTGTGCAACTTGGAAACTTAGTCGCAGAGACAAGAGGATCGTAGAGAAAAGTGTGCCGAGAAGTTTCAGGAATGGATATGGAGGAGAATGAAAAAAAATGAAATGGACGGAAAAATAAACGAGGAAGTTACGGATACGATTGGAGAGGAGAGACGGCTATCAGAAAAAAATTCAAAGAAGTCAGAAAAATTAAATTCAATGAATATAGGGTGGAAATTCATTGTTGAAGACGGTGGTGAAGGGAGGAATCCTGAATGAACCTGATAGAATTTGAAAAAGAATTGACATGTTGGTAATAATGAGGGAGGGTGAAAGTATGTGGAGTAATGGAATGAGAATTGTGATTCAGCGTATAGAATATTAATGTAATTTTCTATTAGGTAGGGCTTAGAAATTCGGGAATATTTAGGTTATGAATTCATTAGAAACCTACCTAGACCACTAGACTATTTTTAATAATAATATATGTACTTTATCATGAAACTGCTAAATGAAATTACCAGCAATGAATACCCTTCAATTTTAAATGTCTTGAGAGCCCAAGCCAAAGCAGATTTTAATGAGTCGTACTCCAAGTGCGACATTAACTAAGTACTCAATGCATTAAATCAAGCTTTAATCGACTCATTTATTCAAATAGGAGAAAGCTGTTTTAATAAGACTATCAAGGAAAATATTTATGGCTCATAAAATGTAATGATTTGGAAGTAGCTGGTAAGATTTCTTGAAAATGTTGCGGTTTAATTTTTATACACATATTTAATTTTTGTTTCAGAAGTTTAATATTCCCATTCATAAGTGCATCTCCTAACGCTTATAGTGGATATTAGTCCAGCAAACATAGAAAAATCACATATTATTATTCTCCTTACAGGGTTCTTCAATTTGATGTCGAAAGTTTGTTCTCAAGAAGTTGCCTTTTTACAAATATTTTTCTCATGTGAATGCTTCACAGGAAATCATGTTCGATAAAACTTCCGCACCTGATGTGATTCTTCTAAACATGCCGTTAACCAGCCATCGTTATCTTACGTCAATATTAGTCAATTCTTATTGCCTCAGAATGGGGAATTCTCTTGTGATGAAATTGTTTGGTAGAGTTTAATCAACACGAGTTTCACTCGCTCTGTTTCCATCCACCTTTGGCCCATCGAATAAGGTAAATAAAACTTCTATTGTATATAATACAATAAGTACTTGCACAGTTTTTAGTCAACATGGATTAGGATTAGCTGACAATTTTTATAATGCATATGTTTTTGCGTTTTACAACAAACACCGGCGAAGTAACGGGAAAAATGGGATTGGCATAAGAATAGCACAAGCAAAATAGGGTTTCCATGAGAAAATTTAAAAAACAATGAGAATGCATAAAATCACCATTGAAAATACGTTACGAGTTCATTTAAACTTACGTTACGCTTTCTTAGATTTTGAAGGTTATTTTATGACAAAATGAGTACGAAAGAATAGAAACGATGGAAAAATGACCTTACAGAAGGTCAAGGAAAATTAAATAGAGTAATTAATGAAGGAGTTCTTGGGTGCGTGTGCGAGGTTTATCAAAGGCAGGGCCGGGTAGAGCAAGACCTATGTAAGCAAGAAACAAACAGAAAGAAACTATAAGATTTGAGGGTATGACGATATTGACTCATACAGGGGTAGTTTGGAGAACTTGTCCAGCAAACTAAGGGATGGCATCCAATAATGATAATTCCCTAAAATATCTGCATATGGCCTATTTATAAAGAATGTCCTTGGCATTGGAAGCATACATCTCCCTTCTCAGCCGTGATTACATTTTCTTCCTATCACTGGGTTATTAACATTGAAGTTTTTTAATGCCCAGCGTTTCACTCGTGTCTCCTCTTATTTCAAGAACTTTTCTTGTTAAAGATGAAATCATTTGTTCTTATTTAATACCAAATGACGTTGACCTTCATTTTTCCTCTTTCACTTTTAGGCAATTTTTCTTCTTCTGTCCTCATTTTCTAGACTTCATTTCTTTCAAGTCTGTTCTCTCTACCTTCATCTAAAGCCATACAACAGATGCTCATAGCATCATCTTCTCTTGCACACTTTTAGTCCAATCTCATATTGATAACATTTCATTAGAAACATTGCAAAAATAGGTTTTTGAGAACTTACTATTAGTTATTTAAAACAAATTTTCTTTGGCTAGTAATTTTTCTTGCAATCAAAAGCTTTTTACCAATAGTCGTAATGGCCTAACGGTCTTTCTTTAATAATCAATGCTTCCAAAGTGGTATTTTTCTAATTTTGAGAAATCGAATTTTTCGACTCATTTTCTGGTAAGTGTTGATGGAACCCTTATTTTGTTTTTTGAACAACTTGTTTTGAGACCTTTATGCATAGCTTTAAATTTCTGTTTTGTCTCGACCTTTATTCAGTAAAATTTAAATCCTATTTATTTGCTCTATTTGCAACTATGGCGATGTGTGTGAGCATCAAACAATTTATTTACTTTTCATTCACTTTGGGCTTTTTAGTGTTTCTCCATGTAGTTACTATAGTTTCTTAATGAGAAGGACGTATATATAGGACGTAGATATAAGTCCGCCTCCTCTCCTTATTTTTGTTGTATTCTACTTTCATTGGTTTCAATTTCGGTAGACTGATTAAATAAAAATTTCCATCAGTTTCAGGCGTTTCTTTTTGTATTTTTGTCCAAAGTTTTTAATCTATTTCATTATCTTGGCAAAGTCCCTTTCTAAGTTGATGAAAATGATATATATTTTCCTGCTTCGTATCAGTCATATTTCTATCGTCGAAAGTAAGGATAAAACTGCATATCTGATTTCTCTTCTTCTAAGAACCGCTCCACATTACCTCCTTCGTTTCAATGATATGTAGCATATATAGTATTTGGAAATAAGGGTCGGAATATCAATGGGTAAGATCGTAGCGTAGGGGGCGCATTCCTTGTCGTCGCCGTTTTTTGGGGAAGGTGCTCTTTTACTCAGAGCAATTTGATGTCTGCCGAGTTGTTCTTTCATCAAGGCATACTGTGACGGTCTCTTACAGTTTGTTCATCGTTCCCGTCGATATTCTTGGTAAAATATTTGCCGGAATGTTGTCAGTTTCTGTCCGACTTCCTATTAATGCTGCCTCAAGTCATGGTACCGCATGGCCTTTCCGCTTGCCTCGACTTTCTTTTTCTCTTCTAAGCAGGTCCGTGTCTTCTGTTTTTTCTTTCATGTATCCTTTCCAAAGCTAACATATATTTTCATTATGCAAAGGAAAGGGAAAATAAACCACGGTTTTCCCCTTCTTTGACCTTAATTGCATTACTTTTAAATCGGGATTCCGTTGCAGTGATTTTATTTCGCTATATTTCACATCCACGCTTCCTTTCATTGAGGCTTTTAAAATCTTCTCTCGCTTTTTTCATCCATAATGGTTTTTTGGAGGGTTATATATGGAAAAGTTTTTGATTTCTGTGTATTTTAATAGAATTTTCTAATTAATCATTGTTTATACAATCACTTATGTTTTCTCTGCATTGTACTTTATCAGCATGGTATCGATACGTGGTCTCCAATTGTGTGATGAGTTCTTTGAAACCTCCTATTTGTAACTTATCGGCGTTCGACAGTCATCTCATGTTGAAAGCAGTATTCCGTCTCCCTCCTCTGTAAGCCCTTGCACCAATGAAAAATATTCCTGGTATGATCCTTGTTATTATAAAAAACTTTTCATATCACCACCGATGATGATGAAACTTCTATATTTTCAAGGTTCCCATTAATCTTGCTTAGAGAAAATATCTTTCTCCATTTTTTGAGTTTGAGCAAAATTAGCTTTGGTTTTTGCTATGAACAAACGTTCTCTCCACGTTAATCGTCCTAACTATTAAAAAAAATGTGTACTATCAAAGATGGTCTGTCCCTCATCTGTGAACGTCATGTTCGTGGTCGGTATGTGTTTAGACAATGGTTCCATCTTTCACATAGAGGTTTAATGGGCTAAGTTCTAACTGACTTTTATAAACCATTATTTTCAATCGCATCAATTTTGTCTACCCATAAATGTACATTATTTTACTATCTCGTTCTGCTTATTTCTAGAATATCAAGCTTTGTTGCCATTTTTGCTCATTTTGCGTCATAAAGATTTCTGATTTCTACATATTTTTCTAAGTTTCAATGCCCATTCTAAAAATACAAAGTCTCCCAAAAATTGAAGCACGCTTCGGGAGAAGGAAAATTTGCATAATTATTCTACTCTTCAATTTGTTTTGACAACACGATTTACTGTACATCTATTAAATTACAAGACGTGCTCAAAGTGGTGGCCTTTAACCTATGGATATTTATTACTACTGTGAACTCCTGCTTGAGCAAGATTGGCCAGTCCCCAGTGGGATTGCTACAAATGGATTTTCAATTTAATCTTTCCAGACCATCTTTTACGTCCCCCACATCTAAAAGTTTGCAGGTTCAAATCACGAGAATGTGTGGGGAATTCAAATGCGCCTGTTCATCCTGGTTTAGTCCTTGCCAATCAGATTAGCTCACACCCTTTGGTGGCCGTGTGTTGATACGCTATCGTTTTGAATAGAAATATTCATCATTTCCATTGAGTTCATGAATGGAATGTGAGATGGATGTGCGTGCCGCGGCTAGGCATGCTTAAACAGAGCAGCATCTTCCAATACCCTAGTTGGTGAGGCAGGACTTGTTGCTGGCAGTGGAGCTAATCAATTAATTAACTTTTATCTTTAATCCTCTCTAGCAATTTCTGTAAGCGTTAACAATAATAATCAGCACTTTTCCGTTTGTTTTTATATAGCCAATGATCAATTATGACATCATCATCATAATCAGTATTTCTATCCAAACATTGGTCTACTACCCTTCTAATCTTCTCTACTCAGTTTTGATTCCCTCCCCTTCTGATAGCTTTTCTGTTTGACGTCCTTTTTAATATGTCCTATGTACTTATCTCTCGGTCTTCCTCGGGGTCTTTCCTTAAATTTTCCCTTTTACTTTTATTTTTTTAAAGTTTTCTAATTAATCCATTGTGCCTCAAAGTTAGTCTAATCTATCTGGTTATTATTTGCTGCAGAGTTCTCTTTATGGTCCTTTCCTTTTACGCCTGCCTATTTAGTTTCTCGTTTCTCACTTTCTCTGGCCATTTAATCTTCAGCATTCTCCTCCAGCACCAAGTTTTAAAGGATTTTTTCTTTGCTGGTACACTCTCTCAATATTTCATATCTCTGATCCGTAGAGTGCCATGCTCCATACGAAAGCTTTCACGTTCTGTTTTCTTGATTGTAACCTCTTATTCTTTGAACTCACACTTGCCTCTTCATCACGAACGCCCTTTTAGATTGAGTTATTCTTCGCTTGATGTCGAACTTCCATCCCAAGTTATACTGCTACTCAAGTAAATGAAGGGTTCCACTTGCCCTAATTAGCTTCAATTCGGGTAGTGAAACCACTTCTCGAATTGTGATACCTGCATTCAGCTTTCCTCTTCCACGCAGATAAATTTCAGTTTTCTCCTTTTTGATGCTCATCTAATATTCCCAAAGTACTTAGTCCATTCAAAGTTGCTTGCTGGTCCTCTCACGTATCTGCAATAACTGCAATGTCATCTGCGAAACGGAAACGAATGTCGATTTCTACCTAATTCACCTTGACTTTCACCCTTGATGCCCAATTATAGCGCCTCCTCTTGTGCCTTTTCGAGATATACTGTATGTTGAATATTTCTGGCAGGAGGTTGTGTCCTTATCTAGCTGCTTTGTTCATTTTGGTTTCTATTTCCCTTCCGTCTTTCATTTGCATGATTTTTACCTGATTCATGTAGAGGTGATGGATTATTATTCTGTAGTTGAAGAGTCCATTCCAATTGCTTCTAGTATGAACATCTTGTTCCATTCGACATTGTCGAAGTCCTTCTCCAAGTCCACGAATGCTTCATTTAATTATATAAAATATCATTGTGATAATTGGTGATCATTATCAGCCAGCGTGCAACTTTATTTACTATGCATTTTATAGGGTCTAGCAGAATGGAGTGTGTGTGTGTGCTCCACTTTGTATCAAAACGATCGCTTAAAAATAATTTCACGGTCAAGTGAAACCTTTAGTTTTTTTTCTACCCAAGTATGCCATTGTGAACTTGGCGATCTGGTTTTTGCACCGATGGTAGCGTTACCAGTTTGCACATTTTTCCTCAATTACCTGATGGAATTTAGTGATACTCAGCAGTGAAAACAAGAAAATTTTCTTTGTAACCTGACTCGTAGGGTTGTTAGGTTTGATACTCCCTTCGGGCTTACACTGGCCCGGCCTGAAAAGCTAATTGAAATTAAAAACTTTCTAATGCTATGAATCTAAAACATTGATTAATATGAGTACTCAACGAATTTCAATAGATATTTTATTTTATTAGATATATATATATATATTAATTTATATACGTATGTATATATGTACATGCATACATGTGTATATATATGTACATATTTCAAATATATATATACACGTATATATATATATATTTTTTTTTTTTTATAAATATCTTTGAAATTGACGCTCTCCGGTGACGCACAGACACACAAACACACGGATACAAAATATTCAACACACAGAAACATAAAGGAAGGACACTCACAATATGTATTGACGTTTCCGTCGAAACGTTAACACATACTGTGAGTGTCCTTCCTTTATGTTTCTGTGTGTTGAATATTTTGTATCCGTGTGTTTGTGTGTATATATATATATATATATATATATATATATATATATATATATATATATATATATGTATATATATATATATATACACATAAACATACATATATAGCTAAATTAATTTTAACAATAAAATTTTTCTTTTTAGAGAGGCTACTATTTTGATAAGCTAGACTGTTCTAAAAAAAATTAAGAATTTAATAAAAGGTAAAACACACGTGTATTTTGTCGTAAGAACTTTCGTTTGCAAAAATTCGCTGACATTTTTATGATCGATAGATGGCAATTGAGTTTGTTGTTGCCATAGCTGGAGATATATTATAAATAATTTGTTTAGATGAGCATTAAAGTCAATAGGTTCCCCTAATACATTACTGAACGGAGAGATTGATATTTAAAATTTTTAGATGTGAATGGTTTTTCATGAGTGAGGTACGCTATCGGCTCAAATAGCTATGACACAATAAGAATACATGACAATTTATGCTGACAGACTGTTCTTTATTTTACTTTCCAAATCGTACTTCAATTATCTGAAGATAAACTTAGTGTTACAAAATAATGCTAATAAAATCACGGAAGACTTATAATTTTAATTCAAGTCCTCCTTAGTCACATGCGTAATATACTCTCAAAATATTTCTAAAGGACTGAATTTAAGAGGCTTTTGGACCGCAATCATTCTTTTCCCCAAATGTAGATCTCATCGAGAGTTTATTTAGTTTTTTATAAGGGATATGCAAGATAAAGTTGAGCGCATAGAAATGATAAACAATTCTAAAATGACTAGAATCTTGGATGAATAGAATAAATGCAAGTGTTTTTTTCACGAATACGACAAGTTTCGATCAGAATATCATAATAATAACAGATTAAAGATTCGTCAAAGCAAAAATATATAACAAGATAATGTTGAAGTTGGTTTAATGATTATTATGGCTTTGCTATTTTGCATTAACAGATTTCTAAGCTTGAAATCCTAGACATGAGATGACTCATTTTATTACCCCATCCATTTAAATCGACTAAGAATAAGGGTTGAATTGCGTCCCCATAAATGAGTTAGGAGGAGGGAGAGGGGAAGTTACTATTATGAAGAAGTAACTTTTATTTTTTGGTTCATAACGGTGACAAGATGTCACAGCCGAACGCCTGGGTCGTTTATCGATAGAGTCACGGAACGGTCGCCAATGAAAACCCTATCATATGGCACGGGCACGCAGGTGAAGGGGTAGGGAGGCGAGGAAGTTGGCAGACAAATAATGCTTGCTGCCACCTGAAAATCAGGGCTGGGCGCCAAAGTCCAAGGTTAACTACTGCACTCTCAGATCCAGTTGCAAAAATGTGAGCCGATTGCACATATTCAGGTTCAATGCCCATAATTTGGGACCGTTTTCCAAAAGTCAGGGTCAACTGCTATTCAGGGCTAATGTTGATCATCAGAGCCAACTGTATATGCCGCTTCACCTCAAATGGCCTTAGAAACTTCATAATTAGGATCGAGAGGAGTTTTCATATTAAAAAATAGAGAACATTGATTGAGTGTTAGTAGCAGTCGGTTGAGAGAAGTAGCCTTCAACCCTAGGAGAGAGGAAAAATAGTCTATTTATTACTTTATACCAAACTAAATAAGTTACGTCGATATTTGGATGAATCTTTTTTGTGAGTCAAGATTTCAAAATACAGGTCCTGGCTATGCCAATGCCGACATGAAATGCTGGACATTTGTATAACTACAAAAATGCATTCGATAGTTTTTGCAAACAGTAGTGTTTTAAAATTATTTTTGATCTTATCAGCACTACAAGTGCTACTAGTGCTCCCTACAACATTTGTCACTTCAGACGGAGTAAGCTATCGTCGGACTATATATATGGAAATACTTCATTAGACTTTAGTCGATATACGGTAGAACTCCAATTATCCGAATCGCTTTAGGCACCGTGATGTGGGTGGGGGTGTTTGGCTACGGGCGATCTGCCACTGTTTGTTTTGATTGCTTGTTGATTATGTGGGATTTTGTATGCGCCGATTTGTTGTTTTCTTTGAGAGTGCGTTTCATTGTTGACCATGGCTTCGAAGAGAGAACGTGTTGTGTTTTCTTTAGCGGACAACCTCAAAATCATAGAGCAATCGGATAAGGGAGTTACGAGCAAAAAGTTGGCAGAGCAGTACGGTGTTGGACAATCAACGATATTGGTATTGACAAGCGACGTACGGTTAACATGCCAAAGTGTCACTTCTTTTAAATACGTTAATACAAAGATTTTTTTTATATTTCTTGTAGTTTTCTTTGAATAGACCCTTCCTCCGGAAAAAAACTCCAAATATCCGAATTTTCGATTATCCGAACGGGGTCCGGTCCCGATTGATTCGGATAATTGGAGTTCTACTGTATTCGTATATGTCAACTGGAAGTTAACCGTAAATGAGTCAACCGTGAGTCGACTGACCTCGACTTGGCTAACTTCGAGCTATACTTTTTCGCATACCTCTTTTCAGAGTTAATGCATTTTTCCTCGCACCGAAATTTCTTCACTGAAAATAATCATCTTTGCTGAAATAGAACACTTACTGGTGTTCGAGTATTTTTTCTACATGTTCAATTACACGTATTTATTTTTAATTTATGGCATGCTAACCTTTGCATCCCCAATAGTATTGGTAGAGAGCTTTTAAGAGTCATAAAATATATATATATATATATAGATATATATATATATATGTATATGTATATATATATATATATATATATATATATATATATATATATATATATATATATATAATAAAGATTTGAATATGAAATCATACCCTTTCTAAACCGTTAATGGGGAGAAGAGAATCAAAGTAAAATGCAGGCTTTTGAGATGCGGTTATGGATAATAATAAGGAAAAGAATTTGTCTATAGAGGAAGAGAGTTGATGAAGATTTATACATTGACTGGAAGACGGGAAAATTTGTTGGACAAATTAGAGGAAGGGTTGATGTAGGAGATACTGAAGGGGGATGCTGAAGGCCTTGATAGAAGGAAGAATGTTGATGTTGTGTAAGGGGGTAAGAATCATGAAAGAAAACCAGCTTTTCCGATGACAGGTCATATGGTAGAAAGTATGAAAAACTTAATAGAGCAATGGAAATAAAGAGGATGGGAGGAACTGATTTAGACGCTCACCGTAACGTGTAACTGTTTTCACATACCGCCCAGACCCTTATTGGTCTTGTCCTCAATTAGGCTCGTTCACGTGTATACTTTTGGCTTTAATAGTATATATATATATATATATATATATATATATATGTATTAGTTATAAGTATTCTGAATTTCACTAGAACTTATCACTGGTACAAAGATACGAATGTGTTAATTGGAAATACAAAAATTATATTAGGACAAAAACTACTAAATATAATGCCTGTCTTCTACCCAGGTTAAAACTTACTAAAATTCTTAACCAATTTATGCAATATATGACTAACATTTTGGAGTTCATTTGGATAGATATTTTAGAAATAAGTAAACTTTGATTAATTTCTCTTAATTAAAAACTAGTCCAGGCAACAATTTTGAAAAAATATTTCCAACTCGAGTCTAATTCCCTCGGATGTTTTTCCCACGAGTAAAATGCACAATTTTATGAATGCTATATCAGGATCATTAAGGAATATGTTCTGTAATCACAGCCATTGGTATGGAGAGATCGAGGAAGGAATTGACAAGATACAAGTCACGTAGACGTGAGACCTTTGCAAGCGGTGCGTATAGGTGCTCCCCATTCACATTAAGTAACCTTAGTGATCAAACTATGAGTCGGAAAAAGATCTTAAGTAGCCTTATCCAAGAATAAACTCTTGAGGAATTTATTCTTTGGTGAATTAAGTCACTCTATTACTTAGCAAAATAATTCTTCATTCACTTTCTCCAGGTTACGCGACTCTTACGTTCTCAGGCGGTCCATTCACAGTGCTAGTACGGCAAATGTGTTTCCAGTTATGTGAAAATACAGTTACCTTTCATATACCCATTCACAATAGAAGGATTGCGACTAAATCTGCCATTTTAACGTATTTCTGACGCTGATACAATGTGCCATATGCATGCCTCGCGGTTCAATACTTCTCGTGGACTATGTTTAACAATGGAGTCATTGTAGAAGCCATACTGACGTTGGCAATGTAACGCTTGACGACGGTTGAGGGAAAAAAATGGAGTTAATAGTTTGAAGCTTCAGAGATGCTAGAAATAAATAGATCCATAAGCAGTTGTGGAAATTTGAAACATTACAAGAGTGAGAACATGTAATCCAATATTTTGTGAAAATATTTGGACAATTTAATGGCTGTTTTTTAAAATGGACGGTAAAGAGTGTTTTGAGTATAGAAAAACTGCACACATAGGTGATTTTATTTATATATCGTATCAACTTTATTGTACGTTATTAACTCAATATAAAAAAGAAATGGAGGAGATATGGAGAGGTAGTGACATGTTGAAGGCTTCAATTAATGACAAAAGTTTCGATATCATCAGTATGTATATCGGTTAGAGGGAATTAAATAATTAGCATTCGGGCGAAACGAAAGGGATAAGAAACCATGAAGGGCTGCAGAAAGAAATATTGCAAAGGAAAAAGGTTTATCTTATTTAGAAATACTTAAAAAGCCGTCGAAAATTTTTATTTTATAGGTATCGTCCAGAAATGTAATTCTAATTTGTAAAATCTCTCTAATAACAAATGATTAATATAATGAACTTAATAAATAAGAGCTTGAAAGCTTGCCTTCACTTTACTTTCGACGTTTTCGGCCATGGCTGTGAACCTTTTTTATTTCTAAAACCCTCGTAATCTTCAAGCCCAAAGGGATTATTTACACTTTGCCCTTATTGAAATTCCGTTACAGCAGATTCGCACAAATTACTTTTCTCTATGTTTTACAGCACTTTCTCTGATGTTAGTCAGAGATTGAGAAGTCTCAATTTAACTTAGAAATAGTACATTAAAGAACAGGGAACTCGCAGTTTAGTCACTTTGTATCTATGATTTCGCCGTCATGCAGGAAACACACTAGCAAATTATTATTTTGCATTCATCATCAAACCTAAAGATTATCTCGTCTTTTGACCTGAAAATTCATGCTTAAAAGATCAAGTACTCATTTATTTTTATTTTTTATGCTATTATTAAACTCTCTTTCTAAGAATGGCCTTCAGCAAACCGCATTCAGCATGAAGCAGTACATATTGGAACTACTGAAATAAACTTTGTGGAGAAATTGAGTTTTAACGGCACATTAAAAAATTGGTTTGAAATTCAAAAGAAGATCTTGCATTGATTTAATAATTTTGTTTATCATGGTTAAATATGAATTTTTAATTGATACATAAAACATACTGTACAGAGCGAAGAACCATAGAAAAACTTAAAAAACTATTTGACTGAGTTTTATTATAATCAATTTGAATAAGATTGTTTAGATAACTTATAACCAAATTATGGTAAACCGTTTTGAATAGTTTCGAGAGACCATGGATAGCAATGTTAATTTTTGATCCCTATTCCCTTTGACAAAAAATATTTTAATCTGAATTTTAAATTAATTATTGTGTCTTGGGATTTTTTGATACCTTCGTGAGGTTTTAACTTTAAATGCACTTCAATGTTTATCTGCTTAATAAATCTTAGCGATTTCAATCTAAGATTGTGCGAGAGGTATGAAGATTTTATCTCGAGTTTCAGTGCTAAAAGGTACAACAGTTCTAATTTTTGCAGAATTACTATACTTATCTTTAGTTAATTAAAAAATGCTTAAGCTCTCTCCGCTTATCGTCAGCTTATATTTTGGATGTCAAATTTGCGTCCTTGTTTCGATGAAAGTTTCCAGGTATAAGGCTAAGGTAAAAATATACTATATGCCTGCCAATTCTTTCGTCTACATGGAGGAAAGTAATGATACCTTATGGGGATTTAAAATAATCGAATGAGTTCCATGTACTTTTATATGAATTTCCACATCGAGTAGAATCCAATTAAAAAGAGCGCCAAGTCCTTTGGATGATGGTGTAATTCTCGATTTCAAAATATGAGTTTTCGAACGAAGTTCAGCTAAGGAAAATACTACACGGATTGATGAACACCAGTGCATTAAGTCTGGTAATTATGTCTCGGAATTCAGTAGATCTGGAATCAAACACCATTCATATTTTTGTGCATTCAAGTTCGTTGGTATGCATTCATTTTTAAGCAAGGTTTTACCCCCTGTTATGAGAGCGTAAAGGAGAAAAGTCAAATGGCATATTTCTCATTCGTATACATAACGGAATCTCGTAAAAGGAACATTTCAACTATGGACATCCTAACAGTTTTGTCCGCGAATATTAATGTTGATTCTTTTTGGTAAAATGTTAACTTTTGAACCGATTAACATTTCCATTTACAAAGATAATACTTTTAAAATGAATTTTCCGAAATGTATTTTCTGTTATTTTCACTGATAAGGGAAAAGTTATTTAATTATGAAAAATTAAAAACACTCACTCCAAGAAACTAAAATTCGAAACAGAATTGATAGCCGCTTATACAGTACTAACACCACCAGCAAAAATGCCTCTGTTCTTCATTCAACAACGGTTAATTATTGTGACTATTCGCAAAGAAGTTTTCATTTTTGAGGTCAAATCTAGAAGTAAAAATTGTGTCTCCTTCTTATTAATTTCATTCCATGCTTGAGAAAACTCATTTAATTAAAAACCGCTTTATTCTTTCACGCGAAAACTGTACTTTTCCCGTTAAATAAAGTCCTCGTTATAAAAACATTTTCTTTTTGTATATATCTTTTCAATGTCAGATAAAATACTTGATTTGTGTTTACTTAATGTCGTTTTGCACATTTCTTGATAAATTATGGTCTTATTCGAACGTTTCTTATTTATAATCACTAATCTGGTGGTGAAATGTTTGCAAAATTACCAGAGAAAATACAGTCACGAGAGTGAAGGCTATAAAACTCGTATATTCAAGAGATTCAGGCGAGATACAGTGGAAGTTCGTCATTATGAGAAAAACAAATTTGCACTTTTTCGCAGATTTTCCCCAAATCTGTGGAAAAGTGCAAATTTCTTTTTCTCATAATGGAGATAAAAATTATACAACTGCATGACTCTCCACACAAAGGGAAACTCGTTCCCAGAGAATGCCGATCTATATGAGTTTCCATTTTGAAGCAATTGTAATAATGAGCTTTCTCTCTCATAGAATAGTGTTATCAAAACGTTCAAGGGGAACCTCGGCACATTTCTCTTGTTTGTTTTTGTTAGGGTCGTCTTTAGCAGTGGTACTCTTGAATTTTGAATAAAATTTTTCCATCCAATTCCATCAACCTGAAAGTGAATTATTCTCACGTTATCGTTAATATCACGTAGAAATGTGGTAATTATTTTCTTCCTAACAAGCAAATGTTAACTAATACGGTGAAATACTAGAAGAAATTTGTTTTTTTCTCCATGAATCGTCAAAGTCCATGACTATGCATTTTAGTGAATCGATTTTCAAATATTTTATCTGTTTCACAAATTGAGTTAAAATTATAAAAAAATATATTTTATTTATCCAGTATTATCATGATGAGGGGTAGTGTAGTAATCACTTTGTGTGGAAATGCTATTCAGGCAGGTTAAGAAATCGTGTTTGTGGGCTCACTATTTTCTCATGGTATTGATAAATTTTCATTCTTTCCCTGGGGATTAGGCTCAGTCTGAATTAATGCTGAAATAAAAGAAGGCGGGATAAGTAATGTAGTACGAAGCTAAGTAGGCATGTAGAGTAAAATATTTTACTATCTACTGTTAGTATCTTCTAGGATTGATATTCTATTGAAGAAAGATACTACCACGCCTAAGAGTACCACAGTGTAGTTGGAGAAAGTATTGTGACGTCATTTTATGACGTACACTTTAGCTGTACAGAGTGCACCATTTGAGAAGGAGTGGTTTAAAACTCCGTGTTTTGTATTCCGTGGGAATTCTAAAAGAGAAAGGGATTCAAGTTCGAAATTCTTATACAAAAAAATATAATTTCTTTGCTTTCATTATGTGAATATATCCTCTGATGCTCCTCGAGTTTATGATACGTTTCTTCGTTAATGACACAGTTCTTTTCCGTAAGCCGTTCATTTTTCGGTGGAACTTGTCCTTCAAAAAATTTTTGTGAAATTTTCGAAGTAAATTAAGTGATGTGATCCTTCGTTCTCAATCCCTTTCCCTTTTCCCGTATGACTTTATTGATGATTTCAAGCAATCGTGAAATTGTGTTTCTTTTTCAGAACGGGTTAATTTGAGTTTGTGAAGTAGGCACTATTTGTAGTTGTGAATTTCAGTAGTCTTGAATTGGAACTCAGTGATATTATGAGCCTGATATCTTTGCATGTTCTGATGGTTCTATCGTCATGTCAGATTATATTAATTTTGGATTAGGGTAGAGTAGGTAGGTGCAATAGGGTAGCCTTTTCAGGTAACTGAATGGTAAATTATGAAGAGAGCTTTTTTAGGAAACTTTTGTCCCTCATTCCAAGATTTCCATATGCAGCTAAGTTCACCTGTTGTAGGCCGATCCATGAAATTCAAGCGAAGGGGAAAATTTCAAACGATTCAGTTGATGGGTAAACTGTGCCAAGTTTCGAAACAAAATAATCACTTGAATTTCTGAATTTTACTTATAAATTTGGGAAAACCTTTTCATCCTTAAGTATTGGAGGAGATTTCGGCAAATTAAGAATTATTTAGCTTCTCAAGCAATTTGAAATACGCGATCGATTTTTTCTTTTCGTCACTTTCAAATATCACCGCCTTACTGGCGCATGCTATTTAATCGAGCGTGAATAGTTGGTATCCGCCTCTAGCTATCGTTCCCGCAATTGCTCCCGCTGACTGATCAAGTAGATCTGAATTGTCCTACTTTGATAATCAGTGCTCTCGGGAGATAACTTAATGCCAGGCAATAAGTCAGTATTCTAAAACCTACCTGAAAAAGTGAAGTTTTACTTTCAATCTTTCAAAACGGATTATTTGATAAAAATTGCTCTTGATCAAAATTTGAAAGAGGATTTTTTATAAAAAATTGGACTTGGCCACCCAGAGGATCACGGAACTTGTTTTAATGCTCCATTTATTTTTCAAGAATTCTCCACACTTGCCAATATAAGGGATGGTGCTAATATTGTGTCTGAAGGCAAATATCCACATATTTATTATAGTTTATCGTATTTATTCTATAAACCGCCGAGCTGGATCCTACGACAGCATGTGGTGAGAGGTCTTTTTAGCGAAGGGTCAGTGGTTTGATACCTCAGCCGAACATTGCTCTTCACCTGATGTAGTTACATCGAAACCGGTCGTATTAAAAATTTTATTTTGCGGAAAATTGCCAATTTTTATTAATCATAATACTCCACCATATCACGCCTGAAACTTCTCTTTTTATTGCTCTTCATCCGCCATTCGTAGATTTTTTTAAGATGACCTCACGGGGTGGAGCAAGGTGCGTTCAATAAATAACGGGAATAGAGATTTTAGGAAAGAATTTTAAGAGTCTTACGATTTTTTCTCGTATTTACTCGTCTATGTAATCACTTTCGAAGTAGTCCCCATTAGATATTATACCACTTGCGCCAGCGCTTTTTCCAATCCTCGGAACACTTCTGGAACTCGATCTTTGCCTGTAACTCTCTCAGCAATGCGTTTTTAATCTCATCTATGCTTAGGAAATTAATATTATCTTTGCTTTCTACAGAAATAAACTTTATTCGTCGACTAGTTTCGCTTACACTGTGTAAATCCTCAGGACTAGTGCTAGTCCTGAGGATGTTACAGTGTAAACGAAACTAGTCGACGAATAAAGTTCATTTCTGTATAAAGCAAAGATAATACTAATTTCCTAAGTTAAAAATGGAATTCTACAAAGTTAACAACCATTCAGTGCATCATCTATGCTTGTAAAATGGCGTTCCTTTTAAGGTTATATTTATTTTTGGGAAAAGAAAAAAGTCATACGGGGCCATTTCAGACGAACATGGAGGCTAGGACATCATTACAGTCTTTGGCCAAAAAATCACGAAAAAATGGTGAGCAATGTGAGCAGGTGTATTATCGAGGTGCAAAGGCCGTGAATTTGTCCGCCACATATGCGGGCGTTTTTTCTTATTATTTAACACAAAAAGCGTCAAACTTGTAAGCTGTATTACAAGAAACTGCGGGATATGCCGCAACAGTAACTTTTTGACGGAGTCATCCGCTAATATGAATTACACTCTGCAATTTTTGCATTGAAAGCAGTACATTTTATTGGTCGTTTGACCTTGTGGCAGGAGCTAATGGTGCACTATGCCATGCACTATGCGAAATTTAAAAAATCCCGTTTCTTATTGGACACATCTCATATCATGCCAAAGGTTAATTTGCAGCAGCTCTACATTCTAATCTTTCTTCAGTGAATTTATTCATTCATTTATCGTTTACCTCATGGATTTAACCTGGCCACTGTTCCTTTCAAATCTCTCTTGGCCTCCTTTTATTTTCCATCCATCATAGTGCCGTTTTAGGCAATTAAAAAAAAAATTTTCCACTCATTCCACATAAATAATTAAACATTTATGCCGAGTTAGCATTAGGTTTTCTTTCAACTGCATGACTTTGTCCCGTTGCCTCCAAGTTGCTCGTGAATGAGTGGATTCTCTCTTCGGTTAGCCGTTTCTCCTGAGAATACTTATGGCTTCCCTTTCTTCTATGAAATTCAAATAACCTTTATGTTTTCCTCTATTCGAATAATAACATTAGTGAGGCGGGTTGTCAATGACGCATTAGTCGATAACTCACCTAATCTTATTTACACTTTCCAATATATCAAAGCTCCATTCAGATTTATTCGAATAATGTTGGAAGCTTTTCGAGCTGTCTTTTTGAGTATTTAAAAATCATTCCTCAAATAAGTAATGAAAATAAACAGAATTTAATTCACCAAATGATTCATTAACACGCCTTGAGTTCCCTCGCGTTGCGAAATTTTCTGTCACACATTCTTTTATGGCCTAGCATGTATTTATAGAGAGCTGGAGTGGTTAGGGAGGGAGAAGGGAGATTACGGAAGTTTTACAGTTGACTAGAAAATGGGCTAGAGGATGCTTGTTCTTCTTCCGTACTTTTCCACTTCCTTTAGCCCATTTTCTAGCCAACTGTACACATCCCTTCTACCTTCACCAGTTCTCTATATATACATGTGCCATGATGTCGCGATCCGATGAAACCGGAGTCATATTAATAAATAATTAAGTGAATTTAACTAAGTTTTCTTTCATTATCTCCCTTGATGGATAACCTCCACAAAATAAAGGCTGAAGCAGTTTCCTCCATCATTCCTAATTTCTTACACAATTCAAATTTATGAAAGCATTTCATTTATACCTACTCTCAGCCCTTTAAAAACTATGAAATTTCGAAGTCAGCCGCCTTTCTATTTCCGAGGGGATGTATCTTGTGCAGTCGCATAACTAGTCCCTCTCCTGTGCCCTTGAAGAAATGACACTGTTATTAGTTCCTAGTTTCTAAGCGCCAGTCATAAACGCGTTCGTGCACTTCACTCCGAAGGAGTAGATGCTTTTTTTTCGGTCACAATAACACCTTTCCCTTCACCCCTCGCGGTAGAGATCAAGTCGATTAGAACGTCCCCCCCCCACTCATGTCTCACAAAACTGCCCGTCGCAGTGGACGTATCCATCGCCGACCGCTCCTCCCCCTTCGGAAATTCGACCTCGGAGCCATGGCGGGCCGCTCGGATCCGAAGGGGTAGGAATGAACCCCGCGAAAGAGTAGTCTCTTTCAGGGCCACGCGAGTCCAGCCCGCTCAACCCCCCAACCGTCACTTCCCCGCCCCTTCTCCTCGACTGCTGTCGCGGCCCACACCGAAGGCGGCACGAGGTGCGGTCACGGCAGGGGTGGCGGCGACCAGCCTGGCTCTCACTCTCTCGCCCGCTCTCTCCGCTCGGTCGGCCATCTGTCCGTGGAGACTGCATGCACGCTACTTAAACCCCTCTCCCCCGTGCTTTTCTCCTCGCCTCTCTCTCTGCCCGCTCACATCTACCGTTTCCTTCTCCCTCCCCATTTCTTTCCCTCGCGTAAGTCGAGCCCGTTTGGAAAAAAAGATCGCTTTCTTGACGTCCGCCCTCAAAGGTTTGACCCTTTGAATGTAGGTAGGGGGTAACGGGGGCAAGTGGGGGGGATGAAAGGAGTGTGAGGTGGGAGGGTGCACCCCCAAGAGCATTTGTATCTCACACTCTCTTCTTTGAAAAAAGTGAGTTATTGGTTTCTTCTTCATTATTTTCTTTATTTGGTCTTACTCTTCCTCTCCCTGGCATGCTCTAGGTGGTAGGGTGTTTTGAATATATAAATAAACCAGCGTGAAATTTGTTTTATTATAATGAGTCTACTTGAAATTCTTTATTTCCTGCGTAACATCTTTGAAATCGAGAGTTTGTACCATAATTTTTGCATTTGAGAATACATTTATGTGCCTAATCAGTAAAAAGATACTTTTCAAAGCTTATTTTATTAAGAAATTGAAAATAAATACAACGATTAACGAGTTTATTTCGTTTCTTTGTCAATTTTCTTTTCTCTTGGCATGATTCTGACAAAAATATCTAATTCAGTGCTTGGATCGTCGTACTTTACAGAAATGATGGTTTTTGGGATAGTGACTTTAGTGATTCAGAATATATTTGGAGCAAATTACCATCCTAAGCTTCATGTTACCTTTCTGGGATATATTACTGTTTCAACAACTGCATAGTATCTTGATAAATACGAATTTGGTACTGAGGACAATTATGTTATTGTTAACATTTATTAATATTTTCAAAGTGGCAGTGGAGTGGTGAAAAGCTGAACCCTTTTATCTTCTATCATGTAAAATAAGTATATATTATTTTTGACGAATTTTTTGCTCTATTTAGGTAATTTTTTAAATATCAGCCTAGTAATAAGGTTTTGAAAGCAAAGATAAGCCAAAGAATTCAAGAAAAACCATTGGAAAAGGCAAGGATTACTCCCTTTATTTGCCTCTGAAAAACATATCGAACACCATCGTTCCAAAAAATCCTCATGGTACCTTAAAATTGTCATCATTGGTCATTCAGTCCTAAGAATGGTTGACCGCAGCCCTCCATCCTACCCTCTCTGATACTAATTGGCTTACTTCCTGGTATTTTTTGCGGTGCATTTTCTTCTTTATTTGTCCCATGTTTTTATCCCTTGGCCTTCCTCTTGGGAATTTTCCCTCTATTTTGCCTTCTGTTATATTCTTCACGAATCCATTGTGCTTCAGGGTGTGGCCAATCCATCTGGTTCTTCTTTTCCCTATGGTGTTTCATAAAATCCGTTCTTCGTCTAATTCTTCTGTATACTTCTTCATTTCTTATTTTATCCGTCCATTTTATCTTAAGCATCCTTCTCCAGCACCAGGTTTCGAAGGTTTCTAGTCTTTTCTGATCTACTTTTCCGATGGTCCATGCTTCTGATCCATATAGTGCCACGCTCCACACGAATGCTTTCACGCATTGTTTCCTCGTCTGTAGTTATTATCTTCTTTGAACACAGCAGTTATCTTTTCAGTCATTAGTACTTCTTCCGTTCCATGTGTACCATTTTTCTAAGAACTGTTATGATTATTAATCTGATCATGATCAGTAATAAACTCAAAGGTTGGTTTAATAGATTAGCAGGTAGGTTGCCATTAGCATAGTGAGATGGCCAAATTCTTTCCCTGTGCCGCCTGTAGTTCTGTAGAAAGATCACGTACTCTAAAATAACTCAGAATGGGCAACATTGAGGATTATTTGGTTTCATCCGGTTTTGAACTCAGGCCCTCCGGTCATAATCTACAAGCTCTGCTACTGCGAATGTAATTCCCTTTAAAAAATTGTTTTTTTTTCTTCGTATTAATGAAAGATTTTTTAGACCACTAGGGGGGAATACACAATGGTCTTATTTTCATAGCCAATGGAATCTTAAATAGTCGTCCGTTGATCACGAACGTACGATACATGACTCTTTGCAACGTGGGCTACCGGCAGCGAAAAACTATTTATTTGGTTAGGCGAGAAGCAGGACAACAGACAAACAAAATATGTGTCACACGAAGCCATTGTAATCCCGAACAAGTACAAATGGACCCTTTTCTCTCGGTGCTCGATATGTGTCTATGTACTTAAACATATGCAAGCAAATTGGGGAAATTGACCGGTGTTAAATCCAGCTGATGTTTATTGCTTAGCTAGTTAGATGCATACCAATAACTTCTGCATGTAGCTTATATTCAAATAGTGGGATAATGAATCTTATAATGCTGGATAATTTAACGTAAAGACGTTTTAATTTCCTTTAGTGTATCACAGAACTAATTGAATATTGCACCTTGCAGTATTTAATAATAATTTTTTAAGTATCTTGCCTTAGTTTAATTTTAGTAAAGGTATTTCATTTTAGTAAACCCTTTTGCCCATCAACATATAACATTATTTCGATAGATTTCGAAAGAAAATATAAGAGAACATTGAAAATTTCAGGTTACAGAAACCTAGGAAGGTCAGGGAAATTGACAAATTTCTACCTCCATTAACCATAACTATCCTTGAAAGCATTTGAACACCTCAGCAAAGTCCAGCATATTGGATGCAAGTCATTTTGCATTGATTTAGTTCCTCTTAATGTATGCTAGTTATCGATTCCCATAAAAAATTGAACGCTGTCTATCTGATGGTTTCCTCACCCGCTCACTCAATGATACTAGTTCGAATCCTGGCTCGGTTATGGAGTTTGGCTAGGCAGGCCATGATAATCATCTGCCCGAAGGTTGTATTGAGGGGCGGGTTATGGAATTGACCTCGAAGGAAGTTCACCGGCGCGTGAAATAATGCATCCAGGCTAGAGGGATAGACTGTGGTTCGCCTTTCCCTGTGGTGCATTTGGCTTCACATACATACGTGGCGCGCAAGAAATCGGTGCCGAAGCTAAAAAAACTGAATGATTTAAAACCCTAAGGCACCGCCAATATTTTTACGCGGAATTTCTAGTAGGAAGCCTAGTGCTGCATTCCCCCAACCTGGGTGATACTTACGTATTGATCCGATTGTGTTTAGTACCTTTTCATTCGAGCTGCAATGCCTCTGCAAGCAGTAAATCGTCGTACAAATCGTTAAAAATGTTGAAAACCTAATTTTTAAGTTTGAAATTGATATTCAGTATCATCATCAGTATTTTCAATCCTGGATTGGTTTATTGCAGTCCTCCATTCGCCTCTATTTAATGCATTTTGAATGCAAGGCTGCATATTCTAGGGAGAATAATGTGGTGGTTTCCCGTTGCCTTCCACATCGCAGTACTGCGGCCGATACCGTGAACTTCACTCTCGCCCGCAGCTGGGGCAGCTGATGCCGGGCCGACCCACTTGGTCTGCGCCATCAGTGCCTAATGGTGAAACTGCTGCCTTTCACCATGGGGCTCAGGTCCATTTTTGTTCGTTGCCTCGTTCCGAAACACCATTATTGGTATTTTTCAGTAATGCATAGCTGCCTCGTTCCGAAAAACCAATTAACCAAGTTTTTCTAAACTGAAAAATTTTTGGTAGCCCTGGGATTCGAACCAGCGACCTCCGGCCTTAGTATATCTGTAAAAATATATAAATATATTAATGTGTGCATATTAAATATAACTATGTGCGTGTATATATACACGCACACAGTTGTATTAATTGTAAAAATGTATGTATATATACTACATACCATGTATGTATATATACTAATGTACATGTGTATACATAATATACACTACATGTGTATACATATACACATGTACATATACTATATACACTACATTATGGTCATTAATACCATATATACACACATATATATGTATATATACATATATGTATATAATTATATATTTTTATAAATATGCAAATATACATATATTATATGCATATAATTATATTTGTATGCTTAAATACTTCTTTCTTTTCTCTTTCACAGATGTGGAAGTTTCGCTAAATATCCGTAGTTGATTTTGAATTGTAGTGCTTCATTGTTTCAAATATTTATAATAAAACATTGTACATCTCCCACGAGGAAAAACTACGTTCAAATAACACAGCGCTCTTGCCCTAGGCTCAATTCGAATCGTTGCCGACACACGCGATGCCTCTCGGAAAAACCCCACACTTACTGCTCTTCCATTCTTCAGGCAGTTGCTCAAGAGGGAAAGATTATGGTAAACCAGTACCTGCCTAAAGATCATGGGTTGAACTTTTCCAAGGAAGGCAATAAAATTTCGGCATTTTCAGAAGACGCATACAAAAAGGTTTGCGAATGGTGATCGTGCTTTGACCGAGGGCTGAATCCGTGAGGTGACACTTGGACACGATCCATTAAACTTAACATTAACGGCTTTTTTTGTAATGTCACAGGGGTCATTCCATTAAGAATATGTGTGGTAAGCCTAATTTTCTGGTTAATTCCGTCTACTTTCGCCAACTTCCGCTGTTAGATGTTACCATTTTTTTTCTTAGAAAAGCAGAAAGATCCACCATCCCGTCTACATTTTAGATTTCCATATTTATTAACCTCTTGAGCATTTCCCAGGTGAATATCTCCATGAAAATTAAATGTTTTTAAAAGAGAAGATGGGAATTGGTTTAGATTTGAATAAATTATTGAATCTAAATGAATATCACTTAAATGATCGTCACTACCTTTGAATAACTCCTGTCTACCGAACATGAATTTATCCACCGTAGGTTACGTCGCGGTCTCTAAATGATTTCAAATTTAGAATAAAGTGCAATTTTATTTTTAGGAAAAAAGGTTACAAATTTAATTTTGTTCATTAACGATAGTTGCCGCCTATCCTTAGAGGTTTTATGGATTCACTACTGGCTGGAGCTGGTCATTATTTTTAATGATTATCTTAGAAAGTGTGAAATGGGTAGTATCGGTAGGGTCATCTTCATGATTGGATCTGATAATAGCCGAATGATCATCGGAGAATGTGAATCGATAAAGATTACGGCAGGGGACTCGATTTTAAAGATATTAAAATTCTAATTATTTGGATAATTAGACGTGCTGTCTTCTAAGTTAATTAGGTCGTAGGAAAAACTAATGCACATTGCCAGGTTAGAAATGAACGCATAGGTTTTAATAAAGAGGACATAGAGTCATTGGCGCAGGAAATTCTTTGGATTGATGCCGAAGAGATATAACTTGCCCCCATAGGATTCCTGCCCTTTCACGTCCTTACCTCTCGTTCGGCACATCTAGTTTTTTTTTAATGGAATACATTCTGATGGTATCGCAAAAGAAAAAAAAGGGAGATTCGAATTTGAGAAGTGATGCACATTTTATTTCTATCCTGCACTTAGCCTATTTCTTATGCGATCCTTTTTCGATATCCCTTCCCCTTTCTTTCTTCAATATGCTTTTCACTTCACCGTGACCTTTCGAATGCTCACAATTTACATCCATCGAGGTTTAACCTTGGAGTTATATCCGATAGTTGCTTTCCCGTTACGAAACGCTAAACTCATCCCTCCCTAGCAGTCAGTTGAGCGGAATTAATTCGACTTCTAGTATATGACCGGAAAAAATGGCGCAAAAAAGCTTTCCATTATTGTAAGTTACGTGATTTAACGAATTTAATATTATATAGTATTTCGTTCCGCTATTTGAATGGCTGATTTTTCATACTGTGTTAATACACGACTTGCAATTCTTGCCGCCTATTTGTGAATGTGAGGAGAATTAAAAAGTTTTCATAAAAAGAAATTATTCAAATAAAGTTTTTATCATTGCAATGAAATAATCGTCACTGAAACAAAATTTTGAGCGCCACTAATAATATATAAATGCCTACTTTGGGATTTATTGGGAAGATGTTTCGATGAATATGCAAAATCTCTGATCTAAAGGCATAGTTTCTACAAATAGAGATTTTATTTTCCGATGGAAATATGAAAACTTTTCACTAAACAGCAGTACATTTAAAAATGATATACCATGCCATGGTACAGCAGCTGTTACCACCAGAATTAATTGAAAAAACCAAATGCTTTGTATTTGCAGATACAGGTAGTCTTTACTGTCACAGGTTTTCATTACATTGATTAATAAGTACATTTTAAATAAAACATATTATAAAGATAACTTCCTTAGCTATTTAAAGGTATTTATTAGTCATGTTATAAAGGTATTTTTATTTTGTCATGATTTAAAAAATATTAAACGTAAATTTTAATTTATCAGATTATCTAATTCAATCTTCAACAACCGTGTGGACGTTAATTGCAATTCCAATAATATTTCGTACTCCATTCCTTTTCTTATTTTTCCTTACCCTATCAGTTTAGTTTTTCTGTTGTATGATAGTTGACCATATTCAAAACTCATATTCTGGGCATTTTATGAAAGCTGACACTTCTATACCTGACTGACTATACCATCAGTGCTAAATTCTAAGCATATGACAGTTATGACACTATTATTATTCCAGTTTCGAACGATAATACTTTTGACTCAGCTACTTTGTAGATTGGTGAGCTACTGCCAGACTCAGGTTAACGAATCAATTTTCATTTGTCTTCAAAATCCCAAACCTCGATTAGTTCGGTTGTTTTTCAGCTTTTCAGTTTTTCAAATGAAATATTAAAAAATCATGAAGACATACATTTTTTATGCAGATTAATATGGAATATTGAAAAATTTGAGAACAGCTCCAATGATGGATTGGCAATTAGCTGAAAAGGATGACTAAAAAGGTAAATTCAACAGAGCACTATCATGCTAGAATTCCTTTAGGCTAATAATTGCCTTTGTTCCTTTATTTTTTCCACGCACAGCATTTGCCAAAAATAATGTGTTAGGTTCTTAATCAAAACTTATTGAATGCTATATTTTTAAAATTAACTTTTTGTTAAGGTTGTGGCATACTAATGCCTGGAAACTACTCAGCCATATGTGAATCGTGTTTGGAATGGGAATAAAAAGAAAGCATTATATTCTGCCTACCAGTACTTTGTTGGATATTGAATCGGGTTTGGAAATACACTAGTTCCCTTCGGTAAATTCTATTTTTAAAAAATAGGGCTTAGTAGACAGTGAAATCAGCTCTGCACTACTCTGCAACTAACCTTCGGTAAGTTAGTGTCGGTATTAGTGGTAGGATTAGTATTAAAACACTCATGATAATATGTGCTCAATTTTCTGAGATCGCTAACCAATCCAACATTTTACCTCAGTGATCTGGCACTTCCATTTCATCGGTCACTATTTTACCTACGTGATATGACGTTTTCTTGTCCCGCTAACTTCATACGGATGTCGCAATATACATTATGCATCCTGTATTAGGCTCTGAATATATTTAATAAATTTGGCTCGGGATTTTACGTTTACGAATTTGAATATTGTCGTTCGTATTACAGCTCGTGACGGATATGTATATATTTCTTATGATATGTATAATTAGACAAGTCCTTTGAACCCTGGCGCTGTATCGTACATTAAACAAAAAAGTTATATATCATTGGAATTTTTAATTCGCTTATTAGACGCTGTTATTAGTATGATTTACGAAACTAGAGTCGTAGAAAGAAACCGAAAGAAGTTTGAAAGGTGATTATGAAAAAAACCTTTCTAACGTAACCGAAAATAAAATCATGTTTAAGTATTACGCAGATGGAATTGACGCTACGGCAAAAATTAATAAACCGAACTGTAAACTGAGATAGAAAAACGAATTTTGCTTTTTAGATTGATGAGAAATTGAAAAAGCTTAAAGAATAGTTCAAATCGATTGAGTAGCCAAAACGTGGAAAGGAGCATTATTTTTTCACTTTTTAGTACATTATATAATTGTTTCCCAGCTCTTTCAATGCAAAGTGTACTGTTTAGTGATATTAAAGAATTAGAATACATGGAAGTGAAGTACTAATGAAATATAACAGGAGAAAATGAAGGAATTTTGTGGAGTAAATGAACCTACGTAGCAACAGTAAAAATACTACTTTCCACTATTTACTCTATAATCCGATGTAATGGTATTTTGCTGTAATACTATACCGATTGATGTGATTGTTTTGGTAAAAAGGCGTTCTACTGCGATATCTTCCGTTCATGGGCGTTGCTTTCGCAAGAGAACCATGGAGATGGCCTCTGAATAAATCGCGTTTGCCAAAACCTGTGACCTGTTGCCGTCGTTAAAATCAATTGTCGGTGTAGTTGGATTCTCCTGAGCCCTTCATTGCCTTTCTGTCTCTCCCTATGTTCATGACCCGCCCTATATTATTTTCAGCGAAAGTTTGCCTCTGGCCATTACACACCTGATCTTCAGCGATAGATTTCAAAAAGAGATCAGAATGCGTTTCCATTACATCTTCAAGAAAAGAAAGCTTCTTACATCGTGTATTTACGTACTACGGTATCTTATTTCTGAGCATATAAGAATTATTGAGCCATTTATAGATGTGTATGTCGTCACAGTTTAACCTATAGAAAAGTAACTGGTATTTATAACGTCGCAGTGTATATTGGATAAACAATTTGTTCATACAAATGAATTCGGTGAGCAATATGGTGAATCTGTCTTCAGAATATTCAGTTATAAAATCAACAAAAAGCACAATAAGAAAATCTAATATTGGTTTGTTAGGTGAAGGTGGATTTCATCTGTTGAAATACCCTACGATGCCTGCGGTCCATACTTCATAGAATTGTTGATAGTTCCTTTTCCTATGTCGTCAGATGTGCCACATGAAGTTGTGGTACACATACCGCTCAACATTGGTACCCTCTACTCTCGGAGCTACCATGTCTCCCACATATTATTTTAGATAGGTAATCGAAATGTACGGGTTTTTGACGCCTCCAAGATACTGATGAATCCGTTAGGGCCTCTTTAATGCATCTTTGAAGAACAATAACTTCGATGAAAGACTCGGAGATTGAGTTTAGAGTTGTTCTTACAGTTCAACAAATGTAACCCTAGCGTGCAAAATTCAGACTTCAAAGTAGATGTATCAATTCCTGTCCCCGTGTCGCCTACGATTTCCCTGGAAGATCCAGAGCTTGAAAAATCACACAGCTTTGGTGAAATGTAGGATGCCCAGAGGTGTCACCCGGAATCGAACCCGAGGCTCTACTCAGTAGCACTTAATTGACATATTGACTCTGTCATAGCAGTAAAAAAAATAAAACAAAAATCTCTTCTTGCGCTACTGTTTATATCTATCTTCTCCCATGTCTATAAGTACAAATTCTCTTTCTTCCTCATTACCTGCTTACCATTCTGCACTAGATTTCAATCACGTACAAACGCGATCTATTTATGTACATCTTCATCCTGTTATGAAAACCCAAAGCTGTACTAGTGGGAGCAATGATTATTGCCCCTGGTAAACCCATGCCAGTTAGATCGAAGGGTAGGAGCCAGACGAAAGGTAGTCGCCCCAGCGTCTGGCCCTCAGTAAGGCGGTTGCAAAGACTTCTCCCCTCAGCGGGTTGACCTTTTCAGTGGTGGTATCTCGTTAGAAATACTATGGAGGCAGGCAATATGAAGCTACCTCAATTATTTTTCACGCGATAATGAAAAGTAGAGCTTGTTCAGGGTGTCTAGTCAGAGGAAGTTAAGAAAAGTAGCGATATTCAGTCTGTGTCTATTCAACGCCGGACTCAAAAGGAAGACTACCAAATAATGATACTCCGAAAATCAGCGTCAGTACCACGGAATTATTCTGAAGCATCAAGGCAATATACACTATTTCACCGGGTTTCTTAATGCCTTGAGTGAACGAAGGCGTACGTATGTTCGCCCTGTACGGGAAAAAATACTAACGAATGCTTTCGCTCGCATTCCAAAAGCCTCTCTTGCTAGGTAATAAGTCAATGAGCAGAAATAAAACATTCTCCCACGTTATTTCGGTAGAGTGGACGTATTTTACTAGGTTGGCCTACATTCATCATCAATTTCTTGTTGCACCTAACCCAAATCAGTACACTTCGCGCTGGGATTTCCGAAGAGAGTGGACACGTATTTGATTCGTTATTCCCGGTGAGGACAGCGTGCATACTATGAACGTATTCGTGTAATGATTTTGGCCAAACGAAATTGGTAACCTCATTCGACTTCGCATAGTTTTTCCACGAATATTCGTTACCCCTTGTTACAGGAATATAATTTTTACTCGCCCAATTTGGGGATCACGCACGAATAAAAGTCCTTGCTAACGAGGTTTTACTGTAGATGTAGTCGAGTATCATGGGGGTCACCCAAGCTCCGTAGCCGTTCGGATTGCCGAACAGAGAATTTTCCTTTTTTTACCCTTTCTCTCTCTCTCTCTCTCCATATTTAATCTCACACCTGTGAATTCACTCCCCTCCACCTTCCCTCTTCGAACCTTCCCCGAAACCCTCGCGTCCGGACCACCTCCTCCACTTTCCAGCCCTCCCTCCCCGCCCCAACCACCCACACTCCCCCCGCGAGAACACCCCCCTCCGCACACGAATTATCTACCTCCCCGCCCGCCCACTCGCCTCTCCCCCCTCCGTAATCATCATCATCGTCCTATAACCCCTTCCCCCTTCCGTCCTCCCCCCTTAGGGCTCCATCCACCCTCCACATGCACACCTTCCCCTGAACTCCCCTCCTCCCATCACTAACTGGCTGTCTTGCTCCCCTCGCTCTCCCCCGCTACTACACCTTTCTCACCCCCACACGCCTTCCCTTTTCAACTCCTCCGTCCCCCCCCTTTCATCCCCAACCTCTTCCGCGGCACGGGTTAAGGCGGGACCACCTATATAAGACGCCGCTCCCTACCAGGACTTTCAGTCAGCTAAACTCCGGGCTCGTTCGAGGCGCCCAAACGTAAAAATTTAAAGGGACTTCGCTCGCAAGAGATTTTTTTAAGAGGGTAGAGCTCTCTTCTCCACCTGCAGTGCCTGAGAGGTTGAGATAAGAGAGGCCCAGTCAGAATCTTGCTATATACGGTCCAAGGAGGAATCTACACTTAAAATGTTTTTCAAGGTAGGTTTGACAAGCGTTATTTACTTCCACTTTTGTTCATTGACATATTTTTTTATGGAACGCGAACTGAAACTGGGGGTTATGGATATTTTTGACAATATAATTCAGGTATATTACAATTGAACATGCGGCCAGGAGTAAACACTTTCGTTTCTTGCATATTTGAAAATATGTATTTCATCAACTTATATAGGCTGTAATTTCATTTATGTATTGCAAAGAAAGTCATTTATCATTGGATGGGAGTGTTTATTTTATCATCCTAATTACTGGTTAAAAAAATGAGTTTGAACTCTGGAAAGTTGAATGCTTTAGTGATTTTTTTGCTACTAATACGTTTATAAATACTTGTATTGCTATCATTATGCAAAATTTGAACCGTTGTCAATCAGTATGCCACTTAAGAAAAATCAGAAAATCTCTTTACTTTTAACTATCAATTGTTGGTGCCGGAAGCGAGTGATAAACTCATGATTTTTTTATTCATTTTCCTTTTCCATTGACATCCACAAGTGGAACGTTCCCCTCTAATGCCAGAATCGCAGTTCCTCTCCAATATTTTTTTCCAATGCATGAATAAATCTGCTTCTCTTTAAACTCTCAATTCCATTTGACTTTCACTAACTTTTTACTCCTAATGGACGCGATGTTTTCACCATGGGGTGAAATGAGCGTATGCGTGAGCTATTTTAGCTAAAGGGGCTTTAAAAATTCTAAATATTTTCATAGCGAATCTGTAAATGCTTTATAGCCCACGCTGCACTGGAAAGAATAAGCGTAATGATTTACTGAGTTCACGCAGTAAGGAATCCAGTCCACATGAGCAAGTTCATTGCCCATGATATCGGATTCATCTTCTGATGTGCTTCGCTTAACACAATATTTTTCCTGTCCATTAATTAAGTTATGACAAAGTAGTATTCTTCATTGTATTGCATCTTTTATTAAATCGAAGAATATCTATATGGTTATTTTTGAATTTTCTGCTCTTGGGGGAAACGTAGTCAAGAGCAACCTCAGGGCCGTTGGAAAAGCCTGAAGCTAGTCCCTAAGCCACTTTTACTTATTTTTGTTTCCCAAAGATTCATATTTATTTCAGCTAGAAGAATTTAAGATTCCTAATTATTGAATGTTATTTCTTCAAAGCATATATTTGAGAGTTTTAGATTGGCGTAGACGCCCCAACCCATTTGCGTGTTCACTGTCCATCGTTAATCCGGTTCTCTCCCTGACGAAAGTAGTCCTCTGTCCTTTTCTATGAGATCTCCAGTGCAATAGATGGTAGTACGAAGGACATTTACTTCCCACGAAGGGAAAGAACGGGGAGTGGGGAACCCATCCTCATAGGAAGTCCCGTTTCACGCGGATGGAACTCTGATAATTCGAAAATCCTTTCGCACGAAGCGTCGACTATCATGCGAAATCGAGGGAGACATTTACAAGTACGAATACTCGTAAATTTAGGTAAACGGTAAACCGCTTACCTAAATTTACTAACATTTTGCTAGTCCGCTACTCCATGGGTCACTGGATCGAGTCTCGCCTCGGGCGTGGGCGTTGTGTAAACTCTGGTGTCTCTCCTGGCTCCGCTCTCCGGGGTCTTGGGAAACTAGTAGCTCAAAAGGAAAAATAGATGGACGAGCAAAGAGCAACGGTGTTATTTCTTTGCATTAAGAAGTGGTGGTTTAATAACAAAAACATCACCGGGACTTGCGCGAGTTTTCGGACGCGAGATAAAAGTCCGCTCTTGTGAAAGTAACCCGAGGGATCACTCTTTAAGATAGCTTAATACGAGCTCAAAATAGTGGCATTTGAGGATAGATTTCGTTAATTTGAGAAATTTTTTTAAGTATCTCAATGGGAAGAACGACAAAAAATATTTAGGAACTCGGTGAAGTGCGTTTAGTACAAGAAATAGTAGGTCACCGGAAATTTTCGTCTCGGACGTTCGCGTAGATGCAATCATTTTCGATTGTATCATTGATTTATTACCGATCTATTTTTTTTAGTTAATTTTTTTATTCATCCCGATCAGACTCAAAGATTTTCAACAGTGAGTTTGATCGCAATAGTTTGGGAGGAAAGTCCGATATAAAAAAAAAACCACAACGGAGCGTTTGACGGGCCCAGTTTTCGACATCGAGAGGGCTGGAAATTTCCCGTGGGTGAATTTCTCTCTGCGGATCCTGTCCCTTTTTTCCGAGCGACCTTACCGGAAGTCCAATAGTCCGTGCAGGAAGTAGAATTAATCACGTTGGGCGGGTTGGGGAGAAAAAAAGAGGGAGCGAGAGAGAAAAAAGAGGCTGCGAGTCGGCGAGAATGTGGGGTGGTCGGTCATCCGCTGAAAGTTTTTCGTGGGCAACCGGAAAGGAGTCTAAGTCCCTCCCCTTCGCTCGCTCGCTCGACGAGAGAGAAATGTAGGTTATTGCACTCGGGGGGCCGCAGCTCTCGTCTTGAGGGAGGGAACAATAGCAGGGTCGGCGATTTTCCCGATTTTTCGTGCGGCCAAGGAGGCGAAAGTGAAAAAAAAATTCTCTGGCGGCCTCGTGTTGACACGCAGATCGTGTTTCCGCACGTCCTTTCCGCAGCTTGTGGTGACCACGACGTACGTCACGAAGCCCGTCCTTTCCCGCCGCCCCACTCCCTCTCCTTGAGGCCGCTCCGTCGCCGCAATGACATCGCTTGGATGGGTCAGGCGTTAAGCTCACCCGTCCAAGGTTGCAACGGTCTTGTTTTCAGCGGTCGCGCGCGTGTCGGAAAATTTTGATTTTGGGGTGAGTTTGTGAGGGAAAATCATTGTTTGTTTCTTTACCGCGGAAACATCTGTGGCATCGTGAATTGTCATGTAAATATTTAACGAGAGCTGTAATGAAAAAATCATTACAAAGATTCGTGTCTGGAACTTCCCCAATTCGTTTCTGATGATCTGATACTGGGCTCAACTGGTCCCATGCACCGTTTCTAGAAGGGCTCCATATTCTAATAATCTCGCCGAGGTTTTTTTCATAGCAGATCTCGGGAAGTAAAAGATGAAAAATATTGTTTGTGGAGAAATTTGTCGGTTTACATCAGGATATGGAAAAATGCTCGTTTGCATACCCGTGGCATGTGAAAATCTTTGGTCATCAATATATTCAATGTTAAAAAAGAGATGAAGTTTTTCGCCCAGTTTTGAGAGGGCAGTAAAAACTGAATCTATTAGGTTATAGTTTAAACTGTACCCTACTGTTTACCGTTGTCCAACAATGTGGCGTTTAACATTGTTTAGGCCGTGAATACCACGTCAAATGGAACTTTGAATTTATATGATCCGCCATCATTCTCTTATTAAGTTCAAGTGCTCTAATGTAGGTACCAGTGTAGGGTAAACTGTCGGCAATTTACTTTATGTAAACAACTTTAAACTCTTGCTCAGCTTTTGCATTGGATATCCGTTTTCCAGGCCCAACGAACTCTTAAGGTTTTATGAACAAGCCATCAAAGATCATATTTTAATTATGGCATAACTGGTTAGCAGTTGCTCTTGTTTGTACCTTGTAAATACATTCTTTAATACCCCTTAAGTTGCCCAGAATGTAAGACTTTATTCCACGTATAGTCTCTCTATTACTTACAATATTAGTCCCATAAATGGTAGGGCGATTTTTCAGTTTTTTATGAGACCTGTGACTAAACCTAACGTGTCATTACGTCGAGAGAAGAATTTGATTCTAAATCGTTGTATTTGTAGCAAAATAATATCTGATTACAAATCTTGCAAAAAATATCACGACGTCCTTTGGACAAATTATATGCGTAGCAAAATGATTAAAATCCATGGCATTGCATTCTTCTTAGCAGCACCTTCGAAACAAAATTTGTTGGAAATTGCTTACAAATCTGGCGGAGTAGAGAGAGAACTTGAGGACACATATTCAACTGGAATCTGCATCATGAAATTCAACCTCTTCCCCATAAAATTTGGCGTAAGGGAACGTGATGAGTCAATATTACACCCTGTGGAACTAGGCTTCAGTTAGACGCAAAAAACTTTACAAGCATTATGAACTACCAATTTGAAAAGCCCCTGACTTGTGGAATTTTATCATATGTGGAAGTTAATGAATAAGAGTAAAAAAACTCCTAATTTTTCCATTACGCTAATACACGTAAACCACTTTAATTCTTTATTAGTCACAATAAGTAATCACTAATGAGGGAAGATAACAAGGTCACGAAAATAAATATTTCATGGGTCGCTCCTTATACCATTATAGAATACAGTGGCATATTGACGAAAATCGTATTAGTTTTTAAATTCTCAAGTAAAAAATAAAAACTATGAATGTTATGTATATATTTTTATGTATTTTATGCAAAACATTTACAAAGTTGAAAAATTTGCAATCTCTGTTCTTGGCAGATGTCGTTGCCACTCTACTCTTATAAAATTGACTATCTAACTACTCACGTATTTGGAAATTGCTACAGCACGTAAAGAACGAGTAAATATTTCATACAGCATTACTACATCGAGTAATTTGGAACTTCGAATAAATATCATGTGTTAAATCCAACAACGAAAGATTATTTTGTAATCCTTTCAGCAAAAAAAATGTTTACTGAAATTCATTTGGCAGAAGCAAGGACTGTTTATTAAAAGATATTCATCCATTTAGCGAGAACAAAATTATCTGCGCTCAAAATTCCTGGAATGTGGAGAGGAAGATAGTAATTAACGTGCTGCATATTTATCAGTTCCACGTGGCACCCTCTGAGCTCTCACTTCTTTAAGTGATTGTTTTCTCTTTTTTTCGGATTCTTTCATTGAACATGTCCGCATGTTTCATTGAATTCATTGTGCTCACTTGCTTGCAGCGAATGAAAGGGAGAACGGAATTCTCGCAACTGACTAGAAAGTGTAACTCGCACTTTGTTCCGGCTCTTCAATAATTTACGTAACAGGCCAGACAAATTAAGGTTGCCTCTCACTGCTCACCACCCACATCAATCACTTCCGGATAAATATGTGGCGGGAAGGAAAGGAAAGTAGTGATAGAATTTATTGGTCAGAAAAGGGATTGAGCGAGGGGAAACCATTAGCCTCAATCCAAAATACGCCCACGTAAATTTGTTAATGGTCGATGTTACGATTCAGTTAACTCGAATAACCGGACAGTGCGATCATTAAACTCAATGTTGGGACTTATATTTAGAAGCAAGCCTATTTAAAAAAATTAAAAATCATTTTTTTAACTTCACACAATTTATTAAGATATATCGTTATTAATATATGTCGTTTTCAACTCATAAGTGTTTTTATCTCAGTACTTTTTTTTATCTTGATGCACGTGTCTTAAGATTATTGATAACTTTAGATTCTTCAGGACGACTGTGACTGTTGTTTCGAAGTTTGTTTTGATAGGTGAGGATGAAGGTATTAAAAGAGTCTCGGCATTCAAAATCCACATATCAGGGTAGGAGTAAGGTTAATCACGGGGCCAGTTTCCCGTGTCGACTATGGTTTCTCAGTAAAATACAATATGGTACCCAAAAAAACACACAGATTAAGTGAATCTGAGAGGGACCGGAGGTTTCACCAAGAATCGAACCCGGGCCCTCCAGTCTAGCAGACTACTCTATTGCAATACCACGCCCTAGAAATTGGCAACACCTACATAAAATGTGCGAAATAAACAAAATGATGTTTTTTAATTATTCAAAATGGAATTTCACAAGTTTATCCGGAAACTAGCGGTCGACGGAGCCTATATTTTTACTGTGCATCTTAAGGTATCATGATCGCGTCTTCATCCTGCAGGTCGCATCTCTTGTGCTCCCGTGGCTGGCGATAGCCTCTGCCGTCTCCCTAACTCAACAACAACAGCAGCAGCTCGCATACGCGGCGGCCTCTCAACAGCAGGCCCAGCAGTTCCAGCCTCAACCCCAGTATTACACAGCTGTCGCTCCTGGACAAGGCCAGTACGTCGACCAAAGGGCCACGATCGCCGCTTACCAGCCAGCCCCGCAGGCCGCCGCATACCAGCATCAGCCGAGGCCAGCGCCCATCGCCTTGGCCCCTCAGCAGTATCAGCAAATTCCCCAACAGGCGTCGAGGAAGGCTCCTCGCCCCATCAATCCCAACTCCCAGCAGCCTCTTCAGGAGGAAGACTATGACGTGAGTGTTGGAATTATATTCTAGCATGCTTCTAAGATAGTGTTCAGACGAAAACATTTTACGGCGGAGACATTTTTGTGGATCATCCCAGTCCCGAGGCTCCTAGTTTTGCGAAATCATTGCTACAATGAGCTCCATGGTTCATGTGTCACCCATGGTAATATTTGCGCGTTTGATAAACTTATTTAATGGAAAATCCTCCATTAGAGATAGTCATTTTAGTGATCCATCATGGAATACTATAAGCTTTGCGCCTTCACTTAGGAATCATTGATTTAATGTTGCGTGTATTTTTTCGATACGTATACTATACTATATAATAATCAGCTGTTGCCGTCTTTGAGCAAAACCAAGCAATGAAGATGCGTAAGATAAAAGGATTTTCGAAGGTCAATCAAATAATCATTTAAATAGAAGCACGCAAAAGTCGGTGCATGTTTCAGGTCTATAAAAAAATATTGTGTTCATTTAGAAAATTTTATTGATGTATCTTTTGAATTAATTTTTCGCTCAGCCTTGTAAGCAGCCTTCGCTGACTACATTCTGTTAAAAGGCATAGATACTAATTACATGATATTATAATGAATATATTTACGGTTATGTACTCTTCAAGAAGCCACGCAATCTGAAGAATAATATAACGGTATATTATCTTCATCGAAGACGTTGATAAGTGGTTATGAATTGCCCTATCCTGGATCACGATGCATTATCTCATCTGAAAGTGAAAGGTAGGTTTATTCCGAGAACATAGCTCATCCTTCTTCTTAACTGATGAATGATTCAAGGTGTTCTTGCCGTAAAAAGAAAGAATTGTACTGCAATTGCTGCCCACAAATACGACTTGCTATTCACGATAACTCCTCACAAACGGCTTTCGCAGTCGTATTCCGTTCTATAGAAAGCATCCTTTTTGTATTTATCTACTCGTAAAAGGTAGGGGCGCCCGCGAACAAGTAAATACGAGTACTTGCCAATAAATTTGTTGGAAAAAATTCGTTGGGGAATGTTTATGCTTGTGCATTTACAGTTCTTAGAAAAATTTATCCTGGCTCATTATTAACATTACCCATTTCATGTGAATCGATTGAGTTTCTATCATTATCCAAAAGTCATACAAATCAAACTAATTTTTCAGGGTTGATGCTCTTTTTATTTGAAAATAAGGTGGTTTTCACTGAGATTTAAGACCATCAGCTTTTGCACTATTATGCATCGTATGAGGGTTAAATACATGTAAAAACCCTCTCCCACTGGAAGTATGCAGTGATACCCATCTATACTCAACCACATTAAATATTAAAGCTCGAAATGAAAAGAAAGAAAGTATAATTCCGATTGCATCAGGCGAATGCAAATTTTTCCGATATAAAGATGAAACCGAGGGATACTTTCATATGCTAAACATCTAATCTTTCCTGAAATTGCATGAACTTATAAGGTCTATTATTTGGAGGCCTGTTGGTATCAGTTCGACGTGGACGTAGAAAGGAGAAAGTATCTCCTATCAACTTGCTCAATGGAGGGAGAGGCCGAGTGACAACCTAAGCCCAAAATAATTTGAAAATGAAAGTCACTCATGGGAGTGGTTTGGCGAATGGAAGTGTAGGGCATTATATATTTTTTTTCTCTGAGAACGTTTCGATTACAATTCAGTCAGCGATCATATCCGGAAAAAAGTCTCCCTTCTTGGGTGAGAGAATAAAAAAGATCATCATTCTTGTTTTCTGCCGAGTAAGCACGTGTTACGCGAGACGGAATTCGACTAGTCTTTGAGTGTTTTGGGCACGAAAATGGCATAACCATTGGTTGGAAGTTTTGTAGTGAAATTTTAACCACAAGACTTACCTGATTATCGATGTATTTTCAAAGAAAACGCTTTTATACATTCCCAATTTCGACAAGTCACATTTTTTACTGGAATAGGAATTCGTCATGATGGAAACTGTCAATTATTATAAATAAAAGTGAAATCTTTTTCTCCTAACTATCTATACTCGGCATGAGATTTTGGAAGTTGATGCCCGATGAGACCATGTTTATTTTTTTCCAGTTTATATTTTTATCTATAAAACATCCTAATAAAAAATCCCTACTTAGGGTTTCGATATTCCGTTGCTTAATTGATGGCTGGGATCCTGGTATACGAAGACTGTTCCATAGTCACAGAACCGTAACTGCATCGTCTAGGGGAATTTTTCATTGATAGTTTATTGTTATTTTCTCATATTTACCTTAAAAATATACAGTTAATATTTGTGAAAAATATTTTGCACACAATGTATATAATTATTACTCTTCATATTAACAGCAGTAACACGAAATTAAGTTTTATAATAATGCTGTATCGCTGCCTATCTATCCTCCATTTTATGTACAGCATTTGCTTGTGTAAGCAACCGACTTAGTTTTCGCGGTAGGAGAACGTTGAGAATGTTAAAAATTGTGGTCTAAAGTCCGTGTCGTCCGCAAAATCGAAGGGATCCTTTCTCGCGAATGGTGGAGCGACCTTCGTTACCTTACGCGTACATTAAATGAAAGCTTACATACGGTCGGGATCGCCGCATTAGCCGATAGCTGTAGTACCACTCCGCTCCTGGTCAGAGGCCGTTTACGGTTGCCCTGTTACGGAGCCGGGCACTGTGGAGGAAGGGGCAGTAGCGGGTTGTGTGAGGGGAAATAAATGTGGAAAAAAACACTCTCACCTTCAAAGATATGGACGGCAACGTAACTTTCCCCCGCCGTCCATCTCTAGACCATCCCCCAAGCTGGAGGCGAAGGATGAAAGGGAGAGGTAGTTTGTGAAAGGGGAAGGAATCGACGGTTTATGTTCAACTGGGAAGGTTGAAGGATGGAAGGGAATGTTGCCTCGTACGAAGTCGGGCTCTTAAACGTGTAACCCGCTTATTCATTCGGAAAACTAGAATCATGGGCGACGCGTTGTTTTATTTTTCGTCGGCGCGTGATCGAAAGGTAGAGCTTCAGTCGTTGCCTCGCGAAATTAATGTTCTCCTGTCTAAACGAACTATAATTATTTACGACAAAATTAATCAGTACTTGGGTTTCCCCTCTCGCGACTAAGGGATAGAAAGTTTTTCTTGTCTCGGAAGAGTTTTAAGGATTTGTGGATTGAGGTGTACAAATACCGATTTACACACCTTCTGCGTTCTCCATTTTCAGGTAGTAGTTGTTGACTTTTTGTGGATTGAAAAGAAATAGACTCAGAGCAAAGTTGACCCAAATATCCACTTTTTTCAGCTCATATTACATGCTGTGAAAAAAATGAAAAGATGGTTATTAGTGTTTTCAGTAAAAATTAGGCCAACAAAATGATGAGTACTGTCGTTAGCATAGATTGGTCGGGTAGGTTTTCAATACGCTGAAGAATCCTAGTCGTAGTATTCGGTGCAAGCGTGGTAAAAATATTAGAATCTAAATAAAAAATCTCAATCAACCATAATTTGAAAAACTTTTATCCGTGATACTTTTACGTTTTTACTGAATTGAATGATGAAATTTACAATTGTTCAAAAGATATTTTTGCATGGCAATATCTAATTGAAATCAAGTAGTTGTTCAAATTAATATTCACTAAAGATTTCGGAGAATAGTCTAGAAGATTTCGGAGAAGGTAGTCTAAGAGAGGACGCGTCCTCCAATGGACGAAGTATAACTCGTTGACATCTTCAATGGATTTGAAATGCTTGCACGTTAAGGATTTCACTTCCAATCTCCCAGTTTCTCTCCAGTCAAACATATCCTAATTTTGATGGGGTGGATACGAAAATATTTCCAACACCCCAGAAAGGTTAGCGGATGTGTCTTTCTTTCGTCCAAGGAACAGAAAGACAACATCCTTCTAGACCACCTCGGAGCCTCGATGAGCCAACGGAAACATTTTTTGCGGTCAAAGCAATCACCCATAGCTGTGAAACAAGAATGTTAGGAAAGATTTGTGGGGAACACAATGGAAATAATTTGGATGCAATGATCTGAGCGTGACTTTTTCGTCTGCGAGAAGGTCAGACCCAAGAAAGAGAAAGATCGCAGACGAGTCTTCCGGGATCCATCACAACGGGGTGGTCGTGGAAGGGCAAAGGTCCATTACTGACTTCATCCTTTTCATCCCTGCCAATGGGGCAGAGTAAGAATGAATCACTTGCTCTCTCATCCGTGATCGGCTCTGTTGCTGCTAGGGACGGGAGGCTTCTTCTCACGGTTGCACAATGAACCTCGTTGTTGTAGGTATACTATTAAATGAAGTCACGTTTCTCGAGCTTAATAGACATCAGAACGGACATTTATGTTAATGTGCTGTTAAAAGAAAAGGCTTATTTATCTTGATGTTTGGAAGAATTATTTTAACTCATGAATACTGAGTGAACGGTGGACCTTAATGTTAATCTTTGGAGGCGCATAATTTCAAAATTCTTTGTTTTAAATAGCAAGGAGGCTTTGAAGACTGTGCATTGTGACGAAAAATTCGTTGATCATGAAGCAACCTATCGATGAATCCGAAGGATCTTTATTAATGCTAACATTGTGAAGTTACTTCATCTGAAGCAAAGTATTGAAGAAATCGTGTAGGTGGATAAGTTGCGAGTTGGACGGATTTTCATAAATGGTAGGGAAGATACACATAGTTACCTTTGGGTGTGATCATTGATTTTTCAAAGTTAAACTGATGATATGATCAACTTTGAAATTTTATTCATGTTAGGCGTTTGACGTGGTAGTCCAGTGTGTCCGCTGGGATGCTGACTGGAGAGCCCTAGTTCGATTCCTGGGAGTGACTCTGGCTACCCTCAAATTCACCAATTCTGTGTAATTTTTCAAGTATGAAATCTTTCTGGGAAACCATAGGCGGAGCAGAGCGAGTTACGGCGACTCCGACCCTGATGAGTGAATTTTACATGTCGTTAGTTAAGTTTTGGTTGAGCTCATTCCTGTCAAACAGGCCTTCGACTTGATAACTATGGCGGTGAATTAATTAAACCAGCATTGATGTGACTTCATGGATTTCTTTATTCGTAATTTGAAATACATTTTCCATAGCTATTATTTATAAGGTAATATTCCGGTGAAGGTAGGTTTTTGGATAGACACAACTATCACATAATTAACTTGCGACTCCAAACAAAATCCAATCCAGCAACCTACTCTACATCAGGTCCCTCTTCATCTCTGTGTACTTCCTTCCTCCCTTTATCCCGTCCAACATCCCTATCCTGTTCCTGCCCCTCCCTCGTTTGCCCAACATTCTCCCCTCTATTACCGTCTTCAACATCCCACTGCCGCTCAATACGCCTTTCATCCATTTTTCCTGCCTCCATAGGATTTCTCTCAACAAACCCCTCTTTTCACCCACCATATCTAGTACTTCCTCATTTGTTTTTCTTTCAGTCCATTTCACCTTCTCCATTCGTCTCCATACCCACATTTCAAAAGCCTGCAATCTACGTCTATCCTCCTGCTTCAGTGACCACGTTTCCGCACCGTACATAGCTACGCTCCATATCTAAGTTTTTACGAGTCTTTTCTTAACATCCCTACACAACGTTCCACTCATCAGCTCCCTCCTCCTTGTGAAAGCCTCTTTGCGTAGCGCAATTTTTCTCCTTACGTCCCCACTACTTTGACCGCGTTGGTCCAAAACACATCCGAGATATGTGAATTCTTCTACCTGCTCTATTTTTCCCCTCCTATTTTGATATTTAGCTTTTCCTAAGCTATACATTGCAGAAACCAATGAAGCTACTTTTATGAAAAATAGATTTTTTAAATACTTAGTGCATTGAAACTCCTTTGAACCATCAGTAATACGTGAAATCCATATTTCCAGTCTAAAAGTTTGTTAGACCGACTGAAGGAATTGGCGTGGTCAAGTTTTTTTAAGTTTATGTTTTGAATGAATGTGTGATTTGATGACAGAATATGGCAGGGTGGAAGTGAAATAAAATCAACCGGATGATTGTTTATTTCTTTCTATTCCATTTAACGAGCTGTATTTTTCTGCTCACCACTACTTAACGCAATCGGAAATTGGAAAATTTTAGCTATCATTTAGTTCAAATTATCTTTCTGTTAAACATTTGCTAATGCAAAATAGATCAAAGAAATTTGGAATGAAAGACTTAATTGAAGATTCGCTCGAAGCAAATTAACGAAATTTATCAATAAGGCTGTAATATTTCGTTGTCATAGCCATTTTTCCAGGAATAAATTGTTGTAGGAAAATATAAAGGTTGAAATAACAGAGAGGATATTTCCAAAATTATATTAATATTCAGCGAATTTATTTTTGAAATCTTACATTTTATTGTGATGTCTTAAGAATCAACAAATTTTGGATCCTTTGAAGACACCACCTGTTATTCATATGCGTTGCTAAAATCTAACTTCTGTCAATCATGATTTGGAAGTGATACAAAAATAAACTCTGAAAACCCCTGTCAATGTCTTACATCTCTCTGGAGAGTTGAAGGCGTCGGGGTTTTCAACTGTCCCACCCTTCCTGTGCTTCTCGTCATTCATTTTCTCGCAAAAATTGTCGACTTCTCTTTTCTTGTCGAGGAATTGGCCTCATTGCTCGTGGGTGGGATCGAGAAGTTTTCCAAATGCCACCTTGGCGGCGTGGGAAAGGATACATGAGTCGGCTCGCCCTAGTGAAATTCAGCCCATCTACCCTGAGAGCTCAATTAAATTTTTTATGCCCGGTGGTCCCGAATTGCGCAAGGTTTCTTTTTTCATACTGGTATATAATGATTTTCCTTTGGTATATAAATAGCAGGAGAAGGTGAAAGTTTTCTTCCAATATCGGCGATAGAGAGGTAAGGTGGGATGGGTGACAGAGGGGGAAAGGAGTTCATGGAAGGAAAATATAACAGTGAAGCAGGAGGAAGGTGCTGAATCCTTTTTCCGTGGCTCTCTCAAATCCAAAATTTGTGAAGAAAGATACCAGGCTCTCACCAAACAGTTGGTTCATTTCTCGTGTTAATTACAGTCTCTTTCCCACATCTTCATTCCCTTTTTTTAATAAACTTTCTGTTTATTTTTCTAGGGAATCCAAGTTTAGTAAAACATTCTTCCAGTTTTCAAGCATTCTGTTCACAGTACCGGTAAACCTTACCATAAGTTGTCACTCCTAATAGATGGATATCTTTTAGGGCTTAATATGAAACTTGCATCGTAGTTCTTTTTATTTGAGATGAATTAGGTTTACCGTTTTCAATATAATTGTATGTAAGACATTCATAAAGACCCTTTTAAACCGAAATTAAAAGCAAATGATAATACCTTAGGAAAGAATCCTTGGTTTCCTTGTTAGTTTAATATTCTCAAATTATTACAACAAATAATTTGTCTAATAAGTCACAAAAAAATCAACATTGAGTTTATTGCGTTATTTAATTCAGTTTACATCTTACCATTTTACAAAACTTTCACTTGATTCTGTTTTCTATATTCAGTGCACATGATTTCCTTTTTCCCTTGCGTGAGTCTGTTAAATAAATATTTAAAAATCTTGAAAGCTTAAATGGAATAATCTGTGACACTGAAGGATTATCTAAACAAATATTCCCATCTGTCAATCACGAAACTTAGGGCTAACGCATTTTTATTCTTCCTATTTTTAACGCCAAAAATGCAATTACGCATAAGCATGATCCACCCGATACCATCCGTCGTAAAGTGTGTAATTACTTACTAGTTTCATCGTGTTCGCAGAAATAGCGGATGAACCGTAAAAAAAACTCGATTGCATTTGCATGCCCTAGATTCTCAATTCTGCTATTCACGAGAAACAGCTCAAGTTTATTGACCCGAACGGTCATCACCTGCATAAACGGCATTGGTAATGACCGTGACAGCTAGTGAGAGAAAACCAACTTCTACGTCCTTTGGGAACACCGACTTCTCACTTTGAAACATCTGTCACGCGACAGCAGAATTTTCACAAGTTTTCCACCTCGGTGTGTACCCGAACAATTATATTTTTGGTAATCATGTCTTCTTTTTGTCCTAAAGCCTAAAAAAAGAAAATAAAATTACCTGTTAATTTGAGGAGAGACTAAAACTTGAAGTAGGAGGAGTGGAAAGTGTCCCTACCTGATTTTAGGGAAAGTTTAACTCGGGTGATTTCTAAAAGATACACCTGGGATCATATCTCTTCGTAAAATTAGAATGTCATTTGTTTCAATATACAATGAGTATTCTCTGCGTAAAGAAAGACATTACGATGCCTTGGCACCAAATGTTAGGGAACGACAAAAGGAGTCGGTTGATTGGATCATGGAAACGAAAATAAATGTGTACATTTAGATTTAATTCCTCGGAATGAACATGAATGAAATAGTCAGTGACATTCAGAAGATCCCTTGAATGACTGTGAGACTTGAAAAAGTTTCCCGCTCATATTTTTAGTATTAATATTCCGAATAAAATTACCAAACTAAATATGGATTATCTAATCAATCGTGAATGATACAGAGCGGGGAATTATTCTAATAGTAGTTTGCGGAAAAAAGCTGTGGAATTTCAATTGAAAGAAAAGAAAGAAATGCAGAGGAAGATCATGGATGAAGGACACGAAGCAGACAATTGCAATTGTGAAATAGAAAATATGCATGAAGGGGTCAATCGAAAACATAAACTGTAACAAACTATTCTAGAAGTGACTGCCATCGATATTGTTGCTGTTTGTTAACAATTCAGAATGAATATATTTAATTATTGTTTGGATGGACACAGCCTGTAAAATTGAATTGTGGTGTTCATCCTAAAAGTAATGGGATAAACAATTAAGGTGATTTTCCATCGCCTTCCTCGGTAGTGTTTTTAATTTGACGCTTCAGTTGCCGCCCCACTGGGATCAGGCGCCTTTTGCATTCGCCTTACTGAGGAACAGACGCTGCGTGGACTTACCATTCGTCTGGCCCCTACCCTTCGACCTATCTGGTATGGGTGACCCTACTTGCAAATATCATTGATTCCGCCGGCTCAACTCTAGGGGTCATAAGAAGTCACAAAGCCTTCCACCACGTCAAGGCTATAGTCCGCAGGGAGGGATACATTAAATATAATATGCAATCAAACAAATAACGAATATTTTAAGTTCGGTGCATATCGCGATGGAAAGAGAGATTTTTGACCAATGTTCGAGTTTTGTAAAATTTAAAGGCATTCATTTTCCTCGCTTGACCCCTCAGGCTTGTCCATGACAGCTAATACATTCATGACAATGATAATAGTGCTTTGACATTTATGGCAATGGTTATACGTACTTTGGCGAGAGAGTTTCGAGAAGCCAGAAAGTATGAAGGTTATCAGATAATCCTCACTCGCAGAGAAACGGTCACCATGTCGCCAAGTGAAAGGGTGTTTGCAATTCGAACAGAAAGGAGAAAAAGACGAAAGTGGTTCGAAATTCGATGCGGCCGCGGCTTTTCCCATGCACCACCGCACGCCCGGTTCACTTTTTAGCCTTGGCCATCGGAGAAGGCCATGGCTTGGAAAGTCATCCTTCCAGAAGCCACTGCTGGACGAAGCGTTGCTACGGTCGACGGAGCGTTGCTAAAAGACGACGGTGATTACGACCAGTCTTTTCTCCAAAGGTCGTCGTACTTCGTTGCGGTTTCCTTCGAAATTGAGTCAACCGGGTCAACCACCAATCCTTGACCGAGAGAGGAAACGGCGACCGGCTGTTTGAATGGGAGTTTATCCACCAAAAATTGGTCGAACTAATCCGAGGGAATCAGACTGATGTACTTACTGTCCTTTCACATTCTCCAGTTAATTCTCTTTCTGTACCGCAATTTAAGCATTGTTTAATTTGCTATGCTATTCAGAGACAAAAATGGAAGTCAATTGCAGATTCACGGTTGTATCATGTTGGTTTGAAAAGAAAAAAACATTTAAATTAATTTTAACGGATATTAAGTATATTAGATAAGGTACTATTGATTGCTTTTAACTTGAATACTTTATTTTATTGTTTTAGGTTTTTCTTTTATCTCCGGTTTGAAGTTTAACGTATGCTAATTCAATATATAAAATTAATGCTACTTACTCAAGTCTTAACTCAAGTCTTTTGTACAAAGTATAATTATGTACAAGAATAGGTTCTAGTTTATCTGTTCAGAATGAATTTGAATCAGTGCCGTGTTATACTAACAGTATTTTTTAAATAAAAAGCATTATATTCAAGCTAAAAGAAAAATATCTTCATAAAATCCCCCAAATATTTTCATCCCCAAAATACTGGACTATTTTAACCTGCCATGAGTAAGCGTGGTTATATTGCGAAATACTCTCAGCTTTTTTGTCTGTTGCTAATCAATGGAAATGTATTTATGTTCACGTGAATACGAAAATAAGTCGCATTATATTCGGTAATATTTCGTATATGATATTATATTCGGCAACATTTGGCTTACGTCTTTGACATACTAAATATTTTCCTTTTTGGTGGTCAATAAGTAACCATAGTTTACTTTAACGATTAATTAATCAGTCAGCTAGCTTCCTGAATGGTGAGACTGAAATTTTAGTATTTTAACGTATTTTGATGTATATTAACCATAAATGGGGAAATTATTTCGAGTCATCCAGCTGAAAAAGTGGATTTTCAAATATGATACGTCACTTCTGTACCAGGATCCATCAATATGTTTCTCAAGCATTTTTTGCTGATGATTTTGTTCGGCCGAAAGACTGAATTATAGTTGTGTTCCGGTCTATTACTGATGTTAGAACTCTGTTTTTATTCGAAATTTTTGCTCGCTTTCTCATTCCGGAATCCGCGGAAAAATGTTGTAACACAAGAAAACCATTGGGGTGGATTTTAAACAAAAAGTGATTACAAAAGCCCTTGGATAATACTGAGATTACGTATTTGCCTCGTTCAGGACAATGAACTGGATGAGAGCTACTGGGCTATGAAATAGCATCTTCCGATTCAATTAGCACGTATTTGGAATTAAATTTTCAGAACTTCTATTGTAGTGGATATTTGAATTTCCACCAATATTGGAATCTTGTTCAAGTACACTGTGATTGTTAAATTGACGAACTGAACTATTATACAAATACTCAAGTTAGAATTATATATATATATATATATATATATATGTATATATAAATCACTGATAGTCATAACAAACACAGAAACCAAACAAACACAGAAACCAAACAGAAACTGTTAGGAACAGAACTGTTCAGTTCTGTTCCTAATTCCTCTTGAGAAAGGTGTTTGGGCCACCGAAAATTCGAGAACCAGTGAGTCCCTCTTTTGTGTGTTTTGGTTTCTGTGTTTGTTATGACTATCAGTGAATTTACATTACACGTTTGTGGGTTTTCCAAAAAAGTGTGTGTGTATATATATATATATATATATATATATATATATATATGTGTATATATATGTATATATATGTATATATATGTATATATATATATTTATATATATATATATATATGCGGGTCACGGTGGTCTAGTGGGTAGAGCGTTGGACTACTGACCGGAGGGTCCCGGGTTCGATTCCCGGGTAAGGCACTTTGGGCACCTGCAGCTCCACCCAAGCTAGTTGATTTTTCGGGTACCAGGTCTTCCTGGGAAATCATAACCGGCACAGGGAAAGGAACTGGCCCCCCTACCCTGATGTGTGAATATTCACACGCCGTTGGGCTTGGTACACGGGTGAGCCCTACCATCACCTACTAAACCGACCTTCGGGTTGATTACTGTGTTTTATATATATATATATATATATTATTTCACACATAGAAATAGATATAAGGAAAGGGGATAAGAAAACACATAAAATGTGCTTTCCTATCCCCTTTCCTTATATCTCTCTCTATGTGTGAAATAATATTTGTTCGCCGTATGGCGGGATTTCGTGTTTGAATGTATTTATAATACATGTGGTGATCACTCCGTCCAGCGGAGTGATCACCACATAATCCCTCCAAAATTTGTTTCATATCGAAGTATAAAAATTGATTCCTCATGCCGGTTAAAAATTTCCTTGTTACTTGTGTGCTTCGATTTGATAATGACTCGTACAGTATATTCCCAAACCTGCAACTCCATACTGGGATAAGCAACGGTGCTTTGTAGCACAAAAAAAGCCATTGCGAAAACAAATAAATAAACATTGGAGAGTCTTTGTAAATCGACACAGAAATTGTTTCGTGTGATTCTCGCTGTAGTTGCATCTTGCTAATGTGGTTTTATGATCATTGAATAGATCTCTTATTGCTCGATTTTTTCAAATATATTGGTTTATCTCGTGCATACAAAACTCGAAAACAGGTTGAAAATTTGACCGATGATTGTATTACTGCCTTTCAGTCCCGACCCTTTGCCATCAAGAGTTACCAACAAAGGTATTCGTATATCGGATTATTAAATTAAAATTAATTTCTTATTAATGACGAAAGTGTCGTGGCTTCGGAATGGGATAGGCACACGCATCTTTGGCAGACATACTCGTAATATCATACCGGTGAGAAATTTAGTTTTAATAATGTATAATATAATATTTTAATCGGAAGTAGTTTCAATAGGATTAATTTAGCATTGATCGCTATTTAGGGGCGGTAGAGCGTCACTCTGAAATACGTCATATAAACAAATACTTATTAGTAATTTTCCACGTATTTTTCTTACGGTACTCCTAATTTCGACTTCATTTGACTTTCACCAGCAAGGTACAATAATATATGTTACCTAAATGATGACAGTGGAAAAGTGTGGTTGATTAATTCAAATTATTCGTTTCTATGATGTGTGGCGATTACACAATATTAATCCCGATTCCGTTAATTTTGCAGTGGAATATGAGTCCGTTTCATGGGAAACTACTGAATGAAGACCCTTCCACGCGAATTGTGGGGTGGTGGAAGCCCTATCTCCACGCTTAGTATCATTCTTTCGATTGGGTTGTCCTCGTGGTCCACCACTCTCACCAACAAGTCTCGCGGTTGCGTCACGATTAGCAAGTCACGAAGTCCGCCTCTGCAAACGGAATAGGCTCTTATGTACCCGAAGTAAAAAGCAAAAGTCAAACGCGTGTATCTAGTATAGATCTCTGTGGCGACACACTTGGCCTATTGTCGCGGGGGCCAAACGAACCGTGAGAATTTCTTGCCGCTAAGTGGTTGCCTTTCCCCTCAAGTTTTTATTTTTTTCTTCGTCTTTTCGGAACGCTTGATTTCTTATCGCAAATTCTTTTACTTGGATTGGCCACGCGGTGAAATTTATGTTGGCGTTGTCGTAAGCCGTTGCAAAATCCGCGAGCGAAATATCCTCTTTATGATCTTGTAGTTTGGGCGATTGCGTTCCTTGTGGTCTCTAGTGGACCGGAAGAAATTGATCCGCGGTGGCTGGACATTTGTGGAAGGCAATTCGTTAAGCGTTTACTCTTGCTATCGTATTATTTGTATCTATTTTTCGAAAAAATTGAACTCAGTTTAGCGCACTGTTTGATGCACCCGCGTTTTTAAAAGGAGAAATGCAGCTATTGACTAAAACTTCCGAAATTCCAAGTGGTTGGTATCTCACAGTAATAAGACGTACAAATTTTATTACAAAGGTGTAGTATTCGGTAGAGGAATTGTATGATCTATTAGATAAAATATTCGAGGAATGTTAGAGTAGCTCGGAGAAATGTTGTTGTCGGAATATTTGGTCATTTTAAATCACACCGATTTTTGTGATAATTCTTCGACCCTGCCTTTGATTTTTTCGTTGATTTTGTCGTTTTAATTTAAATTATGTACATATAGGCTCATATTGTGCAAGACAGTATTTGATCTCACCATTTCTGGCGTTTATTCTCGGATTTCTTGGTTTCTGATCAAGTGTGTGATTTTTTTCTAAGAAATTTTGAGAGAGAGAGGCTGAATCAAACGTAATGTGCGTAGGAATTGCGCCCAAAATTCTAAATTAAATTCCTAACCATTTTTATATTCTCACTATAAAATGCATATTTTTAGAATTTTTATATTCTCTCACACGTTTCGCTTTGACTTCCAGGTTATTGACCAATTTCATTCAGCTCAAGACTCGAATAAAATTTTTCATGCTGTTTCCAGGTCAATAGGTATCGACACCCACGCCCCAGCTGCTCTAGATTTTGGGTCAAGACCGCCCGTCTGACCGCTCCCGAGTTCTCCTGAAGCTCTCTTGCAACGAAATTTCGCAAAGTGTGATTTATTTGACCGGGTCCGTGAGCGCATTTTATTAATTGGCTTGGGTCACTGAGGCGTCGATATTTTAGTCTGACTGGCTCCGCCTTATTGTCACTGGCAATACATTTGTGGTTGCAAAATGTTGGGAAATAATTTATGCACCCTTTTACTCGCACGGGAAAGCATGCCAAAATGTGATCCCGAGCGGAAAGGTTGCTCATGCAACACAATTCTTCTATTTTATCTAGTGTTCATCGATATGGAAAGCAATGCCTAGTCTTCCAATCTCTCTATGGATTACGGACTTCGGGGGCGTAGTTCCAATGCGCCTATTGTCAGACCCAAAGTCATTGACGGATTGCCAATAATAGTAACAGGGAATTGGAAGAACCTACGCCTTAAATTTGTGGGCTACGTCGTATCCCACAAAAAATGGACTTCCACAAGCACAACGCTATGCAATGTACAACGCCCGCCATGCTAGAATTAATAGAGCAAAAGTCAACAGTGATTTTTTCATTGCAAATGTATCCAGTATAACGAAATTTCATTTATTTAAGCAAAGGCTTGAATTTGTTTCAATAAATTGTAGTCAATTTCTTTTTCATTTATATGATAACTTTATTTAATTATCTACAGAGTTGCAAAAACAGCATTACTCAACTTGTTTTTTGTGAAAATTTAATGGAAACGCTCATTATTTTTGATCGGTCTGCAACAAATATAAATTGAGGCCAAAATTTTGTAGGTAGAAATAGAGGTTATAATTTCCGCTAGCCATTCATGGTTTCAAGTTAATTCTCTATAAGAGATCTTTAAAATGACGTTATACTCTCCGTTCTTCACCCTTGAAGATTGCCGTGTAAGCCGTAAATATTTTCTGATGAGGAGATTGTGCGCTAAAATAAACGAATCATCCACACTTTTAAAAATGTAGTTTATATTAGAGAAGATACATTTTCCAAATATGCCATTTTTGGTGAATCTGAACGTTTAACCTTTCGGAATATGGATGCTTCTGTTAATTGAATGCTGTAATCATCAATAATAAGAGTAATGCATTGATACCGGATAAAAGTGTCAACAACCGTAGTTTGAGTACTGGAATGAAACAGTAATATCAATTTAATAATTTAATATGATCCTTAGTTTGGAATTCTTGACGACAACTCTGATGCATGGTAAGTCGACCACTACTATTCTATCCTTATTTTCTGGCACTCATGGAAAATGATGGGGCGCAAATTCCTGAGGCTTTTTTAAAAGAGTCTTTACAGGAGAGTCTTGAAAAAATTAGTCTTATACAGGAGAATTAGCTTGTGATTACATATTTGGTGCCTTCGCAGCCTTTATCATCATACAGTTCCGCGCACCATCGTTATACATATATATATATATATATATATATATATATATATGCAGACATACATACATGTCTGCATAAATTGATACCGTATCACTCGATACTCATGGATCAGAGGCGTTATGAAACCACTCCCTAGGCCGTTGACGTGTCCCGTTGGTCGGACAAGTCGGTTCACTTGCACAGCACAGTCTGTTGCCTCCACCCCCGCAGGGCAGGGTCTCTCCTCTCGTTGGCATCCCATGGAAATGTGAAAGGGATACAAGAGGATCCAGCAGGTAAGGGCGGGGCTGACGCATTCAAGTCGGAATCGGGGCGGCTGGGACCCGGGGCGCAGGCGGGTCAGACGAGGCGGGGGTGGGCGTGGCGTGGGCAGAAACCGTCGCCCGACCCAGAGTGGTGGCCCATTTATCCTTGCGCTCCGGAGGGGGTGGTTTGAGGAGTTAGTGCTCTCAGGTACTCGATGACTTAGCCGTCGCGTTGAATATACTCGGTGCGATGGGCACACCGTGTAGCCACGTCGATTCAGTGGCTTTCCAATTTTTTATCCCTCTCCCTCCCCCACTTCTCTCGCTCTCGAAACTGGATTGTTAAATTCTCCCCGTGATATTTTGGTCATACTCGCTTTTACGGAACATGTTCTATGGAAAGTTGCCGAGCACGTCGCAGGGCAATTGCTATTCCATTTTAATTTCTTATGCCTGCTACTGATATTCCCACTTTGAGTGTTGGGTTTTATTGGAAATAATACACACTCGTGGTTACCACAATTTGTATCACTCAGCTCGTTCCTGCGGGGGAAGTGTTTGAAGATTTAATTTTGGCTGTCCCTTTCATAGTCTCGATGATTTTCGTTTCCATCTTACTAGAGATTATTTTATTCTGTACCAAATTTCCCTGGAAGATAAACAGGTGCAGGGAAGAGAATTGACTTGAATTAAAGAGAATTATGGCTATTTAATTGAGAAAATTAATTAATTTCTCAGAACCAAGATCAACGTTATGTTATGTAATTTTGTTCAGAGTTTATAAATTTTAATATTACATTTTTAAATTATGCTAAAGTCTCATGATTAATACTTCTTCAAATGAAAACGTTCCTCATTTGAGTTAAATATGGTTTGCGTTTTATTTTTTCTTTACCTAATCAAAATCAACTTCTAATATTCTCTGTGACGATGTCTTCGAGAGCGAAATGAAAGCGTACATATCTTCGGACAGCTTTGGCAACACCACGGTTTTGGCGTCAGGAGTGTAACAACCGCCGTAAGCCTTGGGCAGTTTCCTTATTGAGATGACCTGAGATCATCGCTTTTACCGACGCTATATAGATAGAAACAGATCACAGACCTTACAGTATTAACTCCACACGGAAGCAATCTGTCTTTGGAACTTCTATCTGAATAGTCATATCGTCGATCGTAAGTATTGCAGTACAGTGCAAATGATAAAATCGTTCACTCTCAGCTCACGTACTTTTCATCGGTATATTAAATAATCTTACTCGCAGCTCTCAGAGTACTGCTACAGTCTCTATTTCTTACTAATATTTGGAGTAATGACATATATTAAAACTTACGTGGACATTCAGTGTGACACATCTTCCCACGACGGTAATTCTTGCTGTCAAACTTAGTGGTGGAGATAATCTAATGTTAGGGAATGCCTTAATGGCGAAGATTGAATCCAAGTGAACATTAGCGTTGAAATCATTTCCTTCCTCTATGTGTTCACAAAAAACCTTATAAAAATGAGATGGGTGGAAAAAATCATTCGCCTTAATCGGGATTCAACTCCGTATCCCTTGATATAAAAAAACTGCAATCAACTCGGAGTTTTGCTTGATAGGTACGAGAAGGCTCCCTCTCGTACCATGCGGCGTATGAAATTCACACAGCAGGGAAGGTGGGCGATTTCCAAAAAAGATCCGGTATCGGAAAAATCACACATTTTGGGTGAAGCTAAACTCTCATAACTGACTGCACCGATACATAAAAACATGTAGATAATGCATTTAAGGCGGGTCGTGGTGGTCTAGTGGGTAGAGCGTTGGATTACTGACCGGAGGGTCTCGGGTTCGATTCCCGGGCAAGGCACTTTGGGCACCTGCAGCTCCACCCAAGCTAGTTGATTTTTCGGGTACCAGATCTTCCTGGGAAACTATAACCGGCACAGGGAAAGGAACTGGCCCCCCTACCCTGATGTGTGAATATTCACACGCCGTCGGGCTTGGTACACGGGTGAACTCTACCATCACCTACTAAACCGACCTTCGGGTTGATTACTGTGTTTTTTTTAATGCATTTAATTTCTAAATTCATAAATTTGGATCCAAAAGTAATATTTTAATCTACTATTGAAGACGGCATTCTGAATAGTTTCTCTTCCAGTATCTCCTTAATTCTATTCTTAGTTTTCCGGAGAGCGCAAAAGCAAATGTGCGGTGTGCCATGTGATTTCCGTTTTTTTATGTTTCCGGTGGTCCCAGGGAATTGCTTTTAGGGCTGCCAAAGAACAGTGATAATTGACTTCGTGTTTCTTAGTGAGGAAAAGTGTTGACTTGTCCAGGGCGATCTTAGATCCAGGGAGGCGCTAAGGCTCGAGCAGGGGATCAACCTCACATTACTAATTAACTACATGTAAAATATAAATCAGTTTTTTCTGGTTATTTCAGTACTATTTTTACCTTTAAGTAAACAGCAACCGCTTGCGATGTGACTTTAATATAACCACTTAGCCAACTGACACGGAACTGGACTCTTTCCGGACGTTCACCCTCATATCTTGGAAAGGATTTTGAGAGAAAAGTAGTAAAAATAAGCCAATTTCTCTAATGAACCTTAGAAAATACTATTTTTGTGTTTAGTTTTGATCGTTTTACATATTTTATAGTTATAAGCATATAAAACCAGTCGAATATCCTTTACCCCATTAAACTCCAAAAGCGATCCACGAATTAACTGAATTTGGCGATAAATAACTTTTAAAATGGTCAAAAATTGAGTTATATTGTGGTGTATCAGTAGAAGATATAATTTAAAATATTTTTCAGAGTATCAAGCGGACTCTTAATATATTGAGTCGATAATAGAACTCTATTAAACGAGTACGAAACATGGATTAAATCTGAATTAGTGGGCACCCATTATTTAATTTCCTTGTTGTATTACTTTTTAAATTTCCCTGGATAATTGATTTCATCGATATTTTGAGTAACCATAAGTGGAATTTCAGGTCAGCTGACCTGGAAAGGAATTGCAATTATCGTTCCTCCAGGTTTTATACTCCCCGCGGAAAAATACGCTTCTGATAGAACAACCTCGTCTCGTGTTTCCACCAAAACGCTTGTAAATGTGCTCGTGATCATCGAATTGAATATCCACTGAAAGGATGGTTCAACGAGAGATTTGCGGATTCTACCGGGTGAACCTCTTCTTCTCTATCTTCTCTCTCACGCTTCACGATCTCCGCGAGCGCGTCACGTCAGGCACTCCCTTGGAGTGACGTGCGTGGGCAGAAACGGTTTGAGGGGGAGGGAGGGTTGCGGATTACGGTTCAAGTGAGAGTGAGGCGATGCCTGAATAAGTAACGAATCGAGGATGTGAAAAAAACAAAAGACGCCCGTGTGCCCACATATTCGTGCCGAGCCGGTTTTGAAAGAGTTCGGAGCGGTGAAAGTGGTGAAATTGCCCTTCACTCCCATTTCACTTTGATCAACTCCCATTTGGTCGATCCCGCCGCTCTCCCTCCCTCCTTCCCGCCGCCTTTGTTGGCTGTGTTCCCTCCGCCCAACGCCCCCGAGGTGAAAACGAGAGTGATCACACTCCCTCAAAGTCGGTCGGTTGGGATGGCTATTAAATAGTGCGTGGACATCTTATTACTTGAAGAAAGGTGATGAAAAAAATATTGTCACTCTGGCTCCATTCCAGTCAACGTGAAAATTGGGCATAATCAATCCTGCTATGCACACCAGAGTTCTTTTGAAAGATTGTGTTTAAGCTTTCGCATAGAACAATGACGCATACAACTGACGTGTTTCATATATTCACTTGCAGGAGTGGCGAATGTAGAATTTCGACTGACAACTATATCTTGGAAATAGTTGTGACAATCTTTCTGGGCTGATGGAACGAATTGAGAGGGAGAGTTTGTTTCTTAGTCACAAACTTTACGCATGTAGTTATTTGTAACCTACGCTGGATATAATCATTTTTTGTTTTATTCAATCATACAGCCAACAATCTGTAGCAAAACAATACATTTTAGCTCGGCTTTTGAAAGAGGTTCGAATGTCCAATAGTTCTGCAGAAATTTCATAAATATTTTACAAACTATAATGAATTTCACATCCATTCCTCCTTTGTGGTTTATAATTAATTTTTTTCGACTGGTATTTTATCGTTTTATTAAAATTTTTGTACTTATTCCCATATGATGGAGTCCTTTATTGAAACGAATATTGTAACTTTATTGAAGTATGTAAACCTATTTAGAAATGAAAATTGACATCTTATTTTTATGATGTTTTTTTTCATAAGTTTTGAGGCTGATAATACTGATTTATTGGATGCACTAAATGTTCTTATACTATATTGTATATATATGTATATTTCTCTCTCGTGCCAAATGTAATGCATGACTGAGATGGGTAAACATGTAATGGGAGATCCCTCTCATGATGTTATCACATTCTATGGATCTTAGATGGCTTTTTTATTAGCATTTATGTTTTGGAATTGCATACATTAAGAGTTTAGAATCCATGCATTGGTAGGGATGGAAATCACTGGAAGGCTGCGTAGTGGAATTTAAATAAAGGAAACTTCCCAAAGTTACTTTCTATGTAGTTTCAGAGATTATAATTGATTGAAAGTCTGCTCCCTCAATAACAGCAATACGCTTCATGGACCCATGTCCAAGCAAACGTACTAATGACAGAATAATATTAATATTCTTGTGATTCAAATATGAGCCATTTTGTTTAGCACACGGAAGGAATAACCTTCCAGTTAACTAGTTACACCTCAATCTTTGAATATTCATTGCATTTTAGTGATAAAGGCGCGCCGAGCAATCGAGCCATTTTATAAAGTTCAGTTCTTTTTTAAACTGCTTTTTAAGGCCATTGAAATATATTCCGAAAAGAAGATGGTTTTTTCTCGTCCTGTTGCGTTCCATTTTTCAGCTAAGAGAAAGTGATTTTTCAAATATTACTTATTCTGGAAAAGAGTAGAACGTTTCTCATTCTCATTGAAAACTTTTCAAAATTTGGTTTGTTTCTGTGTTTATATTTTTTACGAACGTTATAGTTATATATTTACGAACGATGGCTTTGCTTGTCTTAGGAAAAGTTGATTTTTCCGTAAGTAAAGAGTTATAATTACTCTGAACGTGGTTATTTTAATATTTCCCAACGAAGTCTGGCTAGTTATATATGAATGGCTAACGTTCGCTTTCCTGTCGTCAGGACCTTTTTTTTCTTCATCTCTGACCGTACGATTTCCGATGATGCTTAATACTTTCTCTTTTGGCATTAGGTAAGAAAACATTATAAGAACCTCTTAGATCGTGATGACTTTATTTGAAGATACCGCTTGAGTGACTAAGGCTTTTTTCCTCACCGCCGGATGAGCGGGTTTTGACATGCCGAGCCCAAGCGACGTAACGATCGGAGAGTAAAAAATTTATCGCCGCCCTTCTTAGTAATACAGGACTGTATTGTGTCTCTCTCAACCCGTCAACTTTCAGTTTTCTCACTCCTGGACGGATCGGCTTCATCCCTTACGTTTTTATAAGGCTGTGCAAAGTGGTACGCTTTACTCTAAACGTGTTTAGAATTCTCTTAGATTCCTTTGGATTGCAGGGCTCCATTGAATGCATTCCGCTTTCTCACTTCTCGGAAATGAAGTCGATTCATGTATTTATATATTACGTAAAAGACTAGCTCCTTATATTCACATTTCCTTCTACAATGAGTGGAATGAACTCCAGATCCTTTGGGTCATTGGAGCGGATATGTATAAACTGAAAAGTGGAACATGCATGTTGTATTTTTATCCTTAAAATTATAGGTGAAAATTCTAAATGGCTCTGTCGATAAATAAATGAGTCGTGGAACAAATTGGAGCCGACGTCATGCTATTGAAAATGTGGTCTCTGTCAAATAGTAGTTTTCGGAGTTGGGCCACGAAGTGGATAATACTGCGAAGGCTTCCGCGGTGATGAGATGCAATCTGTACGTTTTTCGGGTTCCCCCCGCGTTGAGTTGTGTCTATTGACGACGGTTTCGCCAGCAGTCCCGCTGCATCTTCAGACCTGAAGTTGCCAGCGGGACTGCTGGCGAAACCGTCGTCAATAGACACAACTCAACGCGGGGGGAACCCGAAAAACGTACAGATTGAAGTGGATAATATTTCATTAAGACAAAATACTACTCTTTAAGATTTAATGTGAAAAATGTCAACGATTTTTTTCCCTCCGCCGTGCTCGTAAAAAGTTTGGTATTTTTTTACACATTTTGTTTGCTGACAAAAGCTAAAAAAAATCATCTTTATGGTGTGTAGCACAGGAGTATTTTTCAAGGGCAACGATATAATGTTATTTGTGGCATAATTACGCATATGGCATACCGTTATAAAAATATTGAAGTAAATATACATTTCAAAATAAAGATCTTTCATCCTGATGAAAAATGACAAATTGAAAACTGTGTGCTTAAAAACTGTAATTAGAGGCAGTTGAAATGCCGTGAAGAGGTGAAGTAATAAAATAAAATAAGGAACGCAGAGTTAAATACATACAGTTTTGTTTCATGTATTACTTATTCACTTATTACGTACTTCACTAATTTTGCTTTCATGTTTTTATTTTCTCGTCCCCTCAGATTTCTTTGAATTTTTATATTTGTTAATGTCAAGAAGTGTTGAAAATAAAATTAAGATTATTGATATATTATATGCTCCCGGGTAAAGGACCGAGGCAATGGGTGTTCTAAGTTGATTATATCTTGAAATATTTGACAGCAACTGCGTACAATTGATGGAGGCATTAAATATCTATAAACAGGTATTTTGTGCCAATGCTCATCACTAATCAATTAAAATTATTTTCATTATCTGTCGCGTACAAATTTTTTTGTGTGAGCTTCTAAGAAGCCAATTAATGTCTCTTGGGAAAATTCATGTTCTTTTTTTTAACCTAAAGTATTTTATCGTTGTGATTTTATTTTGCTCATCATTGTATGACAGAGGCCGCATTACATTTCTTTCTCTTCTCTCTTCCTCAACAACATAGCCAAATCCAGCATACAACTTCTCGTTCGACGTAAAGGACGACACCTTCACGAACTACCAGAACAGGAAAGAACAGAGGGAAGGAGATAAGATCACCGGTTCCTATAGCGTGGTCGACTCCGACGGTTTTATTAGGACGGTGACATACACTGCTGACCCTCTGCAAGGGTTCAAGGTAAGAAACATACTGGTTAATACCCTTTACGCTGTTATGCGAGGGCAATATCGAAAGGTGTACTTTGGTCAGTGTCTTTAACTTTTACTTAGAAAGACGTGAGTTGCACCGCGGTTCCAAACAATGTAAAGAGCACATTTTAAACTTAAAAATTGACATTTTCCTTGAAGAATGTTATTTACATATCCGTGAGTGCTTCTCTAAAATCGCTATGAGTTCGTTGTCAAGAGTAGATACTGTATTCATTTATTAGGTCACCAATTTGATAGTTGTACGCTCCTCTTATTGCACTTTTTATAAACAGTTATTTTCCGCAGATATATTAATATTTGAAATTATTCGACGCTTGTGTGTTAATGGAAAATTTGGAGTAGAATTTCCCCGATTTGAAGAATCAACTTTAATGAATTATTTTCTCTGACGGGCTATGAATTAATATTATGGTTATGATTTTCGGCACCTTGGTATTTGTCACGTCCATTTTTATTTGCCATTGTATTGTTAAATTGCCATTGTTAAATCTTTATAAGTAACTAAACTATTAATTTTTATTTTTAGGTCAACTCGAAGGTCTTTATAATTCAGTGTATTTCTAATTTTTTAAATATTTCTCATATGAAGTTTTTTAAGGCTCGCAAAAACTTTTTCAACTGTCCTTAACTCGAGGTATTATTTCTTAGTGAAAGATTTTGAATATCCATTTCTTTTTTTTTTCGTGAACATACATAAGCTTATGTCTATCAGAATGCAATTGATCTGTTACTCAAATTATTTCTTGGTGTATGTACTACATGCATAATTTACCAAAAAATGCAATGATTACGTTAAACTTTGAGCAGCAAAAACCAAAATTTGGAATATTCTCTAAAAAATGACGGTTTCAACGCCTCTCCGAGTGCCACTGCCTACAGTGAAATACTGTCTATAGTATTGGAATAAGAAAAGTGGACACTATATTTATAAGGTAATCTACCGGTTAAGTTAGGTTTTCGGATGGACACAAGTATCAAATAAATATTTTGTGACTCCAAAGAAAACCTACTCTACATCAGGTCCCTCTTCATCTCTGTGTACTCCCTTCATCCCGTCCAACATCCCTATCCTGTTCCTGCCCTTTCCTCGTTTGCCCAACATCCTCCCCTCTATTACCTTCTTCAACATTCCACTACCGCTCAATACGCCTTTCATCTATTTTTACTGCCTCCATAAGATTTCTCTCAACAATCCCCTCTCCTCACCCACCATCTCTAGGTTGTCCATCATTATTTTCTTGGGAAAAATAATTGAGGTGGTTTCCCGTTGCCTTCCTCAATAGTGTGGACACTATGAATCACGAAATCCATCCATGGTGAATCCATGGCCATTCTTTTAATAAACATGGAACGATTCCAAGCCTAGTTCCGCACTTCAAGTAGGAGTTCACATTTTAAGACTTTCAATTCCCCCGAATGGCACACGATGCTTATGCGCGGAAATGATAGGGCGAGGCGAATCCCTTTTTACCCTCGACTGTTATATATATGTTTTTTTTTCTTAAACCAGGCTGAGGTCGTGAGGGAGCCAACTGACATCGTGGTCAAGCTGCCGACCCCCGCCCCGCCCACCGGCGGCCTTCGCTCCGTCCCCAACGGTGCCTTCGCCTCTCAGGCTGCACCCCAGCAGCATAGGCAGCAGTACGTCGCCATCCCCTCTCCCGCACCCCAGGTGAAGCAGCGCCAGCAGGAACCCGCACCCCAGTACGTTCAGGCGGTACCCCAGCAACAGGTGAGTGAAAGCACATCCCCAGTTCTCTCGAGTTCACTACATTTGCTGCGAAAATAAATTACCGCTCCTAAAGTTAAATAGTGATGCTCAAAATTCGTCTACATCAGTAGTCGTTAGTTTCAGGGTTGAAACTTGAAGCTTTCAATTTGCTTTCATACAAATTTAAAGCAAATTTACATGCATGAATTAAAGTAACAGTTCAGAGTTACCACCCTACATCAATATTTTAATCCGCGAGCCAACTCAAGGGCGTGTGGCGCTAGGGTTAGTGCACCAATCATTCATGCATTAAATGCACTTATGTATAAATATATATTTGCGCATACACGTGCCCGCGTACCCTTACACGGAAAAACAACTTTTATGTATTAAATGTCCGAGAACATCATGCAATCACGGGTGTGTCCAAGTGAAATTTGAGAATTATGTTTTTGAATTGAGAATGTGGTCGTGTAATATTTAGTTATAATTATGTATCATGCGAGGGAATATGGATTACTTAGATCTGCCTTGGGCCATTTTATTTTATGTTATCCTGGTGGTCCCTGACGGAATCTCTTTTCTTGTTTGTGCTATTTTTTCCATACGTCTACGCTTACATGCAGTGGTCGCTCCACGTGGACGATAAGAAATTGTGAAAATTGTTATTGATAACCATTGTTATTGTTGACACGGTAAACTTATAGAGTAGGGAATTGCGTATTTTCGAAAACCTTCATATTTGACGCCCGAAAGAAGTCTGAAAAATAAACAACTTTTCCCCTACAATACCTTCCTAAGTTTCTCGTTGTTTCTGCACCCAAAGACCCATTACATTCCTGTTCGTCCTTGGGCTGTACGGGTGCTGGAAGTTGGAAATATGAACGTGGGGTTCGGTTTTGTGAATTCACCCACCATTCCGATACATCATTCCTGTTTCGCCTTCCATATTTTTGTTTTTAGTTAAGGGGAGGTAAGAAGTGTTTATCAAAAAACGCCATTTTAAGAAGGTAAAATATATGCGTAAATTTTTCTTTAATTTGCAAATCTAACTTAGTCAGCAGGTTGAAAAGATATTTTTCCAAATGACCAGCCACACTAAAGAGGAAATTACTTGTAAAAATTGTATTCCTAATTCAAAGAAAGTGTGGAAGATACCATGTCAGTACCTTTTAACGGAGTCATCCGCTAATGCGCATTTTTAAAAACGCAACAATTTCAAAGCGTAAAAATAATTCGCGATTCCGGAGTGTAACAAGACGTTTCGGTAGTACGACCAGCTGAAGCAGTCCGGACATTGAGGGATCCGGGTCACCTGCATCATGAATTGGCTCATTATCTTTTTAAAAAAATAATTGTTATTAAAGGAGGATGGAATAAACTTTTTATCAATGTAATGTTTGTTCATATCTCGTACTGTTTTAGTGTGCATTTGCATCCACCGCTCATGAAACCATATACCCCTGTTGCATGAAACGAATGGACCGCTCGTTGTTGGCCAGTTTTATTCGCAAAATTCTCTATTCCGATATGTCCTAATAGAAGCAATAACAGCTTTAGATTCAAATTAATTCAGACTCACCGAATCGTATTTTTAGAAACCAATAGAGCTTTTAGTCAATTTAACTTTTTGATAGAATGCGGTGTTGTTTGAATATTCCTGTTCGTTTTGCTTTGAAATTAAAACGTTTTCTTTGTTTTCATAAAGAATATCTATCATAATGCTATTAAGTTATAGAAATATCTTTAAAATTGCAAAACAATGTCTAGGATTAATAGTGAACGTGCATCAAAATACCAATCGTTCATGAAATATATTTTGGTTGAATTTCTGTGTATTTAATGATAACTGAATTGTCTTATATTTTATTTTTATTGAAAAATTATTACCTAATGGTTTCTACGAGATTAATTATTTGTCACGTACAATAAATGCTATCAGTATAGTAAATCGGTAACGAACGGTAAATTGCGGTAAATGTACGTGGTAAATGAACGGTAAATTGCGGTAATGTGACATTTGACTGCGGTTTTAATGAATTATGTAACATATTCAAACATTTTACTGTACAGGCTGGAAAATTACACGTATAGTGACTATTTGACGGTTTAAAAAACTGGTTTACATTACGTGAATAGAGTAAGCTCTCTAGCAATCAGCCACTTTCATTTTTAACTTCCTGTTTTAATTCATTTTGATCTTTTTATATAAAAATATTCTTCCTGGCACTCCACGACATTAATTTGTCGTACTTTTATCTTTCTACTTTTTTGAAGGAAGAATAATTTTTTGTTTCTTAAATTTACTTCAATTGATTTGTGTTTTTTAACATATAATTTTACATTTTTTTACTTTTATTTTACTTGTGACTACTTTTATTTTACTTTTTATTATTTTTATTTTACTTATGTTCTGAATTATTGGTTTCAATTTTCCCGCGATAGTACACATTGGCTCGCCAAGCCCAACAGCTCCAGCAGGCCCAACTCCTTCAGGCCGCTTACCGACCTAGTTCCGGAAAAGCCGCTGCGCGCGTTGCAGTCCCCGTTTCTGGTGGCCTCCTCTTCCAGCCCCAGCACCAACTACAGCAGGTGTATCAGCAATAGATACCGCACTGCAATGGCGTGTGGTGGAAACACGAAAAGCAGCGCATCGAAAGCGATAATTTCCTGGACTTCGTCGTTCGCATTGGAGGAAGTCTAGCTTAATTAATTACATTGGTCGCCATCAGATCGTCGACATCTCAGAAATTCCATAATTTGGTTATTTATCGCGTCCATTCTTAATTTATTCTTCATTGTCTATCGTTTCAGCTTTGGCCCTTCAAAAGTATTATTTCTTAAAAGCTTGTGCTGGATTAAACACTTATTTACACGGGTGAATATTGATCTAACTAATGCTTTTAACCATAACTCTTCTTCTTAATGCTTCCACGTTCTTTTAACTATGTCAACGCACTTAAAATACTTTCTTCATTTAATTTACGAGCTTTTTGAACAAGCTTTAAACTTATCAATGATGCGCCACCATCGTCGAACAAATTTAAACTCAAAAGATTCAATAAAATATTCTAGTGGTTGTTGATATCTCTTGACTATCAGCACTAACATTTAAGGCTAAATGTACATGGTAGTTTTGACAAAGCTTTATTTTATTTTCCGGAGTAGTTTTTGTTGTCAGAATTCGTTTAAATATATTTTTTATTCATTCTCAAGACAGTTTCATCATAGTTCCAGCATCGTTTAGGATTGTTACATGCACTTTATATCAAAATTAACAACTTTAAATTTATTTTTAAAATGACATGTATATTTTTGTTAACTGTTTTTCCAAAAATCCATATACATCACGACAGCGATGCTACCAAGTGAATTTCTTACCTAAACATTATTTTTTGATTGACATCGCCTCCTCTCTTGGTCTGTTTTCGCAAGCACTGTTCTACGCTTCGGTAAAGAAATTTAAAATCATTATATAATTCCAATATCATATGATAGATACTGCTGGATAATCATCTTGTCTCCATTAAAGTTTTCAACGCGTGTTAACCCGACTAATACGATGACAGCGCCTCTTTTTCACGCAATACTTAAATCTCTTTTATTTTTTTTCGAATTAAATCTACTTAAGCTTCATTGCACTTATGCTCCAATTTGATAATTTAAAAGTGTAGGTTTCTCCATGGCTTATGATTTCTTTTCGTAAACATTGCACTTCCTTCCCCAGAAGTGATACTAATTGCCTCTGGTCACCATTTCTTAGAGCTTTCACTTGAATCTGCAGCTTTTTTTCAATTCTTACGCATTTTTTTTCATTCTAGGAATTGTTTTTCCAATATTCCTTGCGTACTGTGATGATATTTCTAAGATATGAAAGCTATTCATGACTTGTACGATATCTACCATATTCTATGTTATTTTACACTCGATTGTTATCTTGACGAATACATTCGTCTACCTGTACAAAATAAGTTAAATCTTCCATATTAAAAAAAGTCGTTATACCCTAGGGGAACCTAACTAATTGGTTATCTCTATGGTTATAATTCTAATAATTTTACAACTCAAGCTTGTTGGGTAACTAAATCTGGCAAATACTTCCTCGTATAGGTGTCAACCATGTTATGACACCACCACTGTTACATATATTTTATTTTGTGTAAATCAGGCAAGACACAAATGTGGTGTCTGCGGCCGAATTTTAGCGGCTGATATCGCATATATTTTTTGTAGCTTGATTGAATTCATAAATACAAGTATTCAATCAACCATAAATATTTTATTATTCCTTCACTGAAAAATACCTGTGACCATGCATATGTGAGTATGTCATTACCTGATGCAACTACGTATTGACCAAGTAGTAGCACTTTTCCACTTGGTACAAATGTATTACTGACCAGGTTTCGATGTAATTCGTTATCTTCAAGTCCTACAGCGTTCGTTAATATTTATCTCCTTGCACTTCTCATTCTTTTCAATACCATTCTGTACAGCATTCCAGAATTAAAATTTTGATTCATGTATTTAAACAACGCTTTTAGGTACCAAAAACAACTTGGTCAAGTAATAATGTTGTAGAAAAAAATTATTTGCAATAAACTAACTACAGTGTATCTTAACTCATAAATAATAGGAGATTCTGGAATAAATGAAGCTAATAGTTCTACAGATATCTCACACTTTCGGAAATATTTACAGCTTATGTAGCCGATGATAGGGTAAATATTCGCTGACTGCGTGAACAAAATTACTGAAGAATTGTTTTTGAAAGAATTGCACTGTAAACGAAATTCTGAGAAGGTAGCTTTTCACTCAACTCCTGCCGAAATATTTTCACCAAATTGTGCCACAGTAGCTCGTGGGTCTTCATATCTTCAAAATATGGAAAATTATTTACGGATAACAAATAAGCAGTTATATTATTAATGAATAATATGAATGGAACAATACTTACACATACGCTTGCTACTTAATATGGTTGCAATTGATGTTGAATGAATGAATTTTAATCAATGTGAGGTCAAAGAGTAAACCATGCAGTAGAAGAAATGAATGATCATCTCTAAGAGTTCCATTAATGAATAAGAAAACTAATCTACTTATCATCGAATTTCTTTTGAACAGCCCTTGAGCAATCACTTCTTAGATTCTTTTGAAGCTCTTAGTGCGTTAGGAGCAGTAGGTAATCTGTTATTGATTGTCAAGAGAAACATTGACGTGTTTCGAAATCCGATTAAATTTCTTCCTCAAAGAAAAATAAGTGAAACGGGGAATGTTTCTCCTAATTTCTCCATTATAACGCCCCTTTTCCTCTAAAATATTGCACAAATATGCAAGCTGTTCCACTTGCTTTGGTTTATCCCTTCCTACTTTAATATTTAACTTAGATTCCCTATTTCTCTGTTGAATCTCATTTCTTGTGGTTGATGCTCATCCCAATCATTTCGCATTGGTCCTGTAAAACAAATGAATAATAGCTAACTGCAAAGCAAATGACTTAGGTGCCTGACTTATTTAATTGATAATCTGCGAATCTAATCTACTAATACGTCTCGCCTGACGTTCTTATTCCAGTTCAAACCCCTCCTATGTCACCCTTAGCATATCCTCAGTGTATACCCTATGTTAAAGAGTATGGGTGATGACGGGAAACTCAGTAGACTCCCTGCAAATCACTGTCCATCCCGATTCTTTCCATTTTCCCACTCTATTCTCTCACACCACGCAAATGCATTGTGATTACATATATTCGATATTCCTTTAAACTAATATTCTCATCGCTGCAAAGGCGTCCCTCGTTACTCTCCCCTTTATACTCGTATATCCAAACATCTTCGCCTTGGTTGTTTGCACTATTTTGTACGTTTTATTCATGATTCTCAAAATCACCTTTCCGGATATGGAATTAAACTTAAGCATTGTCCTCCAGTCGTCACATACTGCCGGTTTACTCTTTTTCGAGATGAGAATCAAAATTGGCGTAGCAAAATCGTGTGACCAAATTCCTTCCTCATAAATACTACTAAATATAAGTTTCCCTTTGTAAATAATCCCTTCCTTCTATTTACCCCGATCTCATTAATAATTCTGTAGGGGTAGTATCTATTACTACTGCCTTTTTTTGATTAATTCCCCTAATCGGTTTTTCTAGCTCATTATGGGTTTCCAAAACCCAAGCTATCGTCTACGTAATATTCTTTTTCTAGTATTTTTAAACTGGCCTCGTTAATATCTTCACTATGAATCTCTTCTACGCTTTCTTTCTACATTCCATTAATATCTTCTGACTCCATTAGAAAATTACCTATCGTATCAGTTATAGTCAATATTGTTTTCCCTTTCTACATCCCAACACTCCCATTGCCTTCCTATTTAGCGGTTTTATTTTCTCATGTAACTGAAATTTCTCCTCATCCTTATACCTAATCTCCAATTATCCTGATTCCAAAGAACAGTTCTTTAAAGACGAAAGGGAGACCATCCGATAAATCAAAATAAGTGGGTATTTTTAATGGAGTTAAAAAAATATCTAAAATATCAAACGTTACGCTACCAAATATTATCCTCAATATTTAATAGTTCGAGAAGAGTTTTATAACGGAATTTTTAGCACAATAATTTAAGAAAATTAGAAACATTGAAAGTAGAACAAATTACTTACCTTAGCAGCGAGAAATTCACTTTCTCACTGATAGATGGTTCACTGTTTTCAGTAAGGAATCAGATAATACCCTTTCTCTTTGGCGCAGGAAAAGTAAAACATAATTTACTTCGAGCTATTTCCGAAAATATAAATATTTATTTTTTGATTTCTTGTATGAGATGGCATATATATTTTACCGCTGCCATATTCATTAATTGCTTTGCATAAGCTCTTCTTAAATGAACACTAGAAGACGGAGAATTCTAGTATTCGTTTCCTGAAAGGCTACATACTATATTCCCATGGGTTTCTTGCTCCATCCTTTCTTCTAAACACAAACTCTACTCTCAAAAAACTAACTCTTCGGTAATTCGATTCTCATTCACTATCTTAAAATGACGAAAGAAGTGTAGAAAAACTGTTCCGCATTGGTCACCTGAGTGTCCAATCGACACTTCCTCTTCACCCATTCATTACTTCTAAACTGGCCGGACTGATATCTCCACTCTCAATCTTTTCTACGTTAAAAAGCTTATCCATGCCTCCCATTTTTAGAACAGCTTTTCATCTGGTGAGTACCCCATACACACACTTGATTGTTGTTGTTGAAAATGTTTTCATTGAAATATTTGATTTTTAACTTTCATGACACCCATAAAAGTTAAAAAAAGACGAATTCTGGACAATGTCTTGCTGAAAATTACAAGTGCCTCCAGAACTTCACCAAGAATTTGAAATAGCATACTTTTCTAAAGGAGTCAGTCAAAGTAAAATTTTCCTAACGTATTCTCAGTTTGGAAAAATTCATCCCGGCAAAGTTAACAAAAACTTACCTCATTTATATCTATATGCTACGTGATAAATTGTTTCGGAGAAAAATTATGGACCACGCTGGAAAAAAATTGGAAGGCACCGGGGAGATTCGAACTCCCGATCTCCTGTTTACTAGACAGGCGCTTTAACCAACTAAGCCACGGCGCCTCATGATACGAAATGAAACATAAAATGGTTGTTGACATGAAATAACACCAATTTATAACGCACCCACTGAAGGTCACCCAATGAAATCTTGGTACCCTTTGTATTTAATTGACGTCATGATACTCTCCCGCTTGTGTCATGGGAAACGGATTATTTTGCTGGATTATTAATTTACTCGTGTCACTAAAGATCAAATAAATCCCAAGAACATAAAGAGGTTAGATAAATGTATCTTTTTGCGAATCAGATAAATCATTCTTCTGTTTAGGTAGTATTTATGTCACCCCACACCACATTCCGTTCCCTGAGAGTTCATGTTCACAGAGGAAGACCAAGTGGAACCAATAGGAGGGAATGTTTTCATGATATATGTAGTGGACCCTCTGACGATGAGAAGTAGAATACGAATAGTGAAATAGTCATTCACGAATACAGCGTTTCTTCTAACCGGCAACCTTCTTTCTTTTTCTATCATACGGCCTTCTCCTATCCTCTGATCAGATTTTGGAGGATTCACAAAATTCTAAATAATAGAATATGATCCATTTTCTTTATGTTGCCACACAACTTAACATTTTGTAAAATAATACGGGGTGTTAGATAATTCCTCATTATTCGTAGATCGTAGGCTTTCGCAGCTGTTGAGAGATGCAGCCAAAAAATGTCTCTCACGCAGTCCAGCCCGATAACCACTTCTGCAATTCCTCATTATTTTTAATAGAACTTGTCAAAATGCTAGAATACCAAAAGACACTAATTGCTGCATGTAAGAGGATGAAATAATTTGAGTAGAGATATTTCCAAGGGCAAATTTGATGCATTATCATTTATAATTTTAAGTGATACAAACTGTTAGATCGTCTTAGCGTTTACTATGACGTATTTATCAAAAATGCTGGTTTAATTGGGTAAGTTCTTTCTGAATGTATCTATGAGTTTCCGCTGATAGTAAGACAAAGTAGCATACAAGGGTATTCGCTGTAACATTTGAAATCCCAATGCATGTTAGGCCTATTTATGGGAAATAATTATTTGAAGTCTTTCTACATCATACCCTGGAAGGTGCACAAGGGTGTAAATATAGAAGACAAATTTCCCACAGATTAAAGGACTTCACCAAACTGTGACTACTACCTATTTTACCATATACTTCTACTTGGAATTTATGAATCAAGGCAATATGATTAGGGACCTGATTTAAAGTCATTTTGAATTTTATTATTATTTAATCTCTATTAATTAACCATTAAATGCTACTTATGAGAAAAATAGGGTGATCTCACAACATTCAAATTCGGTAGCTTAAAGCTGGGTTTTTCCAAGAAATGTCATTGATAATATAATATCTCTTATTATATTTATAATATATGTAGAGGAAATAATTAAAGAGGCATGGGAAGAACTGGAGGTAGGAATGAAAGTCGGAGGGGAATTCGTAAAATCGATTAGGTTTGCTGATGACCAAGCATTAGTTGCTCAGTCAGCCAAGGGGTTGCAAGCATTGTTGAGTGAATTGGAGGTTCAGTGAGATAAATATGGGATGAGAATCAATATTAATAAAACAAAGGTTATGCGATTTTCCAGAAAGAAAAAGGCTAAGCTAAATATTAAAATAGGCGGGGAAAAAATAGAGCAGGTAGAACAGTTTACATATCTCGGAAGTGTTTTGGGCCAATACGGTCAAAGTGGTAGGGACGTAAGGAGAAGAATTGCGCTAGGCAAGGAGGCTTTCTCAAGGAGGAGGGAGTTGATGACGGGGACGTTGAGTAGGGATGTTAAGACAAGACTCGTAAAAACTCTGATATGGAGCGTAGCTATGTACGGCGCGGAAACGTGGTCGCTGAAGCAGGAGGATAGACGTAGATTGGAGGCTTTTGAAATGTGGGTGTGGAGAAGAATGGAGAAGGTGAAATGGACCGAAAGGAAAACAAATGAGGAAGTACTAGAAATGGTGGGGGAGGAGAGGGGTTTGTTGAGAGAAATCCTATGGAGGCAGGAAAAATGGATGAAAGGCGTATTGAGCGGTAGTGGAATGTTGAAGAGGGTAATAGAGGGGAGGGTGTTGGGCAAGCGAGAAAGGGCAGGAATAGGATAGGGATGTTGGACGGGATGAAGGGAAGAAGGAGGTACACGGAGATGAAGAGGGACCTGATGTAGATTAGGTTGCTGGATTGGGTTTCGTTTGGAGTTACAAAATGTTTATTTGATAGTTGTGTCCATCCAAAAACCTACGTTAACCGGTAGATTACCTAATAATAATAATAATATTTATAATATAATATTGTGTATAAAACCTCATAAAATAATAGAATACCTCTTGTTAATATAACCTCTTCGCTTGATCACTATTGGAATTAATTTAACGTGCCTTGACAAGCAGTACACCTTCGATTAATTCAAGTCACGAGAGAAAATTCATTGCAAATTATACTCTGCATTATTGTATATTTTCAAGATCCGGAAGTAATGACCGCATTATCATTCAATAGCAAGTTATTTTTAAAACAACTATATATTTTTATTACTTGCAGGATGATGTGGATAATACATTTTCCTCCCGGAGGAATTTTCAAACAATCTTAAGGGAGAGTTTTCTCAGTTAAGACCTGGCATAGTTCCCCAGGTGTTTTGTAACGATTCCTTGATATGCTCAATGTGTACGTGTATGTGTGATTTCGACACTCTACGAAGATGCGACTTATAGCCCGACGAGAATGGCACTCTGGTCAAGAAAGATGCTCTTTATCATAAGCGAAGAGTGAGTCCAAGCGTTGTGGTCCAACCTCACCCGCGTGACTACAACTTCCTTGTCTGATCTTCCTGATCGAGGACTTCAAAGATGAACCGAAGTTTGTTTTATATCCCGCCATGACGTGTCACAAGTGTTAAGGAATATCTCCTCCTAAACTGCATCCAAGATCATGGCAGAATATAATTTGGAGGTCCATCTCGTGTAGATACTATTGGTTTCAAATGTTGTGCGAGAATCTGGACGCACTTAAATTGATTTTACTCTCCACTTTTATAGCGTTAGCTACATCTTTGATCACGAAAAACTCCAAATCGCAAAATGTAAATATTGGATTTAGCTTAAATGTGGCGGTGCATCTGTATACAGTCTCAGTTTTGGAGTTGTCAGTGTAAATTTTGATAATACTGTTGAAACTATTTCGCGTCTCCAAGATCCAAACCACTATATAAGCTCTTTTACATTACATTATTAGAGTTATATCCCGTGTGATTCATAGAACAACATATCTGAGTCATATCTCACACGCCGCTTCTCTAACATTTTCATTCTCACCGACACAAGAATTTGTGCAGCAAGCGTGTAAAAGTTCAGACAGGAACCGCTGTTGTGCGGAGACAGGTCGAGATAGGACCACGATCAAGGCAATTTACTTCTCACAGACGCCACTAGAAGGCGACATCTCATTGATTGTGATCCGTGCAACAGTTTGCGCGTAGGAAACCAGTCTCATATTTTTTTGTACAGATTTTTTATGTTAGAGAACTGGAAATTGAAGATATTAAAATAGGTTTTCTCAAATTTAAAAAAGATAAATTCACTAAATACCTTCTAAAAGGTTCCCGTTTCTATAAAAATCACACATTTATCATCTTATTGGGAATTATTGAAGTTGATCGATAGGACGAATGACGTGAAAAGCTAAAACCTAAATAGGTTCTCGAGATCCTCCTTATTTAATAGGGCTTATATGCTTCGAGTTATTTATTACAACTTTATTACAACAATTAATCGCCTCTGGAGTGGCGATGGTCACCACTATTATATTGCTTTTAAGCGGGTCGCGGTGGTCTAGTGGGTAGAGCGTTGGACTACTGACCGGAGGGTCCCGGGTTCGATTCCCGGGCAAGGCACTTTGGGCACCTGCAGCTCCACCCAAGCTAGTTGATTTTTCGGGTACCAGGTCTTCCTGGGAAACCATAACCGGCACAGGGAAAGGAACTGGCCCCCCTACCCTGATGTGTGAATATTCACACGCCGTCGGGCTTGGTACATGGGTGAGCTCTACCATCACCTACTAAACCGACCTTCGGGTTGATTACTGTGTTTATGGTTTTTTATTGCTTTTAACTGCTTCTGCAGGCCCACCGGGTAGGTGTAGAGAATCCCGAACACAGAACCGCTCCCCGACGATGTCTAATGCCAATGAGATCATCTTTACGGTACTTACTAAAATTGTATGAAACTGCTTTCTGAAATGCAAGGGACAAAAACTTCAGCCAAAAATATCTTTTACGTTACCTAAGCTTTGAGATTTGGCGTTATTTTATTCCAAGTTCAGAATGTTGCAAAGATCGCACTAAATATGTTAAGGCCCTTGTGAGCACCCCTCGAAGGGCATAAAATTGCTTACTAGGACCTTATTACTATCTGCTTATTACTATCACTTAGGACCTATGCACTTCTATCCATTCTAACGGTTTTTATTGTTAGCCCTCAAATCAAGGAAATGACTGTTGCGCATGCGCGCGGAAATGACAATCGCCTGCGTCACTTCAAGAAGACTTAATAATGTTCCATAAATTGCATTACTCAGCGAAATATTGGCAGGGCCATCCGTATTTTGCTTCTGCGAGATGTTAAAAAATATTCATGAACACAAAACGAAGTGAGTTAAAATGAGGGAGCATCAATACGACACACACTGCGCCATCGTGGTGAACAGATCAGAAAAATACTTCCAGATCAACGACTCTTTATTCAAAAAAAAAGTAAGAAAAGGCAACAAAAAACTTAACGAAAAAGCTGAAACAAAACAAATTTAACACATAAGCAGCATAGGTACTCTAGAGAGCGCACTTCCCATACAATTGACGGGCCCATCGTTTAGGGAGAGAAGAGAGCGACGATCACAGTGTGGTACGGTGAGGGAATGGTTTCATTCGATGAAGCGAGGATCCCTTCGTCCAATTTCTAGTCACATCAGTTTTAGTCTTCGCTGCCGCGGGTTCGAATCCCACTCGATCCTCTCTGGGCGAGGGATCCGTCCTCGATACGGCTCGCTCCTCAGCCGCCGCTGCTCATCTGCGTTCCACGCGGCGTCCACTTCGGTCGGCGGTCGGTCCAAATTCCTTAACCGGCATAGTGGTGTCCCACATGGTGACGGACTCCCCACTTGAAGTTAGCGTGCTTGTCTGTCTTGACGTAGGTGTGAACTGGTCCCGTCACCCCGTGCCCGCCTCCGTCTCTTCGGACCCGGGCCTCGGATCCGGCGACGGCAGCGTCGTCCACCACGGTGATAGGGCGCGAAGGCACTATAGAATGGGAAATTGCATTGGAATGAGGAGAATATGTGGTGATTTATGCATACAACTGTAAGTAATTCTGTCAGATTTTCCAACGTTTTGGAGATGAGGAGCAATTTACAACTTGCGATAACTCCCAGGACTCGTGATTGGATATGTCACTGAATGCATGGAATGCGACTCTCACCAGTTAAGTTAGTCATTCCCAAATTGATTTTCAATTTCATAGAGAAGCTTTTAGTTACCTAAAACCGTTAGCAGGAGGATAAAGCTTTGATTGAAGACTTCTGAGATGTGGGTATGCAGAAGAATGGAAAAAATAAAATGGGCGGAAAGGATAAAAACATAGTCCTATGCATGGTAGGGGAAGAGAGTAGAATGTTGGGAGAAATTCAAAGGTGGCAGCACAAATGGATATATGGGATAATTAGGGGCTGAAAACGTTAATAAAGGGGAGAAAAATGAGATGTATTTTAGTTTGAATTAGTGGAAGTAGAAAATATAAAGAGTTAGAGAACAAGTTACTGTAATATGTAGTGAAGGATTTAAGGATATTTTCTCTGCCATATTAGTCGGGGCTTAGGTGGATAGCAGTATGCAGTGTCAGAGCCTACTGAAGATCTACCCTAACCCGGTAGGCTACTGCTAATAGTTATTCCAGGAAATAAAAACAAGAAGTTTTAATATTTTTAACAGATTTCAATTCCTAAAAGACTGCCGAGATAATTAATTTTGTTGAACTTTAATACTAGTCGTATAGCACTCCATTTAAACTTTAATATTCATCGTTTTTCCAATATTATTTGAAAGTTTTCCGTTTGCCTTATTCTAATAACCTTACAGTTAGGCATTTTCTTTCCTATGATTGTATTTTTTAGGGTTAACGAACTTTTTATAGTTAAAATTGGCGCAAAAAAGAGCTTAATACCTATGGTTGTCGTAAGACTCAGTGGCGCAACATGGCGTAACTTTCTGGAACCTGGGGGAAATACTAATTTGATGCTTCAGGCAGAATTTTATACAAAGCTTACCGATCAAAAATATTTTGCAATCCCGGTGATTCATGCCAAAGTGTATCAGACGCGATATATTTTGGGGAAAATTTTATTATCCGGGTTATTTATTGAGGCCGTTGAGTGCTGTGATAACAAACATTCTCGCACCGTTTAAAATAGCTTTTTATTTATATATTTCGGTGGGATATAAATCCATGATCTTTCATTTAGATGTGCTAGTTATTAAATATAATTCTGGCAGTGATTAAAAAAGTCTGATCGAAATTGAACAGGCGCTAAACATATGAAGGATATTCTTAAGACACTAGGAACCTCCACAAAACCTTCCACACCAATATCCAGAGAAGCATTCTAAGACCCTTAGCATGCCGCTACTTACTATAGGTTGGGATTGATGTTTCAGAAAAGTGCGCTCTGCTCTGTTCTCTAATCATTGTCGCCTCCGAGCCATTCCTTACTTCTTTAGTCGGGACTAAGGTACTACCAGTTGTTCCCTCGTCCGCCGTCGGAGTCACTCCCTGTCCGTCAGTGATGGCGCACGACAGCGTGACGTACGCCCCACTTGAAATGTCCATGCTTGTCCGTTTTGACGTAAGTGTAAACGGGCCCGGAAGCGCGGTGGCCATGTTCGTTGCCCCCCGAGGCTTCCGCCCGGCCCCCCTGGTGCTCTTCCTCCTCGTCCTCTTCCTCCACCTTGTGAGCATGCCCGCGACGCTGGCGCGGCGGGGGTGGCGGGACCAGTCCCGTCAGCGGGGGCGGGGGTTGGTGGAACACTGTAACCAACCGACGACGGTATGACCAGTCTAATTCCACCCCAGGTCCGAGTCAAAAGTGTATGAGCATGGCATTTTTTTGTCGACTGGAATGGTGTCTTCTTGAGCACTTCAAGTCTTTCGGTTAGGAATGAGTTTAAAGTCTCTCTAATCCTGATGAATCAACTGAGATAAAACGGGATCAATTTACTCATCTAGATGATCCACCTTGAGACCCAGTATATTCATCATCTTATGGGAAATGCAACGCCTCCATGGCTCAAAACAATAAGGAGATTGGGTCGATGTGGCGGGCAGTGTACGAGTACTGGCTTCCAAACCAGAAGACCCTAGTTTGAATTCCAGAAGGGCAGTATTTTTGGAAATATCCCGATCCCTACTTGGGGTGACATGTGGAGAGAACTTCAAGTGGAGTGTGCCGTCCGTCGGATGGAACATTAAACACCTTTCGTCGCATGGGACGTTAAACTGTGGACCACTTGGAGCCTATCGTAAAGAGTAGTCTAATGCCGACGCCGCTTTTCTCGCCACCCTTCATCCATTCCTTTAACATTCTGGCCCAACCAAATCACCCACTAATCCCTCGTGTTGCTGATGGCCTCCGCTGGGGGAAATGCAATGCCTCCATTGCTCAATTCAATATGAGTATTAGGTTGTTACTAGCATCATACCTCGAGAGTTCGAGTTTGAATCCTGGCGTCGGCATACATGTCACAGATATCAAGATCACCTCTTGTTTTCTGGGTGTAGAGCACTTTAAAGTGGAGAACGGCGTCCTTCGAATGGGACATTAAACTGTGGACCCTTTGGCGTATTTCTTTTAGAGTAGTTTAATGACGACGCTGGATTTCTCTCATGCAAAATCCTACCCCTACCAACTTACTCACCCATCCATAAAATATTCAAAACCATCTCAGATATCGGTCACCTCCCCCAATAACTGCTACTACAACTAATCAATTGCAATTAGCCATTTCAAAATATCTGTAAAGGAGATAGTGGAAACTATTTACCATGGCTATGGTTATCCAAACTATCTTCCTATTGCCTACTTTTTGGCTATAAAGACGTCCTATCATTGTGATAGATTGCCACGGCCCCACACATTTCCAAAAGGCCCCGTGATTGAAGTGGTAAAAAACTCCCTGGAATTATTTTTCCTCAAAGAAGGGATAAATTAGGAGAAGTGCGGCCTTGGGATGTGTGTGTTATGTCCGATTGCAACGATTTGAATAGCAGTACTTTTACGGACAATTGGGTTAGTTTTTACTCATCTTTAAAATTTACTGTTAAACTTGCGAAAGTCCTTCAACTCTATAGCCTACATAAAGGGAACTCCTTCTCAAACAATTCCAGTAGTTTTGACAATGTTTCCTCTGTTTGACTCTGACAATGTTTCCTTAAAAATCTCATTAATATTCTATCACCTTGCATGGGTCGAAAATGATATTTCTCTTTCTCCCTCTCCTTTAATGTACCCCTTCAGTTTTTCAGCCTCCATTGAATTTTACCCCATTTATTTGATTTATATTCGCATTATTTTAATGCCCCGTTTTTTCAGCCTGCTCCACGTTCTCAAAACACCTCCGATCTACGATTGCGAGGGTTCGCTAAAACTTGAATATACAATGTGTACTTCTGTTTAGAGCTCTTTTTCTTTGAGCAATCTTATGAAAATCTCCTTAAATTTTTCATGTTTATATTTTTGCGAAGAGAGCTAATTTCCCTCGGTCATTTGTGAGTCGAATATTTCGTAAAGAATGTGATTATTTCATTTTTACATGATACATTTTATAATTACATGTTACTTTTAAAGTCACATATGTCATTCCTTGCATTTCAAAGTAGAACCATACACCTATTTTATTACACGTAATCAGTTTGTGCGGCTAAGGTTTAGTCACTAAGTGAAGTCACATAGATAATATTAATTTCTGGATGAAGTTAAACTGCTCACATGAGAAATTTGTGCTCACCTAAAGGCACTGTTGGACTTGACCTTGGCCTTTTTCTTATTTATTTTCTTAATTTCTTCTAATTATTAGCATTTTTAATTAATTTAAATTTCTACACTTTTTAAATGAAACTGTTAATTATCCTACATCACTCCTTAATGACTGCAAGCGGCTTGTAAAACTAATATTGATATACTCGGGTATTCGGATTTAATCATTGTAAAACCTAAATAAAAGCAAGGAGAGAGCTATTGACCTAGTGGCCACAAAGATTTGAAAGTCAGTCTAGTCTAGATGTGCAGGAACCGTTTCCGCATCACCTAAAAACACAAATTCACTTAGGCAATGCCTCTTACTAGAAGCATTGACTTAGAAAATGTCTTTTACTCGATAAAAGAATCATGTTTGAATGTTCCACTTTTCGGGAAGTTCCATTTCCACATGAGGTAGATGTTGTTTGAGAGATTAGGGTTCATACACGTATAATATTCCGTAAGAACAAAAGAAGGATGCTCGCGTATCATCGCATTGTACAGAATTTTCGCAAGAACTATGGAATCTGAGGGGAAAAACTAAGACCCAACTAATCACCAACTATTCACTAAATCACCCAATTCCCAATGCTCTTTGAGTAACATACAGTAACTATGTATATATTGTAAGCCATTAACGAACACATGCACGAAATAATTCCAATATAGAGCATCAAAATTGTACTAACTTTCTTGGACCTCCCGGTCATCGAGGATGTAAAGTCTTCCCAGTGCTGGAGCCACTGTAGCCAGGATCAGCAGAGCACATACAGATGCCTGGAATAGAAAATTTAATTTGATTTCAAATAATTCGCTTAAAACTCCGTCCAGAGTATTCTCCCATGTCTAGATTTATCTCTATATATGTGCATTTTTTCAAAGTTTGCGCGTGAAGTAAAGCATGCGTGTCAAAATAACTGTAGGAAATAATGCGAGATCAAAGAATAAACGAATTTCATCCGTAAAGTAAATAAATCAGTAATTAACGCTCTAATTCTTATGCTTAATCTGGCAAGAGCCAACCAAAAATAACTAATGACCACCGGAAACTTAGAAACTTTGATTATTTCATGCACAGTGTAATTGGGTAAGACAAAGCTGTTCATAGGAGTATTTGTAAAATAATCATATTGTTTTACCAAGTAATCGAACTCTTGAATGCAACCTACCCTAATAAACACAATGAAAGGAACAATTGAGGTTAGAAACAAATATGTGAAGAGTGGATTCGTTAACCACAGTTGTCGTTAACTACTACAGCTCTCCCGATAAGAATTGATCTGGGGAAAGGAAGGACATGCTAAGGTGACAAGAAGACTAAAGGCAAAAGGGATGCCTTAAGATAAATAATATAAGTATTAAGAAGGAATTACGATCTCAAAAAGTGATCGAAAGGAAAATGCAGGGATGTGGATGGAGGATAAGGGTGCGAGCCTTAGATTAACTCGAAGGACTAAAAGTATTGTGGGAATGAGCTAGCGATTGAAGTTTGGTAGGTAAGTTGATCTATCAAAATTCTAGTATCTGTCTCGAGGCAGAAAAATAAAAACACGTGGGTGGTCTGAAAAGTTTCCGACTCAGAAAATTTTCGAAAAAACTGTCTCGTATCTTTGTTAGGTCGGAAACTTTTAAGACCACCCCTGTAACATAATGTGAAGATTTTTGGTAAATTCTTCACTAGCACTTACAATTTTCACGGACACCATCTTAGCCAAATCTTCGTTTCTTGCAAAATTGAGGACAAACGAACCGGAGCTCACTTGGAACTGGATTGATGTCCTTCCCTTCCTCAGCCAGTGCTTTTATAGATCCCCCTCAAGTCCCCATCCACCCCCCACTTCTGCGGTACCGGCATGCGATAGAGAGGGGATGAGGGATGGAGAGGAGCCGTGCCTGGGAAAGGTTATGCCTTGGGATACCCCTCAGGACACCGCCTTGGGACCTCATCGGCGGTGGCACCTAGCGGGGAGGCCACGGAAGCCGAAAGTTTCTCGGCGGGAGAGAGTGATGTTGTGGCATGCGTGCACTGTTTTGTTTGGTTGGGCGTGAAGGAAGAAAAATAATGTTGGGAGAGGTAATCGACCAGGAGACTAGAGAAAAAATTGATGCACGTTAATGTCAGTCACGAAGATAAAAACTTCAGGAAGGAGAAAATAAGAATTTCCACTGAATCATGAGAATTCAGGTCCTAGTTATTTGGGTGACTGTTACTCTAAAACAGTACAACAATATTATTGCATTATATATACTATATTTTAACTTGTTACCAGTAGTCTACGGTTCAAGGTATATTTGCAAGGTAAATCTGATGCAGCGACTAAAGCTTCTTAACTTTTATTATTAAAAATCCACATGTGCTGATAGACAGTGTCAGGTGGCACACAAGGCCCAAATAATCACTAAGGTAAAATCAGTCATTAAACAAAAGTACACTTAAAGGGAACTTCAAAACACAATCTCTCTTTCACAAAGCAAGAAAATCCCCATCTCATTAACATCAATCAATCAGCAAGAAAAAAAGATACATTACAAAAACAATTAAGCTGTTAGATATAATTTTACACCACACATCAATCAAATTATTCCATGTATTCCTTACATCTTTTCTTAAAAGTATGCACTCTGTTAGGAAAGGGCTCAAATATTTTTGCAGGTAAGGTGTTCCAATCAACAATTGTTTTATTTAGAAAAGAAATTTTTTTTATTCGCTCTTTGTGTTCGGCATTTTACCATATATTTTTGCCAAAGTAAGGATTAAAAAAAGTAAATTGAACACTCTAATACATAATCATTTAATAATATTAATAATACTGAGGACACTCAGTCATTGAAGTAAGATGATAGATATCAGAGGCTTTTAAAATGTGGGAGTGTAGAAGGGTGAAAAAAGTGAAATGAAGTAAAAGGAAAACTAACCAAGGAAGATTTCAAGAAACTGTAATAGTAACTTTAACGGAGTCACCCGTTATGTGAGCATTATAATGCAACCATTTCAGAGAGTAAAAATCATTCGCCTTGACCGGGATTCGAACCCGGATCCCTCGATATCCGGCCGAGTGTAAGAGGACGTCTCGGTAGCTTAAATGGTTAAAGCACTCGGCCGGATATCGAGGGATCCGGGTTCGAATCCCGGTCAAGGCGAATGATTTTTACTCTCTGAAATGGTTGCATTATAACCAAGGAAGAATGGAAAGCCAGTCTATATAGTATTACAGCTGAAGAACTTATAATAAGAAATAACAATTTTAAGTCGAAAGGAAAATGAATGTTGTGTGAGGTACGCAATAAGAATTTGAAAAATAAAATGGACAATTAATGTTAATACCGTGAAAGTTTGAATTAGAACTAGGAACAGAAAAACACTAAATACAGAGACAGAAAGAATAAAGTGGGTAAATTCATGGCCTTGGACTAAGAGGATCATCCATCAGGCAAAAGTTTGGTGGTAGCTACAGAGGGATGGATACACAGAATGAGAAGAGGTGGACAAAATACAGAATAAGTGGACAAAATTAGAGAATATGAAAACATAAGGGATTGATATCTCACAGAGAAGTTAGTCCAGGGTGGAACACCCTTGAGATACATGAAAGCCAAGCGCCGAAACGGTTGTGACAATTGATGATGGCGATGCGCGTTAGGTTGTGAAGCTAGATGCAGCTTTATAGCCGCAGAATCCAAGTGATCAACCTGAATGCTGGCTTAAGAACTGAAGTTAGAGGTCATCTCGGAGTAACACTACGGCGGGAGAGAATCACACCCTAGGCCGATAGGGATAGTTACTTTCTGCACCGTATTATGCAGTTTATACGCCACATTATGAAAAAATAGACTACATGCTTTTAATAAACATTCTATCATCATGACCGAAAAAATTTGCGACTATTTTTGAAATGATGCTCCCAATAATTAATATATCATTTTATGGTTATATATCTCTAAGTTCAACTTTTTTGGCAATACATTTGGAAGGAATGAGTTAAACTATTTTATTGTCCGTAAAAGTAAAACGATACATAACAATTTTTAAGAGAATTATGATGGATTTCGGATGAGTAGATAGGTGGTCAATGAATCGGAAAACAGTCGGACAAGGCCAACTTCATTTTCAGTGAGAGGAAGTTACAGGGATATAGATGAACAATGAGGAGAAAACGTAGTGAATGATCCATTAGACATCTAGAACTTCCACTGAATGGGATTTCAGTTAAGTAAATTTATGGGAAGTAAAAATTATAAATACATCATACTCCTATTATTTAAAACGTAATTGTCAACTTAATTGCTTGAAATTCCAACGCACTACTGTACGTATACTATTTATAATGCCATATTTGTAGTAAATAAAACCACGAATGAAAAAATGCAATAATAAATTTATTGTTGCATGTTCATTTAGGTATGAACAAGAGTTCATTTAACTATCAATTAAATTCCATTTGTGCTCTTTAATTTTAATTAAAAGACAAAAGAGAAGAATTAAATTTGTGCCAACTCGCAACAACGATTTTCTGAAATTGCTGAACTGGTAGAATTTTTGGCGAAGTCGTAAATCTCATAAGGAGCTAAGGAAAAAAAACAGGAGCACATGGATGTATTCGCAACTCTTTTTTACATATTTATTACTTTAGGAAATGATTATCGGCTATTCATAATAAGTGTATGCTTGCTGTCAAGCCCGAAATTAGTTAAGGTTAAATGTGTTAAGTCAAACGAAATTTAACATATTCAATCACAGGATGATCTCAAATATTTAAAATTATCTTTAGAGATATTACTTCGATGGGTAAGACGCGCACAAGCAAGGTCTCGTCTGAAATTTTCATGTTCAAAGGTGATAAGAAATGAGCTACTTGAAAATCAACATTTTTATGATCTCCTAGAAGAATACAAAGATACTTCTGGTATTACGCCTTACCCTCGAGCTTTGCTGTTATAATATTTTGACCAAAGTAGCTCAAGCCATCTGTAAATCCCACCCTGAATGTAATGGAGCGGTAGCTCTCGAAGTGTGAACCGAAGGACCATGGGAGGAAGTCATTTTTTTCATCACTGAGTGGAATAGGCAACTGAAGAAACAAACTTCAGGTTATAGTTTAGTGTAGTAAAATTAAACAAGCAACATGGTTTAGGATCGAATGGTACTGCGTAGTTGGTATTCTTTGGCTATTTTTTCTTAATCGATATGTTATACCCTTTCATATATTTTTATTATCTCATCAACTGCGATTTACTGGGTTTCTTAAATTTCGTTCATCTCTGCGAGATCATTCAAATTCGGATGACACCCTGGACAGATGTAAACCAACCTGCAATTTTTTGGTCAACAGATCTTCCTGGGAAACCACAGGGAGTAAAGGGAAAGGAACATCTCCTAACCTTGATCTGTGAATTTAGCACGCCATCGGACTTAGTATGGGATAAGCTCTACCGTCACCTAACCCTAAAAGATTAGGCGGCGGTGGAGCAATTATTCATAATACATCAATTCCTATTCGTTTTTCCTCACCTCATCCTGCTTTAATCGCTAGTAGACCTGGAGTAATATCTCTGTGGGACGCATTCAGTTTTTAAGGTTAGGCTGCCGTAGGTGTCAATGAAATATGTTCGTGAACCCGTGCATTAGAGGATTAAAGGGAATGCGATAACATACGCAAGGCAAGAATGCGAACGGGCGGGCGGAAGGAAAGGAGGCAGGGGGAAGAACGATGCCCTGTGCCGGTGAATGGCCCCGTTTCCTTCGAAGCCGCCGTGACTACTCGCGATGTGCTCTGCCAAAAGGACCGTAACGGAAGTTTTTTCCTTATCCTTCTCTCACCGCATCAACGAAAAAATGCCGGCTTGATTTTTTTGGAGGCACCAACAGTGATGGCCGATATCTTTGTGGCGCATGAGGAAAGAGAAGTTCGCACTATTAATTTATCTTATGATGCCAATCATTCCAAATTATTCCTGGACTTATAATTATTGGGTGATTAAAATGATTTGGCTAAAGTTATCATACTTTTAAAAGCTTTCATTCAATTGCATTGTGCCATGCATCATCTAGCCAAAATGTTCTGGAAGTACAGTATGCCTTTGATCAAGGATATTATCATGCATGATATATTGATATTTTCTTTCCAGAGAAAATATGCTTAGGTGTAGCATTAACAGGTTTAAGACTACCCGTTTTAGAATAGGATTGTGGAGAAACAATAAGTTTTGTTACGGAGCAACTTAGATTGATGTGGAGTACCCCAGCAGAAGATTGAGATAAGGTTTGTGAAAGAAATAGGTGGTTTCCGGAGTTACTTTGCCGAGAGTATTCACAATATGAAAGAATATTAGCCAGGCAATATTTATAACAGTAGAAGAATGATCAGGTACTTTCCCGGCGAATAATGTTTTCCAAGATTATTCGGGTCTCCCACCGGGTCCACGTTCGTAGGTTTGTCTCGCAAAGGTGTGTGACTACGATTCCATCTCTCACAGAGAATATTACTGAATGACATTTTCAGTGTAGTTAATGCAATAATTACTGTCGAAATACTTTTTAAATTCCGGGGTACATTATTCCCGTGAATAGACCTTGAGCTACTGACCGTAGGGCCTTGGTTTGATGTTTGGTGATGCCGTTGGGCAGATGAAAATTCTACCTACATGGTAACTTACTGTCACTACTAGGATGTGTGGTAGGGGTGATTACATTTCACACTAAGCATGCGACATCAAAAATTAAGTCATTTTTTTATTTTTAGCTAAAATATACTTCTTTGACATTTCTGGTTTTGTTTTATACAGCGAAACATGGACATTGGAGCGAAGATGATTTACGTAAATTGGAGGCTTTTGAAATATGGGCGCGTAAGATTGGAACAAGTGAAGTGGACAGATAGCAAATCAAACGAGGAATTGCTAGGCATGGTAGGGGAGGAAATGGGCCACCAAAAGAAATCCAAAGGCCAGGTGGATTCAGAGTTCTGCACAATCAAATCACATTTGCCAAAAGCATCTGCAAGATCACGTGCTCACAGACGTCATTGTGATAAGTAAACTGCCCACGCGCGCAAAAAGGCCTATGATATGAATTAAATCCAGCTATAGCTGCACGGATGAATTGTTCCGGCCATGCAGGGCATAGCCGCTAGTACATGTATTTCATAAAAATTTATTTCAATTCATCAAAATTATATGCTGCACATCTTCACGTTAATGTGGTTAGTGTGAAGACTAGGATCCCACAGGTAAAAAGAGTAAAAAGTTTGGCATGCGTTTGATCTAACCTCGTTTTCCATCAATAATCTATAGGAATACATGTACTTGATCCTGGAAAATATTTTTAAGCATTAATTTACTGGAATTTGGAAAAAAATGACGCCTAAAAGTTCTTTGCCTAGAAAAAAATGTTATTCTGATTCCTGATTGCTCACAGAACAAGGATATTAAAAACTCCCAATATTTGATCAATTTCGTTTACATTACTGTTATAAATCCGCCCTTGCCCTCCATTAGTTATCTTCAGAAAATAAATTCTTATTTCTTCAGGAGGCTCAACCTCGCATTAAACCTTTAGTTCCTTTGATACTTTCCTTAATCACTGATTCCGCTGTGACAAATTACAAAATACTTACACCGTATCATCAGGTGTCAGGGCAAGAGCAGGGCAAAGGTGCTAGCAGTTTATTACGTATTGTTGAATCGTTCTATTAAGCCAATAGGAGGGCTCAACTGTTTCCACTTGTAATTCATCTAATACGTGTGACTGAATTTCTTAGCATCATATGCAACAGTTGCATTAAATGATTCCATGGAGAGCGTATCCAATCGCTTCATACGTTTAATTATTACAAGATAAAGGTAGTTATATTGTCATTTCTAAACTCAGTTTCACTAACTAAGTCATCAAAAAGGCTAGATAACCGATATAGACCATATAAAAAACCATTAATACACTAATTAACCCGAAGGTCGGTTTGGTAGGTAATGGTAGAGTTCACCCAGTGCTAAGCCCGACGGTGTGCGAAATTTACGCATCATGGTATGGGGCCATTTACTTTCCCTGTGCCGGTTATGGTTTCTCAGGAAAATCTGGTACCCGTATCTCACATAGTTTTAGCTGCAGTTGACCAGAGAGGCTTTGCCCGGGAATCGAACCCGGGCCCTCGGTTAATAATCCAACGCTCTACCCTTGGACTACCGCGACCCACGTAGACCATATACGGCCAGCAGAGTTGTATGTTATCCGCTAACGTAAATAAACGGTTACCAATGATCAAATATGTGAAATGATAAAAATCAGTCAAGTCAACGAGTATACAAATGCCTATCAACCAAATCACAATGGATGTGATTAAATCATCATCATCATCAGTAATTCAATTCTAATATTGGTTTACTGTAGCCCTCCATCCATCTCTATTCTGTGTATCCTTTGGGGTCCTTCTCTATGTTTCCTGTGAACTCGCCCATTGATAGTCCTTACAGGAACAATCCTTCAGTACAGGTAGGAATATACATAAATAGTCACAAATAAGAACTCGATAATTCGAAAAACTAGCCTGAGACTGATTTCTCCTAACATTTTCAACTGCTAGTGCCCAAACATAAAATATACGATGCATTATTTATGCACGATAGCGATAGCCCTCTCAGAAGATTCAAGCAAACCTATGCTGTATTTGTGATCTATATTAACTTTTCAAAAATGTTTTCTTGGAATATATTCATGGGAAAGGATTTCAGTAATGTTATAAAGAATTGCTACATTATAGTGGACTCCAGTGCACTGCCAATAAAAGCAATCATTACCTCATCAGGAATAATCACTTTAAGAAGTTGGTAGCATCTAGACAGTTGCTATTTATTCCCATTGTTTTTGCAAATCTCAATATTCAGCTTCTCGTGCCAATAAATTAAAAAAAAATAGTCTTTTACTTGAAAACATTTCTACGACTTTCAGGTGCTATCTTGTTTGAAATATTATGTTATAAAAGTTGCGTATATATAGCATAATAAGGCAATAATTCCAAAATTATGCAGATATAATTACTTTTTCAAAACATTTTCAATTTTTTTCTGTGTATGAACCGATAGAATAAATATCTTAAATTGAGTGAATATGATATCCCTGATGGAATAATTTCGTTGCTATTACAAATGAGTGAGACTGTATGAACAAAGAAATAAAGATACTTGAAATCACCTCCCCTATCACCTCTTCTAGCTTTTTAATACAGCTTCAGTTATCGTCCTCCCTCGTACATACTAGATCGTCTATTACACATGCTATATTATAATGAAACAAATATTATAACTCTTTTAACTTTTATTTGATTAAAAAATGTTTTTCTTTCCGTTGCTCCGAATAGTTTCCTTATCTGTTTACACCGCAAAATATCTTGGACAAGGGTAACGTATTAAAATTTCGAGATTTACAATGAGGATATGGTTATAGATGGTTAATAGTTTTTAAATTTATTAGGCTCTACGCACATTTGTTTCGGCATTCCGGTGAAGATATAATGTTCATTTTGTTAATTACTTGTTATTCGAGTTTATTTTAAGATGGAGCATCGGAAAAAACCTCATGATCCTATAATCTAATTCAAACTCAATCTATCAATTATAATATTCAGCAAATGTCATTGGATATGCTTGGACTTGCAATAATTTTTCAATATCTTTATAGAAATGTTAAAGGAAAATTATTTATGTAGATTAATCATGTTACTGCTCACATGCTGTTCACAGAATCAATTACCATGTACATTTGATCAGTTCATCAACTTCTTTTTACGGCTTTTTTGTCCGTCTTTGGTTTCTCGTTCGCTTCATGGGAGTGCACGTAGATACATAGGTCCCTAGTGAAAGTTTCACTGAACGGAAACAAGATTTTTTCGGTATTCCTTTCGCTTTCAAAGCTCAAACAATGCTATGGATTCTTAATTTGTCAGTGTGAAAAAAACACAATGGGCATAAAATAGACTCAAGATCTCGCCTGTTCATATTTACCCTATTTCTTCTTTTCCATCTATTTTTTCGTGTTTCGCTAAAAAAATCATGGGGGTAATTACTTATATTCAGACTGAAGTTGAAGTTACGGAAGTAATTCTAGTAATGCCGGTAGAAAGCGAATCGTTATGAAGGTTATTATTATAGTTGATACAGTTTGTGGAAGAATCAATAGCGTAACAAACTGGTCTCTTTGTGGTAAACTCTTTTAAGTATTTATTCCTTTAGAACATAACAATGCTCATATTTAAGTCAAATTGCTTTGCATGCACATAAATATTATGAAAATCTACCTCCATCACGGCGAAGTTAGATTTCAAATGCACTTTAAATTGTGTAACACAGTTATTTAGGATTTCTGGAGTGCATTACGTAAAATAAATGTACCTTGTGATTGTAAATTGTAAGTGCACTACTGTCGCTCTTTGAATAATATTTGATTGCTTAACTCAATCTAAGTCAATGTTACTAATGCAACACCCAGAGACAAAAATGTACTCAACATGACAACTGCCAGGCCTGAGGGCAACTAGCCTGCGTACCATGCTAGCCATTTATTCTTAGAGTCAGTAAGTAGCATGAGAGTTCGATGGACCGCGATTACATCTAAGGATAGTGAAAAAAGAATTCACAGACATGAGAATAATGTGCCCACATTATTTCACCTCGGAGATCACATTAAATCTTTCAGAATGAAAAATATGTAAAGAGATCTACAGGGTTCGTCCGGAAAATAAGTGTACTGAGCTCAGGAAAAAAAAATTATTACACTTTTACATATCTTAAGCTAATATTCCTCAAAATAGGACCCTTGTGAGTCGATAAACTTGTTCCAGCGGCGTTCCCATTCCTGGAACGCTCCCGCGAAGGCATAATCGGGAACCTCTCGACGTCCAAAGTCCCGTATCGCGTTCCTTTCAAACTCCTCTTTATCTTCGGGAACAGAAAGAAGTCCGGTGGTGCCAAGTCCGGGCTGTAGGGCGGGTGCGGCAGCGTTGTCACGCCGTGCTTGGCCAAGAAGTCCGACACGACAAGCGCGGTGTGAGACGGCGCATTGCCGTGATGCAGCCGCCAGATGTTTTTGATCGCTGGCCGGACGCGGGCGACTCGTTTTCGAAGCCTGTCGAGCACTTGGACGTAAAATGCAGCATTTACAGTTTGTCGTTCAGGTACAAATTCGTAGTGGACGACTCCCCTTTTGTCAAAAAAGACAATGAGCATCTTACACTTATTTTCCGGACGAACCCTGTATGAATCTATTCAAATATCTATATTTTATGTAGTTTTTCATGTACTCACTGGGTAACAGAACATTCTAGAGTTTGCCAGTGGCAAAACCTGAAAGATTATTTTAGCACTTTCAACAGGTCAGTGCTCACTTCAGCGATAAAAAATCTTTATCAAAATCATTATTTCGGCCGTACTTTTTCAAAGGAAAAATGGCTATCCTTATAATATCTTCCATTTCGTTTTTTCGATTTAATATCATTGAATTGTAAGAGTCTGACAAAACCAGCAGGAAGATATCTTAAATATGCAAAACTTTGTATAAGATTTATTTTGATAGTACATATATTGCGTGGATCTACTCATACATTCCAGGAAGGAGAGTACTATGACATCAGGAAATAAATATAAATAATTGTCATAACATTCCTTTGACTTAGAAACAATAACGTTTTGGTGTGGCCGTTGACTGAAATATATTCTTGGGTTGACATTTTTAATATTTTCATTTCTAACGAAAAACTTAAAAATTTCACTGTGTTGCAAAGGTTGCAAATGTGTACTGCTCTAAAGCTAGCTAATGACTAAGCTTTAAGTTTTTAACCAGCAAGCCAAAAGTACAGTTAAATTGGAGATTACTGACTGGCTTGTGATAATTTTTAAAATTATGGATACCGTTTTTGGTGTTTTAAGGACAACGCTAGTTAGAAACAACAGCTCCTATAAAGGTGAACGTATCGACACTCGGGAATCATTTTAACTCTTGTGAACTTATTTGTGTCAATTTATGCGTAATTTTTGTATTTACGGAGTTACTGAGGCTCTCAAAACTGTGAAGGTACTAGCATATGAAATTCGGCATTTCACTACATTCGTCAGTCGGATATGCTGAATTCTACCAGTTTTGACTAGATATTTAACGTATTAATGATTGTCTGATGGATTCTAGAGGTCGTATTGGAGATAACCTCGTTTGATTTGAATGTCCCATGACTCAACTAAGTTAATTTATTGCCCCTTGTGACAAATCGGAGACCGAAAGTTGCGATGGGAATGGTAGGGATGGAAAACACTTAGGAAGAGAGGCTTGGCTTCCAGTGAAATAATTGAACTGTTCTGGTGACCATCCTCAGGTTACGGAGCACCTAACAATATCGGGAATCCACGGAGATATTTACCGAAGCGTTAAAACAAGTACAAAAATCAATAATGGAACTCCTCCACGAAAATAAATGTAAGCACACACTTCACATTCCGTGACTTCCCTTGCTTCTCACAAGTATTGAAACCCGTGGTATGGGTTCACTTTGTGTCGGGCTACAGAAACATTCCCGACCGCAAAAATAAATTTCATTCTTTTCCTCCGCTGGGAATGGTAGAGATTTTTGTCATTGAATTGGGATAACGGAGGTTCGGGAGGTAACATCACAGGTAATGAGGGAGGAGGAGAGATGAGAGAGGAAAAGAGAGCGGGGATGCGAGCGCTGAACACTTACTTTTTTTTTTACCTCGTCGACCCGTTTCCATTGACTGAGTTCGTACTCATTGGGTCTGAAAAGCCGGCGATCCATGGAGGAAGCCGGTGAAGACAAAAGAAAAGGACGGATGAGATGTTTTTCTTCGGAGATGATGGAGCATTTCTGCAAAATTATTTGTGCCAGAGTTTTCCTTCTCTCGTTTGAAAGTTTACGTCACACAGCGTCAGTAACCTGTGCAAACTATTGTCTCTCTGGAATTTAACGGTTTATTTTAAGATTATTTGATGGTGGTGTTGTACCAATGCCACATAAAATGGATGGTTATGCCAATAACACATCAAGACTTTTTTGCGCTCTAATGTCGTCACTCCAATTCTCGAAAATATCTCTGTCAGTAGCATGAAGATTGCGCTAATAATCACAATATTTTTTCATTTCTATGAAAAACTAGCAGCCACTGCTTCATAATATTAGTTTTCAACCAAGAAAAGCTCTATAAAATTGTAGCATTGGGGTAAAGAAACAAAATAAACAACCACATAGTCATTTAGGGACATAATAATCCGGTGAGCACATCAAGCGATGAGAGTGACTGAGCATAGCTGTACTATGCCTAAATGTGTTTCCTCCGGCCCTCTAATTATTGCTAAACGGGAATCAGGTGTTATTACGGTCATAGTTTACTATGGTGTAAATATATCACGTTCCCACACATCTCTCTTCCATTTACTTTAAAATCTGTACATTGGGAACCATTCTGCATTAAAACTAATGACTTTAACACTTCCATACATTTATTTCTTTAATCCTTCATAATAACTATTTTAAAATTTTTTCAATTTCAATTTTTTCCTTTGTTTGATAAATCTTGTCATATCCTGAGTTTGGCAAACAGAAGATAGCAATTATTCTGCAAATGAAAGCTTTACTGTTATCTCCAGTATTAATAGTCAATATTTTGAGCAGAAAAGATATTTTTAATGTCCATGTATCAAAATATCTCCATATATGTATATATATATACATGGAGATATTAGAGTTCGGTTCCTAATTTCTCTTGAGAAAGGTGGTTTCACCACCGAAAATTCGAGAACCATTGAGTCCCTCTTTCATGTGTTTCAGTTTCTGTGTTTGTGTCGACTAGTTAGTCCATTTATATTATATATATATATATATATATATATATATATACATATACATATACGGGGACGTTGAGTAGGGAGGTTAAGAAAAGACTCGTTAAAACTCTGATATGGAGCGTAGCTTTGTACGGCGCGGAAACGTGGTTGCTGAAGCAGGTAGATAGACGTAGATTGTAGGCTTTAGAAATGTGGGCGTGGAGAAGAATGGAGAAGGTGATGGACCGAAAGGAAAACAAATGAGGAAGCACTGGAGATGGTGGGTGAGGAGAGGGGTTTGTTGAGAGAAATCCTATGGAGACAGGAAAAGTGGATGAAAGGCGTATTGAGCGGTAGTGGAATGTTGAAGAAGGTAATAGAGGGGAGAATGTTAGGCAAACAAGGAAAGGGCAGGAACTGGATAGGAATGTTGGACGGGATGAAGGGAGGAAAGAAGTACACAGAGATGAAGAGGGACCTGATGTAGAGTAGTTTGCTGGATTGGGTTTTGCTTAGTGAATTTACATGGCACATTCGTGGGTTTTCCAAGAAAGTGACTATACGTGTATATAGGGAGGGTAATATAACAATTGTAAACCACTGTAATTTTATTCCAAACAAACTTATGTATATATAACTTACTAATATGTGTTTGCCATTAAATACACTCAATTTAACAGCGAAATATTTTAAATTTAAGCTAGTTAGTCTGAGTGAACATGCTTTCTTGTATTTGTATTTGACATTTCATTGACATTGAAGTGCCGTTGTCTTACGGGCTTAGTCTTGCGAAATGGTAATGTGCATCTTAAGTTTTCATTTAAATTGAAAAAGATAAATTTCATGCAAAGCTCTAGCAAGATTTCTTAGCGGGGAACTTCATCATTCGCAGGAAAGTCTCTGGCCTGAAAGTAGAATGAATTATTTCTCGAAAAAAGGCTATGTTTATGACAGAACCTTGGGGTGAGCGTGAGCCAATGTGAATATTACGGTTCTATGCGTCGAATAAATTAATGTAGTTTTAAAAATGTTATTTTTTAAATATTTTGCACTCGGAATAATGTTAATTTACTCGGTGGAAGTCAAACGTAATATTTCATGGTGTTGCAGACAAAAAATAGTAAATTTTCCGGTAAACCGATTTTGGTTTTTAGGGAGAAATAGAAGTCCTGAAGACGGACTCAATATATTATTTCGGTGATTTTCTTTGATTTTGCCTGTTTTAATGAAGCTTAGGTTATTTACTCTTTTATTAAAAATTTTTCTTATGAACGTTAGACCTTGACGTCATGGATTCCGCATCGATGAAATACGATTACATTGCTTCGAACCCGGATAAAATACAGGTCGTCATAAAATTTTAGCTGTTAAAATGGCTGAAACATATACTTAGTCGTCATAAATGGATATTTATGAGGACTAAGTACATTCACTCCACCTTCATCTCCACTATTAAAAAATTTACTACCAACCAGTTTTACTATATCACCCTCAGGAGTTGAAGATGATTTAATATATCAAAAACTATACAACATCTTAGACGAAAAAATGATCAAATGCATATGAACTTCTACCCGAAGATGATGTAATACATTGAAACCTTTCGATATTCTCTAATTCCACCAAATAAGGCTTCAAGATACGCAATTCGTTCATAGAATGAACGATTTTTCGAAATTACCTATCCATTTATTCAGTTATTTCATGATACACAATCAAAAAGGAAACATTATAACCTAGTACACCTAGGTGAGGCGTTTAACTACTGGTGAATCTGGAGTCTAAAATTCGGGTGATGCCTTGGAGAATACTGCCTAAAAAATCTACATATGATAATATTCAATGATACAGTTCTGCGGAAAACCGAATAGCAACCAAGGGAAATTAACTAGTTTCCTATTCGGTGTGTGTGAATTTCAGATTCTCAGGCTTATTTCGAAGTGAGTTCTATTGTTATCAAAACCAATCTTTTTTTTATAGTGAATAGATACCGTTAAGCTATTTTCAAACAATATTACCTATATATTTATCAGTTACATGATGAAATGGACGAATACCGTAGTGTGAATATCGATTTATTTTTCTCATGCTAATGATAAGTAAATTGTGCTACATGCATGCTTAAGTCGACTTTTCTTTAATAAACAGTAAGCTTGAGTATCCCAGGGGTGGAGAAATAATTGTGTTACCTGAGAAGTAAATACTTAAGCTACTCTCGCTTAAAGTTTCAGAATGCTGAGAAATGTCAGTTTTTAAATCTCGTCTTTGATTTTGGCGTTGATGAATTTTTATTTACGAAATTTTGTTGATTGCCTGGAAAATTACTTGGGCTCATTCCCTTCGAGTGGAATTTATGTAAGTCTACTTACACGAATTCAATTTTTAATCCTATTGAATTTAATCTTATATCTCTTGAGAGAAAAGAAAAACGATATGGTGATAATTTTGCTTAATTGATTACTATGATATTCTTCTCTGTGCACAAATTGTCTTCTCGTGATTGAATTCCACTCTACGCTCCCTCTTTGCCATCAATTTTCCCGTGCATCATAGGAATGAAACCAGAAAATGCCGTTTTATTTATTTCCCATTCATGAACTAAACCAGTTTCCCTCGACGAAACCTTGTTCTATCACAGAATACGGACTAAGGATAAAATTGAAAGGAACCTGTAGGCCCGTAAATTCAACTTTTAATCGGAGTAAAATGATATATTTTAATGATTATTCTTTCTAGATTGCACATATATGGAAAGCAATGGTGCAAGAATAGAAATTCGTTCATAAATATGGATATCTGATGATGTTCAATCCAAAATTGAATTTGCATTGCATTTGGGGTGCAAAACTAATTTGTAACCGATTTTTCAACTGATTACGCCATTTTCATTGAAAAGAAAATATTCTCGTGAGGACACATTTCCCTCAAAATACGCAAGATATTTGACCACGATCAGTCAGGAGAAAGTGAAGGTTAAGAAAGGTAAGGGATGAAGAGTAGGACTTGGGGAAAAGGGTGACAAGTATATGTACCTGAAAAACGTCCTAATCGATAATGCAAACTCGAAGTTCACGAGCGCGAAAGAGAGAACACACCTCGAGACAGAAGATAAGCGGAAGTGTGTGCTGCGGTAGTCATTTTCGACTCAGAACTCATCGGCACCACAAGACAAGGATGCAAGTGCTTTGAAGATATCTGGTCTACTACCCATTTTTGGATCCTTTGCCATGGTGAGTTGAAAAATTTTTCATTAACAACTAAAGTGCATAAATCTCTGGGAAAAGTTTCTCGCATATGTGTTCTGGTCATTGCAGAGGATTGATGAGCGTACGTTGTTAAAATACATACTTCCGGGGATAAAATTACGAAGAGAAAAATTAAATATCCAAAAGTTTATGTTCAAATGTTTCTGAAGGGAGAATGAAGCTTAGAACACTATTACAGGTTTGACTTTGTGAAATGTCTCCATTTTTAAAAAGGATAAGTTAGGTTATTTCATAGAAAAAAGAATATTGCTCTGTGGACGTAATAAGGCGAAATATTACCGCGGCGTAGGTTTTAACACTTTATATCACATTCATCTGTCTGATTCCTCTCGGAGGAGTTATAGTCTAATGATCTTAACTGGTTAAGATTCAATTTGAATCAAGATTCATCAGGATTTATTAACTTTTAATTGATATTATTTATTAAAATTATTACAACTGACCACACGTTCGCTGTGAGTGCTGCTATCTCGGGATTTTTTTCGTCAAAAGGGAGCATAAGACATATGAATATGTTTGATCTTGAGTTTTATTTGTAAGCAGGAAAAAAATTCAGAAATACTCATAGAATGAAATCGATTCTAGCTTTATTAAATTTACTTTCAATTTGATCTGCTAGTGTTATCCATTTTACATTCACCGAGAAGAGTTTCCAATACATTCGCGGCAAAATAAATGTTCCTATGTTTATTTTTGACATATTTGTAATTAACTTGGGTGCTCGATTATAGGTATGAATTTCATTCAATGCAGGAGAATGGGAACGCTTCCGGTGTATCATGGTTTAGAGTTAATTTATGTGAATATTTCCGCTCGTGGAGAGAACATACTAATGATTACATGTTTTAGTGCGTGTTTCAGACGATGAATATCTTTCTACTGACACTGCGTAGTAAAAAAACATTCACTGGAAAAAGAAAGTAATAATCCGATTTTTAGTTGAACTAACAAATGATAAATAGGCAATATTACATTTTCCATAAAAATTGTTTAGCTTTCAGCCGCCTACTTATCCAGAACAAGTATGATGAGAACAAAATATTTCTAAGAGATATATGCGTTAAGTTATCAAGTAATACAATTAAGGATGTGTAGAGTGACTGTAATTGTTATGCGTATACTTTATAATTCACTTGCTACAAATATCAGTGCGAGTCATCATCCAAATTTCTTTTGAAGGAACTGAGGATGTTCAACTCTCTGTGGACAGCGCACCTTTGGGCGGCCATCACCTGCTGTATCGCCATCGGTGCCCTTCCCGTCGGGGCCTTTTTCTACTTCCCGCCACCCATTCTTTACAACCACTTCCTGGGCAAAACGACCACAACTACTACAACAACGACCACGCCTGCTCCCAAAATGACGTACCCTCCGCCCCACGGCTATGGGTACTTCTTCCATGGTGACTACTCCCACGGCTCCGGTCCGTGGGAAGGCGAAGAAGTGTGGGCTGATCATCACGTGGGCTATCCCAAGAAACCTCCACCTACCACAGGACCTCCCCCTCCTCCAACTACCACCACACCGGCTCCCACTCCTCCACCGACCACAGCCCCTTCTCACTACCCGATCAACCCAAGGATCAAATACAAGCCGTACGGTTATAACCACAAGGGTTACAGTAGTCCTCACTCAGAATACGAACCCTGGGAAGATGAAGATGTTTGGGAAGAGTATCACGAGGGTTACCCGACAGAGGCACCGACACCGCCTCCGACGAAACCTCCTCCGCCAACAACCCCATCTCCTCCTTCGACCCCTCCTCCCCATTACTCGATAGGAAAGTACTCGTACCCACGGGTCAGGTACACTCCTTACGCATCCCACCACAAGGGATACGGGCCCCCTTATCCTCCACCGCCTACGACTACAACAACCCCCGAGCCGCCTCCTCCGACAACCACTACCACCACTCCGCCTCCTCCGCCTCCGCCACCCCCAAAGTATAATCGTCACCCTGGGCCTTCATATGGGAATTATAGGTTTCCTCCACCTCCCATGCCTCCACCATTCGGATACCGTCGCCCATATGGGAGGAAGCCGCCGTACCGCCCACAGAGTCGTCCAGGTTACGGTTATCAACGCAGGCCGATGAAGTACCATCCTTACCAGCTGGGAGGCAAACTGTCAACGGGGCCCAAGCCGACGTTGAAACCGGTTCCATTGCCACCGTGGTTGTCTCAGGACAGGGAACCCAAAAGGGTACCAGTTTCCGAGGACACAGCCCCACCAAAGTATCAGCAAGAGTACGATTCCCCGCCTGCGAATGGTAATGGATACGAAGACTACGGTGGAATTAATGTGTATCAGCACGCACCCCCTGCCGCCACATTGCCTCCTGTGACATCTAATACTCCCCCGAAAAAGGATCAGAGCAATTATTCGTACTGGAATGCCCAGCCATACTTTTCACAGGAGACAAAAGCACCTCCAGCCCATCCTCCAAAGATGAAGGTAACATCGCCACTACATCAGTATGGGTCTCCATGGCAGACGCAAAGTTATGGACCCCCGAAACCGAACCCCCCGCCTCAAGTTCCACCAGCGGCGTCATCTCCATCAGTAAATGCATACCCTCCACAGCAGTCATCATACCAAGGACACATTCCGCCCCCGTCTCCTCCACCTACTCCTAAACCTCCAAGTTATTACCAAAACCAATATTTACCTCCTCAGCTGTATGGTTCTCCCGTAGCTCAACCACAGCCTCAATCAAATCTCCCTCAATCTTCTCCGAATCAATACTTACCACCACAATATAATATTTCCCCACAAACGCCTGTGCAGGTTCCACAAAATACGTATTCATCACCACCTCAGTCTCCACCCGTTCCTGCAAAACCTCTTGTAGTACAGTCGAGTCAATACCTTCCTCCTCAGTTCTATGGTCCTCCTAAAACTCCTGCTCAAACTTCCCAAAATGACCCCATACCACCACCTTCCCAGAACATACCACCCCAGTCTTCTTCGACCCCATCAAAGCCTCCAGTAGCACAATCAAATCTTTCACCTCAATCTTATGTTCAACCACAAACTTCTTTCAACCAATATTTGCCCCCTCAGTTTTACATTCATCAAACAACTTCCCCACCTTCAACTACTACTGCAAAACCAGTAACTTCGCCTGAAAACCAGTACCTACCTCCTCAATTCTACGCCCCTCCAAATAATCCACCAACCCAAGAATTATATCACCCACAGCCGAATAGGTATTTGCCTCCTGAATCTAAAATTTTACCGTCCACTCCTCCACCATTATCAGCTACAGCTCCACCGCCCCCAACAAAATCCAACCCTACACAAAATCAGTACTTACCTCCTCAATTCTATTCTCCTCCACAGCAACCCACTCAACCCATTTCCAAACCCTCAGTAATAGCACAAAACCAATATTTACCTCCTCAGTTTTATAGTCCACCCGATCCTCCTGTACAGCCTACACCCTCTCCACAAACAGTATCTACACCATCGCCTGCTCCTTCGCCGTCTTTGCTTCCAAAGTCTCCTGCCCCACAACAAAGTCAATACCTTCCTCCTCAGTTGCATAGTTCTCCAGTAGTTTTACCTCCATCACCTCCTTCAACAACTCATTCGCCGGGTTCCTCAAAATCCTCCATTCAGCCGCCAAATCAATACCTGCCACCACAGTTCAACTACGGTCCTCAATCTCCACCGCAAACTACTCCTAAACCCATTCAAATATTTTTCCAGTATCCTCACCATTTCAACTCTTACCAGTCACCATCTCATTCTCCACCTACATCCACTCCTCCACCGCCTCCTACAAAATCTCCCGCTCCTCCACCAAATCAATATCTGCCACCTCAACCTCCTCCTTCACAAACTCAGTCTCCGTTAACATCACCAAATTCCCCTCCTCCGTCACATAGCCAATATTTACTTTCTCAATTATATAATCCTCCGCAGGTTTGGCCACAACATTCACCCATTTCTCTTACTCCGTCACGAATACCTCCCAATCCAGAGCCTATTCAGTATCTCGCTCCTCAGTTCTATGGTCCTCCAGAGACACCCCCAAATCATGCCACCCCCGCACCACCTCCTACCACTATCAGTCCTCCACCTCCGCCACCATCAAATCCTTCTCCTCCAGAAAACAACCAGTACTTACCACCTGAGCTTTACAATCCCTCGAACTATATTCCACCTTCACTTAAGGGTATATCTGAAGGAGAAACTCCTAAGACGTTTGTTACCTCCTCACTATCACCCTATTTAAATCAAAACCCTCCTAAGACAAGCGGCTCGCTGCAAAATGCCAGTGGGTTCACCCCGTCGTCGCCTAATTTTTATACATCGCCGTTGGAAGCTCCATCGTCTGAGTTTAGACCCCCTTTTGAGCACCTCACCTATGAATTGGGTTTAAAACCGCAGGAACAACGCAACAACGAAAGGCCAAGTGATAACACCCCCAATTTTGAGATAATCAAGAGCGAAGAATACGAATTTACGGACACAAACAAACGATATCCTCCATGGTTGACTCAGTCTTACGTTCCCCCTGCTGGAGAAGATAGCCTAAGGGATGGGATATCTCAGGGTGAAGGGCCCATTGATACATCCTTATCGTCCTCTTTCACAGCAGCCGCTGATAGCTCCCGACCAAAATCCCAGGAAATCGGTGGACAAAGAGAATCATACGATGAACAAAATCAATATCTTCCTCCTGAGTCTACCGAGAAAGAAGATTCGTCAGAAGTTACGGCGACGACAGCACGATCAACTGATTCATCCCCTAAAAAGAGGGTTAGGAATTATGGAACTCCAGACAATAGCATTTCTCTGACACCACCACCAGATGCCCATAAAGAGGATCAGATCTCTAACGTGGAGTCCAGTGGACCTCCTGCTGTTCCTCCACTTCGTCCTGTGCCTTCTCTACTAAATTATGTCAGGAAGTCAAAGGATTTTCCTCCGCTTCCGGACAGGGTGAACCCTGAAGATATTGAAGGAATCGAAGGCGAGCGGGTGAGGAATCTGCGGGACAATACGTTTTACCCCGGTTTGGAGAAAGCGGGTATTAAAGGGCTGTCACCAAGAGGCATACAGTATATCAGTGCAGCTGCGGAGGCATTCGTCAGATTGGCACATCATAATAAAGTAGAAGGTACCGAGTGACATATGTGGGTATAATAAATTTTTGGAGGTCTTTTGTTGTAACAAAATACGAACGGAATGGTATAAAAGTCCATTCGAAAATGCATACCCCAATACGTGTACGTATGTACTTCAGTGCCATGAACGAATATCAGGAAGTTTGTGGTCTGGCTGTATTGTGGATTTATCGTTTGAAAAGAAAGTAGTGATGCAATAAATTTCAAAGGAAATTTGTTTTGATAAATGCGATGGTTAGGAGAAAAGAACAATTTGATAATTGAGAATCCCTTGGAAAATTTAACTTACCACCATAAAAAAATCTCGAGTCCTGAATAGCAGCGAAACCGGGAGTTGAATTTCAGCAATTGCTGAAGTTAAAGGATTCTTTTAGTGAAACACATTACAACAGCGATACTTCTTTTCAAGGAAGTATAGGTGGAAGGAAAAATAAATTCCAATTGTAATACGGAAAAAATATCAGACTACAATTTAAACAAAACCTAAGTAAATGTGGATGTATTCAAACAAATTTTTATTGTATTTTTCGAGTAAATGCTTAGTATTATTTATTTTAATTTTATCCAGTACGGTTAAATTATACTACTACTATGATTTGACGAAATAAATATGAAATTAACTGCTAAAATTAAGCGAGTAATGAAAATATTTGTGGAGGTTTACGATGAGAAGATGCTTGACTGAAAAGTACGAAAGAATGGAACTTATTGTGAACGTTTTCTGGAGAATGAAGTTCCGTGTTTAAGATGTGCCATCAAATATATGGATTGTGTGTATAGCCGTAAACTCTTTGAATCGAGTGTGCATCTAGTCATGAAAAGGGAATACTTGAAACTCCCTACATGTAAATACCTTTGTAATGTGCGTGTGCCATATAAAAAAAATGATTTCATTTTGTAGTATTTCAAGACATTAGCACTAATTTTTAGGGTCTTTGCGTTTTTTTAATAAAAATATTTTTTAAATTGTATTTTCTTCTGAATGTAGACCATATCAGTGTAAGCACAAGTCTTGTACAATCTACTACTTTGTTGAATTAAATTTTAATCCATCATTTTACGATAATAACCTACATTTTTTCTTTGGTTGCTTTCATTAAAAATTCCACGAAAGATACTAACATGTTTTGATGAATAGAATCGACCAAAATGCCTACCCATAGATAATAGAGTGAATAAAGTCATCGATGAGCATGAATTCTTCATTATTCTGTCGAATAATAAAAACATTATTTAAATTAATGCATTATAAATTACCAGTATGTAGTTTTTACTTGGAAATGAATTGTTGTAAAGGATTTACTTTGTGGATGTGAGGGTAAATAAGATCATAGTTTTTTGGGTAACAATAACACTTTATTTAAAACAACTGTAACTCAAAAGTGTACATTGAGATTCACCAGTTGGAAGTAACAAACACAACAACAATAACAACGTAAAAAACAGCAGTTAAAATGAAAACATTTATTAAGAAAATGAAATGAAAAATTGTTAAAATTCACAGTCTGTATTCAGAAAAATTCAAAATTAAAAAAAAAAACAATCACATGCATAAAAAAAGAATTACAAAACTTAACAATCACAAAGTGCTTTTAGACAATCAAAATAGACAGCAATTAAAGTATTTTCGCGACTCAGGAATTCATCCAATGTAGTTGTTTTTTCCACGCGATTGGAGCGCGTACTTGGGAATCGAAAATCAGCTTAGTTGCTTCGGCTTCTTCAGCTCCGCCGGATAAGGTAACATTTTCACCGGTCCAAGTATTTCAAAATTTCAATAATCCCCTCTTGCTCAGACCGTAGCGTTCTAGTTAATCGGATGCAAGACGTAAGTCTTACCAGTGACTTCGTCAATAACGCGACCAGAAGACATGTCGAAAACCAATTGAGGCGATGAGGCTTCTCCTTCTGGCTCTGCAGCCGCCGCCCCTACAGGGTTCCTTTTCACCAATCGTGCAACATCCTGTTGTAAGTGACAAACATTATTTGAATATGTAAGCATAATTACGGAATGGAATATTTTTATTAGACCCGAACGATCGTTATATTTTTAAACCAAGTTACTACTTAGACAGGTGTACCAATGGATGAATGATGCATTATAACAGTTTAATCGGCATTATTAAGAACAAGAATAATATTAATAGCTCGAATTCTATGTTATTAGGAATATTTCATTCAAATTTACTGCAAATTAAATTAAATGTCAATCCGAAATGAACTCTCTCTATACGAGAACAATTATAGTCAGTCACAATTTTAGTCAGACAATATTCATTAAATGACAATTATACGATTATGTAAATATAATAATTGAAATGTTAACTACTAGCTTAGCTCACAATATTTACTATATCCTTCAGTTTCTCCGCATATTGTGGTTAAATGCATTGCATATCAGTGGGATGTAATCCCCTTGACGCACCTGCGAGAATACCCTTGCGCTCTCCGCCGCTATTGCCTCCGCTTCGTCGCTGTATTCAGGCTCCGCAGCTTCCAAATGGCGCTTGGCGGTCACCTTGAAACTTGGCGCTTGAGGGTAATAAGCGAGGGGTTCGCTTGGGCTGGCGGCCACCCTTTGAGCTGGAGCCTTCTTGTAAACTGGAACTTGCTCGCTGGGATTGGCAGTTACCTTATAACTGGGAGCCGGGTTGTAGGCAGGGACTGGTTCGCTGTGGTGTCCCTGGAGTCGTAAATGGCTCGAATTAGATATCCATCATCCACAAAAAAGCAAATTTTCTAAATAAATAATCGCAGGATGTTATTTTAAAGTAATAATTTGTTTGGAAAGTATATCTGTGGGCTTCGTTATAATTAGAAGTCCGGTAAATGAGACACAAATCATAAAAAAAGCGACTTTAGAGGGGAATGATATTTAAATTATTTCAGAAGTACTTGTGGCAAGAGGGTACTGAACTTCTCGTATTGATATCCAAATGTGCAGTGAAAGTAAGATGACCCAGTAGTAAGCTTCCTGTAACCATGGGGCCAAACACTCGTCCGTTTACACTATCGCTTCAAGTAAAAGCTTTCCCTTCCCTGTGCCTTCACGCTAACTTGTTCGCTCACGTCGTATTTAGGAAAGTGGAATTCCATTGATTTTGCAGTTGAAATCTCTGCTGTGTATTCTTCAAGTGGAGCTCACGTGTCTCTCACCCAATTAATGATTCTATCCAACGATTCCATTAGATAAGAATTCAAACCGGATTGAATATTAGTGAGCAATTAGAATGCCTTTTATCACAATGTTTTTTTCATTTGACTACGCTTATATAATGGCATCGCCAATTATTTAATGATACTCTCAGTGTATCATATCCTAATTTAACGCAAAAATATCCCGGAAAGAAGTTTTGACCAAAAACTCAGAGATAATTGAAAAATTATATTATAGCATAACCTTAAGAAGCTCTCGGGCAATCGCAATTTCTGTGTATTTAGACAGGAACCATTCTAAGCCAATAGTGCCCTAATGGTCAAAAGATTCTCTGCATATTAAAACAAGTGTTTGAGTGAAAACAATTGAGATATACACAACAAGTATTCTTGTTATTTCGATAATTTTCAATGAAGACCTTAGCGGCAAAAATTCACTGTTTTCCCAATTGCGGACGTAAACTAAAAAGCTTATAAATAAGAAGAATATATATAAGAATACTCATAAATAATGGTAAAAAATGTTTATCGAACTCAATTTGTGTGAATAAAATTTAGAAGATTTTCCTAGAATTATATATTTAATATGAATCCAAATTCAAATTAATTGTGGTACTTACATCGCCCTCATCATCAGCACCCTCCTGAAATATAGAAAATTAAATTAGATATAGAATATGAGATGAATAAAAACAAATTAACAAAAGGGAAGCCACGGAAAATATGTTTAATTATTTTTGCTTAAAACTCAAATTGATTCACAAACTATTTTATCTGATTTGTATTAAAGTTGGAATACGAAATGTTTGCTTATACTCTCTAATACTTAATGTAGAATACCTATGGAAGAAGTTAGATATTTGAGGACGCAAGGCCCTCCAAATTTAAATTTGAGAAATTTGGAGGACGTAAAGTCCTCAAAATTTAAAACAAACATTAATTTAACACAAATTTAGCATCAGCGATGTTTTGACCAAATTTGAAAAAGTACCCAGCTAAGGTAGTCTCTAATCTGAAAAAAGGTTATAGCAACTATTTTTTAAACTGTACCCATAACTCCCAAAAAATAGAAAATGCAATGAAAAGACAGGGAATATTGCCTGAGGATTAATATATTTCATTTAAGTAATACTTTTCTATGCTTTATGCGCGGTTACTTACGTGTCCTCCGTGGTTATAATCGTAGTAATGCTCTCCATATCCTCCATGCTTGTCACCCCAGCGGACCTGAAATTTAATGTGAAATTTTAAATTGTTTTCTTATATTTCGACACAGTTAATATATTTCAATATTAAAAAGTTATCTTTCAGCATGGATCAACAAATATTTCAATTAGTGATTTTTATAGTGTTTCAAAACCTTTAATAAAGGACTTTGAAACATCTATCAGTGGTTTTTCCTCCACATTGTTTGAAATTCTAATGAGAGGGTACAGTATTCCCCTAGCGTGCTCCTAATACAAAGTCAGAGCAAGCTTATTACTCTATGTCCAACGTCTTTAATAAATTTTCTATAAAAAGATAATATTATATAGTATGAAAGATGTCTGATTGTCTTCAGACTGTGATTATAATGCATGACTTTGAACAACTGTACCATTTTGCTTTACCACATTCATTTTTATTTGATATATTCTTTAAAGGGTAATATAAAATAATAGAATTAATTGCCCATCCCTCAGCGCAATAGGTAGCTTAGCTTGCACCTGTATTAAGCATTTACGAAATAGATACTACTTCAAGAATTAACATTCTTCATTGAAAATCGAATACATGCATGAGCCGTATATCTCTTTAGGCAAGCTGTTAATAGGTAGCTCAGACTCAAATTACTCATGCAATATTTCATTTTTGCACATTAGTCTTCAGTAGAAATTGCGAGTCGTGATGCTATTTAACATACTTATAAGTGAAACATTTATCAGTTCCAAAACTAGTTAGGGAAGCAAGCGTGTTTATGGAAGCATACTAAGCTTAGAAAAATATAACAATACTTATTAACAGTTTACTCTTACCAAAAAGTGAATAATGACAGAGGAAAGACAGAAGTAATAATTAGTTTTGTTACAGAAAATGTTTTCATATTTTTTATTTACACAAACAACCGTACCCAGGTTACTAGTTTTTCCCTCTCGCTTTCATATTGATGTAATTTTAACTTGTTTTCTCTTTGGCATGTTTGATGATAAGGCATCTGTATGTTATTATGGAGAGTTGGGACAAAGAAGTGAGCTTCATAAATTTTCGGAAATATTAGCGATGTAAATGCTTCCAAAATAGACTGCTCTTAAAAGTTTATTTATTTTCCGAGACGCCAAAAATATTGAAGGAATGTGAGCTACTTAGAATTCTCTCCATCATTGTTGCAATAAGTTGATTATTTGAAATTATACAAAATTGAATTAAGTTGGCGGCATTGCAGTAAAAATGAGAAAATTCCCCAATAAAAAAATGAAAGGGATCCTTTGTAAACATTTTTTGAACAAATTTATGGTTAACTGAACTGATTAACAATGGGGTCCACTAACGGAAGATGGAAGGTTAATTACTAAGCCTAGGGAAAAAATAATACTTTGTAATTCCACAGATTTATTTCACAAACACACTTTTATGGAATCGGTTCATTCTTATAGTGTGTTTGTGAAATAAATCTGTGGAATTACAAAGTATTATTTTATCCGCTTAAGAATGAACCGATTCCATAAAAAAACGCCTGAAACCATCGATTATTATAAGCCTAGGGAGTTTATAATTGCACCTACTGAGGTTACACAAAACAATATATCACCTAGAGCAAAAGAAATACTCTCATTTTCTTATTACCACAAATACCGAATTTAAGGGATAATTTTTAGAAGTGCTCGGATATTCTAGGAGAAGGATTTTGGCTGCTTATACCCTATCTACCGTTCCCACACTTGGCCCCACTCTTGCCCTAGTGGGTGGCAGGGTGTGCTAAGTTATATTCGCCCTTGGTAAGGGCCTTCCGAAAACTCGCCTGCCCCGAAAGAGGAGTGAAGAGGCACAGGGGATCCTTACTTTTGTCTTGAAGAGTCCGTCGTGTGGTGCGGCCTTCTCGTACCTCTCCTGGAAATGATGCTCGTTGCCTCTCCGGTGACCATGCTCATAGTGATCGTGTTCCGGCTGGTGAGCGTACCTGGTAGCCGCGCAACCAAGTTTCATTCGGTCCCGGGTCATTTTTTTTCGTGTTCCGCGACAATTGTCGATAGGAATGGTTCAGAAGAGGGTTCGTTTCATTTGAGCATTTAGGGAAGAGTCGAAAGATTTCGCGTGAGCAGGGCGAAGCCACACGTGGCGCCAAGCGACATCGGCAGGCGTGTTAAAAAGGCAGTGAGAGAGACAGAGAAGAGAAAAGAGAGAAAAAAAATGGAAGACACGAAATGAGAGGCGGTTAACCATGCAGCAGCGTCATGCAACACAAATAAACAAGGATATTAACACAAAACCAAAGAAACACCCTTCTATTAGTAAAAACGGACACAGCTTTGAAGTGACCACCTCCTTTTGTCTTCGAATAAATTACAGTCAGATTATCACCATGTGAGGTGAGTAAATGCCCTCGCATAACGACCCAAAATAATAAAGAAAGAAGCTTGTTCACCGAAAGGTAACTCATTTTTTACTGTTCATTTATCTGTGAAAGTGCCAGACTATGACGAGAAAAAAATTAACGGCAGACAGAAAGATGTTGAAATGAAAGAAGTTCATCATATCTTGTTCTCAATCGCGAATGGAATACTAGAATGATATTTTTTTAAAATAAGTGACATTTTTTTCACAGCGTTGGGATCAATAAGTCAGCTCATATAAAATTTATCTGAAGGCGCAAGATATGGCAGCGCATTTCACATTACTCGTCTGCGGTAGGGCTAATGAAATGTTGCATTAATTAATATTGTAAGGAATAAAATCGAGTGAGAGTTTTTCGAATTCTGACCTCTCGTACCAAGTGATGTTATGTAAGTTATCTTTTTTTAACAAAAATTGTGATTATTAACCATTAAGTCTACAAGAAAAAACTTTCTATTTTTTATAAGTGTAATATTGAATAACATTTGACGAAAAATTGACTATTCATCTTCAAATATTATACCCTTTAATTATAATTTTAGGGTGACGCGTATGGGTGCGATGAATTTTTTTTACAAAGAGACCCATAACCTATTGAACTTCTCAATCGCAATTTCAAGGACTTTATCATATTATTATTATATAGAAAAAGTCGTTATGCGAGGTACCTAATTGAACCTTTTATCCCTCCGAAATCGTTTCACTGATCGTTTTTTTAGTGAATGGGGACAGACGAAGTCGTGAACTTCATGGATCGATTTGAGCTTGCTGAAGAAATTATGACCCCCAGACAGCAACCGAAGGATTAAACCAAGAACAATAAAACCCCCTACAAGAAGGAGAAACCCCGAGATTTGATGGAGAGTGAATCATCTCTGGGGAAAATTCTTTCCGATACCTTCCCGAGTCTCCGATGTCCGTCCTTCCGCTCGAAGCGCTGTTCCCACTCCTTCGGGTTCTCGCACACGTGACCGAACTCGATCTGATCAGGGCCGTACTTGTGCACGTAGATATCCCTGTACCCCGGCGGTGGTTAATGACGGGGTAGGAAACGAAAAGAGGAGGGAAACCGCGGCAGTACAAAATACAATAGAAATCTGGTGAGGTGACTCAGTTTATCTGCATTCCCGGCATTTCAATATCCAATTATCCTGACCCTATTCAGGAACAGCATTTCTGCTGAAACCTTTCGCACTGCTAAAGACGAATGAATGTTCTGGATCCTCGGGTTCTGCTGCTGCTTTGAACCAACTTTCCACCGATGACGTTTCGTTCGGAGATACCTCATCAGCATGATGATGGACGAATGCAGCGAAAGAATCCGAAAATCCAAAGCCTCCTCGCATGGAAAGCTTATTTGCCCAGCGCTTTAATTTGATTGACTACGCTTGCGGTCTCTTTTGCAAATGGCCTCGTTTTTTCTTCTCGAAATGGCCATTTGCAATTTAACTGAGTTTAAAAAACATTTCCCAATTTATTCAATTAAATCGTTTGGTCTCCTCTATTCAATTTTGAATAATACCCAAAGCATTATACAATTACGTCCTTGGAGTAATTTTTAAATTTGCTGTTTCCCCATAGTCATAAGAGAAATTAGTGATCGTCTATTATTTATTAAACACGTCAAATGAACTAGCTTGAAGCGATTTTATTGATTAGAAGCAGCATCCCAAAAATTGGACAACAATCGTTAAATTGACGGTCCTAATAGAGTTCACACATATCTATGCTACTGTTTTTTTCCGTGGAATTTTCTGAGATTGAATGAAAATATATTACTCACGATGAAACCAATTCATTCACGAATAATTCTTTAGTGTTTTCTTGTAAAATATTTTATAGAGATAATATTATATAAATTAATAATTAAGGGTCTACCGCTTTCAGTACACTCTGTAATTAGTATTACTCATAAAACAATGCAAAAGAAATCATTGGATTTCGCAATGAAATTGAAAAATGCTTGGATTCACGGACCGACCTTTAAGTTATATTTTGTGCAGTCGTCTGTTTTGTACAGGCGTGATGTTTTTAGTACGAGCGTGATGATTTTAGTACGGACGTGATGCTAAACAGGTCTTCCCATATACTACAGGAGTATAAAAAATCGAGTTTCCCTAATTGACACCCTCAATTATTTGTAAACTCTTAAATGGTTTATGAAATGGCAAGAAAGAAAATTATTTTTTTAAATGTGTGCGGAGTTTATATTCCATTGAAGTAGGAGAAAATGTGATAAAATATAGTGTAAGATTAAATGTAAACATTAAAATTATACTCAATATTTTCAGTACTAAACTCGCATTAGATACTGATTTGCATCGTTGGCAGTAAATTTCACTAGGGGTCTCTGTTCCTGAGAGGAATTTATGTTCTCTTTTATACCATATATACCATAATACGTGTGCTCTGTTACTCACTGGAAGTATTTGCCGTTGACTCCAATACTTGCTCCTCCGAAACCTGTCTCTGATGCCTTGTGGTCATCATCAGAACTTATTATGGAGGCTGTAAAAAATTATATCATAATTAAGTGCTTACAATTCTCATTCATATTGGAACATTTATTTATTGACCCCATGGAAAATAAGGAATATATTCAACTTATTTTTAATGAAATTGAAGGCACAAAGTTAACTTTATTTTAAAGTTTAATATGTTTTTATAGTGTATTGTAAAAATAAGTCGACTAGTCATTATTCTTATCACCTCTAAATGAGTTTGATATGACCTTGATTACGTTTAATAGTTCAAATTGAAATATCAGAAGCAAAAATTCAATTTATACAATTAATATACACACATTCGTTAAGTGCTAACCATTTTGTATCATTTAGTATATTGACTTGTGAGTTTGTTGCATAATTTGTCAAATAAACATAAGAAGCTCTATGAAAAATGAAGCCATGATAATTTGGAATAGTTATGAATATCTTTTTATACCATATGAAATATTATTGCGTATTTAGCACAATTAACGTTTCCCTGCCTCTTTCCCTTTCCTCTTTTATTTTCAACCTTTATTTATCGACCCCTCAATTCTTACCTTTACTGTGTATTTGCTTAGGGACCCTCTTGAGGGCACCGTCCGGGACTTTAGACGTAGCATAGGGATGTGCACATGCGGCGAAACACAGCAGTGCAACGGCCTAAGGAGTAAATTCCGAAGTAATTCACTTTAAAACAGGTCAACAACTCTATGAAGGGAGGTGAAGGTTGGTTAGGTCACATAGGCAGTTATGATTAATGCACTTGTAGAATATTGCTTCAATAAACTTAGCCATATGAATATTGATTACATTGGAACTAGCGTTAACATTAGAAGTACTTTTAATCCTTGGGAGCAACATTTAATATAACTCGACCGGGTGTATGCGTAGGGCAGTATAAAAAAATGACCTTCTCGGATAATAGAAAATTGAATAAAAGCAAACTGTTTAGTCTTTCTTTAAAATATTAAACGGTGATAACGAAAATTTAATTTTTATGTCCGAGTTTGTGCATTATTTTGTTTTTTGTTAATTTGTGGCGCTAATGTTCTGATTTAATTCCTCTGCGCCTTTGAGAATGACTAAACATTGAATTAACAATTTAGAAAATTGAATTAAATTTATGATTGTAAGAAAATAGTTAGCTGACGTCATGCATATTTGAATTTTATCTCAAACTAATTACCATATTCTGTATTATTTTTCCTACTCCCCCTAAGTACTTCAGAGAATTATTTGAAAAGTAAAAAAATATTCTGATTGAACACCCTGTTAATGCTCATAAATTATTAGAAGTTTTACTGGACAATTTCTAGGATGTTTTCAAGGATTTATCTGCACTGTTAAAAGCAATATTTAATGTGCTTTTCATATGTTCAAATATGTTATACCTGACAAAATATTCCCAATCCAAAAATGTCTCACGTAGCTGTTTCGTAGTGGCTATCATGTGATAGTGATGAAAACTCACCTTAGCGACCAGTTCCCTTCCTGCAACCATTTTGGAGACTCCGGGTCAGGTGCAGCGAAACCAAGTCCTTAGCTTGATAAAACTTCCTTGTTTGATCACCTGTTTCGGAATTTATCCTCGAGTGATCCGCAAAGGAGGCAAGAATCGACTGATGATCAGATCACCCGAGACCGACCACTTTTATACTCGAGAGAAAAGCAGCGGAGGTTTCTTTGTGTTGAGCGCCCGTGTGTCGGTGAGTGAACACGACCTTCCCCTCCCAATCTCCCCCCATTCGTCCCCTCCCCCTCTTTCCGACCGATCTCCTTTTCCGAACCCCTCCCCCTACCCATCTTCGGCGCCCGATTTCTCCTACCCTGCGACCATACCTCTTCTCCCCTCCCTACTGCGCCTCCCCGTAATCCGTTCGTTCCCTGCACCGGCGCTCACGCCACACCTTTCTTCCCCCCGATCGTCCAACCCCAGCGGCGGCGTTCCTGTTCACGCGCCTCCGGGTTCCCCTTCTCGTGCTATTCAGTCGCTCAAATCTTCATGCTGTCGGGGACTTCTCAGCGTGACGGTCGGCCGTTGAAATCTCCGCGGTGTGCGGAAGGGTGTAGCGAGCGATCGGATCCAAGGACCGTGCGGTAGTCTTAAACTCCAATGAGAACATGCCGTGTTTATGAAGGTTGAGAGAAGAAGAGAATAAATAAGGAGATCAGGGTGAGAATTGTGCATGATGGCACTTATCATTAGACCATTGTGAAATGGTATTCCATTATTTAGAGATCGGTAATGATATTTGGAGTTAAAGCTGCTCCAGTGTCAAAAGCCATGCTGTATACCGTTACTCATCTTCAAGGAGGGACCTTTTACGATAAAGCCAGGGTAAAGACCGAAGCTATATTCAAACCCAAGTTTCGCATAATCGACGACCGCGCTTTCAAGTTAGTATTTTTTAGCTCTGAGTTTACGTCAATGGCAATAAAGGAATGAGTTGTTCTTAAAAAAGGTCACTGATGTTTATTTGATCATTTATATTTTCGATGGAGCCAAATTTTAAAAAGAAAGCCAGTCCTTCAGATCAGTGATACAATTTATGTTTACAAGCTAGTGTAGCCAAATGCTCTTATGCTTTTGGGTATATAGACTCCAGTTGTTTAACTAAGATGCAAGGAGAATCTTTTACATCGCGAATTTTTGGAGAAGTTAATATTCACAAAATAGTAACGTCGGGAATTGTCATATCATATTACTAATTACTGGCTGGGTATAGTATCCTCTCGTACCAAATGGTTTTCGTATTTCTTTTTCCTTCTATTCTCCTAGAATTCCATTTTTAGGCTAATAGCACTAACGGCGTGCATTCATATACGCATGCAATAATTTGTTGTTAATTCATGATCACATAACCATCGTATTTACATTTTCAAATTTTACGATATTCTCTTTTGAATGACGACGCCAGTCTAAGGCTTTGGTCTCTTGCCAAGGAAATTGTTTGTATTCATTGAATTAGCATGAATTACCCTATTCTCGCCCGTCTTCAGAAGAAGGAGGACAGTTGGGAACTTAAAAGAGTTTCACGGTTACATTCGGAATTATAACAAAAATTAAAACTAAACTATAAACTACTGTATATAAATAAAACTAAACATTAAACTACTATAAAATAAACTAACATACTGGTCTGAAAAGGATAGAAGTTCACATGGGAAAATATTTGTCCACCTCTTAATAGGAAATTCCAATTAAAGGCAGGAATTTAGACTGTTCCAAACGATTATTATTCTATACGTATCGCGATACTTCCTTTTCCTTGCCTAACATTATTCTGTTTCATTCATTCCTAATTTTTTTTTGCCTTTATGCTATCTAAACCTATCCTCCTCTACCTTACTTAACTGTCATTCTTCCTTCCATGTCGGCCCATTTATTTATTATCACACATTTTATAAAGCATTACATATTATTTCCCTGAACCTAAAGCTAACTCAAGATAGCCTGTTCCTAGAATAATACGTCCCAAAGTTTTAAAATACATAATATATGAAAATGGTATTTGGTATGATGATTTGTCGTGATAACTATACCCATAACTGAACTTGAAGACCAACGGATATGAATATCGGTTCGAGCTATTAGCAATAAACCGAAGTAGGAATCTTGCGCAAAGAAATGTTGTATTAGTCAATACCATTACTTCTAAAACGTGATTTCAGTGAACATTTTGGCTATGTTACAACTATTGTGTTTATGTTGCATATCAGGAGACGTGTATGGAAAATGTATGACATTGGGAATAAGTGACGTGTCCTGGGGTTGTGACAGCTGTTATATGGGACCTCATCTATCGCGGTTTACTATCTGAGTCACAGTCGAAGCAAAAGAAACGCAATTACCACCACTCACAAATGTTTTGACCTAGAAACATCCACGCGACAGGAAATATGATACTTATTCTCAAAAGGGTCGCAAATTCACCCGAGAGAGCTATCACTATCATCATCACCTCTGGGTGGGTGACCAATTTAATGAAGTTAGGTAGGGAAGCCACGTAGCGTTGAAATCTCTGGTGGGAGGGTTGGGGACACCCTTAAAGGGTGTGGTGGCGTGCTGGAAGGGGAAAAGGGTTCGGGGCGCGACGAGTCCCAGCAGAAGGAAATGAAAAGGATAGAAAAAAGTTGTGAGGGGTCGACTTTGGGGTTGGGTTTTGTGCGTGCGGGGGTCAGATAGGAGGAGATAAGGAAGGCCTAAGGGGTGCACCGCTGAGGAGCTTGGGTGTGGTCGGGGTGGGAGGTCGGTAGTTTTGGAGAAGGCCGATGGTTGAGTGTGCGGCGGCACGGTCGGGTTGGATACGAATAAAAAAAATAATCCATGAGGAGCATTCAACCACACCCTAAAGCACCTCGGGGGTTTGACTTCCCTCACTAAAATCCCACATAATGCCGATAATCTGATTTATTACAAAAATAAAATTGAGATCATTAAATGGATTTATATAAAGTACGCCTACGTATGTCTTTCCAGAAGAAATTTGTTCATTTCAGATCAATATTCGAAACGTAATAAATAAAACAGTAATACATGAGCCTTTATGTTGAACTTTGGGACATTTGATATAGTGGAAGTTATCGTCCGAGGTTTGCTGTGGATCGTTGATGGTAACTATTTTCAAGATTGACTGCGGCTTAAGCAAAGTGATCCGTACGTTAAAATATCATTAGAGCCTTAACATTACTTCAGTTAGTTGCAAAATAATGTGGAAACATGCAATTATTTTCATTAATGAAATCCTTGGCATATGGCAGGGGAAAATAATAAGTCACTGGAAGAAACCCAAAAGAGGCAGAGCATGAGTGGGTGGAGGGAATATTGAAAGATAGATGCTGAAGCCCGTGATAGACGGAAAAATGTTGGCTAAATGAGGTAGAGGAAGGAAGAGAGTCGACTAATTAGACATCATGAAGACGGGCAGAAGTTTCGAATGAATGTGAAAGAGAATAGTGTAGGGGAGACAAATGGAATTTCTGGTCATACGTAGAAGGTAATAATGGTTAGATACTCCAATGTCTCCAACTTTAATAGTAAGATTCCCTTGAACGAAATAATTAACGTATAAATTATTACTTTATATATTATATACGTTTGTATAAAATTATGAGAAATTTATTTTCATTTATATTGGGCTGGTTAGGGAAAAATATTCTGTTTTAAATTTTTCTATCAAAGTGACACTCGGAGAGGTTTGGTGCGGTCGGGTGAGAAGAGAATTCAGTAGTTTCGACCTAGGCCGAAGGGAAAGAAGGCGAAGTGAGACCGTGAGGGAATCCCAGGATAGGAATGAAAAAATATCCGCGCAGTCAGAGGTGCAACTGGTCACACCCAAAAGCGCATAAGGGTTCCCTACCCCACCCATAACCCCCTCAGCAGTCCCACCGCGGCAACTCTCAGATCTCCATGGGTGGAGGAGGAGAGGAGCTAGGGCCGCCGCCATGCGTGACAATGTCGGGGCGAGGCGGGGAAAGGCATGAGCGACGTGAATGAAGCTGCGGGATAAGCGGGGAGGGGGAGAGGAACCCCCAGCTTTTGGTCCCCCAGTCTCCCGATGCCGTATCTCTCCCTTCAACCCCATCCCTCTCACACCATTCTTCTCCAGCGATCGGTTGGTGTGGAAAAAAATGGCACGGGTCTGCCGCACGCAATAATATACATATCCATCCGACCGTCCGCTTGTGTATGCGTGCCGGCATTATCACTCTCTTCTATTTTTTTTCCTGGTACACAAGCAGAACCATGCACACTCCCTCACCCGCGTAAGACCTATACATTTTTTTTTTAACGGGACCACACCCTTTTTCCAGAGGGGTGCCCGCCGGCCGGTCTCCACTGCATTCATACATGTATGCATATGTGTGCGTTCTTTTTGTCCGCGTCGCCCCTGCGTGAGCGCTTAAACACACGTCCGTGCGTGTGCACTGGTTGTGGAGGAGGAGGGATATGTGGGGAGGAGAGCTCTCTCAAATCCGTTTCCGCGGGCCCCTCACAAAAGGTAGAATCATCGTCTGTGGGATCGTGTTCCTCCATCCCAATGGATTGTGTTACGGGGGCAAGGACTTGTTGTAGCTGCGGGGAGGAAAAACATTTCCTTTTGTCGGGTGTGCGTTTCTCTGAATTGGCCCGGAAGGATGTCTTTTTGCGCGGCCACTCCAAGTAGGTCGGCGGCGCGTTTGCCGTCATTGTTAATCGAGGTCTCTGACGAGATTCCTTTGCTTCGGGGAGAAATGGTCTGGCCGTGATTTCATGTAACCGGAATAAAGGAATCCTCACCTCCAACAACGACTCGGGGTCGGAGGTTCGTAATCATTAGGAACGCTAAATCCTCTTCTTCCCAAAAGGTATCTAAATTATTAATTTCATTATTGTTATTATTAATGCTCTAATTGCCATGATAGGATTTCTACGAACTCAATTCATAAGCTTTGCTAATTCTCAAAACCCCCACCTTGCACAACACTAGTTGAATACTCTAAAACCGTCATCATGATGATGCATGCTTCAACTTTACATACTTCATGCCTCCTTTTATTCCGTCTTACATACCTTTTGCTTTCCTTGTGAAAGCCGGAGTTACTGTTGTCCTAACAATATGAACCGATGCGGAGTATATCCCAGAAGACTTGGATCTTCAATAACTAATGTTTCCTTGCGTCTACCTTGTCTAATTAACATTCCATCTCCTATCATAGTCTTTAACTGTCCATTACAACTCAGATTAAATTATCTAAATCATCAAGACCATTCAAATATCTAAATTTTGTCCAAACCTAAAACCTGAAATAAAATATGAAGGAGTCTACTTCCGAATCAATAAAAATTTTAATAAACCTTTTCTCTATTGCAACAATGAAACGGAACATCGGATCCCCGCCAATATTTTTCAAGAAAGAAAACGGAGGACTAAAGTGGACAGTTATAGCATTTCTCTGCACCTAATTATATCCAACATTTTTCGGTTGCGGTTTTCTTTAGAGTGGGTCTAGTAAGCTTCAGATTTTTCCATTGTTGGTTTCATTGACTAATGTGCTTTCGTTAACTGCTCCGGAAATATTTCCGCGCAAAGTCTCAACAGATGCTAAATCAAGTTTATTGGGACAATATTTCGTATCGTACCCCGTTTTTGGAGTTGTTTGAGCCATTACGTAGGCAATCTTTCATAGGCCCCTTCTCTGTGTTTCATCTGACAAACTCTCTTTCCTTCCGTGCTAAGTCCAAGCTCGGTTGTCTTGCCACAGCTTTCTCCATTTGTATCTAAGCTAATGATTAGAAACCCTCCGTTTTCTTACGCACATTTTCCTCAATATTCATATTTTCGATACACGTATGCATACACTCTAAACCACAATTACCATTATTTATCTGTATTGCACTAACTTATCTTCTAACTCTCTGCTCAAGAGGTATCCTTTAACTCCTTCCCCTTCGAGTCTTCCTTTCACTTTTACGAGTAAATTCTTTAAGAAAGTGTATTCGTATAAACTCTTACAATTGTAAAAAACTCTATGTTATATGTAACATGTTATTCAACGACAGAAAACATTAAACAACCCGAAAATAACTTATGAATAAATAGATAAATTTTAAAAAAATCCGACATAATTAAAAAAACATGTTTTTTATCGATTAAATAATAAACGAGTCACACAAATATTGATGAAAAAGCAATAAAAATTTCCAAAAACCAAAAAAGAAATGCAAGAGAATATTTGCCCTAAGTTACTTCTTACCCATTAAGTGCGTCAGGAAAATATTGGTTGACAATTGCATTTCGTGTTTATGTAAGTATTTATAGTAACACCTCCTACTCGAAGAAAGCCGAATATTTCTCTGATAGATAAAATTATTAGGGACTGAACTTCCGTATTTAACCAAGAAATACTCGCCCTGAATTCTATATGATTATGCTAAAATTTAAGAAGGAGTAGAAACCTCAATCAAAGAGAATATTTATTTTAGCTTGCCTGAAACTAAAAACCCTAAAAGTTTAGTTACAACCTAGGATAAAACTTGGCTCTCAGTTCCGAAACGCTATGTTTATATGTTCCTCTGATGAACCCTAGACCGGTGGTGATCAGATATGGTTAGATTTTTGACTAACATATGTTAAATAATCCTGGAATTACGATATTTCAGGTCATAATGTTTTTTTCATCCCATATTCAACATAAAGAGTTTACAATAAGCATAATAATCCACAAAATAAAATTAACACGAGCTCGAGTAATTTTTCGGTGTTATCAGAAAATATGAGTCTGCCGATTTGATATCGTTAAGTAATTATTATGTAGGTTCTTAATAAAATAACTTACAAAACTTAAGTATTTCTTATGTGTAGTACTGGTGCGACGTACTAGAGGTAGGGGTTAATTGGGGTATTAAATTTTACCTCCAGAATTGACGTTTTTGGCATTGCAATTCTATAATATTCGTGTTATTTGCTGTTCTTGAGTTAATTTTGTACTTTGCTTCAGAGATAATTGCTTAAAGATCCCAATAAAAACAAATATCATAACGATCTGAGTTTGTACGTTTCTCTCTTTTAGATTTGATCTTGTAGATCTTGAGTTATGACGAAAGAAGAGATGATGATGGCTCTGATGAATGGAGATGGATGGATGAGGATAAGGAAAATGATGATGGCTCATTTATAAAGTAATTATGCCGTAACATCTGCATGACATCGATAATATAGTGACAAAAGCAAATTGATAGTGAAATTAGTTCGTCCATCCCAAAACAAGGTACATGATAAACGGTAAATGACATTAAATTATTATCAAATGGTATAATCAATTTCATATGGGCGGCTAAGGCCAGAGAGCAAAAAAATGTTTCCGCCAGGGATCGAACCTGGGACCTTCCGCGTGTTAGGCGGATGTGATAACCACTACACCACGGAAACGCATGGCTTCATCGGGCATTGCTGTATAAATTTGTATTCAATTCCAAGAAAAATATTTGATACCAACACGTACAGTTTCGGCATTTTACATATTTATTTTGATCAAGAATGAATGAATATGCATTCCTTTCATCATGCAAAGCGATTATTTGTGAAAGAGTAGTGCCAATGCTTCGATGAAACGGCTAGTTGATCTGCTTGATTAATTGAGTGTTCAAAGGGTACGGTCTTCACCCACCCATAATGGCATGTTATGGCCATAATTATTTACATAATTTTGACTTTTCCATTTCAATACTTGGTTATCCACCAGGGAGAATATTTTTCATTTACAAATTACAGTCAAAGTTTTCCATGAAGATATTGATGAGCTTGGATACCTATCTTGTTATGTCTTCTAATTAATTGTAACCTTAGAAGTGTTACATTCTTCATCTCCGTAATCCTTCGCAGATAAATTGTAATTCCTTTACGTGAATCCTAATTTCGGTGACAGAATTACATGTCGTAAATTAAATCAGAAGATTTTTTTAAATTAAAAGGCGAATTACTTAAATATTGTCAAGATATAGTCACCATTTACTGCGCAAAATATTCCCCCATTAATCAGAGCATTCGATAATATACAACTTATGATATAAAGATTCTAATTAATAATTAATCATTTTACATTTCCTTTGCTCCCTCAAATCAATTCTAACAGTAAAATCTACACATGTGTTCACTAAAGTTCGCACATCACAGAGCAAAGAATCTTCAGCACCTTTATTGATCGTACGCTCAGACAATTCACTTGTTTGTCTTCCTTCATGTGGAAAATATTTCTTCTGCTTAGCCGTCAGATACATATACTTTTTCCTGTTTTTGAAACATCCCGATAAAATCTCCGCCTTGGTGTTCCACTTGACTTTGGGGCCGAGACATTGAATATTGTGCGGAAGCAAAAATGCCTTGTCGCTACAAACTCATATTTCTTAATAGATAATTCATAAGAATAATTCTCCCAATCTTATTCTTATATTTTATTCGCTTTTCATGCTGCTTATCGGTATGAATATTCAAACGAAACAACTATTGATATCCTGAACTCTTTCATTGAACTTTTCTTCAGCAAATCGCCCAATAAAATTGGAAGCTATATTATCGGGATCAAAGGGAGAAATTCCCCCAATTGACATCGGATGCCATTAACTTTTGAGTATATTCATTAGCTCTAGCGTCTAAAATGTTGTTATAATAGCTATTGTATCAATTATTGAGCATCGAATTATCTTTGTGTTCAGATTATGCGTACCCTTGTAATTTTACTGCTCCCATGCAACTTTTCAGATATAATAATTAAAATTTTTTTGTGAAGTAGTTACTCAATTGATACGATTATGCTAATATTTTAACAATTAAAATGAAGTTAAAGGTAAATTTGATGGATCCAAAGACTGATAACTGCAAGACTTTTGGGTCCTACTTAAAAGAAAACTAAATACCCCAACAATAAATCATTTTTCAACTCCAAATATATCTATGTCAAATCCATTCAAATATCTATCCTGTCCTCCTTCAACCTTATATATCCTCGTTAAGTCGGAGTTATACAAATATATGTACTATGGAAGTATAATATATGCTAAATATCTATTGAATAATTGAAAAATACTGATATATGTTAAATAGATGAGTATCACAACTGGTACGATATGATATTAGTGGTTTTTGGGGATGGCTCTGCATTGATTTAACATTTCATTTCCAATAGTAATCCTTTAGTTTAAATATATCATTATTTGAAAGATTTTTCTACCGTTTAATATAACTTGTGGATGGACACGACGGAACGAAAATATACTTATTTGTGAAATAAAACAATTTCTGGCGTAACTTGGTGGAAAATCATCATATTGACATTTGAATTGCAACAATTTAGAGTGTAAAAAATCATTCGCCTTGACCCGGATCGAACCCGGATCCCTCGATGTCCGGCCGAGTGCTTTAGCCACTGAAGCTACTCTTCACATCCTTAGTGAAAAGTATTCTGCATTTATAATTTTGCAGTCACCACTCTAATAGATTGACATGATCTGGCTGAGATGAAGTATCACAGCTCGATATCTGCCTAACGTCGTCTCAATCAAAAGAAAAATCTTGAGTATTTTTCCCTTCAGAGACTTCTTTCGCAGTTCCATCCACGGAGATCCCCTCTCAATGGATGGGAAGTCAGGGACACAGTCACCCGTGGAAGGGGCTGCAGTACTTTCCTCGACGACGGGGAAAAGTGAAATTGCCACGGGCACCTTATTTTTTCAGTGTCAATTGGTTTTTCGTTGGTGGCGTCTTATGGTATGGATGCGGTCTGTTTTCCGTCGACAAAAAACGATTCCTCCATTCATGCGAGTCCACTCCGAAATTCACTTTTACCGGGGCAGCTTTTCAACCCGAAAGGAAACATTATTCGTGGCCTTGGTGCTTGATATATTCGCGATATTTTCCCCAAATTTCAAACTTTATAAGATTCCTCTATATCTGCCTCATACCTAGTGAGTTCTCCTGTGGAAAAAAGGCAGGGGTGCCATAACAATTAAGTCTTCATGAAAAAATGCCCTCGCATGATGTTTAATTATATGAAGATATTAACCTTTTTGAATATATAATGCATGGATCATTAGCGATCTCAAGTGTTTACCGCAGAGTCAAGAATGTGATTTATCGTCTTTCATAGCTTCAGCCCCGACCATTTCATCGGGGGATGTACGTACATTAACGATGGAACAAAACACAAAAAACGACATGATTTTAGTGCTTGATTATTTCGGTGGCGCAACTACATAGAAATTATTCTGCAACACTACAATCACTCAACATGCGCGGAACCTAAAATTGGTAATCCACAAAAGTCTCCAAGTTACGCGTATCCTTCTGCCTCAACGACCAAGTTTCCGAGCTATACAAAACTACTTTTCAAATTAAAGTTTCCACTATTATTATCTTTGCATCTTCAAAATTTGTTGTCTCCGGCGTAACTTTATGGAATTCACATAATTGAATTATTGAATTTAAATATTGGATTAAAATTAAAATATTGACTTTGTGATTCCAGACACTTTCCAAAAAATTAAAAAGTCAATAATTTCATTTCAATATAGTTAAATCTTCACTTTAATTTTCCTTGTCTTCAACTCCCACCTTTTTGTAGATGCTTCATTAACTAACGCAATTCTTTTTTAATGCCCCTATTACTCCTCAAATCCCCCAAAATACTTAATAAATAAATAAACCATTTTACCTGTTCTAGCTCGTGTTCAACTCAATATTTATCTTAGACTTATTCCTTGTCATAACCTTTGTTTTCTAATGGTTAATTCTCATCTCATACCGATTACACTATTTATTCAAGACTCTTAGCGATGATTGCAGCACATTGGCTTTCAAAGAGATTTAATTTAAAAATTGGAGTTTATGATGAACATTTTTAAACTCACACAGCAGAAAATTTGGTTTCTCTCTAATTCAATTTCAATTTGATGAACGCTGAGAACATTACTTTTGATTGGCCTTGGTGGTGGCGGGGTAACATCCTCGTCTGACAATCAAAGGTTCGATTCCCGCCTGAGTGGGTTTTCCTTCGCCTTGGGCTTGGGTGTTTGGAATCGTCTCCATTGTTTTCACTGTAAATAGTCCGATGCAAAAGCCAAAAAGTGCTGTTTTCGGAGAAGGCTAAATAAATAATGTTTTGAATCTATTACTTTGTAACGTGAATTAATTTCTGTCGTGTTAACTAGATTACACCAGTCGATTTCGAATCTGAATGCTGTTGAATTATTCACAAGGTGGTTTCATAACGCTGCGGATCTAATTCATTGGGCCGTATGATTCACTTTCGGAGGATTATCCTCCGCTCCCCTCGCCGAAGTGGCGGGGGCAATCCTGTTATGGGAAGATGTAAAAGGCAGCAAGCATGTAGCTTGTTCGCGAGGACATGCGCACTCGAGCGTAAACGGAATAAAATATAAAAGTCGTGTAACTAATGAAGGGGAATGACCTCATCAGGTCCAAATTTTTCTGATAACATGACACATTGTGCCTGGTAGTCCCAGAAAGAGAATGACGCAGTATTCGGTCATATTTTCATTCTACCCATGCTTAAAAAATGACGATCCGTTGGTTGATAATCCATTTCATTTAAATATATCTAATGTCGGAAAATTAAAGAGCAATTAATATTTCCGATTTTATTTATAGTTTCTCTTGCTTTACCATGTCCATAACAACTTCATGTTTAGTTTTAATTTCCGTCCATTTTATTTTCTACGTTTTTCTCTACACCCGCGTCTCAAAAATCCTTAATCAACGCTTCTCTTCCTTCAACATCCAAGTATCCAAGCTATACCAATCTACGAGGGTCATCCGGAAAGTAGTACCCGTTCGTGAAATAAAGACACAAAAGTAAATATTAACAAACATAAAAAAATTTATTTGAAAGAGGATACTTTAAACTACTTCTCAACATAATCTCCAAGCAAATTAAGGCATTTGTCATAACGTGTGACAAGTTTCTGTATTCCTGCTGCATAGTCCTTCGCCGCCAGCTCATTGAGATACAGGGTCACTCCTTCTTTAAGTTCTTCATCGCTGTCATAATCTTTTTCCTGCCAAAAAGTCTTTAAGCTTTGTAAAGAGATGAAAATCTGAAGGGGCCAAGTCCGGGCTATACGGTGGATGGTCGAAAGTTTCCCATTTGAATTGCTGCAAAAGTTTTTGTGTTATCCCAGCTGCATGAGGTCATTGTCATGAACGAGAATGACACCAGTAGACAATAGACCTCGCCGCAGATTTTGTATTGCCCGCCGTAATTTCTTTAATGTTTCACAATACGCATTGGCATTAATAGTGTCTCCACGGGCCATAAAATCAATAAGCAATACACCTCGTCGATCCCAGAAAATGGTTGCCATGAGTTTCCTGGTGGACAGAACTGTCTTGAATTTTTTTGGTTTGTTTGGTGAATGAGCATGATGCCACTCCATTGACTATCGTTTACTCTCAGGTGATGCATAACAAACCCATGTTTCGTCACCAGTAATTATGCGAGTCAAGAAAGAGTCTCCTTCATCAGAATAACGTCCCAAAAACGTCAGTGCTGCAGCCATACGCTTGGTTTTGTGCTCATCTGTAAGCATGCGAGGGACCCATCTTGCACAAATTTTTGCATAATGCAGATGGTGTTTAACAATTTCATGAACAATTGTTCGAGAAACATTGGGAAAATGCTCACAGATGTCATCAATTGTGACGCGCCGATCGTTCCTCACGAATTCGTCAACTGAGCTCACCAGTTGGTCTGTAATGACAGACGGTCTCCCCGAACGCTCATCGTCGTGTGTGTTCCCCCTCCCCATGTTGAAGTTGCGACACCACCGCCGAACCGACGACTCATCCATTACATTGTCTCCATACACCTCCTTTAATTGGCGATGAATATCACATGGGCGAACGTTTCTTGCATTGAGGAATTTAATCACTGCCCTCACTTCACAACTGGCGGCGTTCTCAATTTTTTTAAACATTGTAAACAATCACAGAAACAACACAGGCAATGCTAGCGTCACGCAACTTGGCTCAGAGAAGGCAGACAAGCCACTGAAGCTATCTGACCTCGTCCAGCGGCTACTCGCGTCGTCAGCACTTCATGCGGCACGAACGGGTACTACTTTCCGGATGACCCTCGTATGTTTAAGCTTTCACCGGAATTATTTTAATACCTTCACTAAAACGCGTCACAAACTCCTGTCTTTTTGTAAAAGATGTATTCTACGTGTATATTAAAAACAAGTTTGTTCTCTTCTGAAAATGAAAATGCCAAATTTGGTCGTGGAAATAAAACCATTAAGCGGAAATCACTAGGTTTATATCATTCCTTCCTTCTCTTTTCCGCTGCAGCCATTGCCCTTGCTTCAACGTCACGCCCTCTTCCCACGCGTCCTTGAGGAGGTTTCCAGGGTAATGTACAGATGTACATCATGCAGAAGCACGTTACAGAACTGCTACATTCAAAAGCTTCCTTACTTCCAAGTTTATGTCGTAGGCTGTGATCAGTTTTCCTCTGGCAGGGAGCCCTTTTTTAACCGGATTATTCTACTTATTAATTACTTCTTGCTTCCCTGTTCATTCTGATTCTGCAGTAACGACTTTTCTTCCCCTCCTGAGTTTTTATTCTCAAGTTTAATATCTATGCTGTTTTTCTTAGTTTTGATCTTATCTGCAGGTGTTACCCCTTCATAAGGTTCTTTAAGTTTCAAGCATCTTCATCTCTTCTTCTCCGCAGTGCTCATTGGAGTGCGTTGTTTTTATGTCGTATGCTCCTGTTCACGTTTTTGTCTTACTTTATCACTGCAAAATATGTTTAGCTTGGTATTATATATATATTTATATTTATATTTTTTTTATTTATCTAGACCCATCTACTCAGTGACCCGAATCACTTTACCGTACTCTGCTTTTCATTTCTCATTGTCCTCAGTTTATCACGATGGCATCAAATTATTTTTTTCTGAAACGAGAAAATACACCCTAAAAACTTTGGGGAAGGCGTAAAAAAATGAAACAATCGAAGAATAGGTACTTGTCGTTCACATCTGTTGGCTCTTACGAGAGGATTAGTCGAGCAGGAAGCGTGTTGACGGTGGGAAGAAGAGGTAATCGACCATTGAGGAGCTAATCGCAACCGTTACTGCATTCATTCGTTATTTTGTTGCTACTTGGTCACAGAGCAACGCCATTTGATACGTTCCGGTTTAATATAAGATTTTTGAAATAAAAACAGTTAAGCTCTTTATGTGGATCTAATCGCTTGCACAAGAGAAAGATTAAATGACGCAATGGCCTAAGAAAGTAAGGTTTATTCCATTTCTTGCTTGATCGCAAATATGTTCTTCATGATCAATTAGCAGGTGTATTATCTCCAAGCTACCGCCTTTTGCAGCTTCATATAATGGACTTAGTAGAACTTCCGATCTTTAGCATCGTCTCCCGAGTATATGCTGAGGTCATGATGAAGTGCAGTGAATTTTGTATTCATCTAAATCTATCTACAACACCTCATAAGCCAAAGAAAGCGTGTATGGCAGGAGGTCTTAAGGCGATAAAAAATATATTCATGACATTATTTTGATCAGGAATAACATTCAATAAATTCTCAAAAATTGAAATAAATTATTATTAGGTAGTCTACCATATGGTAGACTACCTAATAGTATTGGTTTCCGGGGCACACATTAAGCATCGCTAAATTTCTAAGCCACGCCTGTCAAGGAACAACTCGACATCGCACACTGCTTCCATTCCGTACACTTTCTACCTCGTTTAATTCCGTCCAACATTTCTATTCTTCTCCTTCCCTTACCTCGCTTTCCAAATGTTCTCCCTTCTCTCTATCACAGTCTTCAGCATTCAATCGCCAATTCAAATGCTCTGCATCCACCTTTCAGGTGTACGTAATTTAACAAACGTGATAGTTGCTAAACAAATTTTTAAATGTGATGATATCTTCGTTTCATGAATGATCAAGTTAAGGGAGCTAAGAAATTCACTTTCACAAAGTCTAATATCCGAAATTTATTTTCTCTACTCCTCCAATCTTTAGTACCTACTCATATACAAATTCATTGACGCCTTATAAGTCTCTCTGAAAAATATAGCAACTGAATGAAATGGCTTACAAAATTAAATAATTTCATATAACTTCCTTTAAATTAGATTAGCTCGTTGCTTCAGCATTCCTAAGCTTTTGCTCCTTGGTACTCCTCTTTAACACTTCTGTATTATTTTACCTGCACTTATTTTTTTCTCAGTTTTTTACTTCGCAGCATATTCCACATATTTTTCTTTCTTTTTTTATCCTCTGATATACTTTTCTTCATTCACTTAACTGTGAAAATCCACAGCAAGCATTACGCTTCAAAATCTCATAAAGTTGAGAAGTGATTTTAAAATTTCCGCATGGTGCCGAACTCAACCCGATGTAGTTCACTCAGTGATGTTCCATCCTTGCCTATTCGGCCCAATGATCACAGCTCCTATCACATCGTCACAAAAACCTTATTTGTACGTGTATTCTGCAGTGATCTCTAATGACTCAATAATGGCGAAGATATTGGATGGTGTATGGACCCGCAACATGGTAATTTGCAAATAACATATCAGTATAACTAAAATATTAAAAGAAAAAAATGAGATCCAATGCCAGTGTTTGAATGAATACCCATCTTGTTGAAAGCAATGAAGGAATTTGCAAATGAGAAGTTTGATCCACAGTTTAGCGAACATTATTTATATGTTGACAGTTCATTCCTACTCGCGACAAATAGTGAATTTCGCGAAGCTATGTTAGTTGACACTACCATAGCTTCCCGGCAGTCTCAAGCGTTCATTGTCGGCCCTTGGACGAGTCAGGCTGTGACAGGGTTGAATGTTCTAACATCATAACGGAGAAAATGAAAGCCTTCCTATTTCGACGCACTTCCTGCTTTACGCGAGTCCCCTTTTTTACGGCACTCAACTTGACGACTTCGATGACGAAGCATTCTGTGTGAAAATGTTTCCGACAGCGACGCGATCTACGAAAAGTAATCGCGTAACGAATCAACCATCGCACTGTACCTACGGGCCGAACAACGGTGGCGAAGCTATTCCTCCATTCCGCTACCGTAAAGAAATATAAGTACAGGTCTTCAAAGCAATTCATCCCGGTTTCAATTCCCATCTCTGTCTCCGTACGGTTGGTCTAAACTTAACTTATATCGACGCTTTCATTTAGAAGATTGATCGACTGCAGTCCCCTCTTCTTCCCTATACAGTGATGATTTTCTTACTTCCTGGTAGCTCTCACTCTATCTGGATTTGGTGTATGTCCCTTGGCCCTCTCTCTATCACCTTCTATTCTGTTATGGCTCAGGGAAATTAAATATGCTTCAATATGTTCCCAGTCTGTGTGGTTATTCTTTTCCGTAGAATTCTCCATAGTTTTTCTTTTCTTATGTTACACTATACTTACCTTGTTTCTCTTGTTACACTATGTTTATACTTTTTTCCAAATTTATCCGTTGGTATGATATCCTGCATAGCAGGTCCAGGTAACCAGATTCTGAAAGATCCTTCTATTCTTTTGACCATTTATCCTTTGTTCCCTGTCTCTCAGGCGTGGAATTCTACTTCCAACGCTTCCTCGTCCTTATTCTGTTTATAACCGCGTATCTGTTAAACTCAGAAACTGACTGTTAATTTTTATTAAATTAAGCTAATTACACCTTATTCTATTCCATATTATACTGCTTTCGAGGCAGATAAAATGAATTGGGGCTTACCCCATGAAAAATACTGAAATATTTTTTAAAGGTAATCTACCGGTTAAGGTAGGTTTTTGGATGGACACAACTATCAAATAAACATTTTGTAACTTCAAACAAAACCCAATCCAGCAACCTAATCTACATCAGGTCCCTCTTCATGTCTGTGTACTTCTTTCCTCCCTTCATCCCGTCCAACATCCCTATCCTGTTCCTGCCCTTTCCTCGCTTGCCCAACATTCTCCCCTCTATTACCTTCTTCAACATTCCACTACCGCTCAATGCGCCTTTCATCCATTTTTCCTGCCTCCATAAGATTTCTCTCAACAAACCCCTCTTCTCACCCACCATCTCCAGTACTTCCTCATTTGTTTTCCTTTCGGTCCACTTCACCTTCTCCATTCTTCTCCACACCCACATTTCAGAAGCCTCCAATCTACGTCTATCCTCCTGCTTCAACGACCACGTCTCCGTTCTATATCAGAGTTTTTACGAGTCTTTTCTATACTTTGTAATTCCCCTTGTAAAATGAACTCTCGTATGAATAAAGTTTATTTTATATGTGAAATTACAAAGTTTTATTTTGACATTATTCATCAAGAAATAATTCCACAAAGTTATGCCAGAAGAGATTAATTGTGCTGTTTACCTCCTTTACTCCATGCCTATTTTTTGTTCAATTGGATTTTAGTTTTATGCCTATCAATAATATTCCTGGCATATCCTCCGAACGCGTCATTCGTTATTTCAAATTATATATACTCATTTGCCTGCTCTTAAACTTTTTCATTCTTACCCGAATTCCTTTTAACTCCCTTCCTCGTGATATGTTTCGATACTAATGTGTTCTGGAGAAATTTTACCTTTTCATCAAACTACTGTATTTATTATAGTTTCGAAATTTATTTATTTACTCATACATTACCCAAATTATTGGCCAACTTGGACGACTGTTAACTTCAAAAATTAGAAATATTTTGTAGATATGTATCTGATTTTTTCTCTTAAAAAATGTCTGCCTCTTCTCAAACCAATTAAATTGCTTGGTATTTTTCTCACGACCCGATAATCAATAAAATATTCTCCACCATGGTCTTCAAATTCTCTTCGTACTTCAGCATAGATTTTCTTCCCTCCACCGATATTCCTCTAAATATTTCCCATCATTGCCAACATAAAATTACATTCAATCTTACGCCATTTCCTCAATGCAATTTCTTTTCATCATCCCTTTCGTTTTAACTTAAAAAAATTCATCCGTTAAACAATAAGTAGGAAAGGAAGGAAATTAAATTTTTTTGAAAAGTTTCATGGAGGGTACACGGAAGCAACTGGAATGCGTTATAAAGAAACAATGGGTTGGACGGTTGACACAATTTTTAAGAAAAATATATTAATGTTTTTTGATTGAAAATATAAACATTGTATCCTAAATATATGGACCAGATCTTCCTGGAAAACTGTAACCGGTACAGGGAAAGGAACTGGCTCCCCTACCCTGATGTGTGAATATCACGCGCCGCCGGACCTAGTACTGGGTGAACTCTACCGCCATCTACCAAACCGAACTTCAGGTTGATAAGAGCGTTTATGGTTTTTTTTATATGAATTCAAGTACAGATGCTAGGTAAAAAAATCTTAGAATGTAGATAAAAAGACGATGTGTAAAACAATCAATGTTTTACTGACGATCATTGAATTGTTTAATGATAATCAATTGTAAAAAGGTAATGAAACAAAAGTTTCCCAAAAAACTGCACACAACCTCTCGTTAAACTCAAATAAAGAAAATGTTTCCGCCAGTGACCGAACTATAGACCTGCTGTATGTTAGGCGGATATGACAGTCACTACACTATGACAAAATTGCGCGGTATACGTGTATAATACGAGAATTCCAATTAGGGAAAACTTAATTGTTTTTCCATGGGATTTTTAAAATACAAATCGAATCGACAGAACGAAAATGGGTTGATATTAATCCACGTGGTATAATGTGAGATCCGTCCCTCCCCTTGATTTCATGGAAGTTTTATGACGCTTTCGGTAGCTGAACACTGATGAAAATACACTATGGCCTCCCTGCCTTCACTCCTCTCTTTCCTTCTTTATAACACTGCCGGGTGTCTTAAAATCTAATCACTCTATACATTCCACTCTATTCAGCTTTCTTAGGTTTCACATGTACGATCCTTTACGAAAGCGTTTTGTCAAAAGAACTCTGATTTAGAGGTAAACAAATGAATTTAAGTTAGGTACTTTTGGGGAAAGGAAATCAGACATTGGGGTATGGAGAGAGGTTGAACGTTGTAATAGAAAGATTTCTATTAGTTAAGAAGAAATGAAATAAAACAATACTCTCTTATCATAATATCAGAAGATGTTGAAAATATGAATGACTAAGAAAAATCGTATGACGGTATCTGTTGTTTAATTTAGAAGCCTCCGACGATATGTCGACATGTGCTTTCAGGAAGTAATGTAAACCTATTTCTACAAGCAGTATCTGTAATATAGATATTTTATTCAGACGTCTGACCCTAACTTGTACCTGATGAACCACCCTAGATTTCTGCTGTACTCTCCCTTGGCATCACCAATCAGAGGTTATCATTCATGCACATCCATTTACTCTATTTCTTATTGCTTTTATTGGAAATATTTATAATACCGGGTAGAGCGGCGCAAAGTTGGAAATCATTCACTGTCAAATTGAGGATTCCGATTCACATTCATGCCACATTTTGGGGATCGTCATCTATTTTATTTCGTTTTCCAGTGATATAGATCTAAAAGTCATCATCTCTTCGAGAATTAAGTCTCATTTTCTGACTGCCAACGTGCCTTTTCCTCTTGTTCCTTTTAAATATTAGCGATTATACTATCGATTGGATCGTACAACGAATTCTATGTTGAAAATACCCGTCATTATCCTTAATGAATTACCTCTAGGCAAAGGTGATATCCTTATGAGAATCGTTGCATTTCATGCAACTGAACATTAGATGACCCTGGATACACGAACAGGTATTAAAAAGGGAACGTTGTTGGTTTAGAGGAAGTACAATACCAAAATACCGCAATTAATACTCAGAAAGATAGACTTATGGAAAAGAAAAGCAAAGACAAGATGTAGCTTTTAAATGGCAGTAGGTCGTCGCACTTACGTTCTTCCTTTCTCTAAAAAAGTGATGACCACGTTATACAAGAAGTTTCCGTGGTGTAGTGGTTATCACATCCGCCTAACACGCGGAAGGTCCCAGGTTCGATCCCTGGCGGAAACATAATTTGTCTCCCGGACTTCCACATTAGCCGCCCATATAAAATTACCTAAACCATTCGTTCAATGATTTAAATAAGGAAGGTAAAGATTTCTTTCTTTGTATTTATTTGACATTTATGTTACATCTGAACCGTTTCTTTATTTTTTCATTTGCAAGAGTCCATGTATCATGAAAGTAGATAACCCGAAAAAAAGAAACAAGTACTGGAGAATAAGAATTTTGTTTGTGTTTACACTCTTTGCCCACTTATACCACATTATTCTATAGCATTAAACCATGGACATAACATGTGAAAACTATAGAAAACTGATACAATACAGAACGCCTTCCTAAGTTTTACGTTCCTAATAGGCAGAATTCAAAAATAAAAATTGGGGATGCATTTTTAAAAGAGGCGAACGTTATAGCAGGAGTTCCACAAGACAGTGTTCTAGGGCCATTGCTCTTCCTAATTTACGTTAAAGATCTACCAAAGAATTCACATTCCCATATAAGACCCTTTGCTGATGATTGCATTGCATACAGATGGGTAAAAGATGTGAATGACTACGTAATACTACAAAATGACATCGATCGCCTTGGTGACTGGGTTACAAATAATATTATGGGCATTTTTGTTAGTAAGAGTAAGCATATAAATTTTTCAAATAAAAAGAATGCACAAAATGGTATTTACTCCCTCTTTGGAGAAAGAATCCCATGAAGCTGTCAATATAAATATTTAGGCATTTACTTAACTAGGGATCTTGAGAGACTAGGAACAAGTAGATAATGTAACGCGATATGTATTTTAAGTACTTCATTCGGTAATGAGAAATTTAAAAGAAAGTAGCTTAACCACAAAAGAAAAAACATATAAGGTACTGGTTAGACCTATCCTAGAATACTCGTCCATAGTATGGAATCCATATGAGATGGGAGATATTAAAAAGATAGAATAAGTTAAAGGAAAGGCTGCCAGATATGTACTCGGAAGGCACAAAAGAACAGATAGTGTCACGGAAATGATGGATATACTGAAATGGGAGGGATTGAAAAATAGAACAATAAGGAGTTGATTAGGCGTGATGTATATAATTGTTAAAAAGGACGAAGCGTGGGAAGATTTATGGAAGGAGATACAAAAACCAAACTTTAAGAGAAAAAACGACCACAGTTTTCAAATAAAAATAAGAACGCAAAAGACAAATAAGAAAAAATACTCGTTTTTAAATAGAGCTATTGTTGAATGGAACCAGCTGCCTGAGGTTTGTTTGAGCCCTTTCCATCCAATTTTAGGAGTTAAGAATAAGTGTGAATCCTATTGCTAAAATATTTTTCCTAATGATATTAATGACATTTCACAGATAAAAGACATAGTACATATAATGCATTCAGTAAAATATTCCCGCAAATATAAATGCATCAATGACCTTCTGTTTTCATGAGGTACTTAAATAATTAGTATTAGACTGAGATACTACGGAAATGTGGCCCTTTGACGTTTAATTAATGACACTGCATCTAATTAGCTATTTTAGTTAATTATTAGTTAACAACTCATTGTGACCAAACGTAAAATTTTAATATCAAACAGAATTGTAAATTACATGTATAATATAGAAAAATCCTAAATATAAATGTAAGAATATGCAGGAAGTACTCAGCGATAAGTCCATAACAACAGTACATTTCCTTAAAATCTAAGCATAAAATACCCGTAACCCAGGATAGAAGCGAGCATAAAAATATGTTTCCGCCCGGGCTCGAACCGAGGACCTTCCGCGTGTAAAGCGGACGTGATAACCACTACACTACGGAAACTGCAAGTTCAGTTCAAGATAATCATGAAATATAATCAATAGCGGCAGCGTTACGAGAGACTGACTCAGTTGACTGTACCTCGTGGGCAATGCTTATTTAGATAACGCCCGATTCGCAAGCGTTCACGTAGGAGCGAGAGGTCAATCGGTTAGGGTCGGCCGAGGCTTAAGTCGCAGTAGGGCAGATGCAATCCTTATTTTAGTCGGACATTGATCCTGAGAAATGTCACTAATAAACGGAATGCTTCTAACAAAATGGTCACCCAGCAATACTGCCTATCATAATGCTATAAACGTAATCACACAGGACCACAGAGTAAATTAACGCATCCTGGAGAGGATATTGTTATATTTTTAACCATGATCTCAGTACCAGCGCTTTCTTATGAAAAACAGTTTTCTTTAAAACTACTTAAATTCATCAAATATTCCCTCGAGTTAAAATAATTATTTTTGGAACTTCAGTAGCAACACGGATGAGGCTGGTTCCGAAGAGCACGTGCGCAGATTATATACACCTTATGGTGTCATCACACCATAAAAACGTGACTCAATGCCTCTTTTGCATTGCGAGCCTTTTACCATGATTACGCGCTTCAAAAGTAGGATTCATTTATCCGATCTCTCGTTTGATGCCAAATATGGTGCATGTTTCTCCCCGGTTTAAACTAACTTGTAACCTTTCCACAATGTTGGTATGAGTTTTGAACACACAACATTATTGATTACCTCATCTTCCGCCAAATGCTCAAGAGTCAGAATTGACTACATCATTTATTATGTTAGGCTATGAATCATAATTTGTTCGGGAAATACAAATTCTTATTTCATTAAAGGTTGAACAGCAATAAAATATGACACAAGCACATTAAAATATTTCTTCCAAAACAAATTAACGACATAGCACAGGTAAAAATCACGGAAAATCTAATGCCTTTAGTAATATATTCCTGTAAGTATATTTGCATAAATTACCTTTTTTGAGGTATTTTCTTGAGCTACTCAAGGAATAATCATTAGACTGAGATACTACGGATATGTGGTTATATGACGTTAAATTATCAAGACCGAAAGTCACTTTGAATGTGCAACTGAAGACCTTTTCCGAGACCGAAACAGATTTCGTCCATCAGACTATAATTATTATCATTTTCTGTGTCGTTTTACATCGATATTTAGTACACCCATGAGCTAAAAAGTGGTAAATTTAATTCACCAAAAAAGTATTGAAACTATTTTTACGAAAAAAATACGAGAACTTACGGAAATACCTTTAATGTGTGTATTCAATTTCGTTATGCTATCGTTGCAAGCATAACCTAAAATATCCATCAATTCCACCGGCAAATCAATAATGTTTAGTTTTCAAATTAAGCTTCAGTTATCCAACAAAAATATTATTTCATAAGTGAGGGAAATTCCGATTTAAAAAAGTGTTAAATAATAAAATCAAAGTACGCTACACTCATTAGGAGAACCCTGAGTCGCTACCGATATCGTGAAATTGTAATAGCGTAATTTAAGTACAAAATATGTGCATACCTTATGAAAAAACGTTCTTGCTAGGGATCGAATGTAAAATCTTCTGCAAGACGATCGGGCATTCAGAATATTTAAGTTTTTTTAAATTTTCTTTAAAGAGAAGAATTATTCCGGAATTGATCAGACATAAATAATGTGATAAAAAGGACAATGGGCAAAATACGAATCCGGAATGCATTTTTCTGTTTTTTATTAAGATGGCCAGTTTTAAAAATAGGTAAGTAAGCACTGAGATATTTCTAATTAGTCATTTCTTGGCGGGTCAGAATTTAAAGACTGGACGTTGGCGAGAGACAGCCCGCAATCCAATGCAGGCGGATCGGGCGTGCTGGCGAACTAACCTACTAACCACACCTTCCACCTTCCACGCCCCACTTTATGTGAAAGTCCAAATTTCTTCTTTAGAAACAGGTGTTTGTATAACATGTTTCCGTGGTGTAGTGGTTATCACATCCGCCTAACACGCGGAAGGTCCCAGGTTCGATCCCTGGCGGAAACATATTTTTTTCTCTCTGGCTTTAGCCGCCCATTTGAAATTCATTAACCATTTGATAATGATTTAAGGCAAAGATTTCTCTGCTTTCTTTTGTTTTAGGCTAAACTTTGTGGAAGTTCATGTCCAATATTAATTTTATTAAGAACACAATGTATACATCCACTTATTTATTATCGTACAACTAGTTTCAACGCTTAGGTACATATCATCAGGTACAGAAATCTTGTTGGACCTGAGTATGACGCCTAAGTGTTGAAACTAGTCGTACGATAATAAAGAACAGTGGATGTATACATTGTGTTCTTAATAAAATTACCAAAGATTTCTCTCTGTGTCTTTATTTGATGTTGCTATGACATTTGAATCATAAATTTTTATTTTTACACTTGCAAGAGCCCGTATGCCCGTTTATTCTTTTGGAAGCATTTCTTGAGAGGCCACGGAACAAAGATATAGCGTGTAGGTAAAGGACCCAGATCGAAGAAACACGTAGGAAGAAAGAAAGAAAGACACACTCACATAAAACTCTGATGTAAACTGGTTATCGAAACAAGGTAAAGGATCAACGGATATGTTGCAGTAATGCAGGCTCAGTGACATACATGGCTTTTGCGCTGGTTTCTTAAATAGATCCCGAGTCATAGCAATTATACTTAAAATATAGTTAGAAATGCCAATGCTTGTGAATTATGGATTGAATAGAATTCAGTGGGAGTGATACGAAGCGTATATTTATATATCTGCGATGTGTATACTTATTTATATATGCACCAAAATCCTTCAAATTTTTCAAGCTAGAAGTAGGGTGGACAAATGTGACATGACCTGTGATCTTCCTCCAATTTGGAAGAAACATCCGATTACAGCAGCCAGTGCCAATGTCATTGAATTAATAAATGGAAAAAAGCCGTGGTAAAAATGGGCAAAAAAATGTTTATTGTTATAGCGCTTGTCGATACTCGTACTAGAAGTCCTCATGATCACATACATTTTCTCAATCTTAGAACTTCCAAAGTGGTACAAAACAACTCAGTACCCTCGGTCGATCCCATTTGAAAGTAGTTCTAAATGGCTGGTTTTAATTTTGCTATGCTCTATGGGTGCATAAAGTGTAGACCAATTCACCTTATCCTTCAAGAATGTTTAAAAAGAAAATATTTGTCCAAGATTAATCGATGCTGAATGAGGTGGCGTTGTTAAAATAAAGCAGTTGATCGCTGGTTATTTTGCGTTATCGAAGGACGAACTATGGTCCAAACAGTTAACAGAGGGGCCTGCTGTCCCAACCCATTGTCATTCCCATGATTACTCGTTATTCTTTAACTACAATCGTTAAGCTCTCATTTCCACTGGCCGAGAATCTAATAAATGCTAAATGATTTATGCAAATGACATTTTGAAACATCCCCTAGGAAAGGACTCTGTAATTAAATAGTGCCAAAATTTTTAATGGGGCTGAAAGAATGAACCTGGTCAGTCGTGTTAGAGTTGATCCCGCATCGCAAAATTTCACACACTGATGACAATTAAAAACAAGAAAAAAAGGCACCGGGGAGATTCGAACTCCCGATCTCCTGTTTACTAGACAGGCGCTTTAACCAACTAAGCCACGGCGCCGCTTGAAACGTCAATAGCTAATGTAGTCAATTTTAAATCTTCAGCGGGCCAATTGTTCGTTAAAACGCTTGAGCAAATTTCCTGGCAGCTTTAGCAATTCGTAATGCATCCTTTAGTCTTCTGGGGGCCTCCTTTTTCATTTCGTGGGAATGTAAAACTTAAAACGACTTCCTGTATTGTAACAATTTTTCTGGTTTCCATTTGATATATGCATGGTTTAATGCTATAGAATAATGGGGTATAAGTGTGCAAAAAGTGTAAAAACACACAATATTCTTATTCTCCAGTACTTGTTCCTTTTTTTCGTGTTATCTCGTACTTTCATGTTACATGGACTCTTGCTAATGAAAAAATAAGGAAATGGTTCAGATAAATAAATGTCAAATAAAGACAAAGATAGAAATCTTTACCTTCCTCATTTAAATCATTAAACGAATGGTACAGCCAATTTTATATGGGCGGCTAACGTGGATGTCCGAGAGACAAAAAAATGTTTCCGCCAGGGATCGAACCTGGGACCTTTCGCGTGTTAGACATCCGAAATAGAGAGAGACGTTAGAGAGACATCCGAATAAAATAAGGATATCACATACTTCTTACACACCGTTTCGTCCACACTTTGTCTTTCTAAGATATTTCAAATACCAAGTCTGTAGTATAACATATATTTAGAATGCTTTGCTATCCACACCTATTTTTCTTTTTTTTTCATAAAAATTACTCGTATGCCAGCCAGATCATCTCTGTCCCAATTATTGTTTTTTTCACTCCATTCCTAATGCTTCCGCCTCTTTTTGAAACACCAACCTTTTTCCTTTTTAAATCTTCTTAAATATAAATCACTTGCCCGATAATAGATGAAGTTTATTTTTGTGAAAAACCAAAAGTTTGGTGAAAGGAAGTTGAATTCATGGGGATGAAATAGTAGTGAATATGATTTATTTTGTAGATGATGGTGGGAACGAGTTGGAGGAAAATCAGTGGCGAACTGGGGTTGGTAATTTTTGAAATCAGTTAGGTTTGCTAATGATCAAGCTTTAATTTTCCGCCAGACAGGGGTTTGTGTGCATTGCTGGGTGAACTGGAAAGCCAGCACGATAGCTGTAGCATGAGAGTAAATATTAACAAAACATAAGTTATACAGTTTTCCAGAAAGAAAAAGTCTAACTCAAATATTAAATAGAAGGACGAAACCCAGAGCAGCTATAGCAATTTACAGTAGATTAGTTTAACTCGTTCTGTGTTAAGTGTTCTGAACCAAAATGGTCAAAAGAGTAGGAAAATAATACGTAAAATGGTATTAGCTAAAGAAGCCTTTTCGAGGATAAAGGATTAAAGACAGTGACGTTACGGAAGGATGTGAATACAAGGTCAACATTCGGATGTGGAGCGTGATTTTGTACAGGGGTGGAAACATGGCCATGGAAGCTAGATGATAGGTATGCGATATAGGCTTGTACATTGGAGGCTTTTTAAATTTAGGTGTGCAGAAGTATCGAAAAGGTTAATTAAACTGAAAGGAAATTAACGAGTAAGTGCTATAAGGAATGGTGGGGAGGATAGGAGATTATTGGGAGGAATTAAAAATCAAAAGGTGGCAAGAAAGATGTGAGCATTCAGTGAGTCAATGGGAATTTGAAGACCGTAATGGATGGGAGAATGTTAGCCGAGCGAGTATGGGGTAAAATCTCATTTAAATGGGATTGTTAAGGAATTAAAGAATAGTTATGTTGGACGGAATGAAGTGCAGAAGGAATTTTTCGAAATTGAAGAGAGATTTGTTGTGATGCTCTTTTAAATTTTATAAAAGAGGCAAGGGAATTGCCGCTATGCCATTTGGCCACCTGTGTCTGCGAAGAAACCTAACTTAAAAATTAGGTTACCCATAGTAAATCAATAAAAAGAATTTAACGGATAGCAAATAACAGCACCACACAAAACATGAAGCTTGGTTTACATGAATGAGGGAGAGAAAGTGAGTAGTGAGGAGTTCCGAAGAGAATTAGTCCAAGCACGGTAGGAATGGACGGCATGAGGAAACCAAATATCATTTGATCCACATTTTTGTTCCAAAGCCTAAAGGTCTAACTTTTATGAATAATTCATTAAGAAATAAATAATTGGTGCAAACATATTTTTATCACATTATTAATATGTTGATATTGAATTCCTTATTATATTGAAGTGATCATTAGGATACAATAGTGATTTATATTTAGGTTATAACCTAACTAATACTGTCAAAAAACAAACACTTTTATATGCAAATTCAATCAATCGGCTGGTATTGATCTACAGACAAGTCGCTTTCTTTATATTCATACCGACTTAATCATAGCATTCTCCACTTTTACCTTAAAATAATCAGCTCTCAGATCAGAAATAATCAGATCAGTTCGAAGATCCCAAACACTTTGAAAAGGTTGAAACTGTTCGTAAAATTTATTTTTTCCAAAGTATTTTCGGAACAGTTGTTTTATTTTTTCCGTTGAATATTAGGAAAATTGGGATATTCCCATTTCAACAAGATTTACGTCTCTTTTTGTTACAATCATGAACGAAATCAACAGTTGTCTTTACATAACCACTTGATTTTCTTACCGTCTTACTTAGCTCTTCGGATAAACTTTCCTGTCCATTGAATATCTCCCGTCATTACATAAACGAAGGAATTATTTAAAGGAGAAATGGATAAACACATTTGAAATGGTAAAGCAAGATAACGCACCTGCATGGGTACTTGTCGTATCCTTTATAAGGACGAGGTTAATGTGCTACGCAATTCTACCGCGCTTCCTTACAGTTTGTTTAATGGGTCAAAGTGAAAGTCGTGTCCCATATACAATTTTGTACTTAACCATGATTTTCCACATTGTGAACTTTTTGACTAATAATGAAGATTCTTCCTGACAGACAGCTGGCCACAATTTGTCAAGTTTTCCTGATGTTCTTTCGACGCGGTTTGGAAAGAAAGTGAAGGAGAGTGAATGGCACAGGATAAAGGAGGTGAATCATTACTGGGATCAAGGAAGGATTCCTTTCTTGGGGAGACAGATGCCTATCATCGACAGAGTGGACTCTTGGTGAGTAGTGCGACCTTAATCGGGTTCCCAGAGTGAATGATTAGGACGGATTTACGTAAATAGCTCTGTTACAGGGTAAATGACAATATTTAGAGTAGTGCCTTTTATAATTAACTCTACAAACCCTCGTGTGGCACATGATAATTCAATTGCAAGTGCGCTATTTAATTTAATTTCTGTTCAAACTTGCAAAAGATTTTACTTAAAGGTTAAAGAAGGACTTTATCGAAAGCTTTTTTGAAATCTAGGACTACTGCGTCAATTTGTGTGTTGTTTTCTCCCGATCTAAGTTCATCGTGGAGGAAAAGACCTAATTGTGTTTCGCAAGATCTGCTTTTCCTACACGCATGCTTGGTTGTGGCTTAGTATTTTCCTACTGTCAAGAAATCGCATAATTTTACTGACAATAATGTTTTCTACTTACACTTTTCTACTTTTCTTTTACAAGAGATCAATGTCAAAGAAATGGGTCGGTAATTGGTTTATCCCTATCGCCACCTGTATAGATTGGAGTTATATGGACTAGCTTCCAGTCGCGAGGTACTGAGCCATTTTCTATCGATTTTAGGAGAACAATTTCTAAAAACGAGGCAATGTCTTCAACTAATTCCTTTAATATTCTAGCAGGTATTTCTTCCGGACCAGGCACTTTGTTTGCTTTGATACTACGGAGCAGATGTTCTATTCCCTTCTTCGTCAGTGTTAAATCGCTCATTTGTGTCTCCGGGTTGGCGTGGAGGATCGTTTGGTGCGTTTGTGTCTTTATTGTAGACGCTCTGGAAAAAATTGTCTAAAATATTTGCTTTTTTCATAGTCTGTAATAATTACTCCGTTTTTCGTCTTCAAAGAATGTAAAGTTGGACGTTTACTTTGTATTTCCCTAATGTAGAACCAGAATGACTTTGGATTTTCCTTCAATATTCGCTTAGCATTTTAGATTTAAAAGAGCGTAGAGCTGTGCGCATTGATACTTTATGTTTTACTACGACATTCTTTCAGTCTCTGTTAGGATGTATTCACATAAACTATATCGTCCCTTTTTAAACTCTTTTCAAAATTTTACTCTAGCCTTCTTTGCCTTCTTAATTCCGATCTGACTTCCCCGTTGTACCATCTAGGTTCCTTACTGTCGCATTTGATTTTGGATGGGGTATATGTCTTCATTCCTTCGCGTTAAATATTTAAGAAATATTTCCTAGTGGTCTCTGTATCGGTTGTCACTGTTTTTGCCTTGTATTCTGGTAATTCTATTTTTAAATATTCTCGTAGGCCGTTAAAATTTGCCTTGTTGAATAAGTATATTTTATGCTTTACTTTGTTTAATTTCAAGAACTTAGTTTTTAACTCTGCAAATATAGTTTTATGGTCACTTATTCCGTCCATTATTTCAATGCTTATTACGATTTCGGGCGTAAAAGTCGCGAAAATATGAAGTATGCTTTGGCCTCGTGTTGGTGATTTAAGAATTTGTTCAAAAAAGTGTTTCGTGAATATATGAAGGAGTTCTTGGTATGAATCTCTGTTTTTGGAGGATTTTCCTACGCAGTATGTGTCTTAATGAATTGACGGTAGATTTTTATGACCAGCGATTATAATAATACTGCTGCTATGCTTGTTGCTAAGAGTGGGAATTTGGTCGTCGAGCTTGTGTAGAATATCTGTATTAGAAAATCTGGGGGTCTGTAAAATGAGCACACGAATAGGCTTCTATCGTCGTTGTCCTTTGTGTTGCACCAAACGCTTTCTATGCCATTTTCGTCGCATTCGTATCTTTGACTACTAACATGTGACTTTATAGCAATGAATACCTCGCCACCCAATCTAGGAGGGCTGTCCCTTATTAGGTCTGTCACTCGTATTAGATCTGTCCTTTATGTAAATTGTGAAACCGCTCGGAAAAACTCCATTGTTTGCTGCATCTCCCGTGAGCCAACTCTCCGTTCCAAATACTATGTCTGCGTTTGTACCTACCAAGATATCCGATATTTTATTTCTAATGCTACGGCAATTTAATGTTATAATTTTTATTTGGTCAATCACTTTTTCTTTTACGATTTTATGTGTACTCACAAAACTGTTTCGAGACGATTTTTGGTTGGCAGAGGCAAAAGTATCACATTCGCTCGGATTACTATCTTTTATGTATTTCAAGGCACCAATTTTATTAACCTAACGTGGGTTACATATTGTTGAAATGCAAGTATCTATTTGTTCTATTATATTTGGGATCTGAAAGGTTGACTTGATCTTAAGTGACAAAAAGCGCTGAAATCTACTTTATTTATCCCAATGTATGACCTGCGCTCTTGCCTAACACTATACTAAATCCTCGAAACATGTTCTTGTATCCTACACGCTACCAACTGTGATGCCTCGGCAGTATAATGAACCCCAGAGCAATTAAGGGGTACCATACACGATGAGAGGACAGGCCTCAGATCAACAAAGTTACTAATTGTCCTCTTTGATTCTTTGAACAATGGTCTTCAGCAATAGCTCTAGATGCGTCCAATCAGCTTGCGTCTTCTTCTTTTGAGTGTTGTCTTCTTCTGCCTCCCATGTTATGCATCGCCAAAAAACTAGGTTCCAATTATAAATTTTCAACGAATCATTTTCTTAGGTTAATGCTGCCATTACTTGCAGTTATTAATTGTATCTTCTGATGGAAAGAATTCTTTGACTTTAACTAATCAACTTACTATGTCCCTCTTGCTCTGTCCTCATTTGTGAATGAATGATCAAATCTAGAATAAGTCAATGTTCATGTGTGGTATTGGTTTCACAGGCTTTCAATAAGCTTTAGTTTTTGTTTGATGACCTCGACCCCTGACACCAGTGGTGGCGCGGTCGAGACGTGAACTGCTCGATAAGGAGACGAATTGAGAAAACAGATTACATTGAAACTGGGAGAGGGTATTAGAGTGAGTCGTGCAGGGAAATGAACATGTTCCAACTCTGCGAGCGTAAATTATTTCGAGACTGAATATAAATTAATGGAATATTTTAATTAAAAAGCACTTTAGTCGTATCTGATTGTTCCATACCATCAGGCTCATGGACTTGAAAGCCACGCGGCAGAATCACCAAGTAAAGGTACCTAATTGGATGGAGATTCGGACACCACTCCTGCCTATTGTTAAAAGTCTAGCCAGATAGGGTGAAGCCGCGGGACTATGAGAATCGCTATATTTTTTAATACATGAATTCGAAGAAGTATCCCTGAGCGGCTTCAACCGTAGAAATAATCTCGAGAGTCGAATATAAAAGACTCGATGGTTATGCATTTTTACAATTAATCGTACTACCACAAACTTTGGTAGAATTAAATGGCGGTGCCATGGTTACTAGCAATCAAGCAGGACACTAGCAAACACACTCGGCTAATCCCTCGCCACATCTGCCAAACCACCTGTTTGCCCCATAGGTATAGATGTAAGTTTAAATGCATGATTGGAGTTAATGAGAAAAATAATGTACCTATGTTATATTTTTTGGAAGGACATATCATAGAAGTCCTATAACTTTATCTCTAAATCAGTGAGAATTTTGCGAAAAAAATTTAATGGAATTTTTTCAAGCATATTTTCAGCAATGGATGAATTATCAGAACGTTGAGATGTTTCGAAAGACATAGTTTCATTCAAAATCAATGGTTGCAAAATTCCTCGTTAGATACATGAAAAAACAAACATTGCATATTCGTTTATTTTGTCATTATGGGTACGCATATCTAAGGACGCGGTGCTGGGTGATAGCAACTCCACTTCAGTATAAGATATGAGAGGTCGCGCTCCATCGCAGTAATTAAAATACAGATACATTCAAGTCTCCGTGGAGAAATAGAAGTTTGCATTTGTGAAATGTAACATTTCCGTTCGAAATCGGTCGGTCCCGAAAGAGAAATCAGGGCCAACGTTTAAGGAGGTCACTTTTTTTATGAATGTCGGGGAAAGAAAGCCTCAAGTTCGTATCGGTAATGGTCCGGTATGGGAATATATATTCTCAGTGAAATAATGAAATTTTTTACCGTCGGTAATCTATTGGAGATGTTACTTAAAGACCATTGATACTTACTCCCTCAAACTGTTACATGTGGAAGGTATTAACATTCAAAATTACGAAGATATTGTCTCAAGGTAGAAGTGTGAATTTATTATGAGAGACCTTTCAAAGGCGAAGTCCAAGTGTGGCGCCGTGGCTTAGTTGGTTAAAGCGCCTGTCTAGTAAACAGGAGATCGGGAGTTCGAATCTCCCCGGTGCCTTTTTTGTTTTTGCTCTTCTTAATGGATTGTTGCCTCTTCTTCTATTATATTTTAGAAACATATTTATGATGTTAACGTTGATAAACTTTTAGTAATGAACTCAATAAGATGTTTAAGATTTGAGTATTCATTCGCAACACTTCGTGGAAGAATTCACGGTGAACATAATGAAAATTCATCAATTAAAAATTCATATATTTTGCAAGGGAATATGTAAACATTTATGACGTGAATGAAATCATCGTTCGCCAATCTTTTCAAAATATAATGAATTCTATTTATGTCCGATATTCTCTCCGAAAGAATTTTATTTCAATGTTAACAATTTAGAATTTTCAAGCATATATCCATATGAAATAAAGCATACTCGTATTTTTCGTTTTTAAGATCGGTTGTTACGGTTGTTTAAATCATTTCGTGATTGATATAAAGTATTCTCGAACCTTTCGGTTATTTTTACCCGTTGTATATTGGAGTAGTAGTAGATTTAGGGGAGGTGACCACAACTAAGGTCATTAGCGGCATTAAGGATGGATGGGAAAGGCTGGAGAGACACCCGGCGTCGGCATTAGCCTACTCTGGTCGAAAGCCGCCAAGGGGTCCATTCAAGGGACGGCGTACTCACTTAAAATGCTCTCCATAGAGCACCTCAAGTAGGGATCGGAATACCACTGAAAAATATCTGCCGCCTCCAGGATTCGAAGGACTCGATTCCGAGCCCTCTGGTAGAAAGCCAGTACGTTGACAATCGATCATTCCCGATCCATCCTGTACATTGGAGTATGTACAATAAATCCGTTTATTTTACATCTCTTTTACTGATGACATGTTGATGCCAAATAAACGTATTAATTGTTGATACCCGTTTTAATGCACCAGTAGGAAAAAATATACTCTCTCCATTTTTCAAATTATGATAAAAATTCCTATGGAACAATTTCACAGTATAAAAATCATTCGTCTTGATCGTGATCCGACCGAGTGCTTTATTTATTTAAGGTATCTAGGCGTCCTCAAACTCTGAAATTTTCCCGGTTAAGGCGAATGATTTTACACTCCGAAATTGCTGCATTGAAATGCATATTAGCCTTAACTCCGATAAAAGTTACTGCTTCGACATCTCCCGTAGTTTCTTGGAATTTAAGTAACTTCTATTTTTCAAAATAGGAAATCGCAGTATTGTCAACTAACAATGTTTTAGTTCGAACAATTGTTTGCAATTAATTGTTATTTGCTATTATTTTAATATCGTTACTACCAATAGTTTAAGATTATCGTAAGGGCAAGCCTCGTCCGCTTACTCCAAGGGTAATTTTGGGTATTTAAATACGGTGCATTTTCCACCCGTTAAAACTAACAAGGATGAATTACTAGCGTTGTTGCGTAAACTACATTGCTTTTGGAGCGAGGTTTAGTGAGTTTTCTTTAATAATTGAGAATTATATACAATATTTATACAACCAATTCATAATAATTCCCTCACCATCTTGTATCAAAACTCACATATCCGTTTTACATTGCTTTTTTCGCAGGCCTCATCCACCCTTTTTAAAATGGTACTTACATATTCAGGCACTGCTCGCAGTCCTGGTTCGCATTACAAACAAAACGAGCCTCTCCTTATTTTGTATATGATGTACATATACTCAATATTTGGAAAAATTAATATACCCTGTGAAGCATCCATGAAAAGGCACATGCGTCAATAGAGATCTTTTTTTATCTCTCATCTCTAGGAGGTTATTTGTCGTTGTCGCAGTTTTATTGTTGCTTCGTGATGTTCAAGAAAAATAAAACCCAAAACCCGGTGACCCGTTTGCCCTTTGGGGACAAAAAATAGAGAAACGTAAACGATGCCTACTATAAAAAAAACAGCATATTATGGAAATGAACGGGACAGAATCCTCGGAATAAAGACGTCTGGCATTCGTAGGTATATGTCCCACCGGACGTTGATTGAACTCCCTCTGAGCGGCCGGAGGCAGGAACAACAATGTGACATTGTCCTTAAAAAAATGTCTGAATTCTTCTGGGTTGGTCTGATATTTCAACCTGTCTAACTTAATGAAAGTCGGTGGGACGCGACCCTAGCGGATCCGGTGAACATTCATGTCGTGCCGAACCTTTTTAGGCTCCATTAGTATCGGGCGCTCTTTACCGTTTCGTTTGGGGCCTCGCTAGGTTCTAATTAATTGCGAAACTTGATCATTATTAATTGATAACTATGTCAGTATTCACGGGTGGGACATAGCAAAGGGTGAGAAGGCCACCCTTTAGTCTCATCACCCCTCATTTGCAATACGACTATTAATCCATGGTGTTACGCTTGAAAATACTTTTCTCATGAGTAGGGTTGCTCGGTTAGCGTTGGGAAGGGAAGAAGAGCTCAAAGAAAGTGGGTAACTTTCGTTTGAAATTTAAATAAACGAATTAACTACCTCTTTGGAAGTGATCAGTAAAATTTATTAAAACAACAATTTTGTTTTTTACATTTTCATTTGCATTTTCCTTTACATTTTCTATCTGAGACAATGAATATAACATTTTTTCATTTGATGTGATAGTTGGCGATAAAAGCAATAGAAATATATGATAAACTCCAATTTTCAAAGGAGCTGATAATAGGAGTAAACCAAATTTAACAATGTATCAGATAAGAGACATACATGTACTCGTAAATCTAAATTGGAATCATATTCTAAATGTGGCGTTCAACATTTCAAAAAGGTCTTACGGAATGTAACAAAATACGTTTGGCATTTTCAATTTTAAAAGTGTATCTTTTAGCATTTTAGATGCTATTCAAACAATAATAGACGAAAAATTACATAATGAAAGTAAAAATAACCCTAGTACTATCTTCTTGTCCCATAATGTGTGGCGCCGTGGCTTAGTTGGTTAAAGCGCCTGTCTAGTAAACAGGAGATCGGGAGTTCGAATCTCCCTGGTGCCTTATTTTTTACCCATGCATTGAGTTGAGATGCTGATTTTTTAATGGTGTCAAATAAATAATCAAAATATTATTTATTATTAGGTAATCTACCGGTTAAGGTAGGTTTTTCGATGGACACAACTAGCAAATAAACATTTTGTAACTCCAAGCAAAACCCAATCCAGCAACCTAATCTACATCAGGTCCCTCTTCATATCTGTGTACTTCTTTCCTCCCTTCATCCCGTCCAAAATCCCTATGCTGTTCCTGCCCTTTCCTCGCTTGCACAACATCCTCCCCTCTATTACCTTCTTCAACATTCCACCACCGCTCAATATGCCTATTATCCATTTTTCCTGCCTCTATAGGAAAATAATCAAATATGTGATTATTTTGGCTTCATTGGTGAGATATATGATTACTTTTGCCTTATAATTCAGCCGAGTTAAATATTGTAGAAACAGACAGATGAGATTCTTATCCTCAGGGAGCATGAAGTTTCTTACGCGTACTACTGTCTCATTCTTAGAGACCATGGCATTTAATTTGTATAAATATGAGTAGATAAAATTTATGCATTTATAATCAAAACTTCGACACATAGGTTTTTAATTCACGCGATAAGGTCAGCCTTTAACTCATGTGGAGAAAATTGAAAAGTGAAAATGGACAGAAAGGAAAACAAACGAAAAGTATAAGGCGTGGTGGGGGTGGATAAAGCCAAAGAGGGCAGGAAAACACAGTATTATGATTTGAGAAGGGATGCTGAAGGCGGAATAAAGGAGAGAACGTTAGGTCGGCGAGGTAAGGGGCGGAAGGCAGGATTGACACATTGAGCGGACTGAAGGCAGGAAAAAAGAATGCTGAATTGAAGAGTTTATTGGAGCATCGGATGACAGATTAAGCTTTCTTACGAGATGCACAGAAATTTATCATGATTCCGTCTGAGTACATCCATAATCTATCCAACTGTAGCCTGGTTAACAATAATATACACGTACCTTCAAGTGCATTATAATTGATCATACTTTTGTAAAGGCATTCCACGTTTATTCTTTCAAGACAGTTTTCATGTGGTAATGAATTCGAAATTGAATCGAGGGATTTATTTCAGATCTGGCGCAATCCGGCGTATCTGTTGAGTGAAATCTACTTAGGTTTCCCACCGGGTTAGTGTCTCTCATTGCTGTCGACGTTTCGTAAACCGACTCGGTCATCTGAACTCAGAAATCGTATGCTGTGCTGAATAATTGAAAAAAATCCAATAGCGGTCAACAGTTGACCTTTCGAAACAGGGTAGAATTGAAATTAGTTGGTAAACGCCACAAGTCAAAGGGCGTTTTTTTGGGTAAAGGGTAAATAAAAAGGAAATGAAAGGTGAATACGAATACGTGTATTTCGGCCACAAAGTAGCCCTCTTCAGCGTACTGAAGGTAAATCGTCACGACAACAAGAGTTGAAGTGAGCTGAGTGAATGAGTTTTTTCAATTATTCAATACTATTAGCCGTAAGAGCTCAATTCATTCATTATTCGTATGTTTTGCGATTGTGATTTAATTGTTACGTGAGCGGAGTGTTATAAATTCCACTCACTCGTACGGCAGCGGATGTGTCCATGGGATCCATTCGACAAATGTAAACAGAATAGAGACAGATATGATCGTCATTTTGATTGTCAAATACGAGGGTCATCCGGAAAGTAGTACCCGTTCGTGCCGCATGAAGTGCTGACGACGCGAGTAGCCGCTGGACGAGGTCAGATAGCTTCAGTGGCTTGTCTGCCTTCTCTGAGCCAAGTTGCGTGACGCTAGCATTGCCTGTGTTGTTTCTGTGATTGTTTACAATGTTTAAAAAAATTGAGAACGCCGCCAGTTGTGAAGTGAGGGCAGTGATTAAATTCCTCAATGCAAGAAACGTTCGCCCATGTGATATTCATCGCCAATTAAAGGAGGTGTATGGAGACAATGTAATGGACGAGTCGTCTGTTCGGCGGTGGTGTCGCAACTTCAACATGGGGAGGGGGAACACACACGACGATGAGCGTTCGGGGAGACATGACATCTGTGAGCATTTTCCCAATGTTTCTCGAACAATTGTTCATGAAATTGTTAAACACCATCTGCATTATGCAAAAATTTGTGCAAGATGGGTCCCTCGCATGAAGAACTTAAAGAAGGAGTGACCCTGTATCTCAATGAGCTGGCGGCGAAGGACTATGCAGCAGGAATACAGAAACTTGTCACACGTTATGACAAATGTCTTGATTTGCTTGGAGATTATGTTGAGAAGTAGTTTAAAGTATCCTCTTTCAAATAAAATTTTTTATGTTTGTTAATATTTACTTTTGTGTCTTTATTTCACGAACGGGTACTACTTTCCGGATGACCCTCGTATAATTAAATGTATGAAAGAATGTTAAATTTCATGTAATAATATATTTCACATAAAAAAATACCTAATTTAATATATTATTAGCAGTAATCTACCGTCAATGTAGGAATTGATGACCATAGGGACTAAGCACCACCACATTTTTGCTCTCTGGCAGCAGAAAACTTAAGTCTCTAAAAATCATATTACGGAAAATCATTCTTTACTTCACACTGGTATTTTTAAGTAAACATTATATCAAAAGACAAATGCATCAAAATATTTCTCCGAGATATCGTATGTAGGAAATTGCACTTGCGACGGCTACATTGCAATTATTACTTGAATATTCGTCTTTCATGCCTGAAGTTTTTCTTTCAGTCATGAAACTGTAGCGTTGTTCTAGCACCAAGGAAAAAGACCTGCTTTGCCCCCTTGAAGTATCTCCATCAAGGATTTTAAAATATTTATTGCTGGCTAAGTTTTTAGGTATATTATGGATAATCACGGTCTAAGTACCACTATTTACGAACAAAAAGTCATTGAACGATGTAAATGGTTGACCTCTCGATTTTTGACGAACGAAGAGTGAACCACTCACAACTAAGAAAAGATGAGCGCTCACGTATTAATAATTCTTTAACGTTTGCATGACATTAAACATAACTATGAGTACCATGCGATCGTGAACTTAGATCGTCGAACCCGAAAAAGTTGCCTGGTTAAAAAAGTTGATTGAGAGGACGATAAAAAGTTGTTTCCGCCAGGGATCGAACCTGGGACCTTCCGCGTGTGAGGCGGACGTGATAACCACTACACTACAGAAACACCGCTGGTGTTCAAGGAGCTTCAATTGTGGTTTTCAAATGTGGGATCATTGCCATCCATGACCAAAAATTTTAAAGTTCCGAATACGTGCTTTCTCTCGCCCAGATTAATAAACGTATTTTCTCCAAATAATGAATACGCCCATTTAAGGTGACTGTTGAACTCACTTATTCAATGTGACATTAAGGTGCAACAGAAAGAAACGGAATGGCATAGGTGATGCTGACTTGTCCAATACAAAACTATAGTGTAAGGAATGTTATTCTGTGATAGCACACATTCAAAATAAGTCTCCAGCCATGGCTCAATTTGTTAGCCTTTAATATTGTTCACTTACGACTTTGCCATGTCCTTTCACAAATGATTAACTATTGAAAACCTATATTTAGTCTCTGTTGATTAACAACCCTGCCGAGCAATACTATATCCTAAACTAAACCATTGCTCATTAACAATTATTATAAATTATATAATTTTTTGCAAGTAAAATAAAGCAGAAAGGCACCAAAGAATCCTGTGTAAACAATTAAATTTTTTAGCATGAAGGATAGTAAATTGGTAACTCTACGGACATTTTTTTTTCTGTAAAACACTACCTAAGTCCCGATGTTCATAATCATCAACGTCCTGATGACGTGTCGTAATTCCGATTGTTTTTTAAAAGAAATTTACAGTACAACTATCAAGTTACTGCTTATCATTCTAAATTAAGTCGATTCTATTAATCTTATGCCATCGATCATTTTTTTTCTCATTAAAACAGAATAAGAAATTCAAAAATTATTCTTTTCGTGCCACTACGTAAAATATTCTCACCTGATAGTATCCTACTAGAGATCCATTTAAAATACATACTTAAGGAGTAATTCTCTCTCCAACGTTGCCTCCATACTTTACCCACTCAACCCATTCTACATCTTAAAGATAAAGATGTTTTATTTTAAGTAATGATAACCCAGAGCCTTTAATTTCAAGAGAACGACCTATTTGCGAGCAGCTAATGCTGGGCCACACATAGCTAACGGTCAACGCGACGTTGGCCATTAGTTAGCTTAAAACCCTCACGGGTGGGGCGTGAGATTTTTTTCTAGGAGCCATCAGCTTGAATTCTCGAATGGCCGTCTACACTAGATCGTGGTCGGCCGTTCAAACCGAGAGAATGGATTCTCCAGGCTACTCCATGGGTCTTCCAGGAATGCACTGGCCATCTCGTTTGCCGATGGGTATGAGCCCTTGCTCGACACCTAGCATTACGGCAGAGTATCGAGTTTTTTTGTGCCACAAACAGATGTAGTCCCCTCAGGCTGTACGCATGTATTTTTTTATGTTCCCTCTCCTTCCGTCACCAATCACAATCATTCCACCGCGCCGGCCAGTAGTCACCCCCCCTATCCCCATCTTTACGCATGGACAGTCACTAACCCTTTACATCCGTTACCGTAAACCTGATCTACTGCAACAAGTCCCGCTAGGCTTTTCTATCGAAGCCCTCGAGAATATATTCTTGTAAGAACATTCGTGTGGATCTGGAATGCCATCTTTACTTTTGAAGTGAATAGTCGTAAATAAACGAATGAGATATACAATCGGACATGCTAGATCTTTGTTCCATTCTTTAAAATTAAGCGCCCGTATTACGAAACAATGAATCCATTTACAATTTCTCTAAATTTGTTACTAATAGTAGTATAAAACTTTGTAATCATTTGTCTTGACCGGGAGTCAAGTTTTGATTTTTACATTCTGAAATTGTTGCATCGAAATGCATATTAGCGGACGACTCCGTTAAAAGTTACTGTTGCGGTATCTCCCGCAGTTTCTTGGACTGTATAACAGCATCATAAATGCTACTACAAGGCTCTCTATGACAAAACTACATTGATTTTTATTTTGATATTTAGCTGTCTGCTATGGGGTCTTTTTAATGATTCTTTTTACTAATTTTTTATTTTTTTTTTGACAAGCCTTCATCTATAATAAGTAAGAGAAAATCAAGTATGAATGTGAAAATATGACGAGCAGGAAAAATTTCACCAAGTCTAAAAATCTCACTTCACTCAAACTTTAATCTAAAACTACTATTTTCTAAAATTTTCAAATTACAAAATCATTCTCCAAATAATCGTACATGAATAGGAAATTTTCTTTTAACGAAAACTTTGACCTAATTATTTTTATAAATTTGACCTTTTTAAAATTTAACTTTTATTCCAAAAGCATAAATGAACGGAACTGCTTCCTTATCCCCATTCCGTAATTCAACGAAACCATTTGGTATAAATTCTAATTCATTTAACTTGATGTTTTTGAAAATTCGGAAATGTTAAACGAAATTTTGTTATAAATTCCTCAAATGTAATATATCGAAAATAAATATTTGTGTTACGTAGTATATTTGGGGGGATTGGATTTTTTAGTAAAACGTGTCGTCGTTCATAAAAGTGAGCAATAAGAAAAGTAATCACGTTTGAAATTATAATAATCAAATAAATGTACGAAATTAAATAAATTTCAAGAAACAGCGGGATATGCCGCGACAGTAACTTATAACGAAGTCATGCGCTAAGTGTTCATTTCATTGCAACAATATAAGAGGGTAAAAATCATTCGCCTCCCAGCCATCCCGGTCAAGGTGAATGATTTTTACACTCTGAAATTATTGCAACGAAATTAAATAATTTAAATTCTGCAATAATTCAATCTTTATGTCACATTTGTGATGAAAAATGTTGGAGGTTAACACGACGAAAAATGCGAGGTAAACACTCTCCCGGCGAGGCCGTTTAAAATCGACTATGTTCTCATCTGTAGGTCTGTAAAGCGGCACTTCAAAAAGCTCTCCGTTTATACCGTTGGGTTCAAGGGAACGGTATCTGTTACTGTAGCCGTCTATTGATACCTTGACCAATGCACATCCATTCTGAGAGTCCCGCGTACCGACATATTCAAAAATGAAATCCACCTCGTCCCTATGCCGAAAGTTACTCCTCAGTATCCCAGGTGGTCTTCGAGGGAGGGGGTCAGAACCCATAAACTCTGCCGGGATTCCTTCAACCTTCCCAGGACATCATTAACGTGGGCACCCATTTGATATGATTTTTTCAGGGTCCTCCTGCACTTTCCTATTACCCCCACCGTCACAGCTAGCCAAGGTCCATCCTCGGAACCACAAGGTCCGACCCGGGGAACTATAAAGGGTATCCTTCACAGATTAGGGCATCCATGGGGATTCGGGAGGACGGAGTGGACCTTGGTCTACGGTCAGATATTCCCGAAGCCCTACCCGCCATCGAGTCCAAATCCTTTCACCAGTCAGTCTGCCCCCTGCGTGCTCACTTTTTTTTCACCCTCTGCGACGACCATCGCTATTTTCCCTTCCCTTACCCTTGCTATCAACAACTGCGGTCCGTTTTCCCGGAGGGGAAAGCAATCATCCCTCGAGATTAAAAGGGGTGAAGGAAGGCCCTACCCCCTGCCGATTCCGGGTATGAATCTAGGAACCGGGTGATCTGGCAGCGGCCCACAGCGAATCGGATTTTGACCCCATCCTACGAGGTGAAGGAAAAGGGGTAGAGGAAAGGGTTAAAGAAGGAGGGAAGATGGGCAAAAAGGGTGAAGGTGGAGACGGGGGTAACCAATTAATCCCTTTATATAGGTTTCAGATGTGACGGCGAACCATGGCAAAAGTTTTTGGGGCACATATCCAAAACTAACCTGCGCGGATAAGGATTTTTGATTTACTTTCGTCATTTATCGTTGAAGGTGATGCTGGGTTAGTCTCAACTTCTTGTAGTTTGCACTGCTTGCTTTTGACCATGACATTACTTATTCGTTTCCTGAATTGTCCTTTGAAATGTGATGATGGTAATATTTAAGATAAATTTGAAATTTTCAATTGGTAAAAAATGTAGAACAATAAGGAGTCGTGCAATAAATTTAAATTACGAATGCTCAATAACTAACTGTAATTATGTGGCTTCCACTCCTCTTAGCTCTTAGTAGATTTGCTCGTTTTATATGAAAATGATAAAATATTTAATTAATTTCCTGGCGAGTTTTAAAAAGCTTTACCTAACAAAAATAACTTAATATGCTGACCTGGAATATTTCAGAGGAAGCGAATATTTTTCTATTTTTTGAATCTAGATGAAATTATGAAATTCAGTTTAGTAGAGCTTTCATCAAGTTCGGCTAGGTGGTAATAGTATTGCAAGGGCTTCACGAATCCACAAGATATTAAACTAAATATGTATCTACTACTCCCTATGGCCAACTTAATTACGGTACATAGATGTGCACTGTTTGAATGCTTTTGTGAATCTGGAAATATTATTCGATAAAGCAAATGGGGATAAAAAGTTTCTTCTGATGGCAGAAGAGTGACCTCCAACATTTAGAAAAAAATCTTGCGGCTGTTAACGAATTTGATTCCAGTAGTGAAGAAGCAAATTTAAAGAAATTAGTTTTTTTAGAATTAGAAATATCCAGCCTCATTCCTTTTTCCCATCCCTCTTAACCCAAAGAGAAAATTCTAGTGATACGGAGAATTAAACAGTCATCAGGGCAGTTCAAAACCTAGCTTTAAATAGATAAATTATCTTAAAAAATATCGCAATAGGAATCAATGAAAGTGACGGAAATACAAGCTTGTGTGGCTACATCTTACCAAGATACCCCCATGAGGAGTTGTGGTAGCTGCGTAAGTAGAAAAACTCGAAGCAAGCCGATGTGACCCGCCTAGCAGGAGGTGAAGAGAAAGAATGGATTATGGTACAGGCGGCTGGGGCTAAATTTAGCCTGAGGGAAGGGGAACCATGAGCGCGGGACTTGTAGGCTTATTTTCGGTGTCGGAAGGGACACGGCTATTAGCAAGTTTAATTCCGATTCACTTGAGTACTTATGCAGTGTTTGCTTGGATACAGGGTTCGCGACATAAGCATTACGTTTGCTTAGTTCCCGGGCTTGAGACAGTAATCGAGATGCATTCTTAAGATTTAATTCAAGTATAAAAGAATGATTTGGAGTAATATGATCGATGTGTCGATATATTGAAACGGCATTTATAGCTTAGCACAATGTAGATCTTTACGCGGATCACTATGATGTAATTACATAATGAACTTTAGCTCAATATTTGGAGATCCCGCCGACTGGCATCGTGCCAAGTAGCGAGAGGCGTAGGCTGACAAAAATCGACCGCATGTGTACTTATTACATATCTAAATATGCATATAAAATTATATGTACATGTATTCGTAAAAAGTGAGTCATTTGAATTATACTGTTTCTTAAGAAGGATTCCTTAAAAGCCCATTATTTTAACATACAATTACCATGATAGTATTTCCTGTCATTATCGTACACTCAGCTGATTCAAGCATTCCTGACTTCCTATACTTCTTCTAATTCCCGAATGTATGTGTAACATTCAGTTCAATCATTATCTGAAGCTTTAGAAACCAACTTACTCAGCAAATGATATAACGTCGGTCTTCTTGAAAAAGGTGCTCGCGAACCCATTGAATGCCCACAGTGACGAACGACACAGCGGTCATGTCTGTCTTTTTCCAACGTGTTTCCAAGGTTTCAGCTCAGGTAGCAGAAAAACGAGGTCAACTTTCGAAAAGAAATTGAAACAAATTCCCGGTTATAAACATGTGTTTCCGTGGTGTAGTGGTTATCACATCCGCCTAACACGCGGAAGGTCCCAGGTTCGATCCCTGGCGGAAACATCTTTTTATTTTTTTTCATCAATAAAAAAATTGGTAGTCACTAGCTTGATCCTAATTCCTCGCCGCGGTCACTTTTCACTACGAAACATCTTTTCTTGACTGCCGACGAGGTGGCTTTGCTAGGTTAAGTTTTCTAAGACCATTGTTCACATATTTGTTACTCTCTACATTAATTAATCGATTTATTCGTTTAAAGGAAATTATTACAATTTGGCAGACTTTTGATAACTGCAAACATTAGCTATTGGCGCCCGGTATTTTACCTTTTTACTTATAGCCATTTCTCTATATAAGAGAAATTTATTTAAAAAAGCTCTTTTTTCTCCTAATTTGCAAAGATTCCCAGTCCATTATTTTTAACACTTCTGTCACTCTCGTCTTACTCCTGTGCTTCTCCAATACAAAATTGGCAGCCTTTCTTTATATTTTTTCCAGCTTTGCAATTATCCCTTCTTCATGTGGGTGCCAGACTTTTTGTGGACACTCTCAAGTTTTACCAGGATCTTATACGCCTATTATTTAGTTACTCCATTACTCCCTTTCTATGCGTGTGTTTCTCACTATTCATTTGTGGTAATTCAGTAACCCATCCTGTGCTGTTATTTCCATATATTTATTTCTTATGAAAAGTTTTGAGCTTTTTCATATGACATGTACACCTCTTTTTTATGTTTAACCTTTATTTAATTTAAGTACCTCTACCTTCATTCATTCATGGACACCTAAAATTCTCTTCTTGCACTAACCTGCATCGTCCTTTTGTACTACCACGTATTTACTGCTTGTAAAGAGGATAGGTGCAAGAAAATCGATAATCCTCTAACTCAACTTCCACAATAAACTACGCGATTCGAAAAACATTACCAAAGGGAGTTAAATAATGGTCATTAGGTGTTTTTCAGTTAGATTTTTGCGTCAATTGATCATTTATGAAAAAATGAAAGAAAATCAACAAGATAAAGGAATGGCTCAAGTGTATGGACTCAATTTAAGGTTGTATATAAATATTTAAATTTGAAATATAATGAATAAACATTATGAAAAATTGGAAAACTACTACTTAATGTACTCGTAACCGTTCGTTCATTAATGAAATTACTTTGTATACTCTGAAAATCACTTATAATCGTAATGCAGAAATAAATATGTAACCGCTAAGTAATCTGTAAAAGAAATTGATCATTTCATGTTATTCATCCATCCTCATCAGTTGGTAATAATAAATCCTAGCATTTTTGGACGCAGTACTTCGCTCGACCCTACAATTTTCTATTCTTCATATTCCTTCGATTTTAATTTCTTCCCCTACCAATTACTTGTGCTTTAATAGTTAAAAATTGTTGGGAAATCTCAGAATACATGCCAACTTGAACACTTAAAATTGCAATCTCGCAGTACCTGCAACTAGCTGGTATCAGTGTGGTTATTTTTTTACATACTTCCGTAATCCTTGCACACCATGAAATGGAGTAATAGTCTCAAGTCTGAGCGATCCCGGAATGGGAACCTCTTTCCCACCGCAACTAATTGGGTAGACACTAGCTCTTGAGGATTAATTTTATGTTCCTGGTGAGTGGGGAGGTAAAAAAAAATATGAGTTATGCGCCGAGGCCGAATCCTGGACCCTTTCGAGGAAGGCCGTTACTGTCGCTCGTGAGCCCATAGAATATTTGACTAACGCACCGCGTGACTAAATGCATGGATTTAAAAGGTTTCTCCTCGTCGCTTGCTTTCACTCCCTCTCTGGTCTTCCATTCTCCTTCTCTCACATCCTCCGAACGTTTATAGTTCATTATTTTCATCTACTATGGATCGTATTTAATTAAACAGTCTGTATACAACAATAGTAAATGATAAAGGGAAGTCCACATTTAGATGGCACCTTATCACGGACGTTGTAATTAATTTGAACATAAGGAAACATCATCGTCCAACCTATGTCTTACCTAAGTGAACGTAACCCACATAAGTGAATGTTAGGGTCATACTCGGGTAAAATTATTCTGGCGTGTGTTCACTCCTACTACATACCCTGGCGGTGGCATGCCGGGTATAAAAAATAAATAAAAATAAATACGTATCTTTAAGTTCACATTTATTTATAAAATTATGATGGCCTAACATCCCAGGCACACACTCTTCTAGCAGCTTGTGGGGTGATGTGTAGATGCAGTTGTTGCCAAAAGATCCATTTTGTCCTTGTTTATTATTGTCTATTAACTTTGTGCCTTGGAAAAAGAGAATGGTTTGTTATCTAAGTCACGGCAATCCCGTGAGAAATGTGAGGATGGAATATAACAAGATGAAATTTTTCCGGAAGGCATTTAGCGTTCCCCGTCACGCGCGTGAGATTCAGCTTAGGCGTGGTCTACCGATTGCACTCTCTCCGCTCGTATTTCCGCACGCATTGCACTAGTAGTATCCGTAATTTCAAACATATTGGTGGTATCGAAGTACCCTTCCGATGATAGACCGTGACATCTCGCGTCATTTAACTAGTAGAGCGCGACGGATGTGAGTTGATGGGAATAAAAGGAGGAAGGAAACTTCGATCCTACGATATTCACAAGGGGAAGACGCCCCATTCAACCAACACGCCCACATTTCCATACACAATGCTCCAGTCCGTTCCAGCATCAGACGAAAACACTCTCCATAATTCCGTTTATTTGAAAAACAGCTAGCACTTGATACATGGCATAGAATAAATATTAGCGAATATTTTCATCCCTGGTTACGAATTCTGGATAGAGGTCTGGCAATTACAATTGAAAGGCAAACATTTTATTTAAAAAGATAAGGCGTTCAAGGAACATTTATAAAATTTGTGGGACTAGCTCGGAAGCGGTCGATTTTCTTGATGTAATATGTTAGGGTAAGTATTATTCAAAAGGTAGCTTAACTTCATGCTGGTAATTGAACAGGTATACCAATTTCTCTTCAGTTCAGCGTTATTTTGATAAGTAAACTTGCTAGTAGACGTTGATATCCTGCATTTTTCAGATCCCATTTAGAATGGATTCCCAATACAATCGGTCAAAAACCTTCCATTGATAAGGTCAGAATAATTCAACTTAGAATATCAAAAGTTATTAAAATTGTTCAGATGCATGTTAAAACACGTTCAGGACTAGTTTGGTGTCGCAAGAAAAAGTTTAATTCCAATAAAAATCATTGCGAAAGTGTAAAACAATGTTTTACACTCAATTTGTAAGAATTCACTCATGGACTAAATATAAGCATACCTAAATCGGGTGATAAATGTAACATTATTTGGGTAAATTAAGAGCAAAGAACCAATGATCACAATGTTCACATAATGCGAAATATTAACACATACACTCGTATATTGTAGCTGTTCAATTTCCACTATCTCTCAGTACATAATTCAATATGATTTTTTGACCTTTTCGACTACTTCAAATCTACTTACTCTTTTAAAGACATACCTTCATAAAACTTCTCTTTCCCACTAATCTTTGTAGTTTAATTTCTTTCTTATTCAGGTCCATTTGTCCTCCCTAGGAGATTATTTTTAACTTTAATAAAACTCAAAATGAATATTAGTTTCGTCCCTATTTTTGCATGCCTATCGTTCCACCGATGCCGATCGTTAGGATAAAATTACCTTCTGCAGTGTTCGCAGTTCCCATAGGAGTGCAATTATTTTCAATCTTAAAACGATTCTCAACTTTGTAAGTAGATAGTTCACATATCAACTCTCCAAATTATGAATGTCCCAAATACAATCGAAATACCGCAAAAATTCAAATACTGTTCCATTATATATGATATATGACCTCCTAATTTGATGTTTAGCCTTGTTTCCTAACTTTATGAGAATCTTATAATTTCGTTTACTTTAGACTTACCTTGATTTTATACTTCCCACACCGATCCTTTGATGCGCTTAACACTGAGCGCTATCCTTTGGCAAACAATCTTAAGCTTGATCATTCGCAAAATCCAAATGTTTGTATAACCCAATTCTCCTCCTTTCCTTTCTTCTACCATCCCTTCTCATAGAAAGAGACGTTTCAGGCGTGATATGGTGGAATAACATGATTAATTAAAATTAGCAATTTTCCACAAAAATAATTTTTTCACAATAATATTTTTGTGGAAAATTGCTAATTTTAATTAGCAATTTCTCATATTTCTTTTATAGTTTACTTAGTTAAAAGCATTGGCAATGAAGAAAACCCCTTAAGTATTATTTACATCCTGAATCTTCTTCCTCAGAATTTACGTCTACATGCAAAGTGTAATTAAAATAGGGCTTCCTGATCCAAATTCCTCCCCTATCCTCCTATATGTTCATACCACAATTCCATTAACTTTTCATGTTCCGTCAAAATTGACTAGAAATCTACGAAGCAAGAAAATACACCATGGTTGTACTCTCTATTTCTTTCAGTAGGTATACAAGTAGACAATGAGGCTAGTGATTTATCCCAGTCCCAGAGTTTTAGCGCCATCGGACTTTTTTTGCTTCATTGGTGGAGACGTCGTCGGGAGGACTTCATAAAAGAACTCGGGAGTCTGTGGGATCCCACTTCGACGTCACAGATTCGATCCACTCAGAGATTTATGGGACCGTCCATGCTTTTTTTTTCAATTTCCGTCCTCTTCACTTTCTTGTGTTTTTGGATTTTTTCCTCCCGATTCCTTGCCGTTCGGTTCCACCTCGTTTGGTCATTGAATGCGGGCGGGAGTGAGTCCGTGTGCGTCGTCGCGGTCTATCGTAGGGAGAGCTCTCTTTTCTTTCACCAAACAGCGAAAGTGGTGACCGATTTGACCGTGCCGAGGGACGCCTGCCGCCCGGAACAGCGGGCCTGATTCCAACTTGGCAAAACCGCACAGGATTGCCGAAAAAGAAGAGAAAGGTAATGGAACGGAGGAGATTTGTAATTTGTACAACCACCTCCTAACCATCGGAAAGGTTGAGTGAGAGTTTTGAAAATTTTTGGGCCAAACGGATTATGGTGTACCCTGATTTCAATTTCACCCGAATAAAGGTGTTCGTCTGTTTACATCTACATGATACCCCAAATCCACCGATAGGGTGTGTGACGGGGTGATCCAGCGCCATAAATCCAACGTCAAAATTAAATGCGCCCTAAATGCCAGGTACTAATAGAAATGTCGGAAAATTTAAATGATGGATATAATTTTATCCTGATCCCAGTTCTTAGGTTGTTGATGTCTCCATTCAAAATTTTTTTAATGAGAAAAGGAAAACAGAGCAAGTAAAACACTCAATTTTCTTATATTTTAGCATTCGAGTGTTCTCATTTACATATATAACACATGTTTCTAATAATTCCTTCCGTGACCCAAGTTAGTTCTCGAACCCTTCTGTCTTGCTGCAGTTTACTCTCTTTGTGCTGAGAGGGTTTCTCATCTAGCGTTTCCAATAAGCCCGGCATTCTTTCACCATCTTTCGTAGCAATTTAGACTTGGAAATTTTAGAACTTTAACCATTTTTTTTTGATTGAAGTTAATCCATATATTTATATAAATAATTTAATCCATAGGTATTATAAATATTTTCCCCTGTATTCCTATGAATACACTAAACTATAAACATTTATGCTGATTTTTCTGGCTACAATGCATATTCATATTTAGTTTCAGTCACGGCATTAGAAAAATAATCAAATTGTCCATTCTTGGCGGGATCGATTAAACTTGTTATACGAGAAGGAATATCTGAAACAACGAGGGAAAATATTAATATTAAATTAGTAATATATTTATCGGTTGGTATCCAAAACCGTTTTGAGTTCTGATTTGATCAGTTTGAGAGCGCTCTCGTTTGAGATCGTTTCTGACTGGGAGTAAAATCGTAGAGCATCTATATGTATTTGGTGTACTCATCCAACTACTATAGCATGAGAAATATGCTGGTATTTGTTTCGACCAAAAGTAAATTCTTTTCCACCAAGTTAGCTCAAATTAACTAACCAATTCTTCTAATACTCCTACTACTTTGGCTATCTTGCCCCAAAACACCACCAAGATAGGCGAACTGCTTCAATGGCTTTTATGGCTTCTTATTTTAACGTGTTATTTTACCTTCTTCCTTCTCGAAACATCATAACCTTCGTTTTGTTTTGATTGATTCTCATCCCACAACTATAAAACTGATTTTGTAATACGCTTATCGATGCTTTTAACCCTTTGACTGACTGTCTAACTGAACTATTATGCCATATTATGATCGAAAATATACTATATATCTATCTGGTTTACTGTATTGGTAGTTTATACCATTTCTGGATGGTAAGAGATTGTAGGATTGAATTATTGTATATTTGATATTTAAGAAATAATATCGGGTGTCATGTTGTGTTTTGTCAAAAGAGTCAAGAGAATTGCCGCTGTACCGTTTGGTAGCTTGTTTCCATCTAAAATCTACTTTGACTGGTAGATTAACAATGGTAATAATTCTTTAGGAGGTGAACGGAAGTAGTTTGGCAAATTCGTGTAGTCAGAATAGGTCACCTTAATGTATGAGAATTTGCTATTTTTTCCGCAGAGGAGGAAAGTACGCATCGCGGGCAAGGTGGCGGGGATCACACGGGGGATGGCGGCCGGCGGAGGGAAAGGGTTCGTGAGGCGGCGGAGAACGACATGACCCCACTTGGAAGCAATAAATCACTGGCATTTTGTTGTGTCATCTTTGAGGGGAAGGTGGCGGTGAGGGGTGAAGGGGGCAGGGAGGGAATTTCCCGGGTACGGTCGAAACTAAAAGAAAAAAAATTACCCGACAAGTGAATAAAGCTTGCGGGGTGTGCAAAGGAGGACGGGAGACCGACGGGGTCTGCGTGCACTGTTGGTGCTTGCATTTGGATGGGGAGGGGAGAAAGTGAGGGAGAGGGGGCAAGTGTATGCATGTGTGGGGTGAGCATTGTTTAGTCAGGGGTCTCACTCTCTCTTCCTCTCTCGGAGGGGAACGGAGCATGGGCGGGATGCCTTGGTGACGGAAGGGTTTTTCCCTTTGGGATCGCGCCGCGGGGGGTAAACTCCAGGACCTCTCTACCTCTCCAGTCTGGGACTGGAGAGGGTGAGTTTTGATAGCTTCCCCCAGCCTCCTTTCCGGGAGGGGGAATTTTAGGGGATTCACTCGCTTCTTTATGCATCCTTGTCCTCTCCCTCTTGTTCACCCCCTGTTTTTTTCCATTCCCTCCCCAAACTCTTTTCGGTCTCCCGAGACGCGCGAGGTGTCCCCGCCAAAATCTTGCGGGAGGGAGTGAAGGAGGAACCGGTTTGGCGAGTTGGTCAACCTTTTTACAAGGGGTTTGGGGATTGTAATAAGGGGCCTCTCACCCAAGGTAACCCGCGTGCGTGTCTCGGGGGGGTTATGGCGATTATGAGGGTGTTGTGCCCCTCCTGACCTGACCTAAACTCTCCGCGTCTTCCCTGACCCCGTTGGTAATGGCTCTCGGAATGGACACGGTCCTCCTTTTCCCAGCTTCTTATCCGGAAGGTGGGCGGGGGTCTTCTGTAACGATGGTGACTGAACCTCCCACCATTTACGATCGGGGGAAGGACCGACGAAGTCGGGGAAAAAAATATCAACGTGCTGGAGTTCCTTCGACGGCGAGGAAGGCTCCCGAGGTCTCTTGCGACAACACCATTAAGCATTTTTTTCTTCGACTCCCGATATTCAAACATGGGGCGAAATTTATTTTCGAGTGCGCGGACTAGACCCTCTCGCCTCGCCGGGATTTCTCGCCGGTTTTGACGATTAGTACTCCTGTTTTTTTTGTCTCCACAGCAAGGCGCAAGAAATCGGGACCGGTCGTTCACCAAAAGTTTATTGCTCCTGGTTTTTGTTTTTTCCTCCACGCTCGTAAGTCAGCGCAAAAGGTCCTTTTTAGCGGTTTCTCGAGAGTGAGACACTTCCCCCCCCCCCCCACCCTCTCCGAGCACTTTCTTTCATTGAGTTTTATGTACCGTCTCCGGCACCCATCTCAACGCTCCGTTGAACCCGTGGAAATCCGAGTGTAAAATTTAAATTTCAGGTCAGAGAAGCTATTGCGGGCTTCATAAAGCCACGAGATGCTGCGATGATTGCTCGAATTGAATCATCACGAGGTCACTGTAAGCCGCAAGATCCCACCTCGTAACAATTATATTCTATATAGAGGCATGGAATGTTCGTCTCGTTGACTTCGCTTTAATTTTTTTTAAAAGAAATATTTCCTCGTTTTCTCATCGCCCGGAGACGTAAAAGCTATTGTGTTACAGTTAAATGCATTTTATTGTTACAGACAGAAATGTCTGAAGCTCCATAATGAGCAATGTCTGTTTAAATTGACGTTGATCCTGTTTTTGACGCCGGGAAAATCTAATTACATAAACCTTAGGCATATAATCATTACTATACTCATAATAATGATTCTTTACGTAATAATCATAATATCCGCGTTATTATTAATCAGGTACCCGAAGGTGTCACATACTAGCGAGTTTAACGATGACACTAAAGGAATTATAATGGCCCACACTACTTAGGTAGATCAGACCACAAAGATAAAATAAGAGAGATAGATTCCATTACAGATGGATTGAAATACTCATTCTTCCCCAGAACAATCAGAAATCATAATAGTAAAAAACCGAAGTCCATTTAGAAACATTTAAGTTACAAGTCGGAACAAAATTAAAAATTCAAAGATTGTGCATGTGTATGTTTGTTGGTAGTCTGTGTGCTTGCATGTGTGTGGGGTGAAAAGGTCCTTGCATGAATTTTTACCATGTTTGGTTTGTGGACTATTAATTTGTGCCTCCTGTATGCGTTTTTTTCTAAATTACGGGTTGTGCCCTAACAACCCCGGCCACACGCTCTTGCGGCGGCTTGCGGGGTATTGAGTAGATGTAGATACTCTTATCTAATGAAACCGTCGTACCGCAATTCATTTTGGTGAAAGCTACATAGAATACTTCAATCTCTCATGATGCGAATCCATAAGGTTGAGCTTGATACGATCGAAATGAAAACACACTGAATTATTTATGAAAGACCTTGGTTGGGGGATGCCAAAAACACAAAGATTTCGTGCGTGACTTTAGAAATTTACGACATTTAGAAAAGTACAAATAATTCGACTTTAACCCGGACAAAGAAGGTTCCTGGATGTGCCTTATATTGGGAGATCAGATCAATACATGATTCATTTTTCCCGATTTGAAATCCAAACAGTAGGAAACATAATTTACGATTGGTCAATCAAGAATTACGCCAATTGGTGCCCCTGTCAAACGTCCTAGTGGTGGTTCTAAGTTTTAGATGTTGTTATCTCAAACATTTAAGTAGTCAATATATATTTAACACTTTCAGGCTACACTTCGTGGAGTTGTATCATACCCATATTAAAGGAGTTTGCAATTTTCCACCATTTCCAAGTCGTCAGTATGGCATTTGGAGAAGGATGTTGATCCCAGTTAATTAGCTGTATAAATAATGATAACATGTTATTTTGTTTTCGGGAAATTGGAAATGCCATTAATGATGTAAACTATTAGAAGAGACTGACTGCATTGTCTTATTCTCGCCCCATAATAAAGACGACTATCCATCTAACTATTAATGGATCCATTAACTCCTAAGTAATTTCACTTGATACTTCTGATTTTGTTCGAGTTTAAAGTAAATTACTTAAATTGAAAAAAAGTTGAAGCTGTGAGAAGAAAAAAATTCTGGGGTAGTATTCGCGGTTTTTCTACCGAGTCATGGATTTAGTTGCCGACGTTTCGATGGCAAATTCCGACGTCGTCCTCAGAGTGTTGCCGGTAATCCTCAGGGGAACTTCGAAATAATTCTGAGCAGTGAAATTAGGACAACAACGGAATCACAATTATCCAATCAAACTAATAGTGATGTTAAAAACGTATTCCCTTTGAAAAATGCAGCAATGAATTTGATAACTGAAAAGAGCAAAATTTATTTACTCATTTAAATGACATACATTTAGTGACCACAACAAAAAAATGTTTCCGCCAGGGATCGAACCTGGGACCTTCCGCGTGTTAGGCGGATGTGATAACCACTACACCACGGAAACATGTGAACGATTAATGGTAACATCAAAAGAAAGACCTACTGCTTTACTTAAAACGGCAATTCATGGGCGTTGGCCCCACTGGGAATCGTGGGACTGGATGCATCGCACGTATCATAGGACATTTAATGAAAATCTCGCTCTACACTTGCCGTTATTTTTGAAGTTCCTCGAAACAAGTAAATAGTTATTTTCGGGAAATGCTCTACTGTTACAAAAGTATACGTATGATAATGATGACGGTACCGATCAACATCTTCAATTCTGAAAGTTATAAGGCATGAATTGAATTTTTTGCAAGTTAATTTAATCAGCCCAAATGAAATTTTCTTCAAGTTTGTGCTTATATCTGGTACGTGTTTCCATGGTGTTATTGTTATCTCATCTAGCAAAAACGTAGAAGGTTCCAGGACCGTTTCCTGGGGGAAATAGTCCGTTTTCCTTAAGTTAATATCAGTCATAATAACTTAAAATCACGGTCAATGAAGTGAGGTTGGTAAAATAACCGCGATAGGTTTTTATCGGGGAAAGTTACCCAGACTGGAGAAGTTTGCATTGAAACCTTTGAAATATTTTGTATGCCCAAATCCTTTAGTTATATTTGCACATGTTTTTTCAAGGCTGGAGTATATTACTAAATATTAGGATAAATTATATGCTGGTTTTTAATAATAGTAATTCTTGTTTATCTATCCCTACTATCCATCTATACTATCATTACTCGTCATCAGTACTTGCAGCTCTATTTAAAACTTCAGATTGACTATGGTGGCTAACCGGGCCGGGCCAACATTACTATTATCGAGAGGAAAAGGATTCGTGTAACTTTAATTTAATTAATTGTTAAGTGGGAAGAATCTTAAAATTCCTTCCGGAATACCTCTGTCAAATACCACACTCAGCTTTATTCTTCAAGCTTCGACTGACCATCGAATGTTTCGACCTTGCGGAAGCCTTTCGGTCGTTCCCCTTCCTACTCACTTACGACGGGAGATGAGGAACTATGGGATGTTCATGCAACTGCTCGCTCTCCTGCGCCTCTCGTTTCACCATGGCAGTGTACTCGTATATGAAATGAATGTGGAAGTATCTGGAGAACTCATGGGAGAACGTCGAATAAGGATTTGGAAAAAGTTCAATGTAAATCCCCAAGGTTTGTTAAAAATTGCTTCGTCAAAATATTAATCGTGACGGTTATTCTGGAAGACAGTATGGGAGCTATTACAGTTTATTGTTGTCACCGTGATATTCACTATGGTCCTACTTTACATTTGCAAATTGGAACTCCAGGATAGTATAAGAGAGCTAGGTATATACCTTCACTGGAGAATTCAACTACTCTTTTTTCTCTCGAAAGATACATAATCATAATAAAATTCCAGCTCATAATAATAGCATCCTGCAAGCTGCCACAAGGGCGTGTGGTCGTAAAATCAGTTAGGTATAGTATGCTGATGACCAGCCTTTGTTTTGTCTTGGGGTTCCGCCTGAAACTCGATATATACTTTCGTATTATTGAACTTAAAAAAACAGCCTAATGTCTCAACATCCCTCACCGTACGCTCTTGTCGCGGGTATTGGGTAGGTGTACTAAGGTGCTAACGGTGCATGGCGTCACAAATAATTTCTGCGTTACACGTATGTGTGTTGTCGGTCAGGGTTTTTCCAATGGAAGTCGGGAAAAGCGAGGGGCCACCTGCGCTTGACACTATGGACATTTGGATAGGTGGCATCATGGTATGAGTCTTCGAGTAGAAAATCGGAGTGAACTAGAAATAATAACAAAGAGAAGAGAGTCGAAGGAAAAGAAAGGGAATGAAATTCGATGTACATTATTTAACCAGAGTTTGTAAAATATTCATAAATATTTCTATGTGAGTAAGTGTTTCCGTGGTGTAGTGGTTATCACATCCGCCTAACACGCGGAAGGTCCCAGGTTCGATCCCTGGCGGAAACAGGTTTTTTTTTTCTGTTTGTCTACGAAATTATTTTGTCTTATCCAAGTTTCGGAAAATTTAGGAATCCTATCAGAAAAAGTTTATTTAAAATCCCTGCTAAGTAATTAGTGGTTTTGGATACCTCTTGGTCGAAATCTAGACTTCATTTCATCGTCATGAAGATATAAAGGACACCATTGGAATTTTATAAATTAAAATAAATAGGGATATTTTAATGGGAACTTAGATGATCTGCAGAAGAATTTAGATGGAAATATTTTATTAATTAAATTATATTTAATGATATATTCCTTTAGCAAATCGGTTTCAGATAACATACATAGCGAAAACAATATTTATATCACCATTTAATTTACCAGTAGCGGCATGAAAAAAATTAAAAGAATTTGGTAAATTTTTACTTTTTTATGTTTTATTATGAATGCTTACTTTACTAGTTTGTACTTTTTGAATAGTGAGTGACTTCAGATAATTTCTGAACATTAAAAATATTTATTTTTTGGTATTATACAATTTCTCATCCCTGAATTCCCAGCGGATTCAGGGCTGGGAAGTTTATTATTCTTCCTTTAAATCGGTCAACCATCTGGAATACAATCTGACAACGCAGCTCTTCACTTTCATTTGCTTCTGCTTCCCTAATTTTTAAAACTAATACTGAGTAGCAGAAATAATTTATAAGTGGATATGAACACTTATTAACAAATAAATAAAAGTTGTGTGAATCACTTTTTTCGCTGTTAATCTGCATAAGGTACCGAAACCATGAAGAAATCGCATCCGCTATTTAATCATTGCCTGTCTGTGACTACCTTTGAGATGCCTTCCGCAAATTTCTCTTTCTTTAACTATTGCCAGGAAAGTATTGTAATAATTATAATGTTGATTCTCACAAACTGTCACTTTGTACATTTACGTCTAATCACCATATAGGTGGTGTTTTTTAAAAAAAAAGGAGTAAGGATGAATTACATTATCTTTGTCATTACTCCCGATTGGTTGATCGTAGTCTATGTACCGTTATAATCAGTTCAACTAATATTGAATACGTTTTTTGCTGTTGCAGTTAATAAACTTATGTTACCTATTGTGACTATGTAATCAGAGTCATTCATACACGCTCACGCAAACAGACTGGCATAATTGAGAAAATCTGCCGAGATGCGTTCATTTGACCTCGAAACGTATTTCCGTGGAAACTTCGGAGTCTCTTTTTTCGTGGTCATAACACTTTCCCTTATACTAAGACTGGGGAAAGTAACGACTTAAGTTGTCTACGATTGTGTTTCCACCGGTTTCGCTCAAAGGCTATGGGTAGTGGAAAGTAATAATCATTGTGCTGGTGCTTTGTCGATCGCATCATTTTGCGCCGCCGATAGAATTCAAGAAAAGCCGTCACATCTAAGTAAAAAGGAACAGCAGTGGGTAAGGCGACATCAAAACCCGCATGATGCTTGCCAGTTAGACCACATTTGGAATATGCCGAAAGTATTTGGGATCCTTGGTAGAAAATCTGGCAAAAAGAGTTAGATAAAGTCCAGAGAAAATCCGACAGATTCGTTAAAAATATTTATGACAAGAACACAAGAGTAACAGGTCTCTTAAGGGATTTAGGCTGGAAGAGACTTGAAATACGAAGAGAACAAGCGAGACTTAGACTTTTAAAAGATTTAGTGTTACAGACAGAAGTGTCTGAAGTTCCATAATGAGCAATGTTTGTTTAAATTGACGTTGATCCTTATTTTGACGCCGGGTAAATCTAATTACATAAACGTTAGGCAAAGAATCATTACTATGCTCATAAAAATTATTCTTAACGTAATAATCCTAATATCCGCGTTATTGTTAATCAGGTTCCCGAAGGTGTCACATACCAGCGAGTTTAACGATGACACTAAAGGAATTATAATGGCCCACACTACTTAGGTAGATCAGACCACAAAGATAAAATAAGAGAGATAGAATCCATTACAGATAGATTGAAATGCTCATTATTCCCCAGAGCAATCAGAAATCATAGTAGTAAGAAACCGAAATCCATTTAGAAATATTAAAAACATTTAAGTTACAAGTGGGAACAAAAATTAAAAATTCAAAGATTGTGCATGTGTGTGTCTGTTGGTAGTTTGTGGGTTTGCATGCTTGTAAAAGGGTTCTTGCGTGAATGTTTACCATGTTTGGTTGTGGCTTCTACATGTGGTTTCTTTTCTAAATTACGGGTGGTGCCCTAACACCACCCCGCCACGCGCCCTTGCGGCGGATTGCGGGGTGTTGAGTAGATGCAGATGTAGATGATTCTGTTTTATTTTCCCCTGTCTCTTACACTAACGGCTTTCTGTAAAACAATTTCGTGCACAGGATCATTATGATTGATATAATGTTAACAGGGGTGAAGAAAAAGGAAATAATAGGAGTGAGAGAGGGAAGAAAACATTTAAACAAGTTTTTGGTGAATTTGGACTGAATAACCGCACCAGTGTGAATTTAATTTTTTTCGCTTTTTAAATAAAAGTTAGTTCTTGAATAAATGAAAATCTAGAACATAATCCTGGAAATTCATCCATTCCAAACGATTAATAAATTACTAAATTCTTGCATACAGTGGAATTTAAATTTAAAACAAGGTAATTAAAACGGCTATAATGGCGCGATTAACATAGTGTACCTTCTCTTGTTTTAGCTGACTCCTGCTCCTTGATCTCTGAATTATATACGTACTCGTAATACAAGTCACTGTGTATATCTGAATCATGTTTGTACAAAAGTGGTACAGATGACATCAGGCGCAATGATATTCCAGCACAGATGACACAAGTTTCATTTAAATATACAGATTACCTTTCCATTCCCGAATTTTCATGATTTTCGAACACAATTACTAACCTCATTCAATAGAAATGGTGAGATATTTGGATTGATGATTTTGTCAATTATGATATTATCCTTTACATTAATGCCTCCCAAATATATCTCAACACGGAATGCACATTAAAGTTGTCTTCAGCGTGACATAGAAAGGTAAAAAAATACAATCTAAAGAAAAAATAGATTTTTTTAATCATTTAATGTCAAACGTAATCTGGATTACGCTAAATTTAACAGGAAGAATGTGACTGAAGGAAATACTATACTTATGCCAATGTAGCCAAAAGCTTAAGAGTTTTCCAGTCTGAGCCACAAAAACCTCTAGTCTTCCATTGGAAACTTTTTGGAATAGTTACGATAACCTACTATACTAGCATTTATATTATTATGTTCATAGGAAAATCATAAATCAATGTATACATTTCACAGCGGGGAAAATATACACAGACGAGTGTTAGGAATAAATTACTTAAATGGGATAATTTTCCGAAATGATGTACGAGACTTATTTTTGTTTAACGACAACGCCCTGAAGGGCGTGAACGCATGAAAATTGCAGTTATTAAACTTTGATTCCGGGCGTATACAAAATGGCCCCAAGGAGAGGGGATATCATACCCCACCCTCAATATGTGTTATTTTATACTTGGGTCATTTTTTTACAAACGAAGTAATCTTCTGAGAGTAGATGGAGCTGAATAGTCTTCCCGATCGAATCGACTCGATTTTTTCGTAACTGACGCGGTCACGCAGACGAAAAAAAAGGCCAAACCTGATGAGTCCCAACGGACGGATCGATGATTTGCCGGCCCGAGGATTTCAATGGCCAAATGTCCCAACAGTTTCGCCGCTTCACCCTCCGGGGGTGGGCGTGCTTTATGGGGGTAAGACCCTGGGTTCTCTCAGGCAGAGGCGGCCGATAGCTTCGTCGTCGCCGCACACCCCCTACCCCCTACGACTGGTTCTCGTGGTAATCCACGGAAGGGAAGGGGAAGCCGCATCTCCCCCCTTTCCTTCTCACCGGGCACTAGCCATGGGAATGCAAGGGTGGCCAGAGGAGACGGGACGAGAGAGAAGAGAAAAAAATTCTCAAAAACGCCGAACGCCTTGACGACCGCCCCAATCCGTTTTGATGCCTCATAATGAGTTAACTGCCCCCAACTCAGCCCTGGGTCCGTGGAGAAGAACTGCAAGAAAAAAAATAAATGGCGTGGGGAGGATGCCGAATCCATTCATTCATTCACCCCTTCGCTTCCCAAGTCCCACTCGGTCAGTGGTCACGCCGGAAGTCCTTCGACCATCGGGAAGCGCGGAGGGTGGGCAGGGGGGTTGAGCTCTCGAAGGGATGAAAAAAATAGAGGAGATAGATAAATATGTCTGAGGGGGTTAGGCATATGCATATGGGTCGAGCTTATGGGGTGGGCAATGTTTGAATAGTTTTGGGGGGAGAGGGAAGGAGGCGATGCGGGGGTAAGGGAGTTCAGGAGTAATATTGGGACTCAAAGGGGTGTCAGGGTGAGGGAGGGGTTTGGAACTTTTCTTATAGGCGGCAGAATCGCCCGTAGTGGACCCATCCAACGCCCCGTCAAAGGACCTTACCATTATTATCCGCATGGCCGTTCAACCCTTTTCCCTCGGCCCCCCGATTCGTACGTGCCAGCGGAGGACAGCTTTCTTCCCTTCATCGAGGAAAACGGTGTTTTTTTTCCACTTCCCCTCGAACCAGACGTGTACCGCTAGCCACGCTCGGACATTGGGCGTTCGATTTCCTTGCACTCATAATGTGGAAGGAGAGTCCCTCGCTTTTTTTCACCTTTTTTAACCAGAACGAGACTCCGGAGTCTCTGGAAGGGAATGAGAGTGAAGTGAGGGGCTTCGCAGTCGGTTAAGAGAGAAGAGAAAGGGGTAGAGAAATGAGGTATATGCGAGGGGAAAGGAGAATGGAGCGTTGGAGAGAGAAAGGGTAAAGTAGAAATATGAAACGGAAAATTTTCAAAAACTGCGATACCGTCGCACAAAAGATTATAAAAAAATTCAACCCATTGTTTACTTCGGGATGTTATGTTAAATTTTAAATTATTAAACACCGGTGATATTGAAGATTTTCAGTGGTTAAAACAGTACAGGACGGGTCCCAAGCAATAATCGATTATTTTGATCTATAGTTTCATTCATCTTTACAATTATTAGCTCGACAAAAAGTATGATTTGATAAATCAAGAGTGTAAATGAAGTGTATGCTAATATGCAAAACAGTGTAAACGATAGCCATTGTTTGTCGAAAAGCTATCTGGATTCCTCGCAGTCTATATTGGATAGGGATACGACCAAATTGTGTATTGTCAGGCGTGGTAGGCTAAATACCAATACTCAAGCATCGTAGGTTTTGCTGCATTAATATGTAGTCTATTCAATTGTGGTCCGAATTATTCCTTAAATATCACTTCGATTTTCCTTAGTTGTGAGAATGCAATGCTCCCCAAGCCTCTGAGGGTTAGTAGAGTGGCTATCGCGTATATTTGAACATGATAACAGTGATTTGTCTCGGATATTCCTATTTCCTAGGCCTTGATGAAGAATTCAGCTTGGCTACATTAAGGTAAATGTTTACACCGTCTTCAAATTCAAACACATAATAGGGCTGGTGAAAATGCAGACCGGAGAACGCAAATAATCAGCGAGCAGCCTCATGCGTGATCTTAAATTTGGCATCCAGGTCAGAAAACTTTCTTTAAGATAGTCATTTCGTAGCGAGTTTTAAGCTATCAATTGTTTCCGTGGTGTAGTGGTTATCACATCCGCCTAACACGCGGAAGGTCCCAGGTTCGATCCCTGGCGGAAACATCTTTTTTTGTCGTCTCTTCTCCATCTTACGCACAAGGCTAACGATGAATCTCATAGAATTTTTTCTAATACATTTCAATTACGCTATAATTATTATCTCTGAACCACAAAATAGTTTTTAGGGTTCTGCATTATTTCGTTGCCTACTGAAGAATGAATCATTTCTGTTAGAGTATATCAATAGTTTATTTAAAGATTTAATATTAGTCGAATGCCATTTTTACAGTAATGGAAGCTCCGTTAAAACCTAACTACTATCATTACTAACTGAACCAAATGGGTTTATTTAATATAAATTTTACCTATCATTTAAAGAAAATAAATATAAACCATTTACATTATAAAATGCACAAATATGAGAGGCTCGGCACAAATGCTAATGAAACACGAAACCACCAGATTAATAAAAAAACTAGGGCTTTATTTAGTCCATGACCGAGGTCAAATTAAGAAAAAACACAAAAATTTTCGAGCAACTTGCAGATCTGTTGTGGAGGATTAGGGGCCAGTATCACATCGAGTACGATAGCGGGAATGGGGTTTGAAACTGGCAATATTTTTATAACGTGGTTTATAGTTATACTATGACCATGATAGGGTTGGTCAGCACGTAGCGAGTATTTCTGCACTGCACTGTCCATTTTTCATGCATCACCCCCGTATCGTTGAAAGATAAAGCACTCGAAATTATACAACAATGACGAGCGATGTGACACTTTTGATAACTGAATAGTCTAGTTGAAAACCGCAATGCAATTACACATTATATGCCTTCTGTTCAAGCTCGCGCAAAAAAAAATCCGTTGCGTCATATCAGCAAGCACGCCCGCTCATCGTAACCATTTACGTTCGCGAGTGTAAGATATTGCTCGCATAACTTCGTCTTTCTCGTTATTCTTTATGACTTCCATGTTTTTCGGAAATTATCAGTTACCAATAACTGCTCGTGAGGTTGCTGTCACGGAATGGCACGCGGAGGACTTAAAAACTTTTACGAGCAGCCCTTTAACACCGAGAGACTAATCGAAGCGTACCAACGTGGAATTTCTCTCAGGCGCAGGAAAAAAAATAAAAACATTTAAAGAATGATGAAGCGGGATTCATCACCCTCGAGTCCTCCTCGTACTCCCCCGAATCGTTCTACGAGGAAGAAATCGTTTTTACGTGGAGGAGGGAAGAGAAAGTGAGCGTCGGGTGGGTGGAGAAAGCGAGAAGAATCGATCGAAAGTCGTCAAATGACCGAAGCAGTAGGTAGGCACCCACCTAAATGCGGCAAAACATCGTAAGTATGTGACAGCGCGGGCGATTCATTTTGCTGTCTCTCCTCCAAATTGCTGACAGTAATTATTTGTGCTAGTACATGTGGACGAGCGCGCGTGGCTGACACGACCTGGCGGCGAATAGTGAGAGACGCGGTTGTAGGGAAGTAATAAGGGAAGAAGGCGACTGCACAAAAGGTAACTGAATTGGAGACCCGAAAGAGAAAAACGTTTTCGCCAAATAATACTGATAGGCAATGGGATGCTGAAGATGATAATAGAGGGAAGAACGCCGGGAAAAAATAATTAATGGAGGTAGAAAATATGAATAAAGAGCTAAAGAACGAGTTCATGCAATACTTAGTATGGGGCCTAAGGATATTTTTTGCTCTTTTACTTTGAATTAATGAGTATCTTAGTGTTTCACCCAATGGGTACGCCATGATCTCGTCGAATACCACTAATAAAACTACTACTGAATTACGATTAAATTTATCGACTGCACTTGGAGTTCTACTCCCTTTATAAGTTTTCATTCGCATAGTACGGGAGACGATTGGAGGGATAAGTAAGTAGTGAGCATCCGTAATATATGTGTGAAAACTAAATGAAAATATGGAAAGATAAAAATACTAAGTACAATGTCACATTTTATTCACAAACAAAATGCGTGTTTATAAATAAATTGTAAAATTTTGCTTCGTATTTTTATTTTTCTACATTAAGACGTAAATTCTTTAGTTAAATTTAAATGAAAAAATGAGTGTTATCAATTGCATTGTTTAGAGAAAGATGTTGCGTTCGAGGTGAGGTCAATTGCATTGTTTAGTGTTTAAGGTAGGCGAACGTTTCTTAAAGTTGCCTTAAGGGAACTCTACTAGTAGGTAAATGTAACCCGGTCTAGAAAAATTTAATTCGCGACTTCAGAAGATTTCAACTCAGGAGGGCCCAACTTAAAATATATTATTTGCGGACGAATAATACCGTCACATTGTTTTCACGAGTTCCTAAGATCACCGCAACCCGAGATAAATGTTGTATCATACGGTGTCTCGCACGCGGTCACACCTGAAAGCCACCTCTGCACGATTGATGCCTCATAACACTTTGATCCGCTTATCAAGTGTGACACAGACCATGTTTTTTTCTCAACACGTTACAGCCATGTTTATCCATGTAACATGTTCTTCAACATGTTACACGCTTGATAGATTAAATCAGAGAGTAGTATTAATATAAGTTTTTTCCCAGACGATATTCCACTGGTTAAGGAATGAATTGGAAAGAAAAGTGTTCATTTTCTCCTTTCTTCAATCTCGTCAGTAAAATGCGAAAGAAAAAGTTTAGTAAAAAGCAAGAAAATCACTTCCAACTCTCTATGCGCTAAGCACACCGAAGAATTTTATCTTCACCATCATAACTGGCAACCATTGTGCAATCCTAGGTTTGCTGTTCTTTAAGAAACGGACCCATTAACCATGTAATACCATAATGAACGTTTCCGTATTTTGGTATATTACGTTCGTCGAACGTACAGAGGGCAGTTTGAATCCGGATCGAAATGCTTTCGTTTATCCTTTTTCTTCCAAAGAGCAATTGAATTGAGAATAACTTGAAAGAAGACTTGGTGTTGCTGAATATTGTGATAAGAAAATATGTAATTTTTAGCAAGTATTTCTTTCGGTTAATTTAGAATATCTTAGACTGAGCCATGAGTGCATTTTGTTGTAAGAGGAAGCATGAGTTTTGTGGCTCGATAGAAAACAACCTGTATACTTTCCAGCAAATATTTTATTCTCATTTTAAAAACTTAATTTCTAACTTAAGAATTTTAATTTCTCACTGAAGAAATAATTTCGTTGGCCCTTGAAATAAATATTATTTTTATTGAATTAGTCGTGTGGAAGTACCCTCACTAGACATGCATTTACACCAACAATTATTTAGTTGCTAAACCAAGAGTATTCAATTTAAACTCGTCTAGAGATTGTATGATATTATAATACTACGCTCGTACTACTCACCTGCATGAGACAAACATTAACTCCATCTAACAGAATTATTACAAGCAATTAAACTTTGAGGCATACTAGAAAACTTTGAATACTCGCATTGTTTAGTTATATTGCATGTCAATATGGGAATAGTGTGTTAGTTAGTTTAATAACTGTCAAAATCCTTCCATTTAAAATGTTGACTATCTGCATTCTTTAAAAGTTCGTGAGAGCAGTCACGATTATTATTCGCGGATACAAGATTATATCTTGTGAGAGATGTATTAACGTATGCAATGAATGAATCCATAATGTGCGAAAATTATGGGAAAATGAAATACTAAATTTCCCTCAAGAGTTTATACAAGTTGTGCAAACCACGAAATGTATGATAAGGCCTTTGTTAGGTTAATGAATGAAACTAATAATTATGGATGCTTTCAAAACTTTAAAAAAATGTGAATTTCATTGGAAAATTTAATCAAAAACATCAAACTCAGGTCAAATTTCTAACTACCGCTCCACATTATGCAAAATTAACAAATAAGTTTGTTCTGGTGGCTTGATTCGTAGTGTAGCGCGAATATATTTTTCTGAAATATTATTCATTAATAATGAAACAAAAGAATGGAGGATGCAATCGTTGTAGTTGTCCGTAGGTGGTTCAATATTATAAATGAAGTATTGTGTTTACACCACATTATTCGGTTAATTTTTTAAACCTCCATTTCAATCGCCCGATGTACGTGTGTCTCATAAGCTTCCATGGATAAACATTGTCCAATAAAAAACAAGAGAAAAAATTATAATAAAAGATTGTGCAAATAACATATTTCTACAGGAATGCAACACTTTTATGTTACACACTTGCATGTACAGGTATGTAACACAAAAGACATATGTACACCTGTGCATGTGAAACAATTTTGAACAGTTTAAAAAATAAATTCACAGAGTAACAATGTCTTATTTCCTACTAAAAAATAAAAAAAAGATGTTTCCGCCAGGGATCGAACCTGGGACCTTCCGCGTGTTAGGCGGATGTGATAACCACTACACCACGGAAACAAGTTATTCTTCGGTGTAGTTGCCAAAGAACAGATGTGGACTTTCAAATAAACTGGGGCGTGGAGGGTGTGGCCAGTTCATCGGACGCCCAATCGGTCTGCATTGGATTTTTGCGGGCTGTCTCTCACCAACCTACAGTCTTTATGCGAAGTCTTCGGAACGCTGCCACTATTGATTATATTATATAATTATGAGCAATTATTAAATGCTATATAATATGATTTTTTTAGGATTAGAAGCAGTTGTTTCCGTAGTGTAGTGGTTATCACGTCCGCTTTACACGCGGAAGGTCCTCGGTTCGAGCCCGGGCGGAAACATCTTTTTTATTCTCGCTTGGGCATTTCACGTTCAGGTTTAATGGAAATAATACGCCGAAACCACTTATGCCATTTGCTATTGGCTAAAAACCTGTTTTTGATTACGTGCATTTCTCCAAATTTTTTAACTAAACCCAATCAAAATAAACATTAGTAGACACCCAAATTTATCAAGGAGATTTGACCCAAGAAATAAATGGATTCAGACAGTGCGGACGGATTTCTACCTCTTAAATGATACCTGTGGCTCAAATATATTAGCATATTAATTCAAATACACAAAGGTAAAAGGAAACATGGCTCCTGTTCTGATGGTCACTCAGTCCTAAATCTTTTTGGCTATTCTCTGGAATTTTTTAACACAATTAAAATTTTCCCGTCCAAACCATATGTACAGTTTATTTTCTTAATTCATTGCCTGATAATTGAAACGTATCGACTTTAATGCTTGAATTGTCTAGATTAACCTAAAGATTTACTATGAAATTTAATCTAACAACGAGTTCGCTAACAAATTTACTAAACATAATTAATGAATTAAATAATAAAAAATCAGTGCGCAACACATTATTCGGTTGCGATAGCTATGTTTTGTAATGGTTAAAATAATTTCGAACATGTACCTGTACGGAAAAAATAATTTATTTCAAGATAACCACGACTCGACTGATTACTCCATGTAAACAAAAGGCCCCGATGCAAAAAAAATTGTTTCCGCCAGGGATCGAACCTGGGACCTTCCGCGTGTTAGGCGGATGTGATAACCACTACACCACGGAAACAGGTATTAATGGATCAATTTGCCAAGACTGAAATTCGAAATTTCAAAGAAAGTAGGACGCTGGGGTGTGGTCATTGGTTGATCAGTTCCCCGCAAAGCCATTCCCGACTCGATTGGACTTTCCGTGGTCGCCTTATGCCCAGCCTCCGGGAACTTCGATCAAAATTGTCTCCACGTATAAATTGTATGGGATCTTATCGCTCGCTTAACTATCGGCATTAGGACTCAGTAACGTAAGATGTAAGTGGCATGTATTTGAAATATCCTTTAGGTCTTTTGATGGTTAAGTATTGAACAGTAGAGTCCGTCTATCTTTCACATCTAAATACACAAGAGGTGGGCATGCAAATGCAAATATAGCCGTGAGTACATTATTAGGGTATTTTGGAATCATTCGACTGTACCGTTATAGAATAAGAGCTAAGTGATTCGTAATTTAATTTCACCTTCTGCATTTGTACAGTTAGCTTATAATGAGAACGTTAAGAAAAGTGAATTCATTGCCTTTGCTTTTAAGTTATACACCAATTTCAATAATATGAAGTAACAAATAGCTGAAATCAATCACGATATGTTCCCTTGAGGAATCGTGGGGAGATTTTTCCCTTAGCGCAGTTGCAAAATATCAACAACGCCATATTATTCAAGATAAAAGTTGAGATGCATGACCCCACAGTATGCTTATTAAGAAAATGCTCCGCCAAAATATGTGAAGCGTTCTAAAGAGTTATTAAATCTTAGGAAATTATTATTAAAAGAATCATTTTTATTGTACCACATGATTAAATGAAGTAAGAATCACAGCAAGAAATTTATTGCCTTAGCGCTAACACGATTAGAGGAAACAAGGATCCGCATAAGACTAAATAGTCTATTTTTATTCCGTTTAGTTATTGGTTTAATGGCTGTAGTTGCAATATCCGGTGAATATTCGATGATACGAAATCCAATGATTTTGTCTAAAAGCCGTCTTTCGCTACGTGTCAAACCAGAGGTGTTTGAATGTGGCGTTTAATAGAAAGGTAAAATACTATCTCTTCCTATTACTGCATATTCCATAGGTATCACGCGCGTGGGGCAATCGAGCGTATCAGCATGTGAGGTTCGAACTGCCTTCTTTTCTAGTATACGAGACACTAGTACATATGCACCCCCATGGACATTCTTACCAATCACTGATTCTCTCTGGGGAATCGGGTTGGTACTGGAATGGAATATTTTGGGGCATTGAATATTTTATGCTGAATTTGTATAAATTTTTAAAAAATTCTTGTCACTCACATTAATTACTGGTTTTTATACATTTCGATAGGTTGGAGGACTTTGAAATGTCTTAAAGGCTTCGTGATATCAAAGCTTTCGTTGGTTTCATCTTTATATTATTAGTAATAGTCTACCAGGTTAGGGTAGGTTTTCGACAACTCACTACTGTACCCCTGAATAACACAACACAAAATACACTTTAACCCTGTAATAAACTCGTATTTTACAGTAACTCGTTATTTTGTTCCTTATACTTTCTACGTACTTTCGTTAATTCCATTCAAATGCTTTCTCTTTCATCTCTTCCTCGCTTTTGCAGCATTCTACCTCTGTATGAGATGCCGTTTAAGTTGTGGCTAAATAATGCTGAATTCACTTATCCTGCCTTCTTCCTATTTCTCCCGAAAAATCCTCTCTCATGTACCTCCATTTATTGACCTTCGTTATTAATTTTCCTTTTCGTCCATTTTATTTTCTCCAGTCTCCACAACCAAACCTCAAACGCCCCAATTCTACACACGCTTATTCTCTTGCCTCAACAACCAAGTTTACAAGTCATACAAAACTATGTTCCACATTTACGTTTTCATTAGTCTTTTCTCAATAACTGTGCATAAAGTACCTGTCGTCAACTTCCTCTTCTTAAAGAAACTTTCTTCACTTAAAGATATATTTCTTTCTAATCTACCCAGCCTCCTCCAAAACACTTCACAAATATGTGAACTGTTCCACTTGTTCCAGCTGATAGTGTTTCATCCAACCATACTCATTGCTTATGTCAAAATTCAGGCTCTGGTAGAAGAAAAGATTTCATTGGATCACTTTCAATTCATTACAATTAATTGCTTACAATATGCAGATAAAATTAAAAGTGGATACGTAGTGCTAAATGATATTACAATTTGGTACGTGTTTGCATTACCACAGTGCATAGAAGGGTGGTAATTGAAAGATTGGTTGTTCATTGAAATATTACCATTGTTGATGAGTGCTCTTTCAAACTTAGACGAGGTCAATATAATTATTGGATATCGAAGTAACAGGAATTAAGGACCTTAAATCATACTGAAGTTCATTAACAAGAATCATTTAGTAATATTATGAGCTTATCATTCCATGTTCAACTGTTTCCGTGGTGTAGTGGTTATCACGTCCGCCTCACACGCGGAAGGTCCCAGGTTCGATCCCTGGTGGAAACATAATTTTCCTGGCGGGGTTATAATATTTTAGAGTGATGTCACACATGTCCTCTTATATTTTATTACAAATATTGTTAGCTCAGATGTTTTTGGCATGTTGTCATGTGAGTGTACAACTCTGCTCACCCACATCTAAAAGTCTTTCCTCCTGTTTCAGCTTGTGTGGTTTCATCTAACCATGCTCAATACTTATGTCGAAATTTAGGCTTTAGCAGAAGGAAATATAGTATAGCTGCCGGGAACCCGGAGATGTTTATATTTGTATGAGAATCATTCACGTCTAGTGTATTACAATTTCATTATTCGTTCATTTTTTATTATTCGTCTATGTCGTTTATTCCACAACTCATTTAAATTCTGCCATTTCTACTAGTCTATTTCTTTTAAATTTATTTCCGGGTGGTCGATATTGTTTAAAATTTTCTCTATGATATCGCATTTTGTTAGCCACTTAGTGCCCGAAAAATACTACGACTCTGATGTTATTTGTACACCTTCTTAACGGCCATAGGTAACGCAATAAAACACAATATCGAAAGTACCATACGCCAAAAATTTTTCGAAACTTGGATGAAAACTGAATAATAATCAAAAATGTTTAATTAAACGTAAACAAAAAAATGCCTAGACCGTAAACTTGACTAAGCTTCACTAAACTTCACTAAACTTGACTTTAAACTTCATGTTTACGGTCTCGGCATTTTTTTGTTTACATTGATTCACGACCGTAGCTACGTTCATTGCATATTTAAGTTTAAATCAATGTCTAAAGAAATACATTAACAAAATAGATTAGAATACGGTGCATACGCGTTTCTGTTGCTAGGGTCGTTGAATGAATTGGGTGGCAACAAACTTGACTGTGCGAACTGTGCTCAAGAACCTTGAACTCTCGCTACCAAATAAATTGAACAATTTGACGGCCGCAGATCGACAGAATACTGTCCACTTTCCACGATCCCGCTAGTCCCTCCGTCAACCCTTCGTACCCTAACTCTCTTCCCCCTCTCCTCGGGGTTGGTCTCCACCGGAAAACCTTCCCTTCCCTCCCTGCGGACTCCCAACCCACACCGCACTCGCCTGCCGTCCTGCCCACATTACAAATCTTCTCCTCACATAACTCTCCCTAATCTCATCCCCTCCCCTTCTACCCTTTACCAAACCCCTCTCTAGGACCGAGCCACTATGCCCTCAATATGCTTACAAACGAACTCCGACCCTCTCGAGGATCAGAGGTATCGTGAGGTGACCTGTGAGGAGGTGTGACTTCCTCGCATAACACGCTAGCAGATTAAGAATCATTCATTCAGGGTGACGACCAATCAGCAATTTTGGATGGCTTATTATTCGGTTTTGCATCCCAAAGAGGCAAAAGGGAATAAAAAGTACTCAAATTATTGAAACCGGTGTCAGTTTAATGTCAATTAGGCTACAAAATGCATATGAAACTGGTTTCATTGCGACAAAACCGAGATTTCATTCAAGCAAGGGACTGTTATAAATTCGACACTGATATATTCAAGGTAGAGAACCACGTATCAAGTCAAGATCTTCTGGGAAAATGAAAAATCGTTTATTATTAACTCAGAATAACCAAACAGCGTTTCGTTTAATGAAGGAATTTACTTATCAATAAAATATAGCCTATTGTAGGTAGAGGAAAAGCCCCTTCACGCTTCATTTTTAACAATATAGGTATTCCGAAATTTTCATGAATGAATTTTCTTAAATACATGCCATAAAAAACCGACAATGTTATTTCTCTATTGCACAACCATCTTTCCTTCCATATGTGACCAGTGATGAATTCATATATAAAATAAAAATAACTCCAGTTCATGATTAATTAGTCATGATATTCCACCATATCACGCCTGAAACGTCTCTTTTTATCCAGTTCATGAATTAATTTACGAATTTTTATGTCAAAGAAACCGACTGAGGGCTCTATGCTTATTATGCAGCCATATTTTATTTCATATACATCCAGTTTCCATCCATGATCACATTCATAAAACGTCCAATAATCAACATCTTCGATAAACAGGTGGAGAATAATCAATTTCTGAAAACGTACGAGGCGTACAGTACTGATATCATCATCAATAATCGTCCATACACTTGGAACTGTTTCAATAAAATCCTCGACCTCATTTTTGGATCTTCTTAACGTTTTCATCCTCACTTGGACCGATCGTGGGACCCACACATTACAAGAACACCTGGGTTTAAACAAACTGTCTTTGTTACATGAACGGTAGGAAAGCACAACGAAAAATCTAATGAAAATAGGTTAAACGTAAAGGGAGAATGTCAATACACAAAATCGAAAAAATGAATAGAAATACAGGACATATAAACGTTCAAGAAAAATATAGTACTCTTGGTTTTAGTGATGAAACCATGGACATTATTATGTTCAATTGTTTAACGATTGAAGAACATACCTACGCCCGTTAAACTAAGCTAAATGAATAGCACCAGAGCCGTACTCCTTTTATGAGCATGGAGTGGTTAAGAAAAATGGAGTTTTACCAAAAAATAAAACTCATTATCGAGAGCTTATGCTACCTTGAAAGAAATTTATAAGAAATATAATAGCAGCACTGGTAAATTTGACATAATTCGTGAAATAAAGGAAATAGGGGAAGGTGAATAATGAAATATGTTTTTAACAGAAGTGAAAAATTTTCATACAAATAACATAAACTCTATCAACAGGTGATGAGCGTTTATACTTGCTCAGATGCTAATATTAGTCCAAATGTCTCGGACCATATTCCAGGACTGACAATTATTGATGTAAAATTAATGCACCGTATGTCTGAATGTGTTGTAAAAATATATTCCGTAAAATAAAATGTTTCCGCCAGGTGACCTTCTGCTTTTGAGGCGGACGTGATAACCACTACACAACGGAAACGATGGCGTAACTTTTATTCATTCATATATTGTCTTTCTATGAATTAAAAGTATGATTTAAGGTTCGTAATCCCTTTTAATTCGAAATACAATAATTTTATTGACTTCGCTTACGTTTGAAAGAGCACCCTTAGACAATGGTAATTTTTCGATGAACACGCCTTGTTGCATCCGCGTGTTCTGCCGTGGGATTAACTGGCCAGGATGCCAACCCCCCTCCCTTAACTGACTAAGTAATGGCGTGGGTCTTAGAATGCTAATCACCGCTGCTGATTCGATGTGGAATACGGGCCAACAGTGCTAACTCGCCACCCGAGAGGACAGTTGGGCTGGGCCCCTCTGGTTGGAAGTGCCAAGCGGCACCAAGGGGATACATAAGAATTATTACTGTAAACTCTGTTCTCCTATATTAAATCGGGACCACCGTTGTACTTCTTTTACTTGTACCCCTTTTAGTTCCTTTTATTTTCCCCTGTCTCTAACGACGAACACGTCTCGACGTCACCACGCACCAAACTCAAACCCCCATTTACCCTCAAGGCAGCCAGTCGACTCGTGGGGTACTTTCTCGTGTCGCCAATTTCCCCTCGAAGACGCGGGGATACGACAACCTCTGCAGTAGTGATGCAAAAACATAACTAATTGTAATCTCAATAATCCCCTATAAGGATCAATGTCGATTCAACCCCCTTCAGCCTTTCCTGAGACTTTCAGACCTTGACGGGTTCGAATCTCGGTCAAGGCGAATGATTTTTACTCTCTGAAATTGTTGCATTATAATGCACACATAGCGGGTGACTCCGTTAAAGTTACTGTTACAGTTTCTTGAAATTTGTCTAAGGTATGAACAGCGTAAGTGTTTGAAATTGGCTTTATTAGCATCGTGGACTGTGGCGCGTCGCGCACGACTACGAATGCCTGTGACATTGTATGTACGGCATTTCGTCATAACATCTTGTTCCTTTAAAGCCCCCAAAATTTCAGAGTGTAAGAGGACGTCTCGGTAGCTTAAATGGTTAAAGCACTCGGCCGGATATCGAGGGATCCGGGTTCGAATCCCGGTCAAGGCGAATGATTTTTACTCTCTGAAATGGTTGCATTATATTTCTCTGATGGATTACCTCTGTTTTCGAAAATGTGGTCCATTCAACCTTTGGCGAGTCACAGGTGATGTGGGTTGCGGTCAGCTAGATGAAATTAAATTTTAATTCGAATATTGTACTAAAAATATACATTCTCAGTATTTTATGAGTTTTGAAACATGTAAAAGTTATTTTTAAAGAAGTTGAATTTTGAGGATAGAATTTTTATAGAAGCATTCATTAAATTTAAGTTATTACTAAGCACCTTAAACTCATGAAGCTTAAGGTGCTTAGTATTCCTTCTCAGAGGAATCCTGAAATAGGAAGTGTGACTCGCGACTATGTGAAAACAAACAAAATTGGTGAAAAAGGGCCCTAGATTTACATAATTTATGTGCAGGATTCTTTGATACTTCTGCTTAGTGTGGGTCACCGCTGGAAGCGCAAATATAGACTCAGAAGTTGCGCAATGCAGAGGTTTATTCTTTCAATACACATGTACGTGATCTCAATTTGAAACGCAGAAAACGCATTATTTTTACCTATTTATCTGTGTTTTTACATTCGTAGAAGAAGTGCACTCACGCGTAACTGCCGATAACAGTTTGTACATGAGGATAATTGGGCAGGGAGGATAGTTGAGGTGGAAGAATTTTGGCGAGGAACCTGCGAGGGAACCACTCTTCTCCCATTGAAATGCATCTGAGGATTCGTTGTATTCGAGTACCCTATCTTTAGGAAGGTGCAATGCACTTGAAATCTCATCCACGTAACAAGGAGGAATTTGGAATACTAATTAATCTTTGCTCTTGAACCAGGCGTCCACTCAGGAACTTCCAAGAGGAAAATCGATGCTACCGTCTGTCATCAACGTCTACATTAATCCCTCGACCTTGTGACTGTTTGCAAATAAAATGTTCACGCTTATTGAACTTCTGCGATGCTCCGTGTAATTAATTGCTATCATCAGTCAACTTTGGAGGGGACATAGGAATTGGTTAGAAATGAAAATTTAAGCACCGTAAGGTGTTCCAAAACCAGAATAAAAACCTTTATTCCCACCATTTTCAATGACAAATTGAATACTTATGTACATTTAAAATAAAATAAACCTTAGGTAGGTTCATTATCCATAGCTGCTTCTTATTCTTAGCTTTCACTTTAATATTTTTCAATCAATCCCTTTATAAACTATTTCTACTCTATTACTATTTTTCTATAGATTAGAAATGCACGCTTATGTAAGAGCTAGGGCCAATGAACGAACATTTTCTTTTTCGCGAAATAAAACTGTCACTCAAATTACAATCTTCGTGCTTATTTTCTTCGCTTACCGGAAAGATATTTAGAAAAGTGATTCAAAATCATTTCAATTTCAGCTTAGTTTAGCTCTATTTAACAGCAGTATCCACATGTACAATTTTAGTCTGTCTTTATGGCATAGTTATTTAATATTTTACTTTTTGAAGGTTTCCCGATTTTAACTTCACCATTTAATTAGTTATGTTTTTATATTCCGCTCCTGAGTAAATTTTAAGACTATTAAGTTTCCTTAATACTAACATCAAATCAACCGATTTTTCAAAAACTCGAAAAAAGCTTCCCCGTTCGGAAATTAAGCTCACCAAACATCGGAGTGGGTTATCCCATAGATAATTACTTTGTCCACTGCCTTAGGAGGGGTTGTTGAGCATATTATTATTATTATTTGGTAATCTATCGGTGAAGGTAGTAAACTAGTGAGTTATTTTTATTATAAGGTAATCTACCGGTTTAGGTAGGTTTTTGGATGGACACAACTATCACATAATTAACTTCCGACTCCAAACGAAATACAATCGATCAACCTACTCTACCTCAGGTCCCTCTTCATCTCTGTGTACTTCCTTCCTCCCTTCATCCCGTCCAACATCCCTATCCTGTTCCTGCCCCTTCTTCGTTTGCCCAACATTCTCCCCTCTATCACCGTCTTCAACATCCCACTGCCGCTCAATACGCCTTTCATCCATTTTTCCTGCCTCCATAGGATTTCTCCCAACAAACCCCTCTCTTCGCCCATCATACCTAGTACTTCCTCATTTGTTTTTCTTTCAGTCCATTTCACCTTCTCCATTCGTCTCCATACCCACATTTCAAAAGCATTCAATCTACGTACTATATATCCTCTTGCTTCAGTGACCACGCCTCCGCGCCGTACATAGCTACGCTTCATATCAAAGTTTTTACGAGTCTTTTCTTAACATCCCTACACAACGTCCCCCTCATCAGCTCCCTCCTCCTTGCCTGACGTAATTCTTCTCCTTACGTCCGCACTACTTTGACCGCGTTTGTCCAAAACACTTCCGAGATACGTGAATTGTTCTACCTGCTCTATTTTTTCCCCGCCTATTTTAATATTTAGCTTAGCCTTTTGGTGAGTATATACAGGGTTCGTCCGGAAGATAAGTGTACTGATTTTTTCCGGATTTTTGACAAAAGGGGAGTCGTCCATTACGAATTTGTACCTGAACGACAAACTGTAAATGCTGCATTTTACAAATTTTAGAGAAACTGTAACAGTAACTTTAACGGAGTCACCCGCTATGTGTGCATTATAAAGCAACCATTTCAGAGAATAAAAGTGGTTAAAGATTAAGTGGTTAAAGTACTCGGCCGGACATCGAGGGATCCGGGTTCGAATCCCGGTCAAGGCGAATGATTTTTATTCTCTGAAATGGTTGCATTATGCTGCTATTTTACGTCCAAGTGCTCGACAGGCTTCGAAAACGAGTCGCCCGCGTCCGGCCAGCGATCAACAACATCTGGCGGCTGCATCACGGCAATGCGTCGTCTCACACCGCGCTTGTCGTGTCGGACTTCTTGGCCAAGCACGGCGTGGCAACGCTGCCGCACCCGCCCTACAACCCGGACTTGGCACCACCGGACTTCTTTCTGCTCCCGAAGATAAAGAGGAGTTTGAAAGGAACGCGATACGGGACTTTGGACGCCGTCAAAGAGGCCGTGACGACGTGTCTTCGAGAGGTTCCCGATGATGCCTTCGCGGGAGCGTTCCAGGAATGGGAACGCCGCTGGAACAAGTGTATCGAGTCACAAGGGTCCTATTTTGAGGAATATTAGCTTAAGATATGTAAAAGTGTAATAAATTTTTTTTCCTGAGCTCAGTACACTTATTTTCCGGACGAACCCTGTATGTAAACAATAAAAATGAGACTGTACATTTTTGTTGTGTCATTAAAGAAAAAATTGCATTATGACCTCAAGGCAGAATTACAGAAAAATGAATCCATAAACTTATGTATTACATATAAATTTTGGAAAGTGAAAATGAACTATACTCATAGTTGTTTTTATTGCAAATAGTTCTTTGAGTGGCGACTTTTCCCTTGACTACCTTTCTGGGAATCACATTATCCCCCAATAAACTGATTGTACTCAAGCTAATGGCCGCGGTATTTTCTCTAGTTTCTTAGATGGCATGACTGAATTAGTTGAAGCAAATTTATTTAAGGCATTCTACCTATCCCTAATGACTTTTTATTTACTCGCATCACGAGAATGTTTGTTTTTTTACCTTTTTTATTTCTTGCTTGATTTTTTCTTAAATTTTGACAGACTTAATTCGGTGTATGTGCAATAAATAACTAGAATTTGGGTTTATGGAAATAATTTTAATAATTTATCTATGTAAATATTACCCCCAGTGCTTTTTCCAATCCTCGAAACTCTTCTGGAACTCGATCTTTGGTATCGCTTTTAGCTCTCTCAGCGATGCGTTTTTAATATTATCTCTGTTTGTAAAAATACTGACTTTAATTGTTCTCTTTATTTTTTGGTACAGAAAAAAGTCACACGGGGCCGTGTCTGGCGAATGGAGACTCGGACATCATCACAGTGTAGTTTTTGGCCAAAAATCCACGGGCAAGCAGGGAGCATTGTCAGCAGGTAAATTATCTCCTGATGCCAAAGCCATGAATTGTTTCGCCAAAAAACGGGTGTTTTTTTGTATCGCTTCACGCGAACGGCGTTGGACTTGTAAGTGCTTCTAATTGGTCGTTTGTCCTTGTTACAGAGCTCTTTTTGGCTGTACATTCACGAACAATCCGTGAGCAGTGTGAGCTGGTTCGTTATCTCGTGGTGCAAAAGTCATGACTTGTTTTGCTACACATAATGGCGTTTTTTCGTATTGATTCACGCAAACGGCGTTGAACTTGTAAGCAGTGGTGTAGCAAGGACTCATGGTGCTCCATGCGAAATCATTAAATTCCGCTTACTTTTTGAACACACTTCGTGTCTAAAAGCCTACTTCATTTCTTCTTCCACCCCGATCACCCAACTTTTCTCCTTCTACCTTTAACATTCCTCCATTTATTTATGCTTTCTCCACCCACTTGATCCGCTTTTTTCGGGATTATTTTCTTTATCTACCATATTTAAAACTTCAGAGATTGTCTTTCTCTCGGTCAATTTTATTTTCTCTATTTTCGCCGCACCCACATTTCAGAAGCTTCCAATCTACGCTCATCTTCCTGCCTCAAAGATCAGGAATGACATCTATTACTTTAACCTTGAGTGTAGCGCTTGATGGCTTAAATATATTTTATATAAATAATAAAAAATACTAATTATCTTATAATCCTCAAGTAATCTTCATAGGATAACTTAAATAATTTCAATTAAAATGAAAAATTGAATTAAAAATCAATTGGTATACTATGCATAAGGATGTAAAAGTTATAGTAAATTTAAAACATACCACAATTTACTAACCAACTTGAACATTTTCCTTTTTTGGCTCTATGTGAATCGACAGAGGTTTGATTCAATATTATTGTGAGAATTTTTTGAAAATACTTCTGAGTTATATACCATAATTTAATAATTACTAATCGATTCATAACAAGAGCTAATGCATTCTTTCATACAAATGTGAAGTACCCGTTACCTTAAGAGCAACTTGGGGAAAGGCGCGCTCTTACGTCACACTGAATCTTTGATGAAAGGAAAAACTTGTCTTCACCAATGAAGCTGCGCGACCACTGAACGCATCAGCCAATCGCATCGCCCCTTCCCCAGGGAACTCATCCTCTTCAGCTATTTTGTAAATCCTAGAGGCGGAGGTCACTGGAAGGGGCACAGCGTCCACTCGGAAAACGGCAGCCAATGGGAGAAGGAGAGCGAGTCCATGGAGGGTTGTAGACATGGACGAGATGGAGGCGGTATAAGTAAAAAACTTGGTCAATGCAAGGGGGAGGGGACCTGGTAATCACCGGACATAACAATCGCTAGAGGCGTGTTAAGGAAACTAAAAAGACGGAGGGTGGGACGGTACTTAGTGATGGGAAATGAAAGGTAGGAGGAGGAAAGAGAAAACTAGTAGAAAGGGATGGCGGGAGAGAGGAAAAAAAATACCAGAAGGGATGAGAGGGTGAAGCAGGGGGATGTCCAAGCAGGAAAAATAGAGGAGACCTCTCGGGGTATTATTATTTTTTTACTCTTACGTAAATCGGAGTGGGCCCAAGCGGTGACCATGCGGTACCCTCGCTGGATATTTTTTTCCCGGAACCTCTCCCATCCCGCGGAGCTAAGTCCTGGTATCGTTCCCTTGGAGAGGGAAGTGGTGCCAGTTTGGTCAGAGCGTATACTTACGCGGTGCAAGGAAGGGTGGAGAAGGAGATAGAGAGAGAGGGAAAAGGTCTGGGCGGCGGCAGAAAAAAGTGAAGGGTTTTAAGGGGCGAAGATAAATGATGGACACTCTTTTGCATGCATATGATTAAGCCCCCCCCCCCTACCCCACCTCTCTTCTCTGCCATCCTCGTCCCGTACCCTCGCCTTGTTCGCCTCACCACACGTACGTGCCTTCATCGGATGCAGGTGGACACCAGTGGAGGCTTAGGGGACGAAATACCCAAGGCCTGGGATCCCTTGGGGTGGGAGGACGTATGCAAAAAAGTCGGGGGACCTATATGCATCGGCGTTATGGGTCCGAAGAAATATTCACACGCACGCTCGGCTCTGTGGAGTGAGAAGGAAATATTTGGAGTTTTTTTTAAAGGATATCCTAGTTGGTGGGGGGTCTCTGGGGGAGTGCTGGAAAAATTGAAGGAGTAAATGGCGTCTGATTTTTTCGCGTACATATTTTCCAGGAGCGTGTTTTTTCCCTTCTTCTTTCTGGGCACTCCGGTGTGGTCTTCCTATTGGCTTTTCCTGCGCAGTCATTGCCTTTGCAATAGGTGATGGTGTGGTGTCTTTTGGGTCGGGAGGAAATAGCTGAGGACGGGATTGGCTGGAGGGGGGTACTCACGACGCCTCCGTATCGGCGGAGGGGGGAGGAGTGGGCAAACTGGTCCGTTTCGCGGTGGTCATCGAGGTCCGTTGGCAAAGGGGTGGCATCCCACCCCTTCCGATTTTTACCTTCACCAGTATTAACGACGACTTTCCTCTCCTCTTCATCCTAATGGGCTAGACGCAAGTGTCGGTCCATCCTGTACTGGCATAAGACTCGGAGCATTCCTGCAGTTGACACGTTCTTATGCACACACCCTTTGCTGCCTTTGGAGGGAAGACTAGGAGATATTCACCAGTCTACAAAGTGCCGCCACACTAAATTGAGCCGGTCTAAAGTGGCATACACTGATATTTCTAGTCCAACAGTTGTAGTTACTACCTCTCGAACGTACTTCGGCTGATCAAGAGACACTGTAATAGCAGAAGTCAGACTGCGGTGTATTTTGCGGAAGAATATAGCATGTGATATTTTACCTTGTACGAAAAGATTTGCAGCGTAGTCGATTTAATTGGATACTCGCACTGCAAGTGTCAATTAATTCCAATTATCCAAGTCGTCGACTTCTTCGTCCCGTTTCCTGCACAGTGAGTGTCGCTGCGCGGCACTTGTCTGAGGATAGTTTCCAGGGGTCATTCCTGCCAACGGAGGGGACGGCGAAGGTCATCGGATCATCCTTCCCGTCACACCATACCAGATCACTCCCACCGCCGTCGGTCGCCCGAGCAGCTGTTGTAAGTACCCACTGTTCTCCGTCTAACACCTGGGCTGTACCCGAAGGGGTCACTCACCCGCGCCCAATCATCCTCGAGTGTAATTTCTTGTGCGCTTACCCTCTTCTCTCATTGTCAGTCACCCCTTACTCTGTGTTGGATTGGTGGTCATCCTCCCCATGAACCTGATTTTTTTCGTATCTTTTGACCCTTATGGAGCGACTTTTTCTGAGTCGGAGGTGAATCGCTTATTTTGTTCATGAATTTCCCACCATTCCTTGCGGGGCGGCAAGCAGTAATTTTGGTGACAATGATTGTACCAGCGTCAGAGTCAAACACTTCAACAGGTACGCAAGCAAAAAAATATGATAGAATTTACGATACACTATGAAGCGATAATCATAGCTTTTTTTTGCATAGAAACGTCACCAAATGCTTATTGTATTGCCTGAGAAAGCATTGCAATGTGGAAATTACTTGGGAAAAAATATCAGAAAATAGTTCAACAACTGTTCAGTATGCTAATGGCTCATGCTTTAACGAAGTGCTTCTATAGAATCAGATTATTTGGGATAGTTTTCATCGAACCATCGTATTTTCACATTTTTTTGCGAAATCTCTATCATATTTCGGGAAAAACTTTTGTCTGTTTTTTATCTTTGATCATTGGTAAGGTAATAGTCTCAAAGTCAACTGATTAATTATGACTAAATGTAAAGGGTAATACCCTGATCTTCCTTCAAAAACTTCTGTTTCTCAAACAAACTACCTTAGCTACCCAAAACGGCTAACGGAAGTGAGATAGCATTTTAAAACCTTAATTAATCCAGATTTGCAAACATCCGAGCACGAGAAGAAATAATGGAAACTTATATTTCTCACTTGACTAATGATATAATGTAAAATGACATTCGTGGTCCACAAAGTAATTGAAAGATAACATTTCATTATAATGAATATTTTTTTAGCCCCCGTGATAATAATTATATTTTGTTTTAGCCTAGGTTTTCGGTCAAGGGAGATTTTTGATGAGTTCACTACCTAAGCACTGCTACATATCTAAACCTCACAAAACACGAACCTAAATTAATGCTCTAAACCATGTTATAAAGCCCATGTTTTACACGCATTTCATATTTTGCAATGCAATGATTTTTCAAATCGTATAAATCTTACTTCTTTCGCTAGAGGCAATGTGCCTTTTCTTATTTCTACTTCGGTGATGGATGGATAGTATACTCGTAATAATAATTAATAGAATATATATATATATGTATATATATATAACAAAATAAAGATATTACAATGTACGATAAGAATAATATGTTGCGTAAGAATTGCACTTTACAGCAAGTAATGATATGACGGAGGCAGAAGCAGAGGCTTTGGATTAAATGGTATCTTATTTAGTTTATAATAATCTCTGAGTGTTTCTAGTGATTCCAGGAGCACGAATAAACCTTGAAGTTTCCGCAATGGTAAATTCTTTGTTCGAATCATATAAAGCCAGGCTACTACGAGTGTTTTGGATCATAAGAAATTCTTCGCATATTCCGACTCATTTGATTTACCTCATGCAACTCTCTCAGCCAGTGACGTGTACTTTCGTAGAATGCTTTGACGAACACACACCTAAAAAATGATGGTGTGGTTAAGCTGTTTTTTTGGTCTTCGCCCTAGGCGAATAATTAAGTGACGATTTAGGAGCAGCAAATTACGAGGTACAGACCATCAACCTGAAGTTGAAGAACCCATTCATTTGGATTTTCTAACGTACTCCTATTGCTAAGGGCATTAATTTTTCCTCCAGTTCTCTATGCCATCCAATGGCTGATATAGCGAATTTATGATTTCGCACATTGTCGCCCTAAACATTCTAATACTTGCATGGTTAAAATTCATATAAGCTGTCACGAAGAGAAAGAGTCAAGGGGAGTAATCGTTGATTTTCCTAACTCACGGGCGTGTATGTCACAGGTACTTGAGCGACAGCTAACGAATATCAACAGCTGCTCTTCAAATTTCGCAATGGTAATCTCAATAAAGCGCGGTTCTAAGCGAAACTGCATATCATTGGAGGAGAGTAGCTTGCTTCACGATAGAGCTCGAGATCTCCTACATCCAGGGAACGTAACAAATCTCTCGCATCTAATGGTGTCTGATGAGTTCACATTATGTACTTATTACCAGTAATACCCTGCAGAATTACGAATAATTAGTAATCTGCAATGACGTTAAGTACCATATATTTGGGAGTGAAATTAGATCAGAATAAGGGACTGTATTTACAATTTACGGCTATTTTTGTCGAACCTTTTATTCGGCATGACATATTTTTATGTTATTTACTTGTATATAATATAAATAATATGTATTATTATACAAAATGTAATTCATATATTATATATAATTATTTATTGCATTTCTGATAAATTACCATCGATAGGTTTAATCTGAAAGTTATACCGAAAGAGCTCCGGCCTCACATTCATTGCTTTCCCCTTTTCTCTTGGAGATATGATTTTTTTTAAACTTCATCTTCAAAAAATCAAATCGAGATGGATTTAGGGTTCCTATTTCATCGAAAAGGTAAGGATTTTGGAAGAATTCAAGCATGGAGTTAATTAATATAAGTTCACTGATAGTAAAATTAATTTCCATTGCTACTATCCTAACGATGCAATTTAATCAAGCGACACAGTGCTCATTTTAGATAAAGGTTAATCTAGTCTCTAATAGGATTTTCCGCAGTTGGACGAAATGTGGAAGGCGAGTTTCAGAAGCGTCTGGCAGGCTCAGGTAGGAACCGGAATATTACTGTATAACTTCCACCACATTTGGGATTTTAAGTCAGCCGTGAAGTGAGAAATAAAGAGAAAGATCTTTCGGAGAGCATTAGGGAGCTTTGGGATATAAAATTATTATGCCTCGTGAATTATTGAAAATAAGATGATTTTCTTCCCTATGACTTGAGAGATGAAGAGATTGATTCGTTCAGGCAATTTTCTTTGTGAAAGCACATACTTTGCTGACAAATTGGTGTCTCGTTTCTCTTGCATGAACGAGCCGCAAATACCTACAGACAATGTATCGCCGCGGGAAAATTTCATTGTAAAAACCGCGCACAATGGAATTTAAGGATTGGGTCAACTTTCCATCGAAATCCTCTCCTTATGACGGTTCACCGCACCTATTGGCAAGCGATGATTTCGAGAAATTTTCGTCTCAAGGACCGAGTTTCCATCGGACGTAGGAAAGTCAATCTAATATCAAACCGCATAGGACTTACGTGGCGGAACCACCCTATACGAATATTCGGGCGGGATATTTTCGAGAAAGTTTTGGAAAGCGACAGTTAAATGAAGATCGTCAATTTGCACTATTGGGTTTCCCTTAGATCTAATTTGGAACTTTTTTTCTTTGGTGATTTCATATCATCCCAATGCAGGATGACAGCTGAGAAATTAAGGTGACAAAGATTATCCCACGAATCGATAATGCATTCTTAAAGCTTAGCTGTATTTAATAATCGGGCGCTTCTTTATGCTCCCTAAGCGCTCTTTACTTTGGCCATCTACCAGAGAAGAGTACACCAAAAACCATATGAGTGCAGCAAATCGTATTGTAATGCATTGCTTTGACGTTTTGTTTTCTCTAAATTTTCCTGCACTCCAGTTTTCAGCTATCCCTAAAAGCTTTACTCCCTCAATTCGCTGGGGCGCACTCCTGTGCTCTTACCTAGATGTTAGAAAATGTACGGGCCATTTAAACTTTCACGGGTTTAAATTTCAGATGTCGACGGAATGAGTTATTATATCCTCATGCAGTTCACCTGTGGTGAAGGTTGTTTGGGCAAATCAAGGTTATTCGCATCGCACCGTACGCATACTTGAATACAATACCCTGATTGATCGGGAGATCACACCGCCCGTATGCATGAAAACATACGAAATTATGGTCGTTAAATTGCGTTGATTTAATTCTAAAGTGATAAAGTGAGGTGGTTGAAGAATAAATGGTCAAAAATAACAAATAAATGGAAGTAACAATAGATAAATGGAAACAAATGATTTTCGCTTGCCAAAATGTATAGTCTCGTATGCCAAATGACTCGGTGAATTTTACTGAAACTCCTATGAAGCACATGATGAGTAAGCACGAACGCGCAAAAAATTACCTTATGGCTCTGACCAAACAAACATTTTGAGTGACTTCAATTTCAGATCAATGGAACTTTTGGAGAAATACGGAAACTATTTGAGACCGGATTTTCTTGTTTTAAATAATGAGTCCGGTGTTATTCCTGTGGGATATTTTTACTACAATCCTGCTCAAAAATTAATGAAATGATTGGTTACGTTACGGCAAAGAAATTATGAAATGTATTATTTATTGTCATGCTATTCAAAAATCTATACTTTGCTGCCTTCATAAGTTGAGACGAAATGCCATGTTAGAGTTGTAGCCATCCTTTTCATTCGAAAGCCTAGAACTAATGGCCGTTTAAAATTGCCAGTGTATATTATAGGTTCAAAAATATTGCTAGTTTAAGAAATTGTATGCATTTGGTGTTTGTTGTATCTCATAGCTGACGTCAGTATGTAAACTATCATTCATTTTAGGTACATAAACTACTTTCAGGTTACATACAGATTCAGGTTACTGCACGTTCGTAAGGATGGAGGTACACATTAAGTTCCTGAGTTAATATTTCGTTTCACTGAGATCATAGTTTATTAATAATTCATTATTTTTTGGTTTACAAACTCATGGTGTAAAGAGATCATTCAATCAGGTATAACGGCAATTAAAAGGCATGTCAAATAAATTCACATAACAAATGTTACAATCATATAGACATAAATGTATCCACAAAATATATCAAAATCAATAAAATTGTAAAACGTAGACTGCGTAAAAATATAATTTTTACATTTTTTGTGGAAATCAGAGAGCCTAGTGGATTGTTTACTGCAATAAAGCACAATTAAACTTATTTGAGAGGCCATCCATTCTTTTTCAACGTGATTTCAAAGCAAAGCTTCATCCTCAAGCCATTAAAAGTGTGTTTCTTCATGTATTTGGAAGGCTTTCTGCTCATCACATCAACTTAAATACCATTGCAGTAAGCTTAGAAAAATACCTCTCCAATGTAGCATATGCAAACAAAAGAATTCCATATAAGATGTAAAAATAAAATATTACCATGTTAAACTTACTTGCTTGAAAATTAAAAAGCGAGAATGAAAAACAGCGTACGGATATTTGCTTGGTTCAATTGAATATTAGCTACTAAATGTGTAGTGGGTGTTTAATACACACTCTCCTAGCTCATCTGAAAGCTTTCATTAATTTTGAAATTGAATAGTGTAGGATATGATAGCATCCTGGCTACTAATTTCCTTTTGATGGTTTATAATTTCTTTTTTGGATGACCCGAAGGCTAAGGGAGAAGAGTCGAAATTTCTCGCATGTGCTATATTATTTCTAGGTCTTCGTGGTAGGGTGAGTAATGTCTTGTTTGCTTGACTATGCGAGTTCCTTTTCCCATCTTCCTTCGCCTCTCGCTTTGGGCCTCCGTTCATTTTTACATTACTTGCACTTTATTCTGGTTCATTTAGACGCAGACGGGCAAAGTCTTCGAAGACAATGTTGTCTTCATCGTCGTCGGCGTAGCACGAGTTCTCATAGCGTGACCTCTCTATGGACTTGGCTTTCCTTTCAGCATTCAGCTTCTGCTTCTCCATAGAGCCTAAGGGTAGAGAATGGTAATATTTTACCATGACAGAACAAGCACATCACGTAATATTCCCCATTGCTAACTGCAAGTCATCGCGACGGACAGGTGTGAGTTTCAGGAAGTGAGCAACACTTCCTTGGCTTAGAAATAAGGACGTGACGTGACGGAACACTTAGGCAGTCTACTTTGCTTATGAAGCGTGACTTCCCTCTAAATGACTGGTTCCCTATGCAGATAGAAAGTGTATAGTAGGACTAATGCTCGCAAAATAATCCACTTTCAAATTACAATTGATTTTTGTAGAGTTTATGAATTTTCATTGAACTGTCAAAAGAAATTACCTGAAGGCAGTATTTGGCTCAGGAACCATTTAACCAAGGACCCGTTTCAAAATTTTAATTTCAGAAATGGTATTGCCTTATTTAACTGATCCTCAACTGTAAGACATCCTTTTTAGAATTAATTTTACTCATGATTATTTATCAAAATTATTTGAAATATAACATTCAATTTTTAATTTTATGGACTGAATCGCAAAATCAATTACCATGGTGATCAGAAATATATCCCCTTATCGTGTATTCAATATTTACTTGTATTGGATGTTGTTATACGTCTCTGATAGAAGCCTTCTATGTGAATCAAAGCAAATCAAATAAATATTCGCTTTTGAAAATCATCATTTACAGACATTTTTGGATTTTGGTTATAACTCCCTCAATATTAGTACCGAAAGGTGCATTTTTTGCTACTCTCCGGAGTTAGTAACACTAATGGGTAAGCGAAAAGCATAATATTTCATTTTTGACCAAAGTTCACAAAGCAAAACCATATAGATAGATAAAAAGACAAGTGGCAGGGAATGGAATAAATATAAATTGACTTGAAGCCACTTTATGGCCCTATTCTATTGACGGTGGTATGGAATTTATGTATTTTAATGAACGAACAGTCGTTTTACTTACATAAACACTATATATATTTTGATAATATCTCATAATTTTGGAAAATAGTGACTTCACGCCCGTTAACCGGTTTTTGTTGACGCTCTCCATAAGCTTTCATCGGCCACATGAATGCAAAATTTCTTGCCCAGCTTGTGACCGGAAATTGCTGCAAGCACTTCAACTGAAACCATCACGAACGGTGCAGGATCCCTCGGCACGAGATTATCTACGGTGTGGGTATTCATGGAGGGTGTTTCGTCGCAACCGGTCTCCACACTGAATCACGGTCGTGAACCTCGAAAAAAAAGGGTAACCCTCCACGTGAGATTAGCAGCTGTGATCTCCCAGGACGCCCGAGCAAATTTTTTCAGAGGGAAAAAATATTTCATTTCATTACATACATATTGCTCCTATAAAAGAGTCACGGAATTTCGATTCCAACCAACTACGCTGTTTGGTTTTTTTACTCAATTTTTTTATAGTCACCCTCCGACCCGTGACTACATTTCACAGTTTTCATATACGGCCCGTAATATTTCATAGAGTATCGAGAAAGATACTCGTATGACCGACGTTTCATTAACATCCCTCCTACTTCAGTTTTTGCGCCTACTGTTCACATTGTTCGTGCTGTACCATTGGCTGGTATATAGTCACACTATTTAAATCTGCCCGTGGAATGAAAAGCAGTCGTTGAAGTCTCTGTGGCGTGGAAGCAAGCTTCCAATCTTTCTCACTTGTACCTCGGCCAGGAACCTGAGTGCTTCGTTATCTCTCCATCTCTTATTCCGGTGTTTCGCTTGACTCACAGCACGGTAAGTTTACCCTTTTGCCTTCTCCGATTTTCCGTTTTCTCGGGTGCGCGATATTTTTATTATTTTTCCTAGAAAAGGACCATCATAATACGGCCATTTTGTGAATATATCGATGATTATTCCGTATCAAAGAGAGTTTTTCATCAGTATGAGCAAAGGTCGGTTCAACGATAGAGCTGACAATAATAACACGGAGAAATTTTGATGACTCAAGAGTTAATACTTCTTGAGAAGAAATAATGATGACTATAGAAGATGTTTTCATTCATAAGCGTTAGATAACGTAGGTTGTTAATATTATGATTCATTGAATTTTTATAATAATTTAGTTCTGTGTCGTTTTTCATTTAGGTATAACGGCAAAAAAAGTGGCGATTAGATATATTGTGGCAAAACCTGAATTTTTCTCTCCCATTATATCATTGGCTAAAAGACTGCTCTCTGAGTAGGTAAAACTCAGTTGTGGAAAGCAATACGAAAAGATAATTAGGTCGGGCTGGGGACGATCTATTTCACTAACGTATAAATACTTGAAATAACAATAAATTTAAATTACGAATCGGACGGAAAAAATATTTTGAATGAAACTTAGTCCACATTTAATCTGCAAAGAGTACACATTTTATTTGAATGTTTACTGAGCATCCAGTAACTCCATAATTTTCAGTTCTACTCCATCATTTGTAATAATTTAATCTAGCTTCTGCAGTACACTGTAAGTGACGCCCGGGGCAGTATGGCCCCTCTACCCTCTCATAAGCGACGGCCACAACACTGGAAATCTCTAACTATGTCGAGTAAAACCTTACTAAAAAAATAACTAAGGCATTAAACTGATTATGCATTAGTAATTCTTGTTTTTACGCATACTTATAACTACTGAATATGGGAATCAAGTTAATCTTTTGGAAAGTTTTAGTGACTGGAGATAGACGTACACTGAAATGATGGAAATGAAATTCTAACCAGTTTAGCTCCTTTACTGATATTTAAAGTAAAAGATAAAGGATATGTTCTTAAAGACTTGATGCCCACCCTTTAGAGATTCATAATCTATTCCCCTTTCGGGTGCAAATCCAATGCTCTAAGCGTAGCTTTTTTTGTGTACGTGCCTAAATACGTCAATGCTGTATCAAACATTAGTCATTAGACAGTCTGTTATGGTTTTATAATTCTTCTTCATGACAGTTTTTTTACAATGATTTACGATTTAAGTATGGCGATGGAAAACTAAAAAGCAAGATATTTTTTTAAATGGAAATAATATGAGGATTATATTCAGAATCAACGGAAATATACTCGAATACCTGATTAAGAAATGGAAATGGATGTGTATGATAAAATGTTGAAAATCATTAGCCGATCTTTTCAGTGAGAACAAACAAACCACCCATCTATCCTAGAGTCCGTATTCTAACTTCGTATTTCGAGTTAAGTGTCACTCGCTAATTCGGACACTCGTCCGTTGACCCCACTGATCGAGTCAAGTCGGGCAATGCTATAAACTCAACAAAGGCTTCGGTTAAATCATGCCCGTATTCAACTCTACCTCGTTGCGTGTAATTCACTTTGTTCATCTCATTTACCTGGGGCTGGGTGCAGTAGCTTGAAGGGCACATCGGTCTGGAGTTCCCCTCCAAGGGTGCCACAGTTGAGCTTCACCCGGACGGAATATGAAATGACAATACCCAAAGCTTCGGAAGGCGCCTTGCCCTCGCCCACGAGTGTGGAGGACGCTAGATTTACGTCGTCATCCTGAAGTGTAGGAAAACGGAGGGATAGATTTTTTTAGTATATTTTACTTGGATAATAGTAAATTATAGTATACCCAGTACATGAAACCAATAACAATTTTTACTCAGCGTGTAAGCGAAGAAAGAAATGAAGGGTTTCAGATGGTTCCCCCTCTAGAATGCCTCGCGTAAGGCTCCAATTTTTCAGTAATTTTCCATTCTGCATACTCAATAAGCTGTCATTTTTAAAATATCTTAATGTATTCCAATTTCATAAACTCAGTACCTAAGATTGTATTCGGTTGAACAGAACCTTAGTTTTTTGTGCGATCGATTTCATTCAAATTACCTTTTAAATAATTTCCAGTTGCAGTGAGATAGAATGTTGTGCATTTGAGAATTTTGGGTCTCTTTCGGCATGATAGACTATACCTTGAGGTGTCCGTCTAGGGCGATTCCTCTCCGGTCCTTATTAGAGGCGGCCAAGGGCACCAAATAAAATTCTTTGCTGAGTGATGCCCCCGGGGTGATAGGGCAACCTTCCCTGGTCTCCAGACAGGCCACGTGTTTGGAGAACTGGTAGTTCACCATGGTTACTTCGCAATGCTGCACCACAAAGACCTTTCACGAGAAAATAATTGGAAGTCAATTTGGAAAACGGATCGATCGATTACAAAAAATAATAAAAAAGTAATTAAGTCAAGGGCTCTGTATATCTTTGACAGTCGTGGTAGGTGTTTTGGAGAAAAACGTTAACCAAATAAGGAAGCAATGTTTTCGCTTACAGGTGTGTTTACGAGACTGGACTTCTGCATGAAATTCAAATATAGCGACGCACAAAGACGTTATTTTAATACTAAATTGAAATATTACTAATTACAGAGGAAATAAATAAAAAATAACTTTCCAACGTGTGGAGTATTCATAGATTTTAAGACAGACTCGGTTTGCTGAACAACCGAGTAATTAATTGACGATTTCAATTTATTTTTAGGGGTAGAGAATAATGAATTTTTAGAAATTGCCTTTCATGGAAGAATAACACCCGTATAAGGGAGTCGAAATACCCAGGTTGCATTTCTCATGGAGGATTGTTGAGCAGAGTTATATATAAGCGTATACTACCAGCGCGTGTTACTACCTAACTTTGACTGTTTAAACTTCTCCATTCTTTGCTATTATTATCTACTTAACATCGTACAGAAATAATCAGGATCAACTTTTATCATATATCTCATTATTTTTTTCCAGACTAGGACTTCAAAGTTTTAATTAAAATTAGCAATTTTCCACAAAAATAAAATTTTATTAATACGACCGGTTTCAATGCAACTACATCATCTTCTGGTAACAGTCATATTCTCGCTGTCAACTATATATGTCTACTAAATGTAGTTGCATTGAAACCGGTCGTATTAATAAAATTTTATTTTTGTGGAAAATTGCTAATTTTAATTAATCATGTTATTCCACCGTATCATGCCTGAAACGTCTCTTTTTATTCAAAGTTTTAATTTTAACAGTATTCGCAATACTCATTAAACTTTACTACTCTGATTAATTCTAATACAAACAATTACTCAATAGTGGCACGTATATTTTGTGTCCTCTTTTCTCCTTTCATTGACTTTGACGAATATTTAGCAGAAGGCACTGTTAAAATATTTCGATTGCTAGAGCATTTGTTTGACATTGATATTATTATTATTTGCTTTAGCATGCACTTAGGAAAGTTAATAGATTTCGGATTCGAAATTCTCACCTTGATATTTTTCACTGATTTTCGTGAGTTATTGGTAACGATGATGTTGGCGCAGATCTTCTCGCCGTGATAGTATATCTCTCGATCCAATGTGACCTCGAGGTTGAGTTTACCCTGAGAGAATGTGAATCCCTTGGATACGAGAGAGCTGGGAAGACGGCGACCACGGCTGAGTGGAGCATATTGGAGCTGGAAAACAAAGAGTACGACGGAGTAGAAACATGGGTTCGATTAAGTTGGAAATTACGATCTGTGTCTCTAATCAAGTGATTAAAGTTCTATGCTGATTTGAATTTCTTTTTAAGAAACCCGTATTTATTCCAAAATAAGATGCTTTATTTTCTTCGATAACAAATAAATTATCTTACATTAGTACAAATGTATGTTCTCTTGCAACAAAATTGTGGGGAGATAGTTATGATGAGAAAAATTAAAAATACTTTTAAAAAATTGAAATTTTTTAATGATGAATACAGTCAATAACCTGACGTGAATTTGCAGATTAAATCAAAGGATGTGAAAATTTTCTACTGAAATTGGTGGGCTTACTTACACTTAAAATCCATTCCTGATGCTGCCTTCAAACCTCGATGATTAAGTTCCATGCGTCAGTGTATGGTATCACTCAGAGGAAAAAATGTAGGATATCTATATTCTAATTATTGCAAAATAAAAATGCAGATAATCGATATTTTGTGCGAATTCTGTTCACTACTTTAACGTAACCATGAGTGTTTTGATGAAAGCGATCTCTGATGTGTCCATCGCGATAGATGGGCAGAATTGTGGGCATCGGATTACTATTAGCAACCGCAGAACAATTACACGATTGATGTCAGAGTGCCAGGTATCTTTTCGGGAAAAACGAAAACTTTTCGACAATACAGTAAGTACTTGTAAATTATGATCGTGTGACCATGTTCTGCTCTGTGACAATGTTTGCTCCAGATGATCCACGTTGTGGATATGGAAACCGGTCGTCCAGAGCAGATATCCTCTTTCCGGTAGATAGTTACTCTGCGGCCGTTCATTTTTTTTCGGGTACGGCGTGTCTGTGACGCCAAGTTGAAGGTAGGTACCCTGCTAATAATTCTGTCGAACGCGCTCAACGGAGCGTCACAGTTGAGACATCGACGGCCGTTTTAGAGCTTCTCCCCCAAGCCCCCTTATCCTGTTGTTGGAATTAGGAAGACCCGAAGATGCGACTTTGGGGGTTCCTCGATAGGCAGCGATATATTCCGATATAAAGGTCAGGAGGGATGAACATTTTCACTTTGAACTGATTTATTAGTTTTCTGATACCATAATTACAAAAAAATACCTAAAGATTTACCGTCAAAGTAAACTCTGCTCGTCTTACCCCTGATATCAGCAAGTAAGTCGCCATTTTGAAAACTAAGTTTGGAGCATGCTTTCCACACTTCTTGGTAAAATAAATTGATTGACTCAGAGATGAATGAAGACCTTCACTGAGAATCAATGAGCACAATATCTTTCATTATTCAAGACTGACGTTAGAAAGGTGGAAAACGCGCTCAGCTCAGCGCCGAAGGTGGCAGGTTCGGGTTCTCGTTTCTCGGATAGGGAAACATAATGAAAACCTCTTGGTGATATTTTGGGATTAATAGGTTTTACATTGGTAACTAGAAACGTTCGATAAGAAAAACTAAACAAGAACAATATGTAGTGTCAACCCTACGATGAACAAAATGAGTAGATTAGACGGATCAAACCATTTAAGCACCACTTAACGATCCTTTAATTCCTCTCCAATTCAATATGCCATTATTTGGCTTAAATTTAGATTATTCTAGCGTTATTTTATCCACATTGTGATTATGATTATTACATATTAGTCAATCTGCGGAACAAATTTTAATCTTTCTCACTTCTCAATTTGCTCCCCTTCCCAACCAAAATTCATTACACGATTTGGCTATGCATACAAATTTCGTTGGTTAAAAAAGAAGGGACGATAAAAGGCGATATATTTATCTTTCTTCCCCAATGTCAGCCGCTTTCGATCTATCGCGATTAGAGAGCAGGCCGCTCTCCCAAGACAGGCTTGCTAGGTTAAACGACGCTCCTTAATTCCAAACAAATAAATCGACTTGTTTATTTAGGATTACTTTCGGTATTCAAAATATGATAAGATAATTAAGTGAATTTAAGACTGTCAGTATTAATTAAAATATAGCTAAGGATTTATGGTGAGATGATAGTCAATGTTTTATGCTTTCAGAAAAAACACACATTCTGTGTGCGTTTGGGCTGATTAGGAATTATAATTTTACCATGCTAAGATTTAGAGATTAAGACTTAAGAGTTCTGCATACGGAACGTGTGGAAATTTACCGTATTTTGTTTAAAAAATCTGGAATAAGGCAAAAAGGAAGATCACCTCGGTACCCTTACGTCTGAATTAGCGGGCTTAGTCGATGAAAAAGTGAGCCGAAGCGGAGTGGGATTTCCGCCGTAAATTTTACAAGAAATTACTTAAAAGAATTCTAAAATAAAACAGTTTCTGGCGTAACTTGGTGGAAAATCCTCATGCTGACGTTTTTATCAATAAAACCACTTTGCTTTTCCACATAAACTTTTTATTTTTCACAACCCAGGTTTCGTTATTGCGTAACATCATCAGGACCTGATGATGTTACGCTATAACGAAACCTGGGTCGTGAAAAATAAAAAGTTTATGTGTAAAAGCAAAGTGGTTTTACTTATAAAAACGTCAGTAAAAGAATTCTGTCTTATTCCAAGCGCAGTGAAGGTGAATTAGGCATTGATTCGATCCAACTCGTAATTAGAACCAGCAGAGAAATTTCAGAAGAAACCAATCCTTAAGTTTCATATCACTGGCAACGGAACCTATAACTTGAACGTTGACGTGCCGTAGAACGGCACGTCCAACCACCAGGACACCGTGGCTACCCTCCTTATCCCACGCATACTCACCTTCTTGATGGCCAGGCTGACGGAAGATCTCTTATGGCTCCTGTCCTCCTCACTCTCACCCACGTACGTCCTGACGGAGTACTCCACACCGAGAGGCTTTCCGTTGTCATCCTCTCCTGCCTGGAGCGTCACGGAGGAGGGAGCGTTGGGTGGGAATTTGAATGTGAATGGGTATGCATTTTGGCCGAGCTTCTTGACCAGGCGCTCCTGTTGAAATAGGAAAGATAAAGTCTTGGGAATTAAAGGAAAGCTCGGATGCATCGAACCGTAATTATATAGGTTAGCGATATCCGTACGGAAGGGTGTTTCAAATATATGTGCGGAAGTTTGAAATGTCGGAGGATTCAAGAATAAAGTTTTTTTTTGGATCGGGATGAATTTTTTAGTCCCATTATTACCAAAATCGAATGAATCGGAGTTAAAGCTCGATATTTAATTTTTCCGTCAATAAAATATCCAATTTTCATTATTTGTGGAACTCTTTCTTTCATTTAAAAGCTCTAAGAAGGTTTAGAAGGAAGGAGATAAAAATGTTGGAAGTTAAAATTTTCAATTCAATCTTACACTTAATCGAGAAAAATCGTAAATAATAACTCAGCGTTTTCGAACTTGTAATATTCCATAAATGTACGTTATGGACAGGGTTTTCTTCCTTATATTTCCTCATATGCACTCGCAAGGAACAAAATAATAGATAGTGCCACGGAAATGTTGAATAAACTGAAATGGGAGAGTTTGAAAAATAGAAGAAAAAGTAGTAGGTTGGTTGCGATGCATAGAATTGTTAAAAATGACGAAGCATGGGAAGATTTATTGAAAGAGATAGAAAGAGAAAATCAAACTTTAAGGAAAAAAATGACCAAAGTTATAAAATAAGAATAAGAACGCAAAAAACGAATAAGAAAAATACTTTTTTTTAAACAAAACTGTCGTTGAATGGAACCAGCTGCCTGGAGGTTTGTTTGAGCTCTTTCCTTCCAATTTTAGGAGTTTTAAGAATAAGTGTAAAGCAGTCACTAGGTGACAAACTTCATTGATCAGTGATTATTATACTGATTTACTTATTAAAATTTTGTTTGTATGTGATCCGGACGGCGTGAGAAGTTTTGTAGCAAAAGCGAATGACCATAAATTCCTTAATGTGTTAACGGTGATTTAGAACGGTATATGAAATGAAAGAGTGCGCGATTATGGACGGATTGCGGTGATGGAGCGTCTATTCTCCATCTATTATTTCCGAGAATAATATAACGATAAACAGCATTATCACAGGAAAATTTAGTTCAATTCTTTGGCTACTTGGATTAGTAAATAAAGTATTTCCTTGTAAAACGAAAGAGATATTTTTACTTCTCAACTTCAGAATGCTCCGCAATCATTAAGACATGAAAAATGTTTCTGAATGCTGCCCATTATTATGCAGAGTGTAAGGTCTATGCCAACTTGGTAGTTTCAATGAAATGTGAAACTTTCATCAGTAACTGTCGCTTTTTTAGCGTTTACATTAAAATAATTTCCCAAGAAAAGTTAAATAAGTTTAAATATACTGAAACCTAGAATAAAGCTAAAGGCTACCATTGTAAGTACGTCATATCTGTCACCAGAAATGTGAAGGCAGACGTAAATATGTTCACTTACTTATTCCACGTTACTTATGTGAAGCATTACGTGTAGTTTAACGCAGGCATATGAGTTTTTCTAAGTTACGGTGCAAGTGCAGTGCTTTTTCAGACAAATTGTACATTGGATTCGACAAATAGGAAGAGCTCCTGACTCACCCATATATCATTTCAAATATTCTCCTTGTATTAGATAAATTAATTAGTTAGGCATAATACCTGAATGGGAGTGAGTTCCTGCTTTTCTTGAACTGGTGGCACTAATTGTCCTGCGGCGATTATCAGTTCTTTGCTGAACTTCACTCCCATCACCTCATCTTCCTCGCGCCCATAGCGGTATGTGGTGGTCACCTGAAGACAGGGAAATAAAGAGAGTGTAACCATGAACAGTAATCTGTGGCTCCTAAGGAATTCATCTTCCTTCATTATTTCGTAGGCTTACGGAGAAATATCGAGGAATCCTAAACAGTAAGATATTTAACTGTCGTATCATCAATCTAAATTTCGTGATTGAAATAAAATCCATTGCTTAATATTGTTAACGTAATGCTATTCTACTATTCGTTTGCATTTACACCGCCGTGAAAAGTCAATCCATAATTATGGCACAACAACGCTTAGATCCGTGGATAAGGCTGTATTATTTTTGAAAAGTAATACAAATGGCGTATTGGCTACCTCTAAAGCCAATGATGCTTTGAGCAGAAAAAGTCAGCATGACAATTGCCATAATTAATGTAAGAGATAAATGAAAGAAAATAGGGAGGCCTAAGTACTCAATTTATCACCGTGAAGTTATAATTTAGAAATTAGTTTCGAAATTATTTTCTAATGGCTGATATTTTTTTAAAAAAATCTAGACTCTTTTGTTGAAGTAAAATGAAATTAATTTTGTTTTTTTTTTCGTAAGGAAATTGATCCCTCCGCGTAATGATCTCAACCATTCCAAGTTGTAAGTACGTAATTACTTGCGTAACATTTTCAATCTGTGACAAAATTCGCGCAGTATAGCTTAGAATGAAATCATTGATAAAGTAATTAGCTTACGAATCTTTTTGAATTATTACTATAGAGTACATGTATGTATAAGGATATGCAAATCATGTCAAAATTTTATCATTGTAAAATACGTGTGTTATAAATTACTTCATGTAAGTCTTTCAAAATATATGGTAGAAAAAATAATTACCATGACAGTTAATAAGAGACTGGAACTAAATATTTATCACTTCAGTCAGCAAACGGAGAGGGTAAACGGTCTCTTTATCAATAAAATAGGATAAACTTAAATTGGTGTGCTTATTAGGCTACAAAAATATTGAACTGACCTGTCCAAAGACTTTCCGCCCTTTAAGGTAATCACTTTCCACCACGATGATTCCATCGATAGGTTCGACATGGTCAACATGGTCTGTGAAATCCCGCTTCCCTAAGTATACAGTGATTTTACCTACCGGAAAAAAGGTTGAAGAGAAAAAGAACAATTATGAAATTGGAATTGTAAAGATTAAATAAGCTACTTTAATCATATTATTAGAAATAAGTTATCTTGACGACGCCGATCATTTCTCCATTTGTTATTTTACCTAGATTTCAAATATAAAATTTGGAGAAATGCACGATAAGTCAATTTATAATAAGAACTTTGTTGAAATTTTCCACAATTAAAACTTTATTTCGACCATGGTTTCGATACACTGTATCATCATCAGCTGTATCGAAACAAGTTTCGAAACCATGGTCGAAATAAAGTTTTAACTGTGGAAAATTGCAAAAAAGTTCTTATTATGTCTCGATTCCACAAAATCACGCATGATTCTTCACTTTTCGTAAGTCAATTTTTTTTTCACCTTAAGCGTAATAGCATTTAGAATAACCTTGGATTTGGATATTCATAAAAACAAAATAGCTTTTTGTTTTATACATTTCTATTAGTATATAGTACAACTCAATCCACTAATTGGCATAAATATTCTGTAGTGTGGTGAAGCGAGTTGTGCCACGTCAATGAAAGTGTGGAAAATACTCAGTTATATTTTAATTGTGGCTATGCTTTTTAGTTTGAAACACTCATTATTTTAACCATGATATGAACTCAGCCTTTTGACTATATCTGTATTAGTTAATAAAAAATAAAATCATACATTTTAGTTGTACTTCACCTATGGTTTGAATCACAGCAATCAAAATTGCACCAAGAAATCGATAGGCAGTAGAACTAATGATATTAGAGCCGGAAACTCACCATATGATGTTTTCGCAAAAATGTAAAAGAACGAGTATGGAATATATTTTATGAAATATTTCACAAATATTGTTGTATAATATTGTTGACAGACACATGTGATGTCACAAGTAAAATCATCTACCCGTTTATCTTTTATATTATACTATATACGCTCTATAAATGTAAGAGATTTGATACCACACTAAGTAGCTGTTTAATTTTTTTCTATTAAAATCCTTTACAAATGAAGTATTTCTATCAATATTTATATATCAGCGGCTACGCAGCACATGTTTTCATTAATAGGATTACGTTATAATTATCTTTTGCCGCAGAGTTTATGGTAATAAAAATCGGCACCAATATTTTTCTTGTGCTTTAATATTGCGTTTAAAACTTTAAAAAAATGTCAATCAACATTATCAACATTGACCTCATGCAACTTTTCACTAATTTCACACGTAATTATCCACGTCTTTTCAAGATGTAGGCGATTACTAATAAAAACCGTTGCCGGAATAAGGATATAAATTAATGAAACGCCATTACTTTATAGTTGTTATAGGATCAGTAAATTACTAATGTATAAAATAAATTATTACTTAATTTTGATTAATTGCGTAACTAAGATAATTTATAAATGTTATGGAAAAATATACATGCACTTACCATTTGGAGTGGTTTTCTTGAATACCTTTACGGCGACGACGAACACCAAGAATAATAATGGTATCATTGATAAACAATTCGGCTGATTAGTGACTTAAATACGGGCTTCTCTTTATTTCCTTCTCTTTGATCTCTTCGCTGTTCGTCAGAAATATCCGCAGCTAGGGAGAAGGAAGAGTTTGTCTTTTCTTCCTAGAAATCGCCGATCCGCCGTGTGATTGATAGATTTGGAGTCTCCTCCTACCTCCTCTCCGTATGCAAGCTCACACCCTACGAAAGGGTATGGGTCCCAGAAAGGGGCTTTATATATCCTTTTCTGGCACATGTCCGGCTTTCTGCCTTCCTTCGCGATTCCTTTCCTTCATTCCCTCTCGAACCCCTCCCTTCCTCCCCTACTCCCCCGATTCCAAATCGCAAAGCCGCGTCCCTTCCCCTCCTCGCTGGGAGAGGAATAGCGGAGGACGTCAGAAAATCTACCTGCCTCCCAAGGCACCTGCTATTTTATCGAAACAATTTGCGTGGAATGCCTCGTGAGGGTGAGGAAGAGAGGATGTTTTTCTCGCCGATGGCCGGGGATATAGGTGGGGAGAGGGGTGTTATTGATTAGAGCGCCGGAAGAAGAGGGGGTGTGAAAGGATGTAGGCGAGTTCAGTGATGCCGGTAATCGAGTATAGGTAATCCATTTATCGAAAACGATTATGCAGTTTTTCCCCGCAATCGCTTAAATAATAATTTTTAATTTTAATTGCACTTTGATCCTCAATTTCTCTGCGTAATGGCTCGATTTTTCTAATGGATACATCGGGGAAACTCAACTATTTTTGCGGTGTAAACTCATATTTTAACTATTTTCTTCCATTTTATATTATGCGTTCGAATAAACTTGTATTGCATGATTGTGATATTCTGTGCCATTAAACCATTAGCAACGAGAATTCGAATCAGGATAGGATGGCAGTCAAAGACCCAGAAGTCCGTTTTCAGGCTATACAAAAAGTATTTATTTTCAGTGAGTGTGTGTGTGTGCATTTCCATGCAATTGCCATTAATTTACATATGTATTCGATTAATTAACTATTATATTATGCGATCAATTTTTGGTTGAAAAGTACTGTAACGAAGCTAGCTTGGTAAATATACGAGTAGTGCTTGTAGTGAGAGTTACTCTGTATTATCTCTGCATTCCAGTTTCTTCCGCAAAACTGGGAGATTAAGATCTGTGTGGCCGTTAATTTTTTGTTTTAACGTTTTTTATTGATTAATAATATTCTTAATTCAAACACATTAATCATAATTTTAAACCCCGCCTAAATTCGAAAGTAAAGAAATTAAAGCAGAAAATAAAGAAATCCACTTTGTCGCCCTTGGTGAATTTTAATAATAACAAACTCATTTTTCAGTCAATGTTCAAGATACGCTTCAAGTCCAATTATGGCTGTTTTTAATCTTGAACGTCATCTTATGCAGAGCACGTTGGCCTTGATTTTAATGAAAAGGTCATGTTAGTCCGCTTTCTTTTTACTGATTGAAATGTGAAATCATCCATAATCCCGTAGGAGTCCGGCAAAATGTTGGCTTCTCATAAACAACTACAATTTTGAATAAATCTAGTTCTTACTCCAAGTCAGTCGACTGTAATCTATCACAGACTTGGAGGATAATTGAAAGGTAAGTAAAAGTAAAGAGTAAATTAATAAATGGTCACACATTTTTGCTCAAAGAGTGGGTAGTCAATAGACAGGAGAGAGTTTGACCCGGTGGACATCATAGCCAGAAAGAGTAAGTGGGTGGGCGGGGCGACGTTCGCATCGCAATTGGATTAGTTTCGGCCAGGTAGAGGGGAGGGGGACAGGGAAGGTGTTTTCTGGGTGTCATTCCATCAGTTTCGTGTTGGGGCGAGTGGCGGGAGGGGAGAGGGACTTGGTTAGGTCGTCTTTAGCCCCTCTTGTCCCCTTCTCCCCCCTCAACCCCCACAGGTCTCCTTCCCATTTCGGGAGCTAAGAGAATCCTTAGGTTACGTCAGAGGTTCCCAACCCTCCCGTGTTGCGACGCAAAGGTTTATCGAGGATGAATGAAAAGCATGACGCCATTCTTAATGTAATATAACTAATCACATACACAAAACGATGACGAGTAAAGTTCTAATTTTTTTTCTCCGAAATCGAGCTCCGCAGCAATCTCTCACACTCGGGAGGGAACAAAATGTTTTCATGTACTACCGAAACGGGAAATTGCTTCGATTTCCTAAACTCACGTATAGACGCGCTTTGCTGTTCCGTCGTGACATAGTGCGGAATTTGAAACACCCTTAATTACCCACCTTAATTTGGGTTAATGTTTAATTATTACGTTGCCATTCAATCAGTATTGGCCATTGGAGTTCTTCATTTTTGTTTTTACATTCTGTCTCCTAAGCGGCCATGTTATTTTTTTCGATCTTGTGGGACTTTCTGTTTTTTTGTTATCATTTGCATCTCTCAGTTAACCTGCCTCATGTTATTTAAAATCATACATTGGCGATATTGGACGCAGTAATCCGGGGATAGTTCGAAAGTTGGCCGGTGAGACCGGGTTCAATTCCCTTCGAGCTTCTGGGGTCCCCCAGGTGTGTGACTTTTCGGGTACTAGATCTTGGGAAACCAATTGGCAGCACAGGGTAAGAAACTGGCTGCCCTAAAGCGAGAATTCACATGCCGTTAGGGTTAGTATTGGGCGAGCTCTACCCTCATCTATCAAACTGAATAACGGGTTGATAACTGATTTTTGTTGCATTTGAGATTTCGGTTTCTATTGAGTATACTCCTAGATGTTGTTTTGAGGGAGTAGTAAGAGTCATAAGCCAAAATACGAACGATAATGATATATGTTTTGGCTTCAAATGCCATTGGAGCCTAATAGTATTTTTTTGTTTTTGTGACTCATAAAAACATGGGTGAATTAAAAAATTTCCATTGGTTAGACCTGATCTTTCCAGATTGTTTACAATCCTATTCCATACCTTTTTTTTACTCAGTTTTTTATCCATTTTACGCTTACGGGCTTCTCACTCATTTTAGGATTCCTTATAGGTGTTCCAAGTTCATTCATCTTTCTTCAAGACTTCTCTGCCTTGAAGAAACATGCTGAGCATTTATTAAGCATTTATCTTAGGTCAGGAATTTTATATTCTCAATTGAATCCCGCGACTTGATGCGCACTTCTTCAATTAAGTGCTGTTCATGAAATGGTAAGGATCTCCGCGAAATTTTAATCAGAGGGCGAGTGAAAATTATATCAGAAAGTGAATGAGTAAGCATTAGGTTGGCAAGCTTTAAATGCATGCTTACGAATTATTTGAATTCCGCAATCTACAAATATATTTTGAGGAATATGATTATTACTTGTAAATGAAGATGAAAATTACAAAAATTCACCGATGCCTTAACTTAACACTTTTGTTTCCGTGTTTTTTTCAGTATCGCAGTGCAATATCATTTTTCGGTGGATGAACGATATAAAAACCGTTGATAAATTTACTCGTATTTTTAATGCGTCGCTCTCAATGTTCTACTAAAATAATATTCTAAGGAGTGTAGTTGCATACAGGTAAATAGGGTAATTTTCGGGTCAAAAGCCTGCGTCAAAGGATGTTCTTGATTATTAAAAAAATATTTTATGTTTATCGTTGTTTCCCTGAGAAAGTAAACTATTAGTATTATCATTAGTTTTTTTGCCTCAAAGAATGATTATTGAGTGAAAATAGTCCAAAATACGCCTCTAAGAGAAATGCTATAATTTAGCTATAGTTTAGTTAATTATAGTATACCTTTGTTCGTACGGGTGTGTGATAAGAATATTGTGATGTTAGTTATTATTCAGTAAAATGCCCCTTGACTAACCCTGCTAATAGGTCTTCACAATGAGGTAATTTGGAAGAGAGTAAGAGTACATAGTCCAAACGGTAGATGAAGTGCGTGGCAACCAGTAAAATGTTGGGTTAAATAAATAGCGTTTTAAACCTATAGCTTACTATTTCAACTGCTAGCCCATATTGTTTAGATTCACGATGATTGTTACTTTTGTGCGCCACCCATGAAAAGTTTGGATGGAAAATTTAATTCGGCGTTAGTAGTTATTTTTGTGTGTGTGCTGTGATTTCAAATTCTAAAATTAATAAATTAGCTGTTTTTTACTTTCATAATGCTTGAGCAAGAATAGGGATGATCCGGTGGCGAAACTCATCATCTTCACGGTACCTGGGCCATCAATACTATAAATATTCAAAGTGAAAAATTGGAGTAGACGTTTAACTGTTTAAAACACGTCATCAGAATGCCATTTTGTAGATGTAAAATTTCGATTCACACCCAGTTGGCTAAACCATTAACCTAACTACAATAGTCATTTTAGCAACTATCAATCTTTCTCGAAATGGGGAAATTAATAAGCACCCCGCTAAACTTCCTATTAAATTAGGAAGTGTTCTAGTTGTGCCGTAACCAACTTATTCTGTAAGTGAGCGTACACTCAGTCACTTATTCTTTTGAATCCATTCTATTTGTGAATAAGGTTTTCACTGAAAATTATGTTATTTCCATTTTCCATTGAATTGAAATTCATTCACGTGCTTTTACTTGAAATTGAAACAAATTTGGCGCATTTCCATCCTTCTGGTATGTATTTAACTCATAAGTTTGCTGTTGTTTCTGTGAAATAGTAATGTAACGAATTATTTTAGCGTCCTATCGTAGATCATTTTGTAAAACTTCAATTGAATAACTTTCTTCTTAAATATGTTTTCCCTAAATTTAAAGTTATCTACACACAGCGAACGTGTAAATTACGCCGTCCAAAAATGATTTCTTCGTCTGCGCCTCAATTCACCCTACCAAAAGATACAACCTTTCTCTGGTCTAAAAAATAATGCATGCGTATGCAAACCTCTTTATCCCCTACTCTACCCTAGACAAATCTCAAAGGAAAACAAAGCACATCGGAATTTGCAAGGTTTCCAGCTGAATAGGGAGAAGGTCAGATAGCGTCCGAAGGGAGGCTAATAACCCAATTATGACACCCTTCCACAATTCGTGAAATATCATTGTAAGGGTCTCTTCATCGTATCATGCCGTTGATTTACGTTTAACGTTGTTTTAGCTCACAACATTACATGATAGTTCTAGAGGCCTGCAAGAAGATTTTCATTCTAAATTTCCAGTGCCGAATTGACGAATACTCTTCGACCAAAGCTGCAAGAATATAAAATTTACGAAGAAAAGTAATATTCTTTTCATAGCAAACAGTAACGTTATCGGGATCGAGAACTAGTCTCCTTGAGAAGCCTTAATAGTTAAGAAAACAAACAAATATTTAGGTAGTATCCGGCATTATCCGGGTTTCGTCTTTGAGAAAAGTTTTTTGCTTCTCCTGTTCAATTCTTAGCGAAATATTTTGGAATCAACAGCCACATAAATTTCCTTCTAGGTAATAATAGTTTACAGTCAATTTAGAAATCGCATGGTAATGAATAATCTTGAAACCTGTTGAACCATTGTTTCGATGTATTCCACAAATTACATTCAACTATTAATATTCATGACATTATCATGGAGATACGAACTAGATTAATTAAAATGAATTTGCGGATATTAACCGCTTATGTTTCTACTCGTTTCGTATTTTTTTACTAATTGTGCATGCCTTAAATGTAACCATATGTTTGAAGTAAGATCTGGTGCTTTCCCGGCGTATCTGCTTGATGAAATTTTATCTGGTCTGAACCCCTGACCCAGTGGAAGATACGAGAAAACTTCATCAAACCATGTGTTTGGTTTATCCTCTTTTTTTCAGATCATGTTCTTATTTCTAAACGGGATTTTGGTTGTTATTCCAAATTTCCGTGCAATATATCCAAAATATCACGGGCCAATTAAATCAACCCCAAAGTAAGGATCCTGAAAGAAATATAGTGTTTGTTGGGTCCTATTCAGCCCGTTGAGTGCGCTGTATTTGGTTTACTCGTAAGGCTCTTGTTTGAGTCCCGAATGTGGCAATTATTTAATGCTGAGTTGTGACGGTCTTCAGTGAATTTTGCTCACCGTACAACAGGCTCCAGTTTTTCAGAATACCTAAAGCCCTAAATGGTGGAATCCCGGCCATTTGAAAACATTTTTCAACTATTTGAAGACAGAACATTTAAGAACAACAACATTTAAGACAACAAGAAGCTTTAAACTTTCTAAGTGGTTAGGAGCGGAGGTTTTGTATTTTACCAAGTACAAACGCCAGTGGTCAGCTTAGGCGTAGGGTTACCAGCGATCGGTTAAAAACGTAATATGTTTTCAGTTTGAGATAATACTCCAAAGGAATATTTGTTTTCGCATCGGATGGCCTTTTTGGTGACGTGATTGCGCAGAATTTGCATGGTAACGGCGCCCATGGCATCGTAATGAGATCATACACTGACTGCGCATCTCAGAAGCTTCATTGGCATTATGAGGCTTTCTGGCGCCCATGGGCGAAGACTAATCTAAAATCCACCAAGTCATTACTTTCTATTCGGAGACTCTTTTGGTTTCCCTGAACAGGACACACAGAAGTCCAAGATTCTTCACTTCTCATTTGCAATGCAAAAAATCATTCATGTTTTATAAAATAACGCGGTTAGGAAGTGGTTTTTCCTTCTCCCTTCAACAGTTTGCTAGAGATAAGGTTACGGAGTATTAGTTCCATCCGTTACTGTTCTCCTTTAATAAGGATTAGCCCTCCAAAATGTTCTCCATAAATTTTGGCATCACCTTTAAAATTCATCGGAAAACCCTTCTGACGGCATTCCATTTCTATTCTAAAATTCATAAAATATTGGTTAATTTAGAATGATTTCGAGAAATAATATTTTATACAAATTCACACAGTGGTATTTCGAAATCAAATCACTTCTCATGAAGGAATTTTGTCGGTTACCTTATCACCATATTCATTTAATTTATTATCCATGTTTATTGTCGGAGTCATCACTTTATTCTATTTGAGCTTTTAAAAACTATGTAGAGGATATGAGCCGATAGGATGGATTGGCTAATCCAGAACCCGTACGTGTCTCAGATCGCATAGGCGCGGATAGCAAATGGAGAGCCGGGTTAGGGAGAGGGGCTTTTAGACATTTCCATTATCATGTGTGTTTCCTTAATATTTTTGCAGAAAAAAGTAACGATGGCATGAGAAGCTGTGGCAATGGGAGGCTACCGTGAAGATTTCCACACCTACTCATCTGCGGAACTCTTCAAAACTGTTAGATTTGCCTATGATCAAGTGTTAGTTAGCCGGAGTAGTAATAAAATGGAAGCCTTGCAGCTCCCATTTATTTCTACTACCCGGTCAACGAAAGGGTTACAATCAGAACATATAGTAATAAGGGGGGGAAAAACACTATCTTCCCACTAATCCTATTGGTCCCCCCCCACCCTTTTCAGCTACTATACAGGGTTCGTCCGGAAAATAAGTGTACTGAGCTCAGGAAAAAAAATTATTACACTTTTACATATCTTAAGCTAATATTCCTCAAAATAGGACCCTTGTGAGTCGATACACTTGTTCCAGCGGCGTTCCCATTCCTGGAACGCTCCCGCGAAGGCATCATCGGGAACCTCTCGAAGACACGTCGTCACGGCCTCTTTGACGGCGTCCAAAGTCCCGTATCGCGTTCCTTTCAAACTCCTCTTTAACTTCGGGAACAGAAAGAAGTCCGGTGGTGCCAAGTCCGGGCTGTAGGGCGGGTGCGGCAGCGTTGCCACGCCGTGCTTGGCCAAGAAGTCCGACACGACAAGCGCGGTGTGAGACGGCGCATTGCCGTGATGCAGCCCCCAGATGTTTTTGATCGCTGGCCGGACGCGGGTGACTCGTTTTCGAAGCCTTTAGAGCATTTGGACGTAAAATGCAGAATTTACAGTTTGTCGTTCAGGTACAAATTCGTAGTGGACGACTCCCCTTTTGTCAAAAAAGACAATGAGCTTATTACACTTATTTTCCGGACGAACCCTGTATATATTGGGCGTCAGTCTTCGGTAGTTACTTTCAACCTAGTGTTGGAGGTGCTTTTTTTCCCTTCAGTTCGCTGAAGAGGGACACTTTGTGGCCGAAACACGCGTGTTCGACGCTTATCTTCGTCTGCGCTCTTTGTTTTCAGATTCTCCCAGAAGTTGGGCCCTTTTGAGTGTGTGTGTGCGTTTATCGAGTGCTAGTGTGTGTGAATGGTCTGTACTCGTCCTTCGTGGATAGGCACAGAGTGTGTACTTGTAGAACATCCTGGTACCTTTAACGGAGTCTTCCCTACAGCCTCGTGAAGGGTTACTTTTCCACCTAGAATCTTTAACGGGGTCCCACAGCCTTGTGAAGGATTCTAAACAGGATAGTGTGTTTGTGGCTGTGTGTGGTCCCTGGCGTGGTTTGATTTCTCGTAAACCACTACAGAGGGTATTCTTGGTTGAGAGGTTGTGTTTTGGTCTCTTTCGTGGTTCCCGCAAAAAACCAACACAGCAATTAGTCTGACGAGAGATGCGACTGTTGTTTACAGCCGTTTGGCGTTTCCCCTCCCCCTTATTATTTTAACCTGAGGCCGTAGAGCTCTTGATTTCTTTCCAGTACATATAGATTTACAGAATCATTGTGATAGGTATGGGATGAAATTTAATCATAAAGAACGAAGGTATTGAGATTCTCAATAAATATGTCGGCTGAGATAAACATTATAGTTGGGGTACAAAACTTATATAGATAAGTGTTTTGGAGGAGAGCAGGCAGAGTAATAGAGACATGAAAAGAAATGCGTTAGGTAAATAACTCGTCATAAAGTGGCGGGAGTTAATGATAAGAAAACTTACGTGTAGATATAAAATGGAGACAAGTGGACATTATCATAGGGTGCGTGGTTTGTTATGCTCGGAAACCCGATCGTTGGTTTAAGAGGATAAGCGTAAAATGGAGACTTTCGAAATGCGAGTGTAAAAAAGAATAGAGGAAATCAAATGATTGGGAAGGGAAAAAATTAACGAGGTTCTAGGCATCGTAGAGGAAGAGAGAAGGTTGGTGGTAATTTGAAGAAGGCAGGACAAGTAGATACCGGAATTACTGATCAGCAATGCTTTTTTTGCTGAATAGAAGGGAAATTGAGGTGGATGGATGAAAAGGATAAGCATTTTGGATTACATTAAGGAGGTAAAAGGTATGCAGGCGTAAATAATGAATTACCTTAATATGAAGTAAATGTGGACGGGGTTTAATAATATTTTATGTCATGTTAGTTAGGAAATAGGCGTTCAAGAGTTTGTAGTGTCAAGGTTCATTGCCGAACACTGCCAATAATAATGTTTGTTTGAGCTTACGGTCAATATATACATATAATATGGATAAAATCCATATTTTAACCAAAATATCTATTCCCTAAAAGAATTTCTCGCCATAATGATTCCCTATGATCGATTAACAAATTAGAACTAGTTGATTTGAATGTAAATATCCACTATTGCGTTGAAATATTTTACTGACCTTTGTTTTCGGTACCGTTTCGATTAAATTGAGCAGATACGTATAAATTTTTTATGTAAGTTAAAAGCAGTGGAATGGAGATAATATACGTTATTCATTACAAAGATTATAAGACTGTCATATAATTTGTGTTTGATGTAATCTGGCAATTATGGGTACTTTCAAATTCAAATTAGAAGATATATAATGCTTAGAAAAACCCAGGTTATATATACATCATCATAAAAAGGGCTGAATCCCTCATTCTCTTGTCAATTCGTCTGTTTAAATAATTGATCAGTTATAAATTAAAACGTAATTTCATATTGCAATAAAGTAATCCTAATATTCAATAACACCGAAATTTTAGGGCACAAATGGATGTCAGGTGAGCGTCGAAAGAATTACCGAAAGCGGTGTGATTGAAAGATTAAATTTGGCGCTCTATCGGGGTTACAGCAGAAGGTCGGTTATTTCGATGTGTGGCCATTTTTGTTATTTGCTTCCTAAGGTCCTGTTATACACCCATTTCCTTGTTTTTGGCATTCATTGATTCAGAAAATGCGCCATATAATTTATTAAACATAAATATTGACCTTTTTAACCGGTTAAGATTGCTTTTCTAATGGCATTTGTTTTTCTCAGCTGATTCCATTATTGTCACCAGAGTTGGCGCTGACATACGCAAATTATTATTATGGTCAGGTAGGGAGTGTATTTGTAGAAATGATGCTTAGTGAGTGAATATTTATAGTGTAAAAGAAAAATGATTGTGGGAATCCGTTAAAAGTTTAAGGTAAACAAAGTAATAACCAACCTTTTTGAGCGTTTATCTATCTTGTAGTTGATTGTTTAAACCAATTATACTGAAGTGCTTGGTTTGTTTTTGCTGCAGGAATCATCAAAATAATAATGCCTACCTTCCTGACACCTAATCGCCATGGGTACTCCGTACGATTTTCACCTTTCCAGCCAGATAGAATTGTATGCGCCACATCGCAGTACTTCGGATTGGCTGGTAAATATTTTGCATGATTTTTATTTTGTTATTTTTTGGTTGGCTCGCCTTAGAGAAGTACCACATACATCGTCTTATTTTTACAGGAGGCGGTACATTATTTCTTCTCGAACTAACTCCGGAAGGGGGTATCATCGAAATATCAACATTCCAGTGGACGGATGGCTTATTTGATGTTGTTTGGAGTGAAACTGATGCAAATGTTGTCGTCAGTGCTAGTGGAGACGGAATATTGCAATTATGGAACGTGACCTGCCCTCAGGTTAGAGATGCTGGGTCACATTGCGAGATAGAAATGCTTCTTTTTTTCTCTTAATGTTAATTAAACTTGTTTTAGGTATATATTATTCTGATGCGAATGTTATTTTTATAATTTTAGCTTCCACCACAAACGTTCAGGGAACACAAGAAAGAGGTATATTCAGTTGACTGGAGTCAAACGAGGCAGGAGCAATACATATTATCTGCATCATGGGACTGTAGTGTAAAGCTTGTAAGAAAGTTATTCAGTGATTTTTTAATTCTTTGGCAGCGTCAATTTTTTGTTATTGAATATTTAATTTTTACATTTTGTCTGTCCGTCTCTTTTATTTTAAAGTATGAATGGCCAATTGCTATTTTTAAATGTTATTTGCCGATATGGTTGTTTCATTCCTGAAATTTTTACAGTGGGACCCAAACAGACCCAGCTCTTTGGCTACATTTCTCGGGCATTCTCAACTTGTGTACAATGCTATGTGGTCTCCGCATGTGCCAGCATGTTTTGCTTCCGTCTCAGGTAATTATGAAACGTTTGTGTATTTTTTTGTGAAAATGAGATAGGGTTATACTATAGGCTTTTCTAATGCAATAAAAATACAACAGCTTTTCATGATTACTTCATAATCATGATTATTTCATAATCCTGATTTAATGCTACAAAAAATAGTGTGATATCTAACATAGTTCTTGGATGCTGGTCCTCGCCCAAGATAAAATAATTAACCTGTTTTCGTGATTGAAATGTGAAAATGAATGTGTAACTTGCACTTAGTGTTCAAAGTACACACTTGCACAGTTTCAGTCCTGATTCTATTCTGATATTCTATCTTACATCAATTGTATGAGGACTTGAGCCTTTTTAATCAGTTGTTCTTCCTCTGGTTTGCTTAAGTGACACTTTTATTTGTTTTTGTGAAAGAAAATGCCTCAATTATCTCTTCTCTGCCATCTTTATAAGCCTGAGGAATAGCCCAAGTTATCCTAAGAAATTGGCTAAAATATTTTGTGTTTAAATGAGATAGCCCATTGTTTTGGGTATGAAGCCGTTAATTGATTTCAATGAATTAACTCTGAATTCTTCCTCCTGTGTCCCTGGAAGCCTGTCATATGTGCCTCAGATTTCTTTCAACAAGCATGAATTTTGACTTTTATCTTTGGAAGGTAAATCCACTTCATATGTGATAAATAATCCCTTTTGACAAATTCGCCACTCACTGAATAATTAAACATAGTATTTTTTCACAAAACTTTATTATAATACCACTAGTTTCAATGCATAGGCAACATAATTAGGTATTAATCTCATGCATGGCTGAGAAACATTTGAACATACATGTTTCTCAGCCATGTATACCTCTTACTAGGAGGTAAGTGTTCATGAAAAATGCCAGGTGACTCAGAATCAACTAGATTATATTATGGTTAAGCACAGATTTAGAAACATGGTGATCAGTTTACACCGTTTCCCGGGAGCAGATGCGGAGTCTGATCACAATTTAGTTGTTATGAAGTGCACCGTCTGATTCAAAAAGATAAGGCTGGGGCGGCAGGTTAGGAAATGACATGTAGAAGCATTAACTGGACTGACAAGGAAGGAGTATCAACAAGCTGTAGAGAATGTAATGAGTGAGGGAAAGGAGCTGAGTACTATCAATGAAAAATGGGAATATATTAAAAGAGGGATATCAAAAGCCACAAAAGAAATTATAGGAACTGTTATTGGGAAAAGGGCAAGGAAACCATGAATTACATGATGATTAGAAAGATATATGAGAAAAGAAAATGGAAGAATGTAAACACACATGCAGAAGGAAGTACAAAGAGTTGAATGATAAATTGAGGTGTGTAACAAATAAAACGAAAGAAGCATGGTGGAAGACTAAGTGCAAGAAGGTAGTAAGGCAGGGTTGTCCACCATCACCTGTACTGTAATGATTAAAGAAACATGGGAGGAACTAAAGATGTGAAGGAATGAAAGTCAGTGGGGAATTCATAAAATCCGTTAAATATGCTGATAATCAAGCTTTATTTTGTCAGTCAGCCAAGGGATTGCTATTATTGCTGAGTACATTGGAAATTCAGTGCGATAGGTATGGGATGCAAATAAAACTAAGGTTATGCAGTTTTCTAGAAAGAGAAAGGCTAAGCTTAACATCAAAATAGGAGGGCAGAAACTAGAGCAAGTGAAAAGTTGCTGAGGAAGTGAGTCATTTTGAGGAGAGGAAGTTGATCAAAAATAAAAGGAGTGGATGTTGGGAACAATAGTTCATCACAAAGAGAAATAAATATTTGGCACTTTAGACATTTGAGAAATTTCAAGCTGCCATAATGCATTCATTTTGGAACCTTTTGGTGAGGAGTGTATGTAGAATTCTATATTGGAATTTGCTGCTCTGAGAATTGTCCAATAAATATTTGAAGAACATACCTGTAAGGATAAGATTGGCACTAGAGAAAGAAAAATGAGATGTTGTTACACCAAAAATACAAATGTAAATATGCATATTTGCACAAAATGAATAATTAGTCATTTAGAATGAACCATCTTTATTGCTGAAGTCGAAAACTATTGTTTAATATAAGATGAGAGTGACACTGATGAAGACTATGGGTACCTATTTGAAGAAGTGATTTGGACTGAGCAGTGAAATGAAAGAATCAGACCAATAAACTCAAGGAAGATAAAGTTACTGAAGAAATTATCAAGACACTACTGGGCAGAGCCAAAGAGATAGTTACTGTTGTAGCTAATCAAAAAAATTTGCTGAAGTTGAAGATTACTGAAGGACTTGAGACGTGCATGCCCATGATGTTGCGATATTATTATAACTAATGAATTGTCTATGAGCAGTGAGTAGCATTAAACCTTCATTCAATATGTATACATTTAGAATGTGGGGACAAAACATCGGCTACAAATTAGGGTAGAAAATCATTAGCTAGCTATTTGAATACGAAATGAGCCTGTAAATCTGTATTGCACATGATTTTTCTTCCTGTTAAACTGTTTATAATACTCCATATTTTACTTGTACTACCCTTATTTTCCGTAATTTAATCTATATAAAATTTATTTCTAGCTTTCCTTATTTCATTGTTGGCATAGTTCCTATATTTCTGGTAGTTTATTCTATATATCTTATTAGAAGGTTAGTTTTTCTATTTTTTGAACAATTCATCCTTATTTGTTATCTTTGCTGGCAGATTATTTGTCATCCACTCCTTCTGCATATTCATACTTCATTTAAGTATTTTTTTAGATTTACTATATATATCCTGCATTACATTTTGCAGTATCCTCATAGAGTGAGTCTATAATAAATGTGATCTAGGGTGCTTTGAAAAAGATAGTCTTCCACAACACATTCCCTAGTATATCCAGTTTTGACCTCATAGAACCCTTCGGTGGCCATCATATCTCTATAACTAATAACATAATTATTATTTTTATTCTCAAGATTGATGTCTCCTATAAAAATAAATTCCTTCAGACCTTCATCATCAACAAAAGATCCATACCAAAAAAGAAAGATTTGTACTTTTCCACAGATTTTATTAAAAGGTACAATGCGTTTCACCGACTTGCAGCATCATCAGGTACTGCCGCAAGTTGGTGAAACGCGTTGCACCATTTAATAAAACCTGTGGAAAAGTACAAATCTTTCTTTTTCGGTATGGATATTAAATACTTCCACAAAGTGAAGCCTGAAAAAATAGAATTTATCAACAAAAGAGTTTACAAATTCTATGAAATATACTTTTACTTAAATGTGGTAGTCTATATTAACTCATTAAAGAAACACAAATATTGTCCAATACCGGTTCACCATACAATAGCTCCCATGATGTGACAGTCTTTTTTTCATGAAAGTAACTTTTTTGTTTATGAATAATATACCACCACCATCTTTTGTTTTGTTTCTCAATTTTTGATATTTTTAATATCCTTTCAGTTCAGGAAAAATCACTTTCTTTTCGCTTATATTCACCTCGGTAAGAATCACAATATCAAACTGGAGATATTCTTGCAAGTGCTTAAGAATTATATTTTAATCACACCAATTCTTTCTCAATGATCTTATGTTTAGGTGCATAATTGAAAAATTAAATTTTTATTATGTATTATGGAAGAATGGAGGGCAGCATTCAACCATTCTTTGGGTGGAAAAAATAATGATGTTTTATTCATGGTTTAATTGTAGAAATTGGTTATAAATATGTTTGCTCAGGTATTTATTCTTGTCACCCATGGTTGTGGGATGTATTCTAAGTAAGATTATCATTTCTTTATTGCCATGAAGGTGATGGAACTTTAAGAATATGGAATTCCCTCATGCCACAACGAGCAACTATGACTGTACGTGCTCATGATGCAGCTGAAGTTCTCAGCTGTGACTGGTGCAAATATGATCAGAATATAATTGCCACCGGTGGATCTGACGGATTAATAAGGGGCTGGGACTTACGTAGCCTTGCCTCACCAATATTTGAGCAGAAGGTGGGTTTCTGAGTATTTCTATTCAAAATTTTGTTATATTAGGGAGTAATTGAAAGTGATTCCATTTTCCTTGTAACTAGTGTTTCTTGTGTTGGAAGTTTTAATTCTTTAAAGTACTCCCCACTTAAGAGAAACTAGATATACAGGGTCGCACCCAAAAGTCGTAGGACTGATTTTTTACAAGAATTTTATTGACGATATACTTACATCGACTTAATAATCTTCAAAGTATGCTCCTTGAGCTGCTACACACTTAGTATAACGTTGCTCCCATTCCCCGTATGCCCGCTGGAAATTTTCTTTGGGGATGCCGTTGATGACCCTTGTCGAAGCCTCTTGAACGGCCTTTATCGAGTCAAAACATTGTCCCTTGAGCTGTCTTTTCATCAGGGGGAAGAAGAAGAACCGGTGGCGCCAGATCGGTAGAATAAGACGGGTGCGGCAACGTGGCAACGCCATATTTGGCCAGGAGCTGTCTGACGACGAGCGTGCGACACTCAGAATTTTCAGCACCATCTTGGCGCACACCTTGCGCATGGCCAAATCCTATGAAATAATGCATTGGACGTTGGATGCAGACAGACCCAACTGGTCTGCAATTTCTTCACTGGTTAAGCGTCGGTCTGTGTTCAGCAGTGTCCTCACTCTGTCCACATTTGTGTCGGTTCTTGCCGTCGACGGCCGTCCAGAGTGATGATCATCTTCAACGAGCTCCCTACCCTCTTTAAACAACTTGTGCCACTGTGGAACGGCTTAAGGCAGTGTCCCCATAAGCCTGCTTGATCATATCGAGGGTCTCAGTTGTTGTCTTCCCGAGTTTCGCACAAAACTTCACGGAATAACGTTGCTCTAAATTCAGATTCATTTTGTTTTTCGACAGGGACAAAAACCTTGCTTCACTAAAAATGGTGTCCTCACTCAACGACAGCCTGCAGGCGACTGAGGTTGGTGTCGGTCTGTTGCTAAGAGCTCCCTCCACCTTACCCTGCCAGGCAGACCCCCCCTCCACTGCTCCGTTTGTGCCAGAGAAAATCAGTTTTACCACTTTGGGGTGCAACCCTGTATGTGTATTGACAATTGTGGCAATTGAGGCAAAGACAAGCACGTGGGAGGTTAACCAACCTGAGTAACCCTTGCTGGGACTCATGCTCATTCACTTCTTACATCTGGAGTGCTCATCCCTGCTGTATTCTCCTGACAATTAGTTTTATTAACCTGTAAAATGCAATACAGCACTGTCTAGTTGGTTGCAGAGGATGCCTTTTTGGGAAGTGGTCTGGCTAAATAAACCACCTTTTTAACCATTGAAGTGGCTTTGATTCTTCATTCCAAAATGGGCCAGCTGTATAAGTGCCTATACCTTTGGTTGGTCTGAAGACATTATTGTTTTTAAAATTATTTATTTTTGAAAGTATATCATAGGTGTTTCTTCTCAATGTCAATTTTTGTCAAATAATTAGTAATTGAATATTAGAAGGATTAGGTCCATTGGTGAAGAAAGATTTGCAATGTAGTTGTGTCAAATCTTCACACACTTGAGGAGGCACACATTGAAATCTAAACAATGGTAAATTTTTCCCCAGTATTCTGATCCATTTTTGGTAGTTTATTAAAATATGTCAAGATCAGTATTCCTTGGTATCAGTTAGAACATAAAATCATTATCTTCTTTGCACCTTTACTAAGTACCCTCAAAAGAGTAGGCATAAGCAAGGTTTCTTAATTCTTGTTTATTAAAAATGTACGAATTAAGGTATGTGTTTCCGCATTACAAATGATTTTTTTCATTTATGTCATTTACATCATTGAATGCATTTGTCTATACTTTGAAGTTTGAACTAATTCAATGTGTATTAATCTACAGGGCTGTGAATATGCAGTGAGGAGAGTGCAGTTTTCCCCCCACCATCTATCTGTGCTTGGATCTGTGTCATATGATTTTACTACACGGTATGTGTAAATTGTTGCTTTTCATAATGGTTTTTAGCAACCAACAAAAATCCTCGTATAACTTATCAGTGGACTGCCTATGATTCTCATCCTGGATCATTTGATTCGATTGTTTGAGTATTGAAACTTTCATTCCTTAAGAAACTAGATTTTTCAGGGGAGACAAAAGATTCCTCTTTTAATTGATGAAAATCCAACAAATTTGTTAGTCTAATCCCAAATGACTCAGGGTGTGATTGTTATGCAGAGTGGTGCTGCCAATTTCACTTTGTGACTCTTGTAGAAAATAGCCATATTTTAATTATCTACTCTTTGTATTTGGATTATCTATTACCGAACATAGTGCAATTGGCCTTGCATATTTTTCTATTCATTGATCAAATGGTGACACTGCAATTCTTTAAGAAAGAGGGTATTTTAGGTGGGGAAAATGTCTCATCTTCTCAATGATGAAAAATGGTGAATCCCTGTAAGTGATATTTATAATTATACAGGATGTGATAAATATGAAGGTTTTAATTTACTTGTTTACAAGTGGTTATATTGAAGGAGATTAGCACATTTCCCAAAAGTTTCGCAACAAGAGTATATGATTGACAGCATGCTAGTTAAGTATATACATACATGAATTATAATGTTTATTTTGGGTTAGTTTTTACATTTTTCTGTATTTCAGTGAATGTAGTACTATATTCAATGAGATTGTGAGCCTACACTAAATACAGGCTGATTGTCTTTTCATCAAAGACTGGACTGGAAGAAAATATTTTTGTGCTTCGACAGTTGTAGTTCATCTCTAAAGTTCAACATTTGGCTATGAGTGAGGAGATTTTCACTGTGAAATTAATAGAAAAATGTTGTATTTTACTATTAGGTACATCTCACTTCATCATGATACATTTCATCGGGTACAAAGCTGGGGTACATATATATGTTCAAGCTGGGAATGGGGTCAGCATTAATTTCAAATACATTAATATTCAAATGATCTTCTATCTATTTCAGTGTGTCCATCTTAAAAGCTATAGGAATTACATGTATTGCTTTGGGTTTAAATTTAGTTTTGTGGTTGTGTGTTTGGCAAAATGCAAAGCAACAGCTGCAATCAATAGTTAAATTAATTGGGAAATGCATTGTTAATTTTGTTGTAATTGATAAACTCTTCTTCCATGAGGTGAAACCTGAAACCATAAAGTTTATTGACCTTGTTATCGTAGATGTTAATTATTGACTATATGCTCGGAAATATTTGCAAAAGTTTTGTGATTATGACAAAAACAATGGTTATATATGATGATACGCCATGAAGAGTATCTCACTGATTTTGATTGATTAAAAGGATAATATAAATAACATTAATTTTCAGAGTGGAATTATTTATTTACTGTGCTCTTCATATTTATTGTGTTGGCTATTACTAATCAAATTATATTTCCTCTTCAGAATGCACTTTCTCTTCCCTCCTAGAACTTTAACAATAATGTGTTAGTGGAATTAAAAAAATAAAATGGAACGTTACGTGCACTTAAATATGTACTGAATTTGATTCTTGGCTCAAATACGTGCAGTCAACTCTCGATTATCCATGGGTGGATTGTCTGTTTTGCAGATTATCTGAGCTATTCTCTCTTCCCAGCACCTCAAACTTTTAATTGAATTACAATCATGGAGATAATTAAATGCTTTGAAACATCGATTTTCCTTTAAAATAATACAAAATTGAAATAACCTCAGATTGATAGTTTTTAATTTTTATCACAAAATAAAAGTTGCCCATGGTATTTAATGTGCTAATTTAAACATTTTTGTACTATGCATACTTTCCCATTATCAATTCCCTCGCATTCATTTGCCCTGAAAATTCCATATTCTCATTTAAGACAGGTAAATACGTAGCTTTAATTACCATGCAAGTAAGCCATTAACTATCCACACTGTATCATTTTAATCAATATTATATGATGCATGTGAAACCATGTCAGCTGTCCTTTGTCATTCATTTGTTTTTTCCTGGTTAATAATTGGTTTTGCTTTCTGAAGAAAATATCTTCTCCTATTCACTTGATGATAGTTCTGTGTTCTTGTAAAACTATAGTTCCACCCTTATTAAGATGGCTGAAAAATGTAAACAATTATACTTTTCATCACTAAAAATCTCATATTAATTGCATGGAATGAAAAAAGAGGGTCACCACATACATCTTTGACATCACAGGCATATATTCCACATATTATGGTTATCAGTGTTTTTCAATTATCCATCCTTCATTGAGATAGTCGAAAATATACTGTACCAATTCACGTTTTTTTTTTGTAAAATGATTTTTTCTTAAGAAAATTGTAACTTTAATATAAAAGGTGCTTTTAAGGTGTAAGATACTAAATGCTTGCTTTTTATTTTTAGGATATGGGATTTTAAGGCTTCATCTGATCCTGTAGAGACAGTGAAACATCATTCAGAATTCGTGTATGGCTTGGATTTCAATAATCACGTTCAGGGCCAAATAGCAGACTGTGGCTGGGATTCTTTAGTGCACGTCTTCACCCCACGATCTCTTGGAATGGCTGGAGTGAAATGACTGAGTGAAAGCTGGAATGAATTGGCTGGCTTCTCCCACCATTATTTTTGTTGTCTGATACCCAATTGTTTTCTTGCCCAGGTTATATTTTTAATTAACCAACACATTATAAAAGCATTTTTTTATGAATAAGTGTTTGACACTCATTCCAAAGCAACTCTGCTATAAGCAGATGCAATGGAATGCTGTAAAAATGTGGTGTTGGTTTTCCTTGGAAAGTATTCTTTCCATGCATAACTCATTTGGAGATATATACATATGTACATATATGCAAGGATATATATATGTATATATATGTGTGTGTGCCAACTTCATTACACAGATCTCATTCCTGAATTTTAAAAAGGAACGAGTTGTAAAAAAAAACAAGTTTGAGTAAAATCTCAAGACGACATATTTGCTTCTTCCATTACTGTGCATTATGAGAAGAATTGAGTGGTTAAATATTTCACTGCAACAGTGGCCAACTTGGTGTTAATTAGAATTGATAATAGAATTTGGTCATTCAGTGTTTTGCTGTTTAGTTGACTATTGCATTCATATAAATGTAGATATGTTAAACCATGTACTTTATCTGTTGAGTGATGACATTAACTATTTATTTTGGATTAATTTTTAAACACTTGGGAGGATGCAATTGTTAAATGGAGCATGAGAAATTAATTTGTACTTGGTCAGGGACACAAAATAGGGTTCTAAATTCATTGATGGAAAGACTACTGATTTTGCTCTGTAATATATATTTAATCATAATACCATTTTAGTCTTATGAATGATTAATTTTCTACAATTCAATAGTTGGATTTGGTATTCAACACCTTCACATCTTTGAAAACCTTCCTTTATGTATGTATATTACTGTGAATATATTTGAAATGGAATTTAGACATCAATTAACAGATGAATCTTCCATTAGTGGTTCTAATGTTTTGCATTTTCTCACCCATTTGTGGCACAAATATTTTAATTCATTCATCTTCTATGAATTCATGTTTTTCTATATAATATCAACTCTCAATGGCGTTGAAAATTTAGTGATTTCCTATCAATACATCGTTTATTCTTAAATGTTTTGATTTTTTTCTGAGGCCAATATGATGTTAAACATAAGCCGTTTTAAGTGAAAACCAATAATTAGGGCTTAATGCAATTTTAAAATTTTAATAGTGAAATAGCATTCTGATTATTTATTGCATATGGAAAATGTGAATGGGCAAAGAACAATTGGAGTTGTGATTTAATTTTAAAATGTGAGCAATTTAAGGGAGGAATTAAAATTTCTCTCTTTCACTTAAGTTGTGCTTCAGAAGCAAGCTCCCGTTTTGGGTTCTGTAATTTGTGAGTAATGTGTGTGTTGGGCTATGGAGAAATTGTGAGTGTGAGTGTATTTAGAAGGCTGTGTCAGAGCATTTTGTCATGTTAAAGAGCCAGTCGGTAAGAATGGATTGATTTCTTAGAGTTGCCCTTTATGTATGGTTTTGTGGACTTATCGAATGACAGCTATGCAAGCACGAGGGCAGACGTGTGATTGTTGAAGAATTTTAAGTTAAATAGTTGGCTAAAAGTTCAGTATCCCAAACATAAATACACATGCTCTCTGCCTGTAGCCTTTTTTTTTAGGTGTATGTAAGTGGAATTTGTTGAAATTGTTGAATTTTTTAATGGCATAGTTGAAGATATTACCTCAATTGTTTCTGTACATTGCTGCCTAATAAGGCAGGGTTTTGTTTATTTTTTGATTAATGTTGGTGCTTCAGCTTTGGTGAACGTGTGTTTTTAAATTTGCATTGTATAAAATATATTAAAAAACAAATTTTTGATGGTATTTCATTGAATTGATTATTATTTTATGCATCAGGCAAAATGGCTGTGCAATTAATTATCAAGAAATAAGAAAGATACTTTGACTCGTTATGACATCAGATTACCTCAATTAAATCTGAATTCTATGTGCTGCATCTAATATGGATCATACGGTTTCTGTCATACTTCATACAAAAAAGTTCCGGTTCATTTGCTCTAATTTTAATATGCATAAGGATTTCATTTTTTTTTCATGAAAATGTCAGTTATATATTTCCCATAGCATATTATGACAATTACCTAGTAACAATTTTGAAAGAGAAATGTAATTTATGAGAGGAAATGTGTTTAATAGCACACAGCATGAATTATTCTGTATCTTCTATGCCTTTTGTATTTAATCTGGGTGTCTAGTAATTTTTTGGCAGTAGTGGTTAAAAGTATTTTTATATGGTAAGCTTTTGCTTTCATTGAAGGAATTAAATCTATCACCAATGTTCAATTTCCTCACTGGATATATTGAACTTAAGCTGTGTAGTATGAAAGGGAGAAAGTATAGTAAGAACGGTTTCTAGTTTCATTATCATCCTACCCAAATTTCAAGAAACTGTGGGAGATACCACAACTGTAACTTTTAACGGAGCCATCAGCTAACATGCATTTCATCGTCACCTTTAAAAGCTCAAAAATTTCAGAGTTTAAGAGGATGCTGCAATAGCTTAACTGGCTAAAGCACTTGGCTGGATGTCGAGGGATCTGGGTTCGAATCCTGGTCAAGGTGAATGATTTTTACACTCTGAAATTGTTGCAATGAAAATCGTCCTACCCTTTCATAAAAGGCAAAAGATGTCCACAGGTTAATGTTCTATAAGGAAGACAGGACAGTTCTCTCCATATGGAAGCAACTTAGTGATTGATGTAGTGCATTTAGACGAACTAGAGGTGAGTGAAATGGTAAGGTACCACACTAATTGTCTCCCTAATTATCCAGATATTATTTTAAACTAATGTTTGAAAAAAATACAGGGAGTGAAATTGTATAAGATTTATTCTTTTTCAATTATGAATGCGTGAACATCAGTCTAATCCATATAATTATTTGAGATGAGTTTTAAAAGATAAATTCATTTTTATGAATAGGCACCCAAAACATCACTGTTACACGTCATTGTTATTTACATCTTACTGAGAATACTTCCAAAAGGACTCAGAAAAAACATCACAATTAATGAGCATTCAGAGGGCAGTTTGATGGCTAGCATGGCAATTTGTTTACTTCTTTGGCTTCCATAAAGTACCGCTCATGCCCAATTTCTTCTTCAGGAGCATGTCACAGTAGTGGTCAGGTTTGTCCGAGTGATTTCTCCAAACATCCCTGGCTGCTTTCCAGAAACGTTGGACTTCCAGGACGGTGAGCCTGACCTCTTGCTGGTGCCCCCTTGACCGAGCTCCATTCTCTGGTCCCACGGCACCTGGATAAGGGGATGGGGGCCTCGGGGGTGGGAGGCCAAAGGGATAAATCCTGACCCAGCCACCCTCTCGTGGGGTGGCAGCACCCCAGTCCTTTCCATTCCCCCAGATGGCTGCAGTTGGTCTCGGTGGATCTTCTGAGTGTGATCGATGATGTTGGTGCCCACGGAAGCCTCTCCTGGTCATTGTTGGGTTCACCCCAGTGCACTTGACCCATGGCATATCTTCATCTCCCCCACTACCCACCATCACAACCTCAGTCGTCTTACATGCACGGATATTGCGGGTATGTGATGGTTTGCCCTTGAGATTGGGCTTCTGCCAAATCTCACCAACAGTTTTCCTCCTCCTTCGGGCCTTTGATGCACTCTCTCCTTGACCCTCCATGGGAAACCCATCCTCGTCTATGTCCCCATCTCTTTCCAACTTCGTTGATTTAGCAGAGGATGGCTTTTTGTTCTCATCCTCAACTTGGTTATTTTGGTCCAGGTTGGAATCCCATAGAGTGAACAGATTCAATCCGGTGTTGCAAACTGGGAAACCCAAGAGGTCAAATAAGTCATGGAGCATTGGCTTTTTTACGGAGGCATCAGCGTCACAGTCAGTTCCAAGAGCAGGACTAACATTAACCTGTAATAATGGTTTGAGCAAGACAGTAAATTATTTTTGTGACATAAAATATGTATTTATTTCATATTGTGTAACTCCCAGTCATGAACAGTATGTGAATCTTTGAATAAGTCTTTCCTATTGAATATTGGAAGGTCTTTGAGGAAAATACGAGGTGTGTTCAAAAATTAAAGGGAATTTTTTCATTTCGCGGGCTTGCAGAGTCCGATTGTCAAACTTTTTTTATTGTGTTGGTGTACATGCCTCTGAAGTATGACAACACTTTCAGCTGTTTTCATTGTGGACTTTGTCTGTGACAGCCACTAAGGTTAGACTTGTTTTATGAGCTCGGCGATTTTCGTTTGTTAAAAAAATGGATCAAATAATTTGCATCAAATTGTGCGTAAAAAATGAAAGTGTAACGAAGTGTGCGAAATTTTAACAAAGGCCTATCTATGGTGAATCTGCTATGAGTGAATCAAGAGTTTACGAGAGGTACAAGCGTTTCCAAGAAGGCCGTGAAGACCTTGAAGATTGCTAACGTCCTGGACGCCCCAGGACATCAACAATCGATGAAAACGTGGAAAAAGTGAAAGAAATGGTAACGAACGATCGCCAAATCACAATTAGAGAGGTCGCTGATAATGTTGGCATATCGATTGGATCCAATCATCATTTTTTCCAATTTTTTGGGTATGAAACGCATGGCTACAAAATTCGTTCTAAAATGACTTTTGCACCACGATAATGAACCAGCTCACACTCCATTGCTTGTTCGTGAATTTTTGGCCAAAAACAATACAGCAACGATTTCCCAGCGTCTATATTCGCCAGATCCGTGTGACTTTTTCCTATTACCAAAAATTAAGAGAACTTTGAAGGGCCGTCGTTTTACAGCCGTAGATGACATTAAAAGCGCATCGCTGAAAGAACCAAAGGCTATCTCAAAGATCGAGCTTGAGAAGTGTTTCGGGGATTGGAAGACGCGCTGGCACAAGTGCATAATCTCCAATCGGGACTACTTTGAAGGTGACAACATCATTGTATAAGAATAAATAATTATTATTGTCCGAAAAATTAAAATTCCCGCTAATTTTTGAACACACCTCGGATATTTCTACTTGTTCTAGTGATAGCATTTAACTGTAGTAGTCTTGAGGACTTTGACCCGAGGGTGGAAACTTAAATGGGGAAACTAGCCTGTAATCAACATGATATTGTTGCAATATAATAAAATAACTATTCATATTATATTCGTGAAAAGTAGACAAGCATTAAAAATATGAACCTTTAAACTTGAGATAACCCATGTCAAAAATATTATGACTTAATTAATTTAAATGTCCCATGTATAAATCTTTTAAAACTGCTTGGAAACTTGAGTTCACCAAGTAACATTGAGTTGAAGTCATTGATAAGTTTCACTTGAAATGAATGTTAAATGGAGGAGCTATAAAATAAGCTGAATTCAAGGAGTCTGTTGGTATGATCTTTGATCTTACAAGGAAGGAGAAAAGAGGTATCTGAAATGGTAACCAGGTGATTGCCCTATGCTGCATCATGCAATGAATATAGGTACTGAATTATTTTTAAAAGTTGTTGCTGCAGTTGTAACCCAACAATCATGCACGAAAGATAGGGATTATATCTCTCCTGCCCGTGTGCAAGTGGCAACATGTATTTCACTGGGGAAGCTGCTACCCATACATGTTGGGTGCCACCAAATAAAAACTTTTTCTTTTAAATCCATAGATTATTCAATGGTGCCTACAATTTGCAATTGTTAGTACCTATTGACTGGAGAAATTCTATGAGTGTAAATTACTTTATAAGATTTGCTTATATAAATACCTAAGAATTTTTAATGAAAAAATGGGTGCTTCATGACAATGTTTGTTTGTAACATCTATTTTCTTTTGTTTCCCTTGGATAGTAATAAGTCCTACTTGGCTTGTCATCAGGTGTCTCAAGGACAAAAACAACAAACCCCTGTAACCTCAGTTGGACTTGAATTCAATGATCTTAGGATTAGCAGGTAAAACTCTCTCAAGACAGTACTAGAGATAGTTAAATATGCTACCAACCTCTAGTAGCCATGGCCGTAGAGATGAGTCAATAAGTACATCGAAACCAAAAAACTCGAAGCAGTTTGCTGGGCTGCTTGGAACTCCTGCCACTTGACTCAGCACAGTTAGCACCACTAGGACAGACACTTGCTGCCAGAGAAACCAGTCAGCCACTCCTGTCTGATGAAAATAATGTCTTAACTGTTTCAAAGTCCATTTGCAACCTAGCAGAAAAAGAATCAAAAGTATCATTGCTAAATTTTTATGGCCATTAGCAGTGTTTCATCATAAATAGATATAATTTTTGTTCTTTAATTGGTCATTCTTTTTCATTAAGATTTGAACAAAATGTGAACCATATGTCTTGTTTAGTTTATAGAGAGCCATGTACAAAATAGGTATTTTTGTAATATTTTGCTGTTGATAAAATAGTTCAATTTCTACACCAATAATAATAATAATAATAATTTCTTCAATATCTATTATTTCATTTTTTTCATTCATTTCATTCATTCATATTTTCAATATTTCTTCATATCCAATTTATAGATAATATTCTTTGAAATATACATTACTTCCTATTACTAACTTTTGGAAAGATACAAAATAATTAGCCACATTCCATTTCAGTATGGTTTGCTGAATTATGTAAGTGCATATATTCATCATATGATTTATTAAAATAGTGACACTTATTCTTTGTATATTGGTAAAAATCAAACATCCTCATGTGAATGAATAAGTATTTTCCTTTCAACTTTTATAATGTATATGACTTCAACTGAAAATTAAAAAAAAATAATTTTTCTTGTACCTGCACCCACTCTTTCCTTTTTTTCTGTATAACCAGGACCAAGCTTGTTGAGTGAAGAGTTTGTGAGATGTCGGAAGACGTTAGATAGATCACCTAATGCAAACTTGTCAGTTGCAAAGCGAGCAAGTCCATCTTGATACAAGTACACCACCAACGGATGAAATGATGGCACACATACATAAAGTCTCAGGTCAAACTTGTAACCCCCTATAAGTAGGGGATTTGGGATGTATCGCTGCACTACAGCATTTGAGTCATAACACAGTTCACTTGGCTCCTGTTCAAAAGTAAAAAATAATTATTTTAGATTTCCATCATCACAAAAATTTAAGACTCAAGAATTTTTTTATTAAATATTTTAAAATGGCCTGGTAAAATGTTTTAAATAGGCTTCTTTTGGGTATGGATTTTCAATGCATAGATTTCAGTGGCCAATTCATTCAGTCATCCTTAGTACCCTGAGGGGAATTGATGGGTGGGAAGTCAAAAAATAAGCAACAAATAACTTGACCTGGTTGATAACATGAGAAGGACGAAGAGGATATGAACTAGGTATTGGCTGTGAGTTTATAAAGTGACAATGCTATAGCCAATATTGATTTTTTGTGAAACTCTCTACTGATATTTCAGTCAATTAGGTGACATCCATTTAATTATGAGCAGTACTTTGTTATTGTTATCTTTCCTTGTTGGATGACTCATTTATTAGCAGTTGAGTTATTTGAACCTGATTATTCACACCAGCAGTGAAAGTTACTGCCTTGAGGACAATAGTGGAACTCTCTTTTCATGTGCTCAGTCAGGAAAGTATTGGGAAAACTTCTGCAATGGCTAAAAGGTTGCATAATATGGTAAGGTTAAATAATATATTCTTTCTTTATAGTATATTTCTTTAACTTTTAGTTTTAAGAGAAAAATCCCCTAATTTTGGTATCCACTAAAAAATCTTGCTATTAGGAATTCATGATTTGGTCTAATCTACTTCTGATTTGTGATGTGTGGTGCTCATCATTGTTATGAATATATTGATGGATTATTGAAGTATTGAGCATGGCGGCACCCCCTATTAGGAAGGTTGACAATTATACAGCTGAAATTTTAATCGTTGAAACTGAGTGAACAGGAATGCTGAAGTGGCCCCAAACATTTTCACATTCTACATGTGATCTACACTATTTTTTGATTGGTAAGCTTTTCACTATCACATTTACATACCAAGGGCATTTTGGTATCATTGGAGCCTTCATTCAATTCCATCCTTGACATGAATTCTTGTTAATAAGCCAATCAGAGATCTAATACTCTTGTGGAAAGAATCCTTGGAGCTTGATGCTAACGGGAGGCATTTTGAAGTACATGAGGCTAAAATGTTAACACTTGGTGGAATTTTCATACTGTTGTATTTTATTTATTTTCTTTATATGAAAGATTAACAGGAAGAAGCTCAGAGCAGTTTGAAAACACTTTTCCTCCTTACTCTTCTCTTTTTGTGGTCAAATTAAAGTTTAGAAGTAAGAATACATTATCATATTGGTCGTGGATTCATGTTTACATGAGAGAACAAAGTGATCGATTGAATTCAGGATTTAATTTCATGAAATCTATTAATTATTATCCCTTGGCACTAAGGGATGGAAGTGGCAGGGGCATCAGAATGCTTGTCCATATGCCAGAGGTAACAGCCTAGATTTTGGCCACCATGCATGAATATGGATTCAAAGTGCACCAATCTGTTGACAACGGATTCAAAATTCACCATTTCATGGATTAAGAATGGAAAAATCAAATTATTAAGTCATTGACAAATATCTTGGCTATTTCAGGTTGCATAACATCTTAATTTTTACAGGAAATGAGTGAATTTGAATTGATTTCATAAAAATCAGATCTCTTAGGATGAATGTACTTCATGCATGACACACTATTGAGTTGTAGTCCTGAGTAGTATTGTACTAGATCTTTGGAGATTGTAGTACCCTGTGTAATAACTAATGTACAGTTTTTTTTAAATATTTTTTTAATGTTTAGTGGATTTGGACTTATTGTTTATTTTACTTGATCTTAAAAAGTATAAAAATATCCCCTCTTCTCTGAAAATTTTTTTTCACATAAATTGAGATTGGATAGAATATTTTCCTGATGAAAATGTAACTAAGCATGGAAAAGATTTTTTCACTGATAGAGCTCAAAGTAACTTTAACAATTTAAGTGCTGAATGTTATTTTGCATCCTTTGTGCCAATCATTTATACTGCAATAAATTTTCATAAAAATAATACAAAATATAGTATTAACTACATGTAAATGGATAATATCAGGTACAAGTGCGATTAATAATAAATCTCAAAATAAAATATGGACTAAATTGACATGACCTATTGAAGTCAAGATGAATTCATAAGGCTTTGAAATTATAAAGGTACACAGCTCAATAAGGGTGTTATAGTTACAAAACTACAGATATCTTGTGCTTCTTAGTCTTCTGAACTTTTTTGGAACCAGTTTCAGGCATGATAATTTGGCTTCACTATTTTCATGAACCATGCAACTTTAAATTAAGATATGCTATGCTCAAACTACAACTATATTGAAAATACAATCCCACTCTAAACTTTTCAGTAAATAATAAAATATAGCCCTCTTTACTAATAATATTTTAAACCTAATTGTTTATCATTTCCATTTGTCAGAAGAATCAGCTGTTTACCCTAAACAAGAATATTCCTCTGCCTTGACTTTGGCCAACTGGCTTACATATCCAGACATCTTCCCAGGGATTGCCAGTACCAAAGAAACTCCAGGGAATGCGTGGAGGATTGTCAATCATGTTGGCAATGGAAGCAGAACATACAGATGAGGAGCATTTGGAAGAAGAGGGTGAATGGCGGGTGGAGTGGAATGGAGGCACCATTGGTGGAAGGGCCAGATAAGGAGGATAGCCTCTGCTTGTGAGTGATCCTTTCCGGCGGCTACACTCAGCAACAAGTTTGGTGTACTCCAGTGGCAGGTTGTATCCAGGAGGACTTGAAAGGCAAGCAGAAATTGATTACTTTGCACTGAGAAAATTGAAAATTACTGAATCACATTATCAAAACATTTTTTCAAAAGTAAAAGTCAATTCATACTTCATTCATTCCAATTCAATATATATATCGTTCAAGGAATAAATCAAATATTTTTGGTATATTCTTCATGGAATGACCAAAAAACGATGCCAAATTGCAAAAGAATGCCTAAGAGAATATAGAATGCATAGTAAATGGAGAGTAGTACCATATAATCTATATGTTCTGACTATTTATTTGTCAGTCTGTCTTGGTTACATTCTTCTGACTCAGACATGTTTTTGTACCAGTTTTTAAAGATTTAATTTCTTATAAATGATGAATGCTAATGATTGCTGATATTTAAATGCTAATATTGAACTTCAGAATACCCATGGGGATTATGTTCATGCAGGTGCTAGCAGTTATTATCAGGAGGCTCAGACACTGATAACAATTTAAATATACAAGGTACATAGCTACGGTCGTGAATAAATGTAAACAAAAAAAATGCCGGGACTGTAAACTTATTTAAGTTTATGGTCCCGGCATTTTTTTGCTTACACTGATAACAATGTATTTGTATTAAAGTTATTCCAATCTTCTATGCTATGAACTATTCACCTTTATTACTTTTCATGACGGGAAGCTAGCTAACTCAATTACTATGGACATATGTATCCAAAACTTTTTCAATCTAGTCAATTACTATCCACTATCAAATATTGTTCATGCAATAAATTACAAAAAGGCATTCCTTTGAATAAATTGATTTTCCTATTAACTCTATGGCATAGGCTTGAGTTTGACCTTAGAAAATTTCCAACTTAAAGACAAGCCCTAAGTCCCTAATAAGTGGATATATAAGGTAACACCTGTACTTATATTTGTTGTCCTGAATAAATCAAAGGGTCAGAATAATAATGTGAATACAACAGGCTTTTACAAATGATTTGGCTGCCTTCCTGATTTCAAATCACCAATCTTTGATGTTTTCATTCTATACAGGAATGAAGCACTAACATCTATTAATTAGAACAGTATGAAACATAGGATACCTTTTCATGGCACACCAATATTCACTGTTTTCATAGTGAATAAGAAATGGCTTCACGTATTATTGGAGTAGGTACCAATAACATTGTTTTGTATTTGAGTTAGGGTTTAACCCATCTATTTGCTATACCTGTTATTCCAGAATGTTCTATATTTTTTTGCAACAAAGGGTGGTCCACACAGTCCAAGGGTCAAGAGAGATCATTAAACATTCCAACAGTGAATTCATTATTATCTAAACTTGTCACACTTTTATTAATGAAACAAGCTGAAGCAGATCTGGTGCTTTTTCTCTCTTGGAAACCATGTTGTGCAAGATTGGAGACTTTCAGTCTTTTCAAAAATATTTTGTCTTTCTTTCATTAAATATTCAATATTTTTTGAGAAATTATACATATGTGATATTGACTGATTATTTCCAACATGCTCCTTGTCTCCCTTTTTAATCAGAGGCTTAACATAAGATATCTTAAGAAGATCCGGGAACTCTCCCTTTGTGAAGATTCATGCCTAGACTAGTGTTTGCTAATTACTCTAATACATTTTTGATAACCATGACTGGACTGTTATCAATTCCAGTAAATTGGTTATTTTTGAGATTTTGTGAAACATTTAGTAATTCATTTTGTGTGACTGAGAAAATAGAAATAGAGGTGGGCACATGATCTTTACAGTGAAAATCAACATGATTCACATAGAGCTTGGCCTGTTTTAAGTAATTTTGTATATTTATTAAGTATTTATATAGTTGGCTAAACATTCTGGATTGGATATTTTGTTGCATTATCATTTTGTAGCATTGAGTTTTCTATACTTTCCATGCTGTTTCTTTTAGTTTCCCAGTTTACAACATCTCACATGGCTCTTTTGTATTTTTGGCATTTACAAAAATAATTATAATTTTCTTTCTTGAAATTATTTAGAAAGGTGGCATACTCTATCTTGGTTTTCTTTTAGTCACCATCAAGGTTGGGTACAACCCCTAATCTCTTCATCCTGCCTTATGCTTTGAGTTTTTAGCTGGCTGCTTCAACTTCATTTGTTACCCACAATATTTTATAAGCCTTTTTTGCAACTGTAGGTTTTTTCAGGAAACAGCTCTCAAATACAAGTTTAATATTTTAAAGCAATAATTGGTACTTTTCTTGCACAAATACTAAGTTATACAATCCACAAAGACACGTTTGTTAGTACATCACAAAAAAGTTCAATTTTATCTCTGATGAAAAATCTTTTATAAACCTTTAGGGTTCCTAAAGTTTTAGTAATCCCTTCTACCAGTTGAGTATAGTAGCCTGATAAATTTAGATTAATTAGAGAAACATCTGCTTTGTTTGCCAAATTTTCATTTGTAGTTATATAATCAATATTGGTAGCCATGTTTTTGATTTTTCATTTAGGTGAGTTTATCATGGATTTTAAACCATTAAATTGTAATAGTGGCTTAGTTTGTTCAAAACATCGCTATGTATTAACATATCAATGTTAAGATCACCAAAGATAATTCAGTTTTTGTTATTTTTTATGATGAATTTGGAAAGTTGATCAAAGCCCTAGATAGATACATCTTGATTAAAACTCGGGTGAAATCGGCCTTGTTACTTACTCATAGAATAAATTTTATCCTAGTTGTTACAGAAAATTGCCCAATCGGTATGGTGGAGAAAAGAAACCTTCTTAGCCACTGTTGCTGCAGGTGGGCTTGGAGTTGAAACTAAGTGAGGTATCATAGATTTATTCATTATGAGTATTAATTTGTTGTGTGAGGAATTGCATTGCAGTTAAAAATTTAGACCATTACTCTTATAAGCAGGGGTGCTTAGGAGTCATCACCTAAACTGTGCTGGTGAGAGAATGGGGGTTGTCCAAGATAAACATTTGATCTAAAAGTTTAACGGTTTAGGAAAATATAATTGAAATTAACATATTCATTGAAGTGAATGATGGAACAGCAGTGGTCATTATTGGCCACATTATAAGTTAGTGCTGTGCAATGTGTATTATCCTCTATTACTTTTAGTCTACATCTTGTATATGTGATGATACTGCTTGCACAATGCCTTTAGACTCAGTATTTCAACGTATTCTTAATTTTTTGTTAATTAAAACAAAATTTAATTGCACAATTTTATTAATTTAATATTGAACTCATTTAATGGATATATATTATAAAATAATTTTAAAAAATGACAAGATAATACAAGGTAATAATAAGAATATTAGATCTACAATAAGATAAGGTCATATATTAGTGGGGGCATTGGCTTGATGATGAGGCATGAGTCATGGAGTTTGGTGGAAGGTGGAACTAAGAAATTATGAAGTACAAGGAAATTTTCCGAGAACTCATATTTTTGGACTTCCTGAAGTTAAAATGGCACCGATATCTAAAATTTGAGCAAATACATCTTTTTTCTTAGGAAATAACACATAAAAACCCCCTGTAATCTTTCTTAACTCAGAATCTTGGCATCTAAAGCTGTAACTCCAAAGTTTGTGATATTAAAAATTAACTTGGTGAATAATTTGAGCTTCATCAACATGATATGATATAGAAAAGAACCAATAGATGGATAAAATTGCTGACCCTGGGATCTACCATTGGGAGTATCTGTATAAGAAATCCACCATTGTAACTAACATTGACCATGTCGCAAGAAATGCTTCACTTAGGTTCTGGAACCCAAAAGAACATGGAAGGCATGGAGTGCGACACACACTCCTAGCCTATTTTTTCAACAAAAAACATTTCTGTATTGTGTCACTAACATACTTCAGGATCAATTTGTTCCTCTTGAAAGCTAACTGAAATAAAGGCCATTACCTATGCATATAGACAGCGATCTATGGAAGATTTAATGTTATTTATGCTGTATTGATGCTGAGCCACCACTTGAGTATTCATTCATACAGAAATGTATTTCGTAGGGGACGGGAGAGATGGGGAAATGGAGGATGGGCATTGAGAGGGTTCAAAGAAAGGGTTTATCTTTCTCTTTATTGAGATAGTGTAGTGTTGTTGATTTTGGGTAAGGAGATTGATAAGCATGGTAGCATATAAGCATATAAGATAAGCATATGTACAGGGAGAAATAGGCTAAAGGCACAGAAGTTTAGGTTGTCTTTTTATTTTCTGGGTGGAAAATTAAAGAGGAGTGGCATTCTGATTGTGTAGATAAATGCCTGACCTGAGTTTCCCCACCTGAAGAAATGAATTACTCTGAAACGTAATTATAAAGAAAGGAATAAGACCATAATTTCTACTGATTAATGTTTTATTATATCTCTTTGTGTGTGTGTAATCATAGGAATCTAACAAGTACTTGTATGCTCACATAGTTATCTCTAGATTTTTAATTACTACATGGGTATTTGTCGCAATTATTCCCTTGATTAATGTTACAGATGTTACAGCATGTCGTCAGTGGAACTTTCTCCCAGATGACATAAAAAACTCTCCATCCACAATAACATTTAAGAGAGCACTTCACAAGTTCATTCTCCTCGGGTACAAAACTTAAGCAGCGTACCCTCCCTCATTTCACTCAGCCTCTACACATCACTGTTTCTGCTTTTTTTTTGTTTTGTCTTCTCAAGCAGTAGAATCTTCATCATCATTTTTATATAGTACTCTGTTTCCAATTACTCATAATGTTTGTCAATATAATTAGTTTCATCATTTCAACTTCAGTAATTTAATAACATGTATACATAAAAATGATTTTTACAATTTATATGCATCTTTCCTAATTATAGGGTTTTCGCGGGTTTTTCACATCCTCCTTCTCTTTTTGGGTGTTTTCCCACGTGGGTTTTTACTAGGTGAGCAATGCCACGTTCACCCTAGCTTTTCCCACAAACCTCATTCTTTGCTTACACCTTTCTTATCCTAGTGTTTATCTCCTTTCACTGTATATATGTACTAATCACTTTGTGTATGTATGTATGTGTAGGTGTTTCCTTAATCTATATACATGTATATGTATGTATATGTGTATGTATGTATATATGCATGTATGAAATATATATATATATATATATATATATATATATATATATATATATATATATATATATATGTATTTTTTCTTTTCCTTTACTTTTCGATGTTAAAATTTGTGTCTGTCTCTATGTATTCATGTGTGTAGATGCATGTATTTCATAAATTTTATACCTTGTATAATATGTATATGACAATGGGTTAATTGGAAGAAGGACCATTAGGTCTCAATTTCGCCCAAATAAAGTCCTTTATCTATCTATCTATTTGTAATGCTCATTTTCTCAATGAATCTTATTGGTATGCTTTCATAGTTTTCCAATTTAGAAATCATTATAATCTTTACTACAGGAATTTTGTTTGACAAAAGTTTAGTAATGTTTTTAACCCAACTTTAATATCAGGGAATGCTTATATTTTCTGATGATTTGCAAATTGTTATACAAGTGGCTCCAGTGTTGGGGCAGATTGTACAAACAGAGACTTAAATTTCATTATTATTAGTTATCATTACGGAAACATCCCATTCCAATTAAACCTGCGGGGTATGAAATATCATTCATGGACCTTGAAAAATGGAACTCTCCACAATTGAGGAACCAATGGTGCCAAATACATAATCTGGAAAGCAGTTGTCACAAACTTTGGGATTCTACATGCATGACTCTCAGAACATGTCATGTTCTCTATCATAGGGACAACATGTCAACATGTTATAGGAAGTTCTGACTATTATTAACATTGTTAATAGGTATTTTAATTTAATTTTAACGTTAATACCCTACAAATACACAACTTGAAATTTCCTGCTATCAGGTAATTACTATTTCACAATGGAAGGAGTCGAAGGGCTATCTTCTAAATCAACAGTTAAGGATTGTTTATAATTACTTAGTAATTCATCAATTAAATTAGATTGTTACTTCATAATTGATAATGAATATCACTATACCCTTGAAGTTGCATGTTGTGAAAAGTGCTTTACTTCATGTAACTTTTATAAAAGGTATGCAGCATAGGTTCTGTTCAGCATATTTACCTTATGACTCTTACTTTTAAGTACATGGAATCATTCTTAATAGCATCCTGAAAGGTTGGTTGGTTTTGGACTAAACATTTTAATATATTATCACATTTTATTTACCTGAAGTCGTATATGGAGCCGTAAACCTTCTTCATGCATCGCAAATATCTGGCTAGGCTGTCTTTTCTGCATATTGATGAACCCTTTGGCACATGATTTGTGAACTAGAAGTAAAAGTTGACAGAAAAAATCATATGAATTACTAATGACAAAATATATTGCTAATGAAATAAATTTCAGTTGCCAAATATAGACAAAAATGGCGATTGTGTTATAATGATGTGAGGGGTAGGAATTGGAGGGTTATACAATTAATAACCCTACTGGGAGCAATAATGATTACTACCGCCAACACAACTCTGGGGTCATCAGAACGTGCAAACCCTTTCACCATATCAAGGTCATAGTCTATGGGAAGGCTTAGCCATGCTTTGTTAGTAAATCTATCGTGATTAGAACAAGGTTGTATTATTATTATTAGGTGATATACCGGTTAAGGTAGATTTTTGGATGGACACAACTATCAAATAAATATTTTGTAACTCCAAACAAAACCCAATCCAGCAACCTAAACTACATCAGGTCCCTCTTCATCTCTGTGTACTTCTTTCCTCCCTTCATCCCATCCAACATCCCTATCCTGTTCCTACCCTTTCCTCGCTTGCCCAACATTCTCCCCTCTATTACCTTCTTCGACATTCCACTGCCGCTAAATACGCCTTTCATCCATTTTTCCTGCCTCCATAAAATTTCTCCCAACAAACCCCTCTCCTCGTCCACCATCCCTAGTACTTCCTCATTTGTTTTCCTTTCGGTCCATTTCACCTTCTCCATTCTTCTCCACACCCACATTTCAAAAGCCTCCAATCTACGTCTATCCTCATGCCTCAACGACCACGTTTCCGCGCCGTACATAGCTACCATACCATATCAGAGTTTTTACGAGTCTTTTCTTAATCTCCCTACTCAACGTCCCCGTTATCAACTCCCTCCTCCTTGTGAAAGCCTCTTTACCTAGTGCAATTCTTCTCCTTACGTCCCTACTAATTTGACCGTGTTGGTCCAAAACACTTCCGAGATACGTAAAATTTTCTACCTGCTGTATTTTTTCCCCTCCTATTTAATATTTAGCTTTGCCCTTTTCTTTCTGGAAAATCACATAACCTTTGTTTTATTAATGTTGATTCTCATCCCATATCTATTGCACTGAATTTCCAATTCACTCAGCAATGCTTGCAACCCTTTGACCGACTGACAAACCAAAGCCTGGTCATCAGGAAACCTAACTGATTTTACGAACTCCCCTCCGACTTTCACTTCCACCTCCAGCTCTTCCCATGTCTCCTTAATCTTTTCCTCCACATATACGTTGAACAGCACCGGCGATAATGGGCAACCTTGCCTTACCCCTCTTCCTAAGCCCATCCGGACTTTCTGTTCCCCACTCGCACCTGAGCTGTCTGAGACATGTACAGGTTGCGGATCAGTCTCCTGTCCCTCCAACCCATTCCTATTTTCTGCAATACACGCATTAATTTTTCCCAATTCGCTCTATCAAATGCTTTTTCGAAATCTACGAAACAGGCAAATACGTCCTGATTGTATTCTATATTCCTTTCGATTAGTGATCTCATCACTGCAATGCATCACGCGTACCTCTCCCCGTCCTAAACCCAGACTGATCATCCTCTAATTACCTTACACTCTATCCTTTTTTTGATGATCCTGAGGACAACTTTAGCAGCGTGGGAAATCAAACCTATTGTTCTTTAGTCCTCACATGCCGTAGCCTTTACCTTTTTCGGAATAGGAACTAACAATGATCTCACAAAGTCATCTGGCCAGATTCCTTCCTTATAGATACTACGAATAAGCCCATATAGAGTCTTCCTTCCACATTTTCCTAAACCTTTCAATAGTTCCGCAGGAATGTTGTCTACCCTAACGGCCTTTGGTTTCATCTCCCTTAATACCTTTTGTATCTCGTCTTCGAGTATGCCTGGACGTAAGCTGTCTTCCTCTTCGTCATGTTCCTCTTCTATGTCTAACCTTTTTGGCCTAAGTTTTTTACCATACAGTAGCTGTGTACATTCCTTCCACCTCTCTTGGTTCTTTTCTGTGTCAAATATTATCTTACCCCGCTTATATTTGACTGTTAGCACCGATCTTCCCTTCATACTTCCTGATAATAACTTAACCTTACGTCGGCATTAACCTGGCGTCGGCATTAGCCTACTCTTGTTACTAAATCTCTTCATATGTTTAAAATAGCATTATGTTGAATTATGAGTACCTTGCGGTCTGCGCACGTATGACCTTACATAACTTGAGAAAAAATACGCCAAGATTTGGGAAAGCATCGATATTTTAGCGAACTCTCAAGATTACCTCCTGATAATACTTATATTTCAGGAAATGCGCTACTAAATTTTGAATGACACTGATATCTTCGGAACGACTTAGACCAAACGAATAAAATCAGATGCATATTTTCCGCTTTTATTCAATTTTCAAGTGGGGTTGACAACTTTTAGTGAATATAAAGCGAGTGAAGTAAAGTTAGCGTAGATTTTACGTAGCTATCAGTTCTTTGAAATACTCATCACTCTTGCTCTGAGTTTAAATCATAATTAGCTCGAACTTTTGCTTTAAACGATATGCTCAATCGTAAATAGGTAAGTTTAACAGGAAGATGTTGATCAGTTGACTTGACTAGATATTGGTGCAACTAATGAAATATACGAGGGCGGTCAAATAAGTACCTTACGGTTAATAACTCGCGGGATTTTCTATCGCAGCGCACATTTTAACAGTTCTCAGTGAGCTAAGTAGAAGAACCACAGTCTGCACACTACCACAGCAGGATGGGCACTGTGTGTAGGGACATTTAAGCACCAAGATGTTGGCTCTATCCCTACCCACCGCCACGCTAGGCTGGTCCTTCCTCGTAAAGGAAAACGGGTAAGTTATGAATTCCCTTTCCCTAAACTTTTAAGTACTCCCGCAATCGGAGAAAGAGTTATGAACAGCAAACAAGCAACTATTTAAACGTCAAACTCTTTGGAATAACCAATTCTACGTAATCACTAAAATAATTCTACGTACCTAATTGACGAGTGGAGGATAATGAAGTCGAATTTGGCATAGTGATGATTATAATTTAACGTGTTGCTATGGTTAAAATATTTTACAATAGAGTGTGAGTTGAGTAGATTTATACAGTGGAGAAGGGGGTACGTCGGCGACGTAGTAGGGAAAACGAAAATTTATTGACATTAAAAAATTTATTGAAACGGAAAATATTTAAATTTGGTAACCGACGAGTATCTTACGTGTCTTGTCTTACCTGCCATGGCTTGAGCTGTTTGTATTGAGACAGAGGGAAGCCGGAGGTCCTCCACCAAAGATTCCACTTGTCCCGAAAAGAACTACTTTCACTATGGTCTCTCCATCCCCGCTCCAAGCACACCTGCACGAGAACATTAAAGACAAAATCAGACAGTGTTCAGTTCAGCTCCTACCATACCAAACAGAAAATGTGCACCTAACGGAACGAACCAGCGCAACCAGCATATATTTTAAAAATTTCTATTCTGGTCAACAGAATTTTATGTAATTTAATGAAAAAAAGGAGTAAGTGAAATGTTAAGACAAGAATAGAAAAAAGTTTTCACACCCACGACGAGCGATATACCTCCTAAGAGAAATCATTGAGTGTAAATCTATCACTTTTATCGGAGAAAGTGGTCAATTAGAGGCAAATTTTTGGCTTTTCAAATGAGACCGGCATAACTAACCCTCTTGAAAAGAGAATTTAATCCTATAAGTTTACATATTGCTTCATTCACCCGTAAATCAATTCAGTCTTCAATTGAAAACTATTTTATTCATTGAAAGGGAATTTAATGGCAATTTCCACGACATTTTACGGACAAAATAAAAAATAATGAAAATTCTAATCGGGCTATTGCAAAACATTTTACAATGCAAACTTCTTTGTTCTCAGGTTGTCTTCAGCAGTTACCTAGGCAGAAATAATACAACATACAATCCACGTAAAGTTAATATAATTGGTGCCTCGATGTACATAAAAGATAGTAATGCGAGTGAATGTAATATTTGTGCCTTTGTTAACCACGAATAGTCTCGAAACAGTTTTGTGAGCATACATCAAACCGCAAAACAAAAAGTGATTGACCAAATAAAAATCATTACATTAAATTGCCGTAGCATCAGAAATAAAATATATTACTTAATTATTGTACCTACAAAGATATTGAACATATCTTTGTAAGTACAAACGTAGACGTAGTATTTGGAACGGAGAGTTGACTCACGGGAGATACATCACACATTGGTAGCCAACGATACAAATGCGACGTGAATGGCATAGAAAGCGTTTGGTGCAATACAAAGGACTTCAAGGATAGAAGCCTATTCGTGTACTCATTTTACATACCCCCAGATTCTAACACACATATTTTACACAAGCTCGACGACCAAATATCCACGCTTAGCAACAAACATAGCAGCAGTATTTATTATAATCGCTGGTGGTACAAATCTACCGTCAATTGACTGGGACACGTACTACGTAGGAAAATCTGCCAAAAACAGGGATTCATGCTGTGAGTTCCTTTCAAGGACTACAATGGAATGTTGAATATATTCCCACAAAAGAAATATTTTTATTATTCATTGATAATTAGTGAATTTCCATATATTTTATCACCACTATCCTTTTTTATATGTCAACTTTGTATATACTCGTAATATGTACTACTCTTCACTAATAGGAGAAAATAATTGAGGACTCTTGTATTTAGTTATTTTTTATTCTGCTATTAAATTGTAAAGATTTAATGTTCAATCTTTTGAATTAAAATTTCATTAAATACGAGGCGTGTTCATAAAGTGAGGCCCATTTGGTCACAGGAAAAAATATACTCATATGAAACACATTTTATTGGCACTTTTAGTTAGCTACAAACCTACTTCACTTATCTACATAATCGCCGTTCACTTCTAAGTATTTTTCGTACCGCTGCACCAGCTTCTATAACCCCTCTGCATAGAAACTCGCCGCCTGAGGGTTGAACCAATCGACAACGCCATTCTTGAGTTCCTCTTCGGTTTCGAAACGTTGTCCACCGAACCACTGTTTCAAGTGCAAGAAGAGGAAGTAGTCGCTGAGTGTAAGGTCAGGACTGTACGGTGGGTGGTTTAAAGAGTTCCCAACGACCCAAAAACTCTCGTCCACTGGACATTCTTTGCTCTTTGTGGTGGTCGGTGAGCATTTTCGGTACCCACCTTGCACGCAATGTGTGGTATCCGAGGTTTTCCGTAACAATATTGTAGACAGTAGTGCGTCCAAGTTGAGGAAATTGTTCAGCCAGGCCATTAATTGTCAATCGACGATCACATCGCAGTTTTTGTTCCACTTGCGAAACAATTTCATCGGTCAGAATACTGGGCCTACCACTTCGCTCTTCGTCATGGACATTTGTTCGTCCATTTTTAAAATCACAACACCATTGTCTAACCTTTCCTTCACTCATAACTGTAGGTTTATAAACTAGGCATAATTCCCGATGAATTTCAGCAGCCGACAATCCTTTTGCATACAAGAATCGTATGACAGAACGCACTTCACAGCTGGCGGGATCAACGATTGTCGCGGACATTGTTGTTTGCATGCACGGACAAGCAAACGGCTTCTGAAATAAAACAAAAGCTGCTATAGCTTCTCAATGAATCAGTAGATGGCGCTGCAGGAGCAAAACTGTGTTCTGAAGCGCCAATATTTAAATATAAGCAAACGGTACTTATTTTAAGAATACGCCTCGTATTATTATTAAATTCTCAATCTCGCCCAAAATAAAAGACGATTGTCTATCCATCCATCCTTCTGAGGAGCGCTCATTCGTTTCGCCTGGAGATGGGCCCGTTCCAGATATCACGTAAATAAGCAGGACTCCGCATTCCCGACATATCGTGCGGTCTTGACGTTTTGCGTTCCCTGTCTGCCGCACCGCAGTTCGCCGTTCCTCATTCGACGCGAGCCCCTCGCATTGAGGGTGGTGGCGAGGGACAGGGAACGGGAGGGTGGGAGGTGGAGTTGATTTAATAAGCGGACAAACAACTATCATGAGTACATTCTTCCTTCGGAGAATGGTGGAACGGTGGTATCACTCGACGCGGAGTTTGTGCATGTTGCGGCGCACGGAACGAAATAATTACTTTGTACTCACGTCCAGTCATAAATAAGGCGCCCCACTCTCGCCGTTCTCATCCGTACGTCACCTCCCCCAATTGTATTCTTCTTGATAAATGAACGCACCTACACATGTAGGTCTCAGTGAGAGTAGTAGAAACTGAAGAGTTCATTTTCTAAAAGCCAGTTTCCTCTAATAAAGCAGGTGAAACCGATGCTTCTTCGGTTCTGATGTCGGTTTACAGCTATTAATGTCCTTAACCGAAAGGTGTGTGTGTTTAAAACATACCGTACCTGAAACACGGTATATTGTTTATTTAGAATTCTCTTTACTCTTGTTGCTATTTACATCAATGGGATAAATTATTATCAAATTAATTAAGTTCAATGCGACAATTTCAGAGTGTAAAAATCATTCGCCTTGACCGGGATTGATTTGGACACTGAAATTGTTGCGTTGAAATGCATGTTAGCGGATGACTCCGTTAAAAGTTTCTGTTGCAGCATCTCCCGCAGTTTCTTGAAATAAATAAAGACTTAATTAATGGAAAAGCAGCTTGAATACCATCAAGAAAATGAAATTTGTTGGGAGAAACTATTGATTGTAAACATTGTTTTTATTTATTTATATTCTGGGTAAGCATACCTAAACATTTTACGAAATCGTCTGTGAATCAGAGCAACCATGGCGTCCAAATCGCAGGTAAATTGCTCTTAATGATCCCTAGAGCGGCAGACAAGAGATAATGTCGATAGCTGTAGCTCCAGGGACATTATTTTAATATATAAAATTAGGTAAAATATTGGCTAATATTTAAAAAAGGATCTCTTTGTATCTATCTTATCCTGTTATTACATGGGATTGGGGTGCTGAGACCGCAGCAAATTAGTAAGATACAACATTAAAGTTCTCTTTAGGTTTCCCTCAAGTAAGAAAGGAAGACTCAATGGGAGCTATTGAAATATTAAAACTTTCGAAGAAAATATTTAAAAATATTAAAAGTTTTTAATCCCCCATTATCATAAAGTGCTTGTTTGGTTTGTAGCTGATCTCCAAATTATCTGTCACATAACAGTCTTTTAATCTGTTTGCAGTTCCTGGAGGGGACACTTTCGGTCACCTGCGTCCGTTGGTTAATTCTTGACCTTTCTCTCTAACTTTTTTCTCCTCTATTTTTCTTCACTTGCATTCTTCACAAATTAATCGCGCTGCAGTGTGTAGCCGATTAGTTTCCCTTCTACTGCTCATTGCATATTCTCTCCATAGGTTTCTCCCTTTCCTACTTCTACGAAAACTTCTCCCTTTGTTTCTCTTGGGAACTCCCGAACTATGGCGGATTTATATTCTTGAGTCGGGGAGTTATTTCGGATACTCGCGACGGGGAAGTCCCCGCTAACAAATCCACGCCACTGGAAAGCTCATGGCAGAATTTTCACCTCTACCACGCTCAAATATCCATCCGCCTCGCGGGTTATGATTTCGAAGCATTTAGAGTGCGTGACGGACTTGAAAGTCCTACGCCATCAATCCTCATGCGCTTTGACATCGCGCACGAAGTCATGAGAATAATTATCCCAATTAACTCGACGCTGCCGCTTTGTGCCAATCCCCGGGTGACCCTTGACCCGGGAAAACTAAGAACCTTCGTCATTTTGTTTTTACTTTCATGGTCGCGAAGGAAAAATCCTTTAGGGACGTGACGGTGACACAGCGCGTAACGACCCTTGAGTCGCGACAGTCATCCTCACCTTTACGCGGGCGTGCCAAGTACAGGGTTACACCCTTCCCTTTGCATGAGAAGTAGAATGGTATTCGTTCAATGTTGCGTCACGACCAATGACCACCTCTGAGGCATAGGTATCCCAGGTAATAGATTGGCCGTAAATACGTGTACATAGGTTTGAAGAATGAGAGCTATTATGCATTTTTTGATAACCCCGTTGTGGTCTGAGATATTTAATGGACCAAAAATATCGGCTTCATATAGTTTTACATCGTTGCTGATCCGTGCTCCAGAATCATTAATGCATTATACAATATTTTTTAAGCATACAGAAGATATTTGGTGCCAAAATATATGTGATGAAATGATATCATCTATTAATTTGATAACTCCCATTGTTATAAGAAAGGGAGGAGGGATGATGTAAGTACAGAGCCACCATTTCCTAATATTTGGGAATAGATGCGACGTAAAAGAAAATTTAATGTTTTCCTCCTCTTACTGAGTTTCATCAGAAGGATGGAAATAATACAAATGTCCACTCTTTTAAAATAATCCCAGATACCCGTGCCGAGATGTTTTATTGTTGGGTGACTTTAATATTTTACCATCTCTCTTTATGCGTAAGATCAGTGACAGCTAAGGAAACATCTTGAAAAGTTCATCGAATAAATTCCACTGAATTTCTATTCTTTTGCTGCAGATTCAATGAGATTTCCATAACTTTTTTTAAGCTATAAATTGGCGATATCTTTCTGGGGAAGGCTTTTTCTACTTGAATGGAAATTTGTAAAGACTTATCAAAACTGAGTAGTTGCTAGTGTTCCAGCCAGCGTTTAGTCAGATTTTGAAGTTCCTTCAGCAATTATTTGTGCATAAACTTTACGTTAGGTAACTAAAGAGATAATACTACTGCAAGAGAAATTAATTTCAGGCTTTAGTAAGCGTGGAAAGTCAACCGTTTAGGAACCGATTCGGGAAAAAAATTCTACTTGAACAAGACACAGATGCTTATTTTAAAATACTTACTTTTCTGGAGCGTTTGGGATTGAAATAATAAGTCTGACGCTTATCGAAAATTTAATACATTCTAAAATACCAGAAACAGTGTCTTTTTAAACGAACTCTCCTGAGTGAAACATATTCAGGGAATATGTAAACAAGCTGGAAAAAGTCAGAATTTATTAGAGAAGAATATTGGGGAAATGTAAGGAAAAAGTCAAAGAGAAATGTTATCTGTCGTTGGTTGGGCCTCATTTGGAATATGCTGCAAGCATATGAGATCCTCACGAAGTTGAATTAATCGCCGAATCGGATCGCATGCAGCGTAGAGGAACTAGGTTTGTAAAACGTCGTTATGATAAACATAGTAGCGTATCATAGTATTTATAAATAGCGTATTTTATGTTGCACGTTCTTGTGGTGGTGGCATTTCACCTTGCTACTTACTTAAATCTACCTTGCACGTTCTTGGATAAATTTCTTGCTGCATCCAAAGATACAATTATTTGTTATAATTAAGCATATGTACTTGCATGCTAGTTGAGTGAAGGGAGGTAGATGTGTGTTTGCATGCATGTAAAATGATAGGATATTTCTATGAATGTATGCACTACTGTGGATTTGGGTTTGCATGTATGTGTTGGTTTTGAGTGTGATTTTTCTTTTTTCCTTTGTTTGGGTGGTGAACTGGCACCCCCCGCCACACGCCCTTGCGGCGGCTTGCGGGGTATTATGTAGATGCAGATCCAAAATAGCTAAAGCCCAGCCTAGCTGGAGCAGCCACGCTGGTAATCACTCACGGAGCGAAGGCTAAATTACAGATTGAAGTTATTTCATAAATTGGGAGGAGATCTCTATAGCAGTGGACTTGAAAATGTATTATTACACCCATCGTACTACGGTAGGAGAGATGATGCTAATAAAATTAGAGAGATTAAGTGTAGAACAGATATATTTAAGATGTCATTTTTTCCACGAACAATAGGAGATCATAATAACATTGTTCGACTGCGGTAGGGTCATGTCTAGGTAAAATCATTCTGGTGTGTAATTACACCTTGCCACACCTTCTGAAGGTGGCATGGAGGATTTTTAGGAAAATTGATATAAATCCGTATGTAGTATACAGGTGTACATAATGTAATATCTAGAGGTATCAGTTATTCTTGTGCAACATGATGGCACAAGTTTAACATAACAAGAAGTACATATAATGTACGAGGACTGTTTTATATAGTTTTCATAAATTTGCTCCCATAATTTATTGTGTGAAAATTTTATTTTGTATTATATTGTTGGCGTAATAATGTACCATTAAATTTCTTGGATATTACTGCATTACTGCTTCAGTGACGACTGTTACAATTTTTCATGTCCGGTTTGCCTACGTCTGCTTCTGATGATGAAAAACGCTTTCCACTAAGATTTAAGTTTATTTACAACAGGGAACAGCAAAAAAGTCACGTGAGACTAGTTATGGGCTATAGGGACGGAGAGTAACACACCTCACATTGAATTTTGCGAGATGATTGCGATGATGGCTGTGGGCTTCACGGAACCCACCGCGCATAAACACGTCACATGTGCAATTGTGTTGTTACCAGGGTGAGGGTGACACAAAATTTAATTTTCATTGTACGAGTATTTTATAGGGCTCTTATACGCCATTAGGGTGCCACTCACCATGGCAGCAGTGGTGTTAACGTTGGAACAGTGACTGGAACTCACGGTTCACCTTCCTTTGAAGTTGTGTCTCTTCTTTAAACATTAAAAATCGTCTTATAGCTGTGTTATAGCAAAGAGATTCTTCATATGCCTTCTGTAGCATTTAATAAACCTCGGCTGACAATTTGTTCAGGCGGAACACCAATTTCATTGTAGCGTCGCGTTTTATCACCATTGTCGCGGTAGGAGAACTTAATGTTTCGAATTTCAACAGCTGCTGCCGATGCAATATGGGAGTCAAATCAATTAAACATGCACCATGTAGAAATTACACATTGAGCAAAAATTATTACATGAAATTTAAAATGTTCACAATAAATGATGCAAATAAAAAATTATCTTCACTCTATATTGAAAAGTTCTTGCACATAATTGTTAATAATATCTTAGTATTCCAATGCAACAATATCTTGGAATTTTTCAAAGGTAAAAACAGCCTAAGTGCTTAAAGTTGGCTTTAACCTCGTGGACTGTGGCGGGTCGCGCACGGCTACGAATGCCTGTGACATTATACTCTTATATACGGTATTTCCTCAAAACATCTTGTTCCTTTAAGGCCCCTAGAATTTCTAACTTTTAGAGGACGCCTCGATAGCTCATAGTTTAGCTCATAGCTAAAGCACTCGGGCATCGAGAGGTCCGGGTTCAAAACTCTGTCAAGACGAATGATTTTTACACTCTGAAAATGTTGCATTGAAATGCATATTAGCGCATAATTCCGTTAAAAGTTACTCCCGCAGGTAATCTCCCGCAGTTTCTTGGAATATTTTAGTAATTACTGCTTATTAAATAACTATCGAAACTGTGCAGGTGCTTTATTTTAAAGTTGTATACATTTTATAATAAGAATATGGATATTTTTGTGTGGCGGTCCTATCAAAGAAAATATTAAGGACTTCATAACTACCCGCTGTCAACCCTTAGGTCGATTTGAAAGGAGAAGCCAAAGCTCATATCTTACCAAATTCCAAGGCGCGTGAAATCACGCAATCTTGAGTAGGAGGAGCTGTTTATTTCCTTCCTCTATCCATAAATTCCCAAAAATATCTTGGTAAATATTCCTTCTGAATGGAGTTACACTAACATGATATAAGATAATCACTACTACGATCCCTTTCTGGAAAAGTGGCAATGGGTAGGGATTACGTTTTCATCGCGAAGTTTTCGATTCTGTTTGCCGCAATGCTACTTACAGAAATAGGATAGATATAATAGTGCAGTTTCAATCAAAACTTACCACTTCAGGAAGGATCGTAGGTAGTTTCATCGGTTTAACAAATATCCTGAAAATAAGTGGTATTCGAAAAGTGCTACCTGCGGAGTTCAAAACCCGGGCTCGGAAATGATCGATTCACCGAAACGGATTCATTTGACCGATAGTAGAAATGAGCTGCATGTACAGTGGTTGTTTTTCAAAACAAAATTATGATAATTACGGAGCTGATTCATCGAAAAGTTGAAAATCAGTCATGTGTGACACGGTACTCCGATTTATAGTGGGAAAAATTTTTCATAAAGCATGCGATAAGATACTACAGTATTTATTAGCGCCTATTAAAGGGAGTAATCGACTGCTGAGGTGATGGATAGGAGGGTAATTTAGTGGTACGTTGGGGTTTCAGGGAACGAAGGAAGGGTCGAAAGAAATCAACTGTCACCATTATTGGATTCTCGACGAAAGTTGTCAGTGGGCCCACAATTTAGTATTCTCTCTCGTGAGCGGTGTCATTCAGTTCGTGCTCTCCTCATGGAAGAGAAGATGAATCGAGGTCATAGGTTGTCTAACATAGAGTGTTAGATCTTGGATGACCCCTGAAAATTATCACACATTCTCATGTGCTCCTAAATGCTTCCTTCTAAGCCATACCCTACTTTCTAGGCGTTATTTACTTATTCTACATCTACGCCGTGCTCTGTAATCCGCCAAAGAGGAATGTGGCAGAGAATGTTAGACCATCAGTTTTCCGTAACTGAATGGAAAGTGATTCGAACCTAAGTTCATCGGCCGTAGTTTTTCCTCATTTAACTTTGTTTTTGTTGTGATCGTGCATTGTTCGTGGAAAGAAGGTTCCTGAGTCTATTCCTGCTACAGTTGATCCCTCATATCTTATCTGACTGGTGTAATATGCCGAAATATGTAGGGTCTTCAGGGTTAGTTCTACGTCATAAGTTAAATCGAGCGTCCTGTACCTTTTTAATAGCCTTAGTCTCGCCTACTCCCTTCATGCTTCGAGAGAATCCAATCCTGGTTCCTCAATTATTCTCCAGTTCTTAATATTGCCTATCCCCCTTCACGTAGTTCAGAAATTATTTTCCGTTCACAACATTTTCTCTATTGTCAAGACCTTCAGGATCCCACTACATATAGTCCATTCAGAATACGCTGATCACCACTGGTAATGTTCAGGCCTCACGGATGATTTTTTAACGTCGCTAATGGATGATAATTGTACGTTTTACACTGTATGTCATTATGTTAATAGGTATAAATTATCTATTGAATCAGAATGTAAACAACTTGTTTGTTCCTGAGGCAATCAAGCAGAAAGTCAAGATTATTGTGGCTGTAATTTCTATGGCTTTACACGAAATGGGTCTCGCGAAACAAAATTGAAAGAGCTAACAGTTTCAGGCTTAACTTGTGGAATTCCTTCATGGTGACCATGGTTTCGATACTGTGCATAATCGAAACCATGGTCGTATTGTATTAAAAGTGTGTGGAAGTGTAAAGTTTTCCTTATATTTTACCCTCACAAAAATTGAAAGAGTCTAATTATCATGTTACTGTGTCCAATTAAAACTATTAATAAAGATGGCTGTAGATCAATGCGTCTCCTTCTGAGCTGGCATTATATAGTAGCCAAATTCTAAAGAGTTTTTATATGTGAAAAGAATTTTAGCAGTGCAACTTTTCTACAATAATGCTACTTTTTTCTCTGGTTGTAGTGATATTATATAACTTACAATGAAACAAATGAGACCTGGATATTGATCATCAGCTGCATTTAAACGCTTCAGAAGAGATTGTTTGCTCTTTGTCCATCCTCTTTGACTAAATCTCGGTTGGGGTCCTCGAGAGATTCAACAGTTAGACGCTACCCCGTAATTCCGAAGATGGAAATGCCTTTACCTTCAAAGTATTATTATAGCATTTTTCTTTCAGAGTTTCCAGGGTGGATCGCATAGTTTTTCTAGTTTCAGCGCGTTATTTTGTATATTGTTTTTTGAGATTTTTTGTCTGTTACAACACCTTGACTGTACTTTAAAATATTTTCGCATTTGAAATGCAGTTTTCTCTATTGCCTTAAGGCTATAATACATGCAAATATATACAATTGCAGGTATTCATTCTCGCGTTTTGATTTGTTAGGAATTCCCTGGTAGTTTTTCAAGTTTCCTTATTGTAAATTGTAAATCTAAAAACTTTATCAAGTTTTCAGAGTCTACTTTACGCATTTTCTTTATTTATGTTTACCAATTGCTCCTAATAAAAGTAAAACAATTCTAGAAATTATCTTCGTTGGATAAATATATATTTCACTTTGGTTTTCGACTATTTGTATTAAAGTTCATAGCTTAGTGATGATCGATTCATAATCACTAATTCATTTATATGATAGCAAGAATTCAAGAGCTCTACGGCCTCTAGGTTAAATAATAATAAGGGGGAAAACTCCACTGGCCGTAAAAAACAGTCGCAACTCTCGTCAGACCAAATTGTTGTGTTGGTATTCGCGGGAACCAACCACAACCACCACAGAGGGTATTCTTGGTCGAGAGGTTGTGGTTGGTTCCCGCGAATACCAACACAACAATTTGGTCTGACGAGAGTTGCGACTGTTTTTTACGGCCAGTGGAGTTTTCCCCCCTTATTATTATTTAATCATTTATATGATGTTTAAATATTTCGAGGTTTTTGGTGTTCATTTCTACAATATTAATTTCCATGATTAGCATTTTCTCTAGATAGTGCAATAGGTAGCTGGTGACCATGTTGAGCCTAAAGGCAAGATATATTGTTTCTAGTTTCACTATTCACAACTGCAATTAGTTAATGGTCGTTAAAATTTTGCCGTCCACATTTATGAGGCTTTTGATATTATACTGGAGGATTTTTACCTATAGCTAGACTTAAAGAGCAAATCACGGTTTTGAGTTAATATAGGGGACACTGCTTAAGTAAATAGCTGATACCCTTATGAATGATGAAAATAACGGTAAGATATAACATGCTAACTTCTTTATATTTGACATTTTAACATGACGGTATAAAAAAATAAAGCAATTCCTTTGTGCTCAGCAAATTTTCAGAGAAATGAAACGAGATAATGACTTTTGGAAACTAGCTATCAGACAGGAGAACTAGCTTTAGTTTTGTATCAAATTTGCATAGATTTACCGAAATATTATCTAAATTCTAAAATGAGAAAGTAATGGTATGGGTTGGATGGAATGGTAAAGACTCTGCAAATTAATATATCAACTACCTGACCTTTGGAAGAATTAAGAACAATAACTATTATTATTAATTTAGCAACTACAATGGAAAAAGGGGAGTATTAGTGGAGTTTCAAGTCTGAGTACCCACCAGACAGGGTTGGTTTGTCATTTTAGAGCTTTAGTAATAAGTTATCAGCAATTAAGGTATGTGTTAGCTTTTAACCAGGTCGCTGCTTTCCTGCACGGCACGTAATTAGTTTAATTTCTTTTTAGCATTTAATTACCTAGATAAAATTAAACATAATTAAGGAAACAGTACTGTACCTGTAAGCAGTCTTAAGAAAAATTAAGCAGTTAAGTGAAATTTTTTATTTTTAAAATTTTTTATCCAATTGAAAATCTCCATAAAGGAGCGACACAGGGCCCGCATTTTGTGCCCAGTATATTTTCTTACCTGCCCAGTCCTAGGTGTATATTTTTCCAAAAGAACTTCATTTCTGCTTGGCCACTCTCACAGACTCGACAACCTATCCTCCCTTGCATAGCTGAGCATTCGTCGAGCGTGGTGGTATGTATTTCGTCGTGGTGAACGTATTGACGAGAATTTGAAGCTTCCTTTTGACCCAGGATCGGAGCGCCGTTACCATAAACAACCAAGGTTGCGCTCGATTCTGTGGCCTATTCGATCCATGAGGAGCGGGTACACCTGTTGTGTTCTCCTCCTGGTTCGTGCTCTGGGGGCGTTACCATCTCGGGTCGGGAAATACGCCACTAGTTATTGTACGAACCTTGTTCGATCCTCTTCCTCAGAGAAACAGCCGATCACTTTGATTTCAGTAACACTCATCTTTTCCGGATATCTAGGGGCTATCCGTGTAACATATTTGCGTTCATTTGATAATAGATAATGGAGGTAGAAGACGATACCACAAGAGTCCATTATTTTTCACTGCATAGGTTTATCTACGATAAAAAATTCGATTCGATTATATGAAATAAATAGTTCCAAATGTTATTCTCCGTCCCGAATACCACATTTGACCCAAAGAAGAGGGTGTAGAATATGTATTTATTCTGCTCTGAGTATCACCTATCGACAAATTACGCGTATTCAATATTTAGGTAAAAGGTCTTACAATTTACCTTAAGATTCATAGGAAAAACCCAACTTTTTAAGGTTGAGGTACAAGGGATATAATTAGAGAGATGTTTTGATATAGATTTTCTTGGATATTAGATAATGCAAAGAAAGCGGGACAGTACGGGATGTTTTACCGCTGACCACTTAAAAATGTAAAATCATTTCAAAAAGATAGTTCGTAATACCCTTGAGAAATAGTGTAAAAAGAAAAGCATCTAATAGGCATTTTTTAGGTTTGCAAATGTTTAGATAGCCTAATCTAAGCAAGTTCAGAGACGTGAAATAGTAAAATGGTATTGTTAATGATTTCACGAAGCGAGAGTAAAAACATTTTATGAATCGAGTGGTAGAGATAAGTGTTTCGCCTTTAATTTTCGATGCTTACGCAAGGAACATCATGCCTCAATTTAAAAAAAGTACATACACACATGTTATTGTATAGTTAAATAATGTAAACCAATGAAACCCATTTTCAAATCATTTCACAGAGCTCGTAATCGTGTGATTTGGATTTATTTTTTACGTTTTAGTACTGCATTAATGGTCATAAAACTCACAAATTCCAGAATACAGAAATAGTAGTAACGGAAAGCCAATCATTTGAGCGGTCTTGAAAACTATTATCTTGGCTTGTTATTTTTTTGTGTCACCTCATATCGCTCGTGGCATGGAATCTCAAGGAGCTTCTCAAGAAAAAAGCTTTAGGAACTTGACATAAATACAGATATTACAATGGAAATAGCGGGTTTGATAAAAACAAACATAATAAAGAGTGTGGTTTATCATAAGGCAGCCGCTACCGGCACTTGTGAAGGACTTTCTTAAAATAAGTATTTATAACATTTGGAAACTATATATTTTTTTCGATATATTTTCCAGAGAGTCAAGTCCAGCGATTAGCATGTTAAGCTTTCAATCAAACGTTTGAAACAAAAACGTGGCGTGGTACATTCACCGCTTTGCTTATTCCTACGTTGAGGGATATAAAACGCACATACAGGGGTTTTTAACAAAGCAAACAGTTAAGTTCTTCAAATACGACTGAATTAGATCCATCCAGATTCGTTTCAACAGCGTTCGTGGAACCTTGTTATTTCGATTGGTTACCGTTTAAGTTGCCATACATTGTAGCGTCTTGGACAAGGAAGTAGCGTTTAAGATGTCTTTCGTCGTAAGCACGTTAAGTAGGGTGTATGCTGTTCTATGTACATTATTTAAACAACCCTATTTGAGCGAAAAATATGTTTTTCTCGCAGCGTATGTGATCATCTCAGGTTTAAGAATGATCCGTTGATGCCAGTACCTCTTTCTCAAGAATTATCCAAGTATAAACTCTCCTATTCTAAAATATATCTTCAACGAAGAGATATTTTAAGTTATAGATCTTAATGGCATGACGATTTCCCCTTCATTACGGCCATTTTTGTGATGAGTCGATTGATGAGTATGATTGGACGCCTCTCCCAATATTGATTTTGTGCAATGGAATTATACGATTTGTCATTGATGTTAGTCTCTACGGCGATTCACTCATTTGAGGCTTATAAATGTTAGATTTAAATAGTGAGGATGAGAACATTCATTATTCCTTGTTGCCTGACATGTCCATGGTTTGGGCATGACTATCAGGAGTTCATTAAAACTTTTACGCATTTTGTAGTTTTGATCTGTGTTTCTCATCCCATGTTGACTAGAACGGCGTCTTCATATTCATACTTTGATTTATTTGCAGCAGAAGTAGAAATCATTCAAATTAAATTAAAAGATTACTTTTTAATTTATTTATTTTGAGTTTGTGAATTAATTTTGCCATTGTAAATTGCATGAGGTATCAGAGGAACTCACCTGATTTCTGGCATCTTTTCGAATTTAAGAAAATATAAAATAGAAAAAAACCGTCTCCATCACTCTCCTTTATTATAATATGAAATCGTCCTCATGACGGTGTGCAATAGGTGACGTTCACCAATTTTCATTAGGTAAGAATGACGTACACCTCTTAGTACGATTTGATCAAATGTGTGCTCAGTGGTACGCTAGGTAAATAGGTTCTTTAACCGTTCTTAAAAAGATGTATTCATTGTAGCCGAAACACGTTAATAATTCTTTCAAATAATTGAATAAAGTTCCTCAAAGTGGGTAATGTGATTATCTATCTTTTTCATTGCCTTGCTTAGTAGAATTAGGGTTTAGGAAACGCTACCTTAATCCTCGAAAGAACCGCTTTTAGAAACCAAGTGGCAAACATGAATGAATCTCGCAAAATGAGCATAGATATTAGCAAAATTATGAATTTTTCGGAAAGGTGGCCTGAAAAATTAATAAATATAGGTAATAATAGAAATAAATTTCTCGAGAGGTAGCTTGGACGATTAAACATAGGAAGGCAAAAGGAAATAACCGAACATATATAAATCAATCCTGCATAGTTTCTTAATATTTTTAATTTTACATTCAACTGTTGTATTTATTTGACGTTATATTCTCATTTTTTTCTCTTGCAATATTTCCTCCTTTTCTTCACTTCCGCGACAGTTTGAGAACTGATGATCTGGCTGGCACTGCATACGAATCGAAAACTTTTTTGTGAGAGATTCTCTTTGTATACGCTTCCAGTGACCAGTTCACTGTCATATCGGATATTCGTGTATTATTTTTGCTTTAGAAGTTGGCCATCCACACATTTAGGCTAACTCTTTCTAGTAATGTGTCGTATGATGATTTATTTGGAAGGGTTTTATACAAATAATTCTTTTGTAATGTTCATATTCTTCCTACTTCACAAATTTGTACATTAACTTGTTGTTCCAATTAATTTTTCGTGAATTATTTTGCTTGTAATTTCTTTGCCGATAACTGGGTGTATTTTTTGAAGAAAACTCCACATTCTGTTGATTTCTGTTCCATGTCATGTTGTTGACAAAGTATTCATGATATTACACCTGCAGTTTATTCTTGATCCTTCCATAATGCTTTTGTCGAATAAATAAATTTATCAATTCTTTTTTCAATGAACATGACTCCAAGACCTCTTAATTCCCTCTCACATATATAATCCGAGTTGTAGTTACAATTAATCGCTAAATAAGTTAAATTATTATTGAAAATTATGCTAATATTATCGTTATATACGTTTCCTGTGTACAAAAAATTGCAGTGTGGCAATCTTTGACCGGGATTCGAGCCCGGACTCTCAAGGCCGTGTGCTTTAGCCAGTTAATCTACCGAAGCGTGCTCCTACACTCTGAAATCTTGAGGGTATTACTGGAACAAGATGTTGCAAACTCTCTTAGGCACTCGGCCGGACATCGAGGGATTTGGATTCGAATCCCGGTCAAGGTGAATGAGTTTTACACTCTGAAATTGTTACATTGTCATGCACACTAAGCGGATGACTCCCGGTGTCGTCCGCAGCTTCTTGGATTCATATTCAATATTTGAAACTTGTAAGGTTATTTTAACTTTTATTATTCTTCTACTACATTCTATTACAGGCTTCTTTCACAAAGCCAGGGCATTTATAGTTACAGTCAGCAGTTGGTCGGTGTGGAAGGACGTTTCCAAATTTACTTCGTCTTCACGAAACTTGTTATAACTCCTACGCGTTCGTTCACGAACTCACAATGGAAATTAAACCATTCGTATGTAGGACTCAATGTATTGCATTGGTGAAGGTTTAAATCAAAATGATAACCAGCTTACCTTGGGACTTAAAGCAAAAGGTAATTTATTATGCCTTTAACAGTAGTCTGAAACATAATATAAAACTCTGTCAATTGCCTACTACGAAACTCAGAGGGACGGTTACTTTTTAAACAATTTTATTGGCATAAGAATGTTGTGTACATACACAACCGACGAGGACTAAAACTTGACATTTAGCTCCGAGAAACGGACCCCTGTTCTCAAGACATTTCCGTGTGTGACTATACTGAAGTAACTATGAATGGCGACTTTAGGTTTTTTATTTCACCTTGAGACTTCTGGAGTCAATGTCGTAGAAAGGACTTCCGTAATTTTTGATTAATGTGTGTTCCAATGCATTTGGGTCAATGTCGCCGCGGGGACTCCCGTTGTCTCTGCATTTTATGATTGATGCATAAAAAAATAGAACTAGACATCTGAATATTCTGGGGAACTTGTCATTTTACGTGAATCGGACGGCCTTCGGTAGAGGACTTGGAGATATTACGGAAGTATGATGAAATGGAACGAAAATTCATGAAATCAAACTTCCTCCTTTGGCTTCCTTTTACTCGAAAATTTCCGTATTGCATATGATAGCGAATTTTATCTGCAGTAATTCTGGCATTTTGAGGCTTATTGATTAATTGCATTCGGCAACTTGTCTCATGTAGAGAATGTTGCATAAAGTTCTCTGATCAGAGGCTGGAAACGCGTGAAAGTATCGTTTACTTTTCTAAGTTCAGCTAAATTAATTTAAAACTATACCATACAGACTAATTCTCTTCTCCATCTATGTCCATTACATGTTCGCTCGCTGGTTCACTTCCTTGCCATTTTACTTCTTCCATTCTCCATCAAAACCACTTCTCGAAAATCTCCAAATAGCGTTAAACTTCTGTCTTAAAGTTTAAAGAGTTTTGGTTCGGGCAATGGAGATATGTACTCGTATAAAACGACCCGATACGAAAAATATAAAAAGAGCTGAAGGAGAAAATTGTTTCATTGTATTTAAATTCAACTGCTCGCGAAACTACGTCAATCATTCCGCAAGCAAATGAATTTTAACACGAACAATTTGCTTCAGTTCTTATATTTTTGGAATGGTGTTGTTTATTTGGAGTAAATATCTCCATTCATTAATTCCCCAACTAAAATTCTTTAATACGAGGAGAGAAGTTTAGTGCTTCTATCTCAATTCAGTGCTGTTATTTTGAAGATAACTTTTTAATTCTCGCTGGCATATTCTTTCTTGAAGTCAGTGAATAGCAATTGGGGCAAACATGCATTTCCCCATTGATTTTAACACCAACCTGTTATTTTCGCTGGGATAGACTGTCCTAAAATTAGCCTCTGTGCCTCATTTAAGCGTACAGGAAGTAGAATACAAGACACGGTATTTATTTAAATTGTTTAGATGTGAAATCTCCCAGGACTTACGACAGAAAAGGGGGCAGTATAATCCAATTTGACGTTGAAATTTTTGAAGTTTAACAAACCAAATGTGGTTAATTGAAATTCAACGCTATGAAGTTTATGGATAAATATTAATATCATCGAGATCCCGCCAATGTGATCCGTCACTCAGTACACCATTCAAATTATAGACCTAGCCTAGGACTTTTTCTTAGCAAGCGGTTTATCTTTGTTTCCCATCAACGAGGGGAGAGCAACTACTCATTGGTTACGAATGTTTCAGATGTGCTCCATCATTAAGCGTTGCACCTTGACCTACATTTATAGCTCAATCTTCCGCTTCTAAAAGTATTTCACATTTGCGAATAAACGACATCGCCAACACTTTGCTGCTCTTTTCTGCTGGCGGTGCATCGCTACGCCGGAGACCTCATAGTTGCGCATGGCCCGAAAGATATATTTCCTCCAGTCACGAATTCAAGAAGTACTGGAAATAAGGAGCTGGTAAGGAAAATATTTATCCATTTTTCTTGAATTTAAGAAATTTGCGCTCTACTTCATTCACTCTAATCCCGTAAAGTTATATATTTGATAATTTGCTTTCGTCCTGGGGAAACCTCACGAGTTAAATTCAATCCTACCTTAACCTGTTTTTGAGGCACCCTAAGTAAAGAAATCATTTGTCATCGTGTTAACGGTGATCAGTAAACAATGAGGCACTCTGCATACTACTTGGGAAAGAAATCTTCTGAGATGAGTTATGTGAACCGTTTTGGGTAATAAAGAAGAGAAAAAGGCTTACGGAGTCGTGCATTTAATCATTTCAACGGTGTCTTTTGGCTTTAAAAATTTTATTCTCTGTTTTATTTATTTAAGGGATGGAAATCCGTACGTTTCAGGGTCATTAGAGCAATTAGGAGCTTGAGAACCTCAGCTTAATACATATTCGAGTTTTTTATAAAACCGTTCTGTTAAATCTGACTTCATGACTATATTTTTAGATTTTTCGTTAGGTTTTGAAGAACCTAGAGGAATATTTCCGATTCTTTTTGGCAAGACATTATTGAATTTAAAATTTACTTCTGTCAAAATAGCCATTGATTATCCTGCATGGTATACAAGGTGAGATCGATAAATAACAGGAATGAGTTTTTTGGAAAGAATTTTATTAATTCGTCTGTGTTATTCCTTTTGATGTGTTCCCAATTAGATATTATAGCATATAGTATACAGGTATACCAGTGCTTTTTCCAATCCTCAAAAAAACTCTGGAACTCAATCTTTGGTATGGATTTTAATTCTCTCAGCGATGTATTTTTTATCATATCTATTATTGCATGGCACTCTTAGGGTTCTCTTTATTCTTGGCAACGGAAAAAAGTCACACGGGTCATGTCCGGCGAATATGGAGGTTGGAACATTATTACAGAGCTGTTTTTGGCCAAAAATTCAATGACTCCAGCAGAAAAGTGTCGACTGGTGCATTACCTCGTGGTGCAAAAGCCATGTATTGTTTTGCCACAAATAAGGTGGTTTTAATGAAAACTTTGTTGCAATTTTCCACAGTTAAAACTTTATTGCCGACCTTGGTTTCGATACACTGTATCATCTTCAGGTGAGGGAGAGTACAGGGAGAAAGGATATATATACCAAGGAGGGGTGGCAGGGGAGGAGGGAGCGGGTGGGAAGGGGGGGGTGGGGTTTTGTCATACAAAGAAAGGCAGGAAAAACCAATGGAACCCCCCGAAGTACGGGCAGCTCACTCTTCGGGGGGGGGGGGAGGGAGGTGTCGCCATAATGGTCACTGAGGGAAGTTAATAGACAAAAGTGGGGAGGGGCAAGAGAGGAACTGAATGTCGTTAAGTAGCTCTATCTTCTGGTTTCTCCGTTGGATAATCTCTAAACTCTCGAGAGCGTCCAATTACTTGCTCTTTTCGAATTTATGCAATGTACAGGTTGCGGATCAGTCTCCTGTCCCTCCAATCCATTCCTATTTTCTGCAATACATGCATTAATTTTTCCCAATTCACTCTATCAAACGCTTTTTCGAAATCTACAAAACAGGCAAAAACGTCCTGATTGTATTCTATATTCCTCTCGACTAGTGATCTCATTACTGCAATGGCATCACGCGTACCTCTTCCTTTCCTGAACCCAAACTGATCATCCCCTAAGTAATCATTTGCCTTACTCTCTATTCTTTTGTTGATGATCCTGAGAATAACTTTAGCTGCGTGGGATATTAAACTTATTGTTCTGTAATTCTCACATGACGAAGCCTTTGCCTTTTTTGGAATAGGAACTAACACCGATCTCACAAAATCTTCCGGCCAGATTCCTTCCTCATAGATACTACGAATCAGTCCATATATGGCCTTCTTCCCACCTTTCCCTAACCATTTCAACATTTCTACAGAAATATTGTCCACCCCCACGGCCTTATTTGCTTTCATCTCCTTTAATGCCCTTTCTATTTCATCGTCGAGTATGCCTGGACCTAAGCTATCTTCTTCTACGTCATGTTCCTTTTCTATGTCTAACCTTGTCGGCCTAAGTTCTTTACCATACAGTGTTTCTATATATTCCTTCCATCTCTCTTGGATTTTTCCTGGTTAAACTATTATCTTACCCCATTTATCTTTAACTGTTAGCACAGATCTTGCCTTCTTACTTCCCGATAATAACTTAACCTTGCTGTATAGAGCACCAATTTCACCCTTCTTCCGTAAATTTTCCATATCCTCGCATTGCGTTTTCCACCATTCTTCTTTTGCTTTATTTGTGGCCCTTCTCAATTTATTGTTTAACTCTTTGCACTTCATTTTGCCTAACTCTGTGTTTACATTTTTCCATCTTCTTCTCTCATCCATCTTTGCAATCATTTCATCCGTTACCCATGGTTTCCTTATCCTTTTCCCGTTAACGGTTCCTATAGTGTCTTTAGCGGCATCCAATATCCCTTTATAGTACATTCCCATTTTTCCTCGATAGTACTCAGTTCTTTACCGTCATCCATCATTTTCTCTACAGCCTGCTGATACTCCTTCCTCGTTAATCCATTTACTGCTTCTAATTTCCATTTCCTAACCCGCCGCTCTTGCCTTATCTTCTTGAAACGAACATTACATTTCATAACAACTAAATTGTGGTCAGAGTCCGCATCCGCTCCTGGGAAACTGTGCGAATTTATCACACTGTTCCTAAACCTGTGCCTAACCATAATATAATCTAACTGATACCTTTCTGAGTCACCTGGCATTTTCCGTGTATACCTACGCCTTTTGTGGTGTCTAAACCATGTGTTAGTGATGACTAACCCCTGTCTCCTGCAGAATTCAATTGCTTTCTCCCCGCGTTTATTCCTCGTGCCTAACCCATAGTCCCCCACCTCACCACCATCTCTTCCTTCGCCTACCGTCGCATTCCAATCCCCCATCACTATCAAATATTTCCCTGCAGCAACACTCGCGATGATATCCTCTAACTCATCATACATCCTATCGACTTCTTCCTCCTTGTGGTTGCTCGGTGGCATGTATACCTGAACAATGACCAAGTTCGTCGGCTCTGCTTTAATCTCTACGAGTAAAATTCTATCTGTCGCTTGCTCTATGTTGACTACGCTTCTTCCTACCCCTTTATTTAAAATTACGGCAACCCCTCGTTGGCTCTCGTCCCCGCCGCTGTATATCACTCTATAATTGTCACTCCAGTAATCATCGCTACCCTTCCATCTCACCTCGCAGAGACCTAAAACATCTATATGACCTCTTTCCATCTCTCGCTTAATATTTTCTAATTATATATATATATATATATATATATATATACAAAAATGTATGAATTATATATGTATATATATTTTTTTTATATATATACCGGTTAAGGTGGGTTTCGGATGGCCACGACTACCTAATAAATAAATATTTTGTAACTCCTGACAAAAACAATCCAGTAACATATTCTACATTAAGTCCTTCTTCATCTCTGTGTACTTTCTTCCTCCCTTCATCCCTCCCAACATCCCTATCCTGTTTCTTCCCTTTCCTTGTTTGCCTAACATTCACCCTAACCCTCCATTACTGTCTTCAACATCCCACTGCCGATCAATACGCCCTTCACCCATTTTTCCCGCCTCCTTTTGATTTCTTCCAACAAACCCCTCTCCTCGCCCACCATACTTTTTACTTCCTTATTTATTTTCCTTTTGGTCTATTTCACCATCACCCACATTTCAAAAGCCTCCAATCTGATCTATCCTCCTTCTTCAGTGATCACGTTTCCGCGCCGTACAAAGCTACGCTCCATATATAAGTTTTATCAAGTCTTTTCTTAAACTCCCTACAAAATGTCCCCGTCATTACCTCCCTCCTCCTTGTAAAAGCCTCCTTGCTTAACGCAATTCTTCTCCTTACGTCCCTACTACTTTGACCGTGCTGGTCCAAAAAACTTCCGAGATACGTGAACTGTTCTACCTGCGCTAGTTTTTGCCCTCCTATTTTAATGTTTGCATTAGCCTTTTTCTTTCTGGAAAATCGCATAACCTTTGCTTTATTAATATTGTTTCTATATCACATACCTATATCGAATATCTATTGCATTGAATTTCCAATTCACTCAGCACAATGCTTGCAACCGCTTTGCTGACTGAAAAAATTGAGCTTGGTTTTTAGCAATTCTAACCGATTCCACGAATTCCCCTCCGACTTTCATTCCTACCTCCAGTTCTTCCCATGTCTTTTTATCCATTCCTCCACATATACGTTGAACCGCACCTGTAACAATGGGCACCCTGCCTTACACCTCTTTCTAACACTGCCCATCCCGACTCTCTGTTCCCCACCCGCACCTGTGCAGTCCGAGACACGTACAGGTTGCAGATTGTCTCTCTCTCTCTCCTGTATCTACAATCTATTCCTATTTTCTGCAATATACCCATTAGTTTTCCTAATTCTCTCTTGGGACGAATGCCACATACTCGCTAATTTATATGGATACCTTTTTCGGCTGGTACCTTCAAGTTGGGTATTGGCTCTCTTTCTGCTCGGCTTTTCCTGAATCCGAATTGGTCTTCCGAGAGGCATTCTTATACCTTTCCTTCTATTCGTCGGCTGATTATCCGAGTATTTTCGATGAGTGAGATGTCAGGCTCAATGTTCTGAGTTTTTCGCATTTATCTTTTCTTGGTTTCTTTGGTATTGCAATCGTTACACTTTTCTCGAAAATATATATACCCGCAGATCTCAGTGTAAATTATGTTTTCTCGATAGCTGGACGTGCCTCTGTTTACCGAGTGTCTGATTTCGCCGGCGACCGAGGCGTCGGCCGCCGGGTTTTGGTGAGCGGCACTGCCGGACTCTCTCGGAAATCGAGGTTCCGATCGTGTTTTGTTTCGAGCGGCGGTTGACCGCCTAGTTCATCCAGAAGGGTGAAGTTTGACTCTCGACTTTCTTCCGCCGGGAAGACCGTGCCTTCGTTTTGTTTACTGGTTCATGACTGACCTTGACTGCTAGCTTAGGCTCCTTTTTGTTTTGCTACCGCCAGGTGCAAGTAGCGGGGGGGGGGGAGTGTACACGAGTGATTGTGTTTTTTCTTTCTTTGGAGGGGTTGTCCTTTTTGGCCCGCTCTCCTTTCTTTCGCGCAAGCGTGCTCAATTTGATCATTTTTCAAAATGGTCAAACGTCGTGTAAACACGCTCGCCGTGCAAGTTGACGAGAAGGCGAAGCCCCCTACTCCGTTAGAGGTCCACCTCTTCACACTAGAGTCGCTGGGCCTCACACCCGAAGAGATAGTGGCGATCCAATTTGGATACAGTCGACATTTGATATTCCTGAAGTTGCCAAACGAAGCTGCAATGACTAGGATTTTAGAGAATACTCCGGGGAACTACCGTTTCCGTATTTAAGGGAACATAGGACGACGATAACTATTGACGAAACCTCCGGCAGCTTGTGTGATGTCAGGATTCTTTGTCTCCCCGTGGAGACCCCATTGGAAGATATAACAAGCGAGCTCCAACGTTTTGGTAAAATCCATCGCTCGAGGGAGAACAGATGGGAGGGAGAAAGGATGGAGCGGGTGCTTACTGGCACCAGGGTTGTGCGGATGACGGTCGAGAGAAATATCCCCTCGCACCTCCACATCGGCGGAAACCGGGCCATCATCATCCATGAGGGTCAGCGTCGCACTTGCGGCCGCTGCAACCGAGAAGGCCACGAGCGCAAGACTTGCCCTCGGAACCAGGGAGGGAAGAGCTATGCGGAGGCAATGGTCATGGCCTCCAACCCGAACACCACCGGGGAGCTGGACGAGCCCGAGGTGGCTGTGGAGGAGAGGGCACGGTCCCTGCTTCTTATCGAGTGTGCGACCCCCACTGATCCCGCCGACTCCCCACATACCCCTTCATTAATAGGAAAATTTCAGAGGGAGCGAAAGTCGTCGAAGGAAGAAAGCGATGCGAAAAAGAAGAGGACAGACGACACTGAACTCCTGAGTTTAAACTTTGATCTAGCTGCAGTCCCGACCTGCTCGCCCACTCTCCCACAACCGCCGGCCCCTGTCCTTGTGACCCCGTCAAGGGAGGACGGATCTTCGTCCCTCTTTTCCGCGGCCACGCCACCAATACCCTCCATTTGCAATCCTTGCATCACGGGCTTCCAGCCCTCCGAGAACCACTGGCGACAGCGTTGGAGGATTTATCGGATTGTGAATGGCCCCCATCCCCAACGGCTGGCCCCCGATCCCGTTATCACGGACACTCAATCAAGATGTCGTCGGTCTTCCCAGGAAACCTTTAGAAGCGGACCGAATCGAACTATCTTCCTTGATTACTGCCGACGGGGTCCCTTCGGCAGATGACCCCCAGTCCGCCACCCCGGCCCCTCCTGAGGGCCCCAGCTGTGCTCGCTCGAAGAGGACCCCCCGTGGAATGCTGCCGAACAACCCGCTCTTCGTGGAGACCACGGCTGGCTCTTCCTCTTCGGACGAGGTCGGGGGGGGGATGTAGCGACAACTCGCGACCTCGATCGTCGACCCGTCAGACGAAGCGTCCCGGAAAAAGGCGAAGTACTCGTCGCCCGGGTTCAAACCGCGACCGGAGCGACGTAAGCCACGACCAAAACTCTGGTAAGTGATGTCCGTTGCCCATAGACGCCCTATCGTTTCACCAATGAATATCATTTCGCTGAATATTGTCGGCGTTTACAGTCCCTTAAAAATTGCAGTCCTCCCAACGTTTTCTCCGCGATCTCAGGGCTGATGTAATCCTCCTTCAAGAGGTAAAGGAGGACATAGTCTGAGATGCGAACACCTTTCAGGCTATCGGCAATTTCGTCGATTGTCATTCTGGCACTACCACCCTAGTCTGAAATGGCATTCCATTCTCTCATGTTCGCCGCCACGCCTCGGGTCGAATAACGTCTGTTATCGTGAATGGCATCCACATCACCAATTTCTACGCTCCCTCCGGTGAGCGTGCGAGGGCAGAGCGCGAAACTTATTTTGATGATCTTCTCCTCCCATACCTTTATTCCTTCTCGAGGAAGACCATCTTGGGTGGGGATTTCAACTCCATTTACGCTGAGAGGATAGTGCCTCGAACAGGGATAGAATGACTTATTATCCAAGCCGAGCACTCTCAATGATGCTCGACTCCATTGGAGCGATTGACGCAGTGCGTTCTTTCTGCTCCGGTCCCGCCCCCTTCACGCGATCAGGGCATAACTCTCGGACGCGGAACGACTACCTCTTCCTCTCGGCATCACTTAAGAATGATGTCCAGAGAGTGGACACCCTCCCAGTGTCCTTCTCTGATCACTGCGCACTGATCATGAGTGTTACGTGCCAGGATACAACCCCCGCCGCGCGCGCCCATCGCTGCCGCGCCGTGTGGCGCATGGACCTCCGCGTGCTGGAGGACGTCACTCTCCGCGACTCCATCCGCAGCCGGGTGTGTGAACTGATCGCGGCATTCCGTCCGGGTGCAGACCTCGCGGTATGGTGGGACGAAGTTTTCAAACCCCGAATTGTCACACACATCAAAAAGCAAACTTTTGAGTGGCGTAGAGAAAAAAATTACACCATCTCTTTCTACCGCCGGGCGCTGGAGGAGCTCCTGCGTAAGGATGTATCGCCGGAGGATTTCCACGCCCAAGTGTCGTCTCTTAAAAAAATTATGCTCGGCCACGAACTTAAAAAATAAGCTCCCCAAAAATGGCAAAAAGAATTAGACACAGATATACGGGGGCCCCTTACGCTTTCCGAGCTTCGGCGCTCGATGAAATCCAACTCCGGCTCCGTCGCAGACAGAATCCCTGTCAGAGAATCTGCCACCGGCGACACCGACCTCCTTAGGGAAGCGACCTGGCACTTCCAAAACATTTTTAACAGGTATCCTCCGTGGAAGGAGGGAGACACTCTTCCTCTTCCTCCTCACCCTATGCTGTCCTCAACCCAAAAAGACGATCTAGGTCGAGACATAAGTTCAGACGAACTGTACTGCGTCTCCTCCATGCTCCCAAAGGGCAAAGCACCCGGCTTGGACGGCCTGCCCTTTGAATTTTATTTCGCGTACTGGGATGTTTTTAAACCTATTTTAACCAACCTTTTTAATTGTGTTTTAATTAGCAGCTCTCTGACTGCAAGTCAGCGGACCGCCGCGCCGTGATAACCCTTATACCAAAGATTACGCGGCCCAAATCGTTCAACGACTTCCGTCCAATCGCCCTTTAAATGCCGATTATAAAATATTGGCACACGTCTTGCGCTATAGAATGACGGCTGTTGCCGACATTGTCCTCTCTCCATCCCAGTACACCGTGTCGAAAACGCGAAACATTTTCGATGCCGCACTTTTAATTCGCGACGTCATTTTTTCCTCACCCTTGAATGGCGATAGTTTTCTAGCAGTGCTTGGAATTGACCTTGCGGAAGCATTTGATCTGGTCCGGATCGAATGGATCCCAACCGTGCTCAAGACGATGGCCTTCCCCGAGCACTTCATACGTGCCGTCGTAACTTTGTACACTGGTACATCTTCTAGAATTAAGATAAAGATTGCCAGCTCACCGCCCATTTCCGTCTGTAACTCCGTCCGGCAGGGCTGCCCGCTGTCAATGCTGCTGTTTGCTTTTGCCATAGACCCCCTGCTCAGACAACTTCAGAGCAGTGGAATCGGGATACGCCGACACAGTGCCGTCTGCCTGGGCGTCGCATACGCTGACGACATAACCCTTTTTATAGACGACCCGTCCCACATGGCTCTCGTTCACGACATTTTAAAGTCATACGAGCAGGGTGGTCTCTTCCTCAACAGTCGGAAATCCAGGTTTCTCCTGCTGAAAAGAAGCCCGCCCCCGACCTCCATTGGTTGGTCAGAGGCGCCCTCCCTCAAAATCTTAGGGTTCTGGTGGGAGAAGGAGTTGGCTCCCACGATTGAGCGGAACTGGGGAGTTATAGACCACCACATAAAATGGAGTGTTGGGAAATTTTGACTACCTTCCCTCCCGATTGTGACCCGCCTCCTGAACCAGATTGTCTTCCCGAGGCTATGGTATGTGGCCCATTTGTGGCCCTTACCCCCTAAATACAATGCATACTTTATTAAAGCGACCAACCAACAGATTTGGAACTGTTACGTAAAGAAAGTGTCCCGCAACCCGCAAGAGCAACACACAATGTCACAGGCCTTCTAAGGTATGAACAGCCTAAGTGTTTGAAATTGGCTTTAACCTCGTGGACTGTGGCGCGTCGCGCACGACTACGAATGCCTGTGACATTATACTCTGAAATACGGTATTTCATCACAACATCTTGTTCTTTTAAAGCCCCCAAAATTTCAGCGTGTAAGAGGGAGTCTTAATGGGAGTCTTAATTTAAGAGGGACCTTAAATGGCTAAAGCACTCGGCCGGATATCGAGGGTTCCGGGTTCGAATCCCGGTCAAGGCGAATTATTTTTACTCTCTGAAATTGTTGCATTGTAAGGCGAATAAAGCGTTTTGCATCTGGTTGTTTCCATGCCGTTTGAGTCATTTAAATAGTTACAGAGGTTAAAATGCATTAAATTTTGTGCAACTATGCAGGAAATATTTGACAGTAAAATCAGTTAAATTTCCCAATGCATTAGGATTTCGTTAAAAGCTTTCTTTATTTATAATATACTATTTTTAAATTTGGCTCTCAGCAAACCGATTGTATTTAATCATTATAAGTCTCCGTTTGTATATTTGTGTAACAAAAGTCCCTACTGCATATTAATTTTCTCGAAAGTGTTATAGCAAATTCGACCAGTGGCTTCTTTTAAGTTGAGGGCGCTGGAATGTCGTCTGGAGTGCCTTCCCCACTAATACCAAATCTAAGGCACGTATCGGTTGCCTCTTTTTTGGATAAATCATTTATCCAAGCGGTCCCCCGCGGTAATCCTACCGGTTCCATGCTGCCCAAAAAAAAAATATAAACCACGCTCTGCTACCAGTTGAGGGCGCTGGAATGGTCCGGGAGAAGGTAAGGTAAAGGAGGGGGGGGAAGATACAGTGCTACCGGCGGCGACTGGAGACGGAGGCGTGGAGTCCGGCGGCTTCCCTCTCGCAACAGCCCTCTCTTCGGGTTTTTCCCCGATATATATACCCGGGGGCCTTTTTGATTTGTCGATTGGGGCCCTCTTCAATTGGCCTTCTCAACTGGGGGAATCGGTTAGGGGGAGAAGCCGTGGAAACGGCTCAAAGTTATCAGGGATTATCTGTGACACGAATCAAATCTACACACTTATTATTTGGATTCAATTTCTACTCCAAGAATATGTTTAACGTTTATGCTATTGGGTATTCTTTTTGATCTATTTTTCTAATTGAAATTTGAAAATTAAACAACTTGGCTTTTCCACGTACATTTTTTTGTCATTATTCACTACTTTGGTTTCGTTATGGCGTAACATCATCAGTTAAAATATTAAAAAATGATGATGTTATACCATAAAGAAACCTTGGTAGTGAATAAAAAAATGTATGTAGAAAAGCCAAGTTGTTTAATTTTCAAATTTCATTTTGAAGAATTTCCACCAAGTCACGCCAGAAACTGTTTTACTTTTCTAATGATAAGATATCTAGAGGAAACGAGCTTTAGATAACAAATTACGATAATTGCTTTAATATAATCTATTTTCAATGCCATATAGCTCAAAAGAAGTATCCGAATGACTAATGAATTTCACGGTCATAGAAGTATCGGGTAGATGATGACTATAGAATACAATGCCAAAAACACAGGGAAAAAAAGGCAACGGAGAGATCCATGGGAGAAAATGGCCAAGAGAGAGAGAGTCACGATTATAGTTATCAACATTTTATTTTTTAGTTTTTAAGATTTCATTCATTGTATCTTGATTTAAAATTCACCAGAATAAAATTTGAAATCATGGAGCACGACCTATTACAACGATTATCTTAATCGTCAGATCACATTAAGTTTAGTAAAAATACCAAACAAAAGTTTTGCCATGGAATTCTTATAAGTATCGATCTCCTCCGTGAGTTCTACCCACGATAATAGTGATAAGGGAAATTAAAGAAAATATGAAGAGATTCGCGGAGCCCAGACCAGCATGGAGAACTGGTACAAACCCGTCCTTGTATCTTTTATCAATGATAACGATGAGCAAAGGCCCCACGCAGTGAGTGTTTTATGGCGTCACCACCCGTCCAAGTATGCGGCACCCGCCAACTATTTTCATCTAGTTCCAGTATCACATCGGTGGTATCTCGCAAACCCTGAGACTAAGAATGGAGATGTGATTATTGCTAAACTTAAATCTTCCCTAAATAACCCAGAAAAACGCCTTACAGTAGAAGTCACCGGGTGATAGAATTACAACGATATCCTTCAGACCCTAATGGTATATTTTTAAGGTCTGATTAGGTCTTTTAAGAGGTTAAAAATATATCTTCATCGATCGCAGATCCGGCTAAAGGCTTTGCAAGCGAAATGAAGAATACCGTTTGACAGGGTCAATACGCCCATTTTGACGGGTTTATTATGACGCTAAATCAATGAAAAGCCTTAAAATAGCTCCTCTTGATTGTCCAAGGGAACGAAACTATGGCAGTGGCTTCTTCGTAAATAAACAGGCGGGTTAAGGGTACATTTTTATGTTCACACATGGATATTCTTATTGAAAACAATATTGAGGTTATATCGAAGTTTATATTTTACTACAGAATGGTTATATTTTCAGTTGTCCTAAATCAAATCACAGCATTGAATCAAATCATTGTACATAAAGTGAAATCATGCATAATCTGTACAAAAATTAATGAAATATGACATTTTTAGTATATGCATGTAATATAATTTGGATTTTGTATACTTCACGTAAGTTTATGCGTATTATAAAATTTAACTAATTTTTAAAGTTATACGGGACTTTTCTCTTGAAAGAACGTTTAAATTTAAAATGATTGTAGTGTATTGAAGTATCAAGTGAAATAAATGAGAATCAATTACCCGCAGTACAGTTTAAAGCTTATAATAATATGTGCTATTACATCCGCAATAAACAACACGAAGTTTGATATACATAGATAGGTGAGTTTGAGGTTAGGTAGAGCTCAACTCGTGCTGTGAATTTCACGCATCAAGATAGGTAGGGAATCTCCTTTTTCTTTACCGCCAGTGGTTCCCCAGTAAGACCCAGTAACCGGAAAAAATACACACCTTGGGTGAAGTTGAGCGTGCCCAGAGGCGTCACCTGGAATAGAACTCGGACCCTCCTGTGAGTAGACCATCATTATAGACATTTGAACACTATGCCTAAAAATATGTTTAGTGTAATCAACTAAAGAAAATATAAATTCTTGAATGTCTCCAAGATGGCACTGAAATTTTACAATTTATTCAAATCCTATCAATAGGAGTAAATCCACGGGAAATGTCAAAAGTAAACGCGCAGAATGTTATTGTACAAGGTTGTGGGCACTGATCCTATTCCTAGTTCAGACAATGAGGTGTGGAACTTTTCCGTGAAAAATGAGTTTGATGATATACGAATCATGATCTCACAATTCTTGTCAGATATGCTGATTGAAATTATATAATATTGAAATGAAACGAATGTGCAGCATTTGGAAGATTCGTTTACGAATCCCTGTTGGCTTGAATGATTTTTTCATGTTTCGTACATTTTGGCCATATATTTCATTAATGTTCCAAGGCACCCATCATACGACAATAGCCGGATTCAATCAATAAGCTTCAGATCCTATCCAAAAATATCCAAGCGTGAAACGACTGGTCGTTAAGAGGCCTACCTAAATTAAATAACACTTTTCAAACATGTCGAATTGACTTGGATTTTCATCAATGGTTATTTAAAAACAGTAAAGGTGATTTAATTCAAATGAGCACGCACTGTAGTTGAAAGCAGTCGCGAATTGATTTATGATAACAAGTAAAGATACAACACCCCATTTCCTACTATTTATGTGAGTTTCAAGAGTTCAACGAATTGATGGAGGAACTAAGTCGACTGCAATCTTAAATCAGCCTCCTTGCCTCTCGATAGAATCTCAATTGTATTGAGATTTATCTGATATCGATTCAAATAAAGTCCTTAATTTAAGGGTTTCCGCGCGCCAATAGAAATTGAAATCAATAGAGTGGCATAAAAAACTTAATGAAATAAGTAGACCGAGAATAATGTCATCAAGTTGCTTCTTTGATGCAAAGTTGTGTCTATTGGATCTGATTGGCGCAAACGAGCATCCGATTGGATTTTGACCTTAAGGAACGAAATATTGGAAGAAAAAATAGATCCTAGTTGAAAGAATGTGGAGTTAATTGTAAGTTTAATCCGTGATTATGAACTGTACGCTTATTTAGTTCAGAAACAGTCTTCCAATTCCGCTGTTGCCGGTATGGTGACGTCATTAAACTATTGTTAACTTCTAGAAGAAGTGTTTGCAGCGTGATTATCATCTCATTCCGTTGGAAAATTCGGCGGTCAGATATGAGAAACGGTCAAAGTGAAGATTTGTAAACAGACCAGAGCGATCAATGAGAGTCAGGACTCGTGATTGTTATATGTTAAAAAAAGCTCAGTATTTGCTCTTTGCGTGGCGATTTCCCGCCGAATTTTAGATAGCGGAGTGTAGCCAATTCCGAGATATTCACTTTCTCTCTCGGAGGTAAAAGCGAAAGTCGGTTCGGTCAACACTGGTGGAGCCATCAGTTTCCTGGGAGGCTTCATTTCACGCGAGCACGTGAAAACATTTATTTACTTCAGCTTTTGGTATTGTGTCAACGTGTAGAAGTCATTGACGCTGAGTAAAACGGTCATAAGAATTTAAAAAATTAAAAGCATTTCTTTTGAAATGTTTAAATGGACGTACTTAGGCATTTGTTCCATGGATAACATCTCAGCAATTGACCAGTGGAAGATTGCCCGCACACTCGTCCTTTCACTTTGAAGTCGGATTTACTTGATCTTCACTTTCCGTATTAACGAATTGCCCTCCAGATATCAGCGTGTGAAACTTTATCTTAAAATGCCTCAATATTTCAATTTTACCATTAGAATGTTGGCCATATAGACTTATTTTTAACACCCTCATTAATCCTTTACCATATATCTCGTTATCAATTGTACCAAAAATTTTAATATAATTTTGCGAACACTCAATTGGTTTGAGAGCCCCTTCATTCACGAAGAGAGTAGGCAAGGCTAAGAAATATAAGAAAGGTAAATGAAACCATAGTTTTCTTGCAACACTGAGGAAATTATTATGGCACCAATTTACATGTAAATATATCAGTAGTTTTGGCCACCGAAATAAAATTAGAGAGATAGACACCGTAACCACAGTTGATGACACTCTTATTTCTTTTGCACGATATGCAATAATAAAAAAAAAATCGTGTAGAACCGAAGCACTCGTATGTATCATGTTATCAATGTATATATATATATATATATATGTACGTATATATATATATATATATATATATATATATATATATATATATATAAGGGGTCGCGGTGGTCTAGCGGGTAGAGCGTTGGACTGCTGACCGGAGGGTCTCGGGTTCGATTCCCGGGCAAGGCACTTTGGGCACCTGCAGCTCTAACCAAGCTAGTTGATTTTTCGGGTACCAGATCTTCCTGGGAAACCATAACCGGCACAGGGAAAGGAACTGGCCCCCCCTACCCTGATGTGTGAATATTCACACGCCGTCGGGCTTGGTACATGGGTCACTTGGTACATCACCTACTAAACCGACCTTCGGGTTGATTACTGTGTTTATGGTTATATATATACATATATATGTATATATAACATATGGATATACATATATATGTATATATAACTTATGTGAAAGTTTCACGGATGTAAATAATAATGTTTATGAAGGAAGCACAAGCAGACGAAAACAAAAACACAGAAAAGCACAAAAAATAAAAGAAACTCAGTAGTTTTCGAATTTTCGGTGGTACAAGCCACCTTTCTCAAGGAAGAGAAAGAATGCTAGTGCTAACTTCATATAAATTATGTATACATATATCGCATATGAAGGGAGGAAAGAAGTACACAGAGATGAAGAGGGACCTGATATATCGTAGATTAGGTTGCTGGATTGGGTTTTGTTTGGAGTTGCAAAGGTGTTTGTTTGATAGTTGTGTCCATCCAAAAACCTACCTTAACCGGTAGATTACCAATAATATTATCGTATATGTATTTTCCCCTTGACTTCTGCATTTGCCCTACGAACATCTTTAAAAGTGTACTCAACTTTTGCGAGAACAAATTGAGTAACTGACGGAGAAAGTGTACAAGAAATGAGAGTAGAAGGCCGTTTATATAGAAACACCGAAAAAGAGAATAGAAAAACTCAGTAGGAATCGCAAAAAAATTTCAAAATTATTCGCCTTGACCAGGATTCAAACCCGAATTCCTTGATTTAGCTTAACCCAAGTTAAGCTTTAAACACTTAAGCCGTTCAAGGCCAATGATTTTCAGGCTTTTTAAATTGTTACATTGTAATACGCATTCTAGGATGACTCCGTTAAAAGTTACTGTTGTGGCATCTCCTGTAGTTTCTTTGTATTCACCAAACATGTTCCGGGTACATTAAGGAAAGTAGCGGGGGGGAAAGTGTACAGGAGAAACTGCAGCGGAATGAGGTGAGTGGTAAAGGCAATGGTGGGCGTTAAACCAAAAAAAGAGGACAGCATGAATAGGTTATCAGATAGAATGATCGAGCCAAGAGCGACGCCGGCCCTCACCATTCCTATGATCGATGATTTTTCTTATTGAATTACTGGGCACCATTACTCAAAATATATAATGAACCACTATCATATTTTGTGTTTCAACCTCATGATGGCTTATGAAACAATGAAAAGAGAAATAACAGAAGGAATTACAGAACAATAAATTGCTCATTTTCATTTAAAAAATGATTAATCTTTCATTAATAATTTAAATTTCTGGATATTGAATATTTTTTAATAAAACATGCATTTAGTAGGGTGGGCCCATTTTATCGATTTAGTAGGGCGATGGCTTAAAGAAGGTAAGGTTGTTATTATGAACGAATGCTATAATCACACACTAATAACTCATAAAATGCATATTTTTATTTGTAATTATTTCTTAACCATAATATATAACCGTATGATAAGTAAGCCATCTCTAAAGCGTATTACGACAGCGGAATCGCTGTACGAGTCTTTCTCACGAAAGTTGCGGGAAAAGCTTGTACTGTTCATCGGGGATTGAGCGAAATTTGTATTATAATGTTGTCTTTTGCCGTCCAATTACCGAGTCAATCACAATTTTCTTGCTCGGTCAAGAATGCAGAACCCACGACCATTGCCCCTTCTCTAGGAACATAATGTCAGGGGGAAATGGGAAAAAATAGGGATAGGAAGAGGAGATGAGAAAGGGGAAATAGTTTTACAAAAAGAATGTTTAGGAAATTCTACGGTGACGTCATCACGTTCGGCTATTGTATTTCCGTGCTTCGTGAGTGAGTGACTCTTTCTCTTTCCCCCCTCTCTCTCTGACGACACGAAACCAACTTCCCATCATCCCCTAGGATGCCTTTCGTGTCCGACTGCCGTGATTCCCTGGAGTAAAAAATGAAATTAAAAAAAAAGAAATGAGTGGGGTTTCTTCTGCTGTTTTAGGCACGCTTGCTTTCTCCGTGGGGATGAATGAGAATGGTTCCTTTTGTTCATTCGGAGTGGGAGAGGGGAGGCTTTATGATTGTGGTGGGGGAGGGGGAATGGTGGGAGTGGGGAGGGGATTGATGAGGACACGGTAGGCCGATGGACTAGCATTTATATGAGGAGATGCTTCAGGGGCGACTTTCCTAGGAGTGAAACTTTCAGGAGATATGTGCAGCATCAGGTTTTGCGGGATGCCGGGAAGTGATGTCAAACGATCCATTTCCACGAGCATATATATATATACACGTATGTATGTATAGAATATATACTCATTCATATGGAAATAGACATAAGGAAAGGGGATGGGAACATAAATAAAATACGAACACAGGAAATTCGTGATTCAAATATCCACGGTTCAAGTCCCGGTCAAGGAAATATTTTTATACTTGTGATCTGCTAAATTCCGCCTTCCCACCTCTCCTGTGTTCCTCTTTCATATGTGTTTCTATCCACTTTCTTCATATCTATTTCCATGTGAATGAGTATATGTTCGCCATATGGCGGGTTTTCATGTTTGAATGAATATATAGATATATCATGGCGAATTTGGAGAGTTCATGTGTCACATCGATGGAGTAAGCATATCCGTCCCAGAGTATAGAGGTTCGTTTTTCATCATTCCTCTTCCCCTGCTTACTATTCAACCTGTCCCCCTCACTCCAGCACTCTTATTTGAGGAGTTTCTTCAGAAAACATAAAAAATTTCCGTCAAAATGTAAGAATTGTCCACCATTCCATTCTAAAAGGACCATTAAAGGATATCCTGAGATATTATTCTCTCGTTTTCTCCGGGGTTTCTAGAAAAATTGTCTGGCTCAGTGCTTCCGAGGAACAATCTCTCAGCCGCGGTCACTCGCTCAAAAGAATAAAGGGATTTGATGAGGCCTGCGCGAGGCTAATTTTGCCGGAACTGGGACAATAAATAAAGGGAGACATAGTGAATTTCAACCTATAAATGGTGGGTACGTCCAGATAAAATATCGGCGATAGCAATCGTAAGGGGAAAAATCGAGGTCCTTAGGGATAATTTCGACCGTGCCTTTAAGTTCTCGAGATCGACTTGCTGATATCATTTAGAAAGCCGGGGAAATTGAATTGTTAGTTTAAAAATATCCCAAGGGGGCGAAAATTTTTTCATCTTCGGCAAGACTCTAAAGAACATGTTGTGGGATCACTTCATTACAGTCGCAAATCTAGATGTCATGTTTATTCAATGAAAATTTGCGGGCAGTTTGAATGCAGCTCTTTAAAAAAGTTATATATAAAAATTTTATTGAATAACATGAGGGTGTTTCTGCTACCATTCTGTCCTATAGAGTTTATATTACTGCGTACATCAATCCATTTTGGCGCGAAACATGCATGGCATAGTAGAAGGAATGTCATGGAATTAAGGGCACCAGACCGATACAAAATCTTGTATGGCAAAGTGTTACACAGTAACACAGTAAACACTTCTACGTAGTATGTTTAGTCATTATTACAAATTCAATGTAGTTGACAGATAAATGGGTATGGAAATGATAATTGAATTACCAAAGTTTAATTTATTAGATTCAAAAATAACATCCTGAAATTCTTTTTTACTAATTAATTCCAAAAAGTGAATCAACATGGCAATTTAATCAGAGAAAAATGTAATGTCTAGGCTTTATTGGTCTTCTAATTTTCATTGAAAGTGTTAATGTGAAGGCCTAAGCTATATGATCCCACGACTTGGCGAGGAGAGAAAATTTGAAATAAACTACTTCCTCTATTTGTTCCGCAACGATAACTCAATTGGATTCCTCTCAAATATGTGCCTCTTCACTTCAGCTTTTCAGAAATTCGAATACCCATTTGAATATTTTCTGTAATTTTTATTCCCTAGCAACAGTGACCATTACATTTATACTTGATAGCTACTCTCCTAAATATATTTTCGTTCGTTGTTCAAATAGCTCATGCAAATTGTCAAACTGCTATTATAGTTCGTTGAATATGTAAATAAAATCGTTCTTCAGAGACAAAGTCATTCGGAATGCCTATAAACATTTCAACTGTAACCAAGTGATATTGTTTTATAATTTTCAAACGAGCCATTTTTGTTAAAAATTTCATGGACTATCATTAATAGAGTGTAATGGGTTATTGATGACTCAGTCTATTTTTTTATTTTTAGTAACAACTTAAAAATGAGGCAATGAATGCCACTCATTTTGCCATGATGGAATTGGGGACCTCATATTTTAGTTTTTCGTGCATGAAAGAATATGCTAAAATATCAGCATTCTATTTCACGATGTTTAAAAATGAAAACCAATGGAAATTTCCTTCGCGACATTTACCAACTATTTTCATGCGATGTACTTGCCATTTTACTGTTAAGCAACTTCTTTATATCGTGAAGTAAGCCCGGTGTAGAATGACTTTTGGATACAGTACACAAAATTTACAACACGTCAGGTACGCTTTCGGTATTATAAACGTTGCGGTGTGAAGGTCGTTTAAACCAAAAAAGAAATGAATTGAACTCGGCGGCCGGCATCTAGGTCGGGCGACCGACCTTAGGGAGGAACTAACCCTCCGTGCGGTCGGAGTTTGAAAAGGTTTAACTTTCCCTGCATGCGAAAGCAAAATCGGTCTTGACCGATTCCTGACGCACATTCCAGTATTTGACTTGCCAGGAAGGCAGTCAGTCAAAACCTGAGCTTTGTCGGGAAAATCGATGCTCGCGTCATAAAACTATTCGTTGTCATGTGCCGATCAATCCTAAAAGAATTTCATGTATTTATGGAGTCATGTGGAATAAATTGTGGAAATATTCTCGAAATTTGAGAGAAAATATGACCAGACCAGTCTAAAGTTGGAGGTATTTCTTTATCTTTAATACTATAAGGATATCTATCCAGAAATATATTACGAGATCCTTTAGATTACTTTTCTGGACCAGTATTTATTTTTCCTATTTCCGTCTTCATAAAAACAACCTTGAATTTCTTGCATACGTATTATTAGACCCCACACGTACATAAACACTAAACTATCCTGTACCAACTAAACCCTATCCTATCCCATGCTAACTAAACTTCAGAGGTAACGCATGGCGCATTTAAGTTTTGAATATAGAAATATATGCTTGAGCTTAAAACATGCACGCACACTTTCTGAATATAAACGTGGTTGTCTACACTGTAAAACGCACGGGGTTTTCATATCACCCACTAGAGTGAGAAGAGTTTTCAATACTTAAACTGGCGTGATTTAATATATTATAACAGCGTGACCATCCATTTTCTTCGCTTGCGTGAATAAAAATCCTTCGAAATTCATGGTCAATTGGAGGAGTTATTAGGTGATGGTGTTTTTTATGTGTGAAAAATTCGATAGATGCTGAAAAGTAAGTGAAATAAACGAATAAAAAAATTAATATTAATTATGAATTTTGATAAGTCCAAAAATATCCCTCAAGGGGGGAGGTCGTGGCTCCTCCTTCTTGGATCCACTCTTGTCTTATCGTATACCTGCAACAGAGTTTGTACCGTCATGTCGACAACATCTTCTCCCTAATCATGTGGGAGATAATTATCGACTCTCGATGAATCGATTCCTCCTAAGTTAAATGTTCCTTCGTGCCCGCTTAGATACGAAAAAAATGATAATAATATAGACACGATGTCGATATATCGCCCAGCACTGCATGCCTCACACCACACTCTTCATGTGTCGCGTGTGCGTGCCTGAAAATTTACCCAAATTGGAGAACGATTCCACGACCCCTTGGGTCGACATAAAAAGAAACCAACCACCGCCGGAGACGATGGGAGGCCGGAGGGCTCATGCCATACCTCCTCCCTCATGCCACAATGAAATAAAAGGAAATATATAAATATGTACGAGTATAATAAATTTGTCTCCATGCACTATATATAAACCTGGGATGTAGTTTTAGAAATTCTAGGAGGACGAGGGGTGGAAGAATGGGCATCCTCCAGCCACCCCACTCGAATTGGGAAAACTGTGGCGGCGAAAGGGAAAGAAAGAGAGGGTCCGTTTTGACGTTTTGACCGAATGAGAGAGGAGGGCCACCCTCCCCCTGGGAAGATGACAACGTCGGCCCCCGCGATGGAGTGATGTGCGTGCGTTTGAGTTCGATTAATTCATATTCGTCCCGTGAGAACCGCTCCGACCGGTCGTGCTTCGGAGGTCCGCATCCTCCTCTACGTCTGCCGGGGGAAGAAACAGTTGTTTGAGCGAGAGAGATAGAGAAAGAGAGAGTGAGTCAATCGGCCGCTCTTTCTCACCGCGCGCTCTTTCCTTCCAAATTGTCCTCGGATCGCCGCACAGTGGATCGGATCTAGCTGCACTAAATTAATTTTTCGAAATTTTTAATTAATATGATACAAACGTGAAATCAGCAATAAACCGTTTAATCCATTAGCTACAAAATTATTTCACCATCTTTTTGAACTTAATAATGGGATTCTAGAGCCAAAATCGGAGGTATAATCTTGAGTTATTAATGAATTAAAATTTTTTTCGTGTTACTCGACCATAAAAATATACCGTCCAATTGTTGTGCCAAGCCGAAGCCTTTGTTGAGAGAGTAAGGGGACTGAATTTGAGAAAAAAATTTCTTCGAAATGATTTTATAAAGTTCTTCCAAATTTTAATAATAAACCTTCCTTGATAATTCAGAAGGAACTTTATTGCGCATTATAAAAAAATAATAAACCACAAATAGTTTTTGATTTTAAATAATACTAGCTCGCACCTTATGAAACAAATAAACATTACCGAAAGTAATTGACTTCGCGTAGCTGCGGATCGCTCGAGTAGTGAGGGAATCTTCAAAAATTGTTATCTGAATTTGGAAGTCATTTGGAAGTCATCGAGCTTTGGTCGCTATTTACGATCGGAGCGGGGAGGGGGACGGCGACAGTAAAGGAGGCGGTGCACCATCCCCTTACTGCTACCACCCCACGTCTCTTCGCCTTCTCCCCTCCCATTCTAACCCGTCTATCTGTCCGGAATCAAAGGGCTGCGTACCTACTCTTCACGCACTCCCCTTTCGGGCTGGGAAAATTCTGAAAGAAATCCTTTCATTATTAGTTAATAGAAGGTGTAGAACACCATAACGACTGGGAAATCAGCAGTTGGAATGATTTACCTTTCTTTGGAAGGAGAGTGCACAAGAATATACGAGGAAAAGTTGGAACCCACAATTATGAACAATAATTTCACGCTCTCCCAATTAGTTTTGGGGAACACAGTGTCCCTCATGATTGAAAATCACACATGTACTCATAGTTTACGAGGAGGAACTCCTATGGCAGTTCTCTCCAGCCGCACTTATATGAATATTAATGGGAGAAAGAAAAATAATAATGAAGAGGCGCATATACTCTCTCACTCAGACTTGTATAACAAAGTGGCCCTCTTGAGTCGCAATTACACGAGCAATTAAGGTTTAAGAGGAGAAAATTATGCGCCAGAGTCCCGCTAATGTACTGAACTTGATAATAATTAAAGATAATAAACAAAAGGACTAAAATTTTTGCACATGTTCTCCTACTCAGATTTTTGAACCTCACTGATTCCCATGAATCTCGGCAACACGCACAAACTTTCCTTAGGGTTAGGATTAGGAGCATCAATATAAGGCTTACGAGGAAGACTCCTTCTCAGTGACTCTCAGCAATTATTCCGTCAGTTGAATAAGGAAGTACTCGAGAACAAACAGAAACACACGAACGCAGTTGAAGTAACTCACCAACTCCCCAGATTTCAGCCCAAGGTTTTCGACGTTCTAAATTCCTATTAAGTTATTTCTTTAGGTCTCAGATTCAGTATACCCAAGTTGTATTAAATAACTCAGTAAATAGATGTGTATACATATGCTCGTATAATAAAGACTCGACTTCACCTGCAGCTTTTAAACGGGCAAAATAGGAATATTCCAGACCTAACTTTGTCATTTTGCCGGAATCATTTTGTCATACTTTTTCAGTTAATGTTAGTACAGTTTCGAATAGACTTGGCCATATTTAGGTACGCTACGACTTACTAGGATAATTGAAACGGTCGGTGAAATTGATCAATTTTATCAAAACCCAAGGGCATTATTGCTCAAATTTGCCTAAAAAGTTTATGAAAAAGTGCTGTTTTTTACCAGCACTCTTACTTTTGTACACCTACAGTGCACGTACACACCCTTCACGTCGCTCCCTTTTGGGGTAGCTCAAGTCATAATGGAACATGTTATGTTATCTTTTCTTAATTACTTCTTTACTCCCTTAACCCTGCATACTTCTTTCGTACAGGATTCGTCCGGAAAATAAGTGTACTGAGCTCAGGAAAAAAAATTATTACACTTTTACATATCTTAAGCTAATATTCCTCAAAATAGAACCCTTGTGAGTCGATACACATGTTCCAGCGGCGTTCCCATTCCTGGAACGCTCCCGCCAAGGCATCATCGGGAACCTCTCGAAGACACGTCGTCACGGCCTCTTTGACGGCGTCCAAAGTCCCGTATCGCGTTCCTTTCAAACTCCTCTTTATCTTCGGGAACAGAAAGAAGTCCGGTGGTGCCAAGTCCGGGCTGTAGGGCGGGTGCGGCAGCGTTGCCACGCCGTGCTTGGCCAAGAAGTCCGACACGACAAGCGCGGTGTGAGACGGCGCATTGTCGCTCAGGTTGTCAATCATACGGTTGATCGCTGGCCGTACGCGGGCGACTCGTTTTCGAAGCCTGTCGAGCACTTGGACGTAAAATGCAGCATTTACAGTTGGTCGTTCAGGTACAAATTCGTAGTGGACGACTCCCCTTTTGTCAAGAAAGACTTATTTGTCAAGACACTTATTTTCCGGACGAATCCTGTATGTCCCATCCGTATTTTGCCTCATAAATACTTAATATTAATAATTCACAAAATAAAATTTTAATCCAACCGATTTCGATGTAACTACATCATCTTCTGGCCTTTCCAGAAGATGATGTAGTTACATCGAAACCGGTCGTATTAAAATTTTATTTTGTGGAAAATTGCCAATTTGTACTAATCATGATATTCCACCATATCACGCCTGAAACTTCTCTTTTTATATATAAATACTTTTCTATTCCAAAGATCAATAATATTCCTCATTTTTAGAGTATCTTTGAACACATTCCCCTAAGGCTTTCTTCGTCTGCCCATTTCTCTAAAATAATTTGCTCTTCTCTCATACATTTGCTTGGTTATTTGGTGATTCGCCTCCTGTCCATTCTCTCGAAATGGCTAAACCGTTCGTTTCACACTTTTTTCTCCTTTGTCTAATTCTGGTGACCCTATTGCATATTCCTTCGTGATCTACTACTTTCTCACCCTATCTCTGCAAGTACTCCATACTCACCGAGATCAGTCGATATTCAACCTTATCCACGTAAACCCAAGCCAGATTTTTAAAATAGAATACTAAGGAGAGTGGTAAGCTTTTACACGTATCATTGACATTAGCCGTGTACTGTTATGTTCCTAAGAAAAAATGAATTTTATTGAAACACCAGAAATTGTATTCCCAAGAAAAATGTACACGTAGGTGGATACATCTACTGTATCGTATCATAACTTTCCAGGCGAAACTTCGTTATTGAGTGATAGGAAAAAAACCGTTAATTGTGTGAATGTAGGATCAATTTGTTTCGTGAGGTTTCCCATAAAAAGACCTGAATTTGGATGTACAACTATGGTTTTATCATTAACAAAAGTTCTGTTAAGGTAAAATAGTATTTGATACGGTAGAATTGTCTAATATACTCCACATACAAATTAATTGATTTTCTCTTCAAAAATTCCTTCATATACGATCACGTACAAAGTATTTGTTTTACTCCTCGTGAAATTACTTAGAATACTCCTAACAGAATGATTGGCTCATTTTGCAAGGAATCTCAATATAATCCACTCCGTTAAAAATAATTCGTACCTTCCTATACAAATTTAATTTCCTTTTCGAATGTCAAACTGTTAAGCCATTATTACCTGTATAATGGACGGAGTAGTTTGAAAATACAATATTTTTATTTTTAAAAGAAGGATCATCTTTTTAACTGTTGATGAGGGTTTAGAAAAATGACGTCTGGCACGTTGATTATTTTTATCTATCATCAGTTTGGAAGTGTACTTCTCGTATTGCAGTCGATCAAATTTAGTTTGGTGGCTAGATGATTCCCTCGGTTTCACAAGTGCCCTTTTTTCACCTTCTGATTTAAATCATTTTTTCTAAAAATTCTTGTCACAAGTTTGGCGTTCGTTGCTAAAGAATCCTATGATAACTGTTTGAATTCCATAAACTTGTCAAATGTTTTATTTATCTATTGGCTGACCTTTTTACGATTCCTTAATTAACACGTTTTTAATGAGTTCAGAAAACGTGTATCATTTTCAATAGGTATCATTTTTAATATGAGATGACAGGCAACTATTTATTCCTTGTCGTAAATACTTAGAAACCCGACTAATGAAACCAAGTTATTTATTTATAAGGCGGAACCCACAATTCTCACATCAATGAAAAGATGAACATGAAAATAAAATCCAAAAAGAATTTGAATCTAAACATTAAAGCAAAAGGGCACGCTCAGAGAAATTTCATGTGCTTATCAAGTATGCAAAAAGAAAATGGATGAAATACAAAGAGCAACGGGGAATGAATTATAATTTTAAAATAATAATTTACTAGAAGGGGGAGATGATGGACGAATCTTTTAGTAGAGACTTAAAAACTTAGTGAATATAATATTATGGAACTTATGGTTCCAAAACTTATCTTTGAAAAAAAGGTGATGAATGAGATTGGTAAAATTTTAATATTTTAAGATATAGGTATGAAAAAGGTTTGAAATAGTAACTTGGACAGAGATAAAGGACTCTATATAAGTCTTAAAATGAATGGTTAAGGGAAAGAAGTTGGTGAAAGGAATTCACTTTAGGTAGACGAGGTAGTAGAAAGAAAATGAGGGAGTTAAAGGTAACGGGATATAAAAGGTTTGAGTATAAGTGTGAATGCATGGTAGGAGACGTTTAGAGAAGAGTAAGAATACTTTTGGAGACGAATGTGTGAAATAATAAATGCGCGGAAAAAATGAAGACAGTATTTAGTGGAGAGAGCGTGTTCACAGTTTTTAGGTCACTGAAGTTCATTATACACATATATGTATATGTATAAATTCAATATGTCTTTCGACACAAAACAAAGCAAAAGCTCTAACTTACTGACTGCCAGAACCTTAGAACTATTAACTAAAAATATGTAAGGTAGATTCCTGTAGTAACTTAAGAAAATGCTAAATACAGACTTTTTTAATTGTAAAATCCCGCATTTCTGAGAGGAATAACCCTCACTTAAAAGGCTAGTACCACCACCCCTGTGGTACTTGAAAGTTAAAAGAAAATCAATTTCGAAAATTTATACAAATGTTTTATATTGATATTACATATATTAAATGTATTTCAAGTTTTCCGCTTTGTGATATAGGAGGTAGTGAGTAAGTATTGATACAGAATTAATGTGCTAAAAGTGGTAATATATATTGGTAGTATATGCATATATATAATGTTTTGCTTTAGTTATTATCATGTACATGTAATACTTCAACTACTTTGAGAACTACCTTTGAGCTTATATCTCCTTTAAGCTTAAAACATATAGAATTTCTTGTACACGGATTTCCATATCTTTTATTATTAGACGCTTTCACGAATAAACCATGGGAACCAGAGGCCTTGCAAGAACTGAACCAACTTCATGGACTTACGCATTTTTTTATGAATGGTATATTTTTTCATATTTATGGATGAAATTTAGTGGATAACTGAGCAACCTTGAAAGCGTTTTATTTATGGATTTAATGGCTTTCTTCTTTATACCGCGTTCCTAAGGAGCAGCGTTTCTCCCATAAAACTCAAGACCAACCTGATGTATGTATTTTACAAGAAGCATTTTTGGTGCAGTAGTGCCAAGGAAGATGAGAGCCAACTGTTGTATTTGCGAAGTTCATAATTAAACCAAAGTTTTAAAACTCCACGGAGAATTACTATTTTATGCAATAAAAGTATTCAAGCTTATATTGTTGGAGAAAGCGATATCCTTTTTGCCGATATGGGAAATAAGTACTAAAATGAATTCCAAAAATGATATAATTATTTCGTTCGAATCATAATCAGTTTATTTGCAGTTACTTTCAAATGAGAATCATGATTCGTCCTCATTTATCATTGGGAAAACTATGAGAGCACCCTTGTAAAAAATGTTACTGAATAATAATTAAAGCTGATCATTATAGTAAAATCCAAGTAAAACAATCTAAGTATTTCTTTATGTTGAGTTGTTATGTTAAATTTGTTGATTATGAATTGTATTCACCTAATATTAATTCTTAATAAAATACTCCATGTATTTAGTTAGCTTCTCTCTACGGACTATGGGATGCTACCTTACGTTTGCATATTTAACCTGGTAGAACCGTGAGATTATTTGCTAATGAGTTAGCCTAGCCAATGTAGTCACCAAGCAAACGGTATAGTTATTCTTACACATCCGCGTATTTATGTAATACGACCAAAATTATAGGATTACAATTGATATATATTTCGAATTTTTATAATATTACCTTTATTTTATATTTTGCTAATATCAATATATTTCCCGAACAATAAGTTTTCGAGGGCATATAAAACAAACACTTCAGCCGGAAGAGTAACGGCACAATTCAAATATGTGCTATGCTAACGCAAGCAGTGACCTCGAACGGTAATTTCTGTGCGTCGGTAGGTAGTGAGTTTGTTCATCATTGACTACCTGCTGCCTAAGATTGTGCTTGATAATTACGAGCTGATTTTTTTCATGAATGTTAGGGCTTCAACTGATGAACCCTTTTAATCTCAAATTCTATTGCTACTACCATTAGGTACTGAACCTTATTGAAAGTCATTGCATCACATTACTTAATAAATGGTAATTACAAGAAACTGCGGGAGATGCCGTAACAGTAACTATTAGTCATCCGCTATGAGTGTATTATAATGCAACAATTTCAGAGAGTAAAAATCATTCGCCTTGACCGGGATTCGAACCCGGATCCCTCGATATCCGGCCGAGTGCTTCAACCATTTAAGCTACCGAGACGTCCTCTTACACTCTGAAATTTTGTTGAAATGAACAGCCTAAGTGTTTGAAATTGGCTTTATTAACATCGTGGACTGTGGCGCCTCGCGCACGACTACGAATGCCTGTGACATTGTATGTACGGTATTTCGTCACAACATCTTGTTCCTTTAAAGCCCCCAAAATTTCAGAGTGTAAGAGGACGTCTCGGTAGCTTAAATGGTTAAAGCACTCGGCCGGATATCGAGGGATCCGGGTTCGAATCCCGGTCAAGGCGAATGATTTTTACTCTCTGAAATTGTTGCATTAAAATGGTAATTAGTAAAATATATACCATTTCATAGTAGAAGAAGCAAGAAAGAGCCGGGAAGATGGAAGGATTAGTGAATGTTGGGGATACTTGCAGTCAATACGATGCTAAAGGTGGTAATTGAAGAGGGAATGATGGGAGGGATTGGAAGGAAAAGAAAAGGGAAGCTGGTAGTACCAGCTCGTATACGGAGCTAGAGAATTAGTTATTGAAATATTTAGCATAGGGTCAGAGTATATGTTGTGCTATGGTATATGTATGCTCTTACGAGTATAGTTATATAACCCCGGGGATTTTCCATAATTCGGTAGAGCACTAATAAAAATGACCATATTCATACATGTATTTTCAAAGGTTATATTTTGAATGAATTTTCTTCAATTATTCCGCTTAGATAAATTACATTATTGTTATTTTTGGTATTCTGCCATTAAAGGTAGGTTTTCCATAGGCTTTACATCGCTACATCTCTCAACTTAGCACTACGAAGCACAACGTGACACCCCATATTACAATAAAATGTTCTTCAATTCCATATACTTTTGTACATATTATAATTATTTTAATAATTAATTGGTATCTTAATAAGATTAATTGAGATTTCTATCCGTATTTAGTTGACCTGATTATATGAGTAGTTTTTGCATTTGACTAACAATCGCCGAGTATATTAATTCCAAGAATATTATCGTGATTGTGAAAGTTTCACAGGATAATTTGTTCTATGATAGAAAAAGATTTGAATTGCATTTAGTTAAAATAAACTTTGCAAGAAGGAAATGGAGCGAAGTCATTGGCACCAACCACTTGCGAATAGCCGTTTACCACGAAATTATCGATTTTTCTCCTTGAGTACAGAAATGAGGAGACGTGACATCTTTAAAAATTTAAAACTTCCGCTGGAATTTTAGCCACAAAGTAAGAGGATGAATGCTAAGCAACGTCACCGGGAGAGTCTCTCGTGGCATATGGATTGATTTAATAGATGAAACTCGATTTCCCTCGGAAGTTCCTCATTACTCATCTAACCAACCTCGTGCTTAAACATTTGGCGACCAATGATACTAAAGAATCCTGGAGTCACTCGTACTCGGGTCATCAGATTCCCTGCCTGTTCACCACTCTACTCCCCTTCATTGGGGGTTACCTTTAATCGATAATGTATTTTTGGAGAAACTCGAGGTAAAGTTCAATGTTCAACTAATTTTCGGATGACCCGTTACTTCATCGGTTCCACCCCCACGGTTCTCCCTTTCGTCCCTTCTTCAACTCAACCTCCCCTCTGATCCTATTTCATCCCTTCATTCGGCCCAACCGATCATACACCCTCCCGCCTCTTTCTAAAACTTCACTACCTCTATCTCCCCTGACAACTCCCGAGTCTCGACTCCCTACGCTGGCTCGCTTTTCTCAATCGATTAAGTAAATGGAATGTGATTAGCCTAATGGGTCCCTGGATGGACGGGATATGGGATGAGCATAGGTTCCTTTCGATTGACAATAAATGCGATGAGAGATATTCCAAATCGGTGGACTTTTCTCCAATTTCCGAGTGTAAAAATCCTTCGCCTTGACCGGGAATGATTTTTACACTCTGAAATTTTTGCATTAAAATGCATTTTAGCGGATGACTCAGTTAAAAGTTACTGTTGTGACATTTCCCGCAGTTTCTTGGACTTTTCTCCGTTTACGAGCCCCGACCTACACACTGTATGCAAATCAATCGTTGAGTAGGACCCCATCAACTTGGTCTGTTTCATGGATCGGGGAGAGGTATTTGGTAGATAGTGTTGGGGCAAATTTAGTCAGAACTAAGCTCGTCAATGTAATGTTTCACATCATAATAGTTGTCAAGGAAACTTCGAGACTATTAACTTTAAAACATGAACAAAGACTAATGAATCTAATGAATCTTTGATAGGTGTTCTGGCGTTAAGTAGCAACATTATCGGAGAAAATAATGTACCAAGGTGTCGATAACTTACTCCCGACGTTAGTAACTCGAGCTCTGTGTAAAAGGCATCAAATAGTTTAATTTACTTAATCTATGATTTAAATACATATTTCAAATTTAGGCCATTGGATTCGTCAAATAATAACCGCAGTCGCATTTATACGCGACGCTATTGAAATTTGGGTCTATTCTTCCGAGAATTTAATAGGGTTTGCTGGCTTGGAGAAGGATGGAAAGAGTTGGATGGGTAGATACGAGACAAGCGGAGAACTGTCGGATAGAGAGAGCGGAAGGAAGGATTAGGTGGGAGAATTTCGAATCCCTGAGAAAATGTGGTGCAAGAGCAAGCAGGATGTTGGATGATGTTATAGAGGGGTACACCGGGAGAGAACGAAAGGGAATTAGCTAGGGCCACAGGGAGTGTGAGAATGCCATGACCTGAAAACTGGAGTGTCGTGGTGAAAATGTGTACTTCATTTTTTCGCGAGTACTATACTTGGAGAATTGGTTGCCCAGTGGATGTAATCAAATAATGTTGATGTATTTGGACTTAATAAAGAGTGCGTAAAATTTTGGGTATTAAACACAGATGGAATAGAAAAGAGAAATGCTCCACATAAGTGTATACCCATATTTTTCAGTACCATACTACGAGTCGATGGTCTTATTATAGCGTAAGCTTTACGCTCGCCTATCAAAATCAACTTCAGGGTCTATTATTGTGACTGAGGTGAGATAAGACTTTAGACTGTGTACTCGTAATGTTCAGAAGCCTTCCCAAACCTACGAGTTGCATAGACTAGCTGTTATGATAACAATGATTTAATGTTGCCCTAATATTTAATAATAAAATTGAAATTTTTGTAATGTGTATGCTTCGGAGAATGACCTGATGTCGTTCGCTCTCTGTGGTGGAAAATGAAAAGAGTTCCTCCTTTTTAGTCGTCAGAACAAACTATGGGTTGAATGGATTTAAGGGGAATCATTTAGCATTAATTCGTTTTCCTTTCTTATTTCCCAAACGTTTCCCTTTCTCAAAGATGAAGGATGATTTTTCTGCTTCACCGGTTTGTCATCGAATTTGATTCAGAACTCTTTTGGTTTCAGAACTAGGCATATTTATAAGCATTGGTTTACAGAAGAAGAAGTGGTGTCAAGTAAATATGCTACTTATTTTTAGCTTATCAAACGAATTTTAATCATCTTGGAAATCAGTAAAGCATATGTATACTGGCGTTTATTGGATGAGGCACGGATGAGTAATTCAATCCTTTGCCAGAGCCCCAATGATTTGAAAACATAAATAACTTTACAGAACCTCTGAAATGTACTATATTTAATGTTTATCACTAGGTAAAGTGCCTGGTGTAGTAAAACATTTATTTTTACTATGAATATATCGTATGTATGAGCAAGCTGTTAGGACTTGTAAGTTGGCCTCTGGCTTTTAAAATCGGCTTTCTGGTTTGATCCATTAATCTATTGTTATTATATAGCTCGAACCATAATAATCTTATATTATATCTTCAATGAAATTCAATACTAAATTTCAAATCGAAGGTTGATGCAGGAAAAATTTCGAATTGGACTTGGAGTATATCGCGGTTGCAATATCACATCTTTGAAAAATTCTGGCTTGGTACTGTCTCGTATCCAGTTACTTTTTGTTTCATGTATTTCATTTTTTCTTTGAAATAATCAATTGTTCAATTTTAAATTTATGATGAGGTGACATTTTGCTACTTTGAGCAAGTAGTTACATCCAAGTTTATAATTAGTGATATTAATTTAATGTTTTTGGCTAAAATTGGGCAGGAAAGTAATAGCAGAGGAAGTATGAATCATCTAGCGTAAAATATCAAGAGATCTAATGGACTGAATGGAGACAAATAAAACATTGAAAATTTCTAATGTGAATTTGCACCATTTACCATTATGACAAAGTTTATTGATTTTTTTTGCCGTTTCTTCGGGTTTAAAAACACTGGGCTGCCGAAAAGAGATGCAAACATTTTATTAGATGCATGTATGCACTTTGGAAAGGAAATTTCCTCAAGAAGTTTATCGTCTTTCAGTAAAAAAAAATTTGCAATTCTTCTCTCCCATATTTTGCAAATGTATGTTATGCCAATTGCATTCCGCCTTCATTTAAAGTTGGAACTCAAGATGTCTCCACGTTAAAAATAAACTATACAGCTGGCTTTTTTGACCTGACAGCTACTTTTTTTACTGCGTTTGATTTTGTGCGTGAAGATCGACAAGGTGGACCGTAAAACTCTCGCCTCCTGGCGAATGTCATCACAACTCATGCTTTTACGAGCGTTCTTCGTGTATGTAATAGACATGGTAGTTTTAACGCCTTAGCCTGTTTACTGCCAATTTAAAGTTTCCATCGCGATACACACCCCACGTGAAAGTTTTCATTGTTTCTGGGAAATAGGATGCATTCCCATTTTATGACGAAAATAGAAGGCAATTCCTTGGCACTTGTGACATATAATTTGCTCAAATAGCTGGGCTCAATCTACCTATTAACGATACCGTTTATCTCTTACAACAAATATGTACCACGCATTAAGTAGGGCTCCTCTTGTTTGCCATACTTTCAGCTTGAGCTTGCAGAGTACTATGTATTGGAATGTTACTTATAAATTTTATTTCCTTCTTCAGTTCTCTCAAACATCAAACCTACTTTTATGCCACCCATGAAATCTACTTTCTTCCTTCCTCTTACCCGCTAACCTAATGTTCTAACTGCTACTCGTATCACGACCTTCGACGTGTCCTTTACCTCTCAGTGTCTTCTCTAACCATTCCTGTCTTTTTCGGATTTCACCGTGCAACTTTGTCTTCCTCCATATTGACTTCAACCACATTTGAAACTTCTTCGCAAGTATTTTTCCCCGTCCAATTAATTTTTTCAACTCTCCTCCCTACCCATATAAAAATGTCCAATATTTGCTAATTATCATTTCTAAATGACTAATTTTTGAATTCGTATAGCGCTACGGCCAAAATTTGAACATTTACTAATCTTTTCCTTACTTAGCTATCGTTATTTATACTCCAGCATACACTTCATTGAACTCTCCTTCTCTTTTATTTCCGCCTCTCTTCATCCTCTAAATCATCTCTCCTGTGATCCATTTCCTTTCGATTTTTTCGTATTTTCCGATGCCAATATAGCCTATGACTTTCTCGGTTTACGATATAGCTTTCGTTAAAACTTCAAAAATATCTTTTCGAAAATGTCATATTCCTTTTCGATCTACTTGAATTTAAATGGAATTTCATTTGAGCTAAATTATATTCTCATCTGCTTATGCTTCCGGGAAGATGTGCGAGTCAGCGACATTGCTCATATATTAATTACTAGTCATGATGTGATATAGCTCTTATTGAGAGGCGACGTTCTTGGCAAGACTTGTGTTTTGTCCGAATCTACCTGTATGCCCCGCATTCAGGATAGGGCTGATAGTTTTATGAGCAATGGAAGAAATATCGGGAAGTGGAAAATTATTTAAATGGTTGAATTTGCTTAGAGAAAATTAAGCTATTTTTTCTGAAACATATTTTATGAAAAAAGGGATCCTTATGTAGTTAAATTTTGACATTTCATTTTCTAAAAATTTTAGCACGTCATGAAATATTTTTTTTACCTATGCCAGACACAAAAATGTCTCAGGGATCCACTTAATTTTATTTAACTATTTTCAATGGAATGAGTTTATCTAAAATGAAAGCTATGATAAAGTAAATGTTTCTCGAATAAAACTGTTCTCGGTAGTATCCCGTTTACCGACCACGTGCACTGAATGCGGCCCCAATAAAAGAATATTCTCCCATTTCTATACCGCTATACATGAAAACTGTACAGTAACAGATCAACATGCTCGCAAGTTTGGCATGGTTATCCTCCCCACTGTAGATTGCCAAATATTTGTTTAAAAAGAATTTATTATAAATATTTTAGTAAAATTAAATTGTCATTTTCAATAACAAGAGGATGAAAAAATTAAATGCTTATAATTTAATAGTGAAGTATGATCTTATTCTCCTCTGTTAATCACTGTGTAATTTTAGAAAATGAAAATAGTTATTGGTTTTTTTGAATACCATGCAGGCATCGGGGATTAAAACCAAAACCTAGAAACATCTGACAGTGTTCGAGATGATGCGAGGTTTATATAGCCCTAAGAAACCAAAGCGATAATTTTCGTAACGAATACAACTCCGCTAACTGTTAGCATAACAAAAAGTCCCGAAGTTATCTTTCGTGAATGCTATTTTTTTTAATGTTGTTTTTCTTTCGTTTTATTTATCTTTCCATACTTTTTCTCAATACATTTTCCCTTTTTTATTTCTTCATGTTTTCTCATGGTTTCCATTTTTTAATACCTGATTTCCTATCCTTTGATTGCTTTATAATAGCCCCACGGTACATTCAAATATCAATTATAGCTCATTTAGTGAAAAGTTTTATAGTTATGAATTAAAAATTTTAATTTCAAAAGAATTATATTTAAAGACCAATTTTTAACATCGAAGCGTTAACAAGGTGGAAATCGACAACAGAAACGTTAAGTAAAGATGCTAGGATTAGTAAAAACTTTGACGAGGAGCGTGGTTTTGGACGGCTCGGAAACAGTTGGCAAAGCAAAATGATAGGCTTAGATCGGATGCTTTTCAGATGTGGGCGTGGATAGGGATGAAAAAGATAAAATGAATGAAAAGGAATTCAAAGAAAGACGTTCTACGCATGGTGTCAACCCTAAGAGGGTTGCTACGAGCCAATCCAAAGCGCATAGGAAAGGTGGATACAAATGATTTTTAATTGCTATGGAATGTTGGAGACTTTGATAGAGGGGGGAAATGTAGGAATGTAAGGTAGGAGGAGGAAAGGGATTGGCATGTTAAACGAAATGAAGTGAGATAGAGTGTATGTGGAATCGAGGAAGTAGCAGTATTGGATGTCAGGTTGCCTTTTTAAGAGAGGCTTAGAAATGTGGATGAAGTGCAGATGAGGTTTAGAATGCGTTCAGTGTTTACCCAACCAAGTACTACCTCAAATGATGGACTACCATGTACCAGTTATTAATACCCGTTAATAACATTACATTTTTGGACGAGGTAAACTTTTCTTTCGATTGAACGCAATCTGGAATTTTCCTTGATAAAAAAATTCAAGTTTTCAGTTAAAATTCATAACAATTTCATAAAAAATAAAAAAATACGTACATTCTGCACGAAAATGAATTATTTTATTTTTAGTGGTTGAACTTGATTGAAATAACTTAACATAATACATGATGCAGATTTTGAAACTAGACGCCGTATTTTAATATACGATACTGCATAGTGCTTCTAGGCCTTATTAATTCCACAGTTACTAAAACTCATCTGAAATGATTTTCAACAAAATAAACCTGTGAATTTGTCGTCTATAAAGATAATATTTGCCTCTCGGAAGCAGCCAATTCTGTTTCGAATAGCGGGTAGGGAAAGTAAACTCAGATCATTTTCAATTGCAGTATAACCATTATGCTTATTTTATAGTTAAGCGTTCTTTTAAAGATTGGCACTTACTATGTCTGGCAAGATGTCGTTAATAACAATATCGCTCCGACTTCCGCAACAGATGTTTCCAACTACTCTAATGGCGTCGACTATTTTGAATATCACTCAAAGCATTATTTATACGATGTTGAAGCGGCAGCTGCTGCATTCCATGGAGTTTGCGGTGAACGTTGCGTGCGATCCCCGTCTTATCCGATAGATCTGAAAAAAATTGGCGTCCAATCCATGAGATAGTCGGTCCTTTAGCCCGACCTATAGCCATCCCAACAACAACATCCATGTATATTGATTCCTCTTTTGAAAGAAGGAATCAAATTTGGGTTCGGAAAGACCATTAAGTCTGTCTGTGCTTTTTCTGCATTGTGAAGGTTCCCGAAATACGATCGTAGTAAGATTCGTCTGGTGATCTGAATTGAGAATGAAACCGTTGCTCTTCATTCGATGGAATGGGAGGGATATTGGATGTAGTTTTACATTTGCATGATATTCCACAATCGATTGCAAGGATGTGTGGCAGGAAGAGTCGGGACACCAGGCATAAAAATGGATGGGTAATCTTTAAAAAGGAATGAACTAGAGATACGTTTAGATATGCATACGATCCCTCTGTTTGTGTTGTGATCACGAATTTCTTGAGGAAAAAAGATCCTTTGAATTCGTTTATCGGGGGCCTGTCTCTTTTAGCGTGCTCTCTGTGCATTGGCAGCTGATGTGGTGGGAATTCTAGATTAAACATTTCCTCCACATTGAGAGTAAAGTCACAAGCTAAACACGCTTACAATGATTTACACTTGAATTAAATCTTTTTATTTAAAGAGGCTCTTTTTTCAGATTTTTTAGCAAATTGAGATTTCACATTTTTTTGGAATCAGCTTATTACACAAACTGTGACATGAGCGGGCTGTAAACGTCCTTCAATAATGATGACGTTGAACGATGTATTTCATTTTACTTATTACATACGCTGTCCGTTTTCATGAAGAAAAAGGAGATGTTGTGTTATTAATTTATTTTATGATTCCTCATTATAACTTCCAAAAAGTCAAAGGTCAGGAGTTGATGAGTATCATGCAAAATGAAACCAATCTACGACTTTTTAACCGATGGTGAGCTAAATTTTCTTTTATTTGAAGGGAAATTTATTTCTTTTAATGCGAAATATTCAATGGATGATGAAAGCTTTTTACCTCCTCCTTTTTTGTAAAAACAAGGGACTTATTTCTAAAAATAAGTGATCGGAATGAAGCTTGTTCTTTATTCAAAACAATGATGTTCCGCCAAGTCATGCTCAAAACAGGTGAAAATACTCAAATTTAGGATGTATTTGTCTCTCGTAATTGAATTTAGTATCTACCAAAGGGTGGGTACTACAGCCAATCGCGCCCCTCTAATCATGTATCCATTTATTGAAAAATAGTTCGCTAATTCTTTACTTCTAATCATATATTGCGATAGGTATGCACTTTTTATCATGAGAATACGGTCAAAAACAAGAAAAATACAAGAGAAATTATATAATTCAAAATATGAGAGTAACCATGGTAGTAGACATTTTTATATGAACTAAAGGATACGTTTTCATTAGTGCTCTGTGAATTCAAGCTAAGCTGTTTGAACTGATTAAAATGCAAAAAGAGTCTTATAAAAAAATTTGAAACTAGGAAATAGGAACCAGTTTCTCAAAACTACAAGTAAGATTTTAGGTCTTTACATATATTGGAGTCTGCTGATTGTAATGCATGGTGCAGCACTTATTATCGGCATAAAGCTCTCAGAACGCGAATTAGAACGTTTTTATTGCATTTAAGAATATTCAGAAGGCTTGCAAACTGACTTTTAGCTTTGAAAAAGGCCCTAAGGTTGGCACTAATAGTTCCCTAGAGTACTTCGTTGAAAAATATTACGATTTCATTTCGTACGTAGAAGTGGCAATCATGGGAGACGCGGAGGATTATTCTCCATGGCTGAAGAGACTCAAATGCTGAAATCGTTCGCCTTTTTATATCCCATGATTAATTACTCCTAGTAAGTTCAAGTTTAACTGAAACCTCATTCAATAATATACATAATGTTGGTAGGAAGTAGATACATGCCTTCCTTCGACAAATTGCGTAGACATGCCCCACTGTCGTTTTCAATTCCATCTTCAAATATGGTTTTTTTCCTGCTAGAAAATATATTTCCCAGCGGAAGTTTACTCGTGGCAAGCAATGGCCAATAGAATGCTCTATACTGGAGCTTGGATCTCCACAGGTGTCAGACGTAAACGGTAGTAGGGAGAATACATAACAAAAATGAGATGCTACCGAGGAAGGATAATCAAGTGAACGAAGTGGCTGTGAAGGATGGTCTAGTGGCTAATTATTGGGCGGATAATGAATTTCTCCAAGGAATTGGATGAAGGTATACTCTTGTTAAAGTTTTTTGAAGAAATTAACAAAAATATTGCGAAAACTAATTGAAAACATTTTGGGATACAGTTGTATTTCTTAATATAAGGAAAGATGGAAGGAAAGAATTTTAGGGGAAGGTCAAAGATGATGCAAGTGAAGCCAGCGATAGAAGACAACGGATTAAAGAGGTAACAAAATGTATTAAACAACTGCCACAAACTAAAGCTAGGATTGTCTTTTGGGGATGTTTTTTCAAAAATTACTAGTTCGGCATATTGAAAAATTCATTCTTAGAAAATTACCACCTTCAGGAGTGGAAATTGATTCAGAAGGCGTCCTTGTATTTTATTTACGAATACGATTGACTGTAGGCTCGAATTTCTCAAGCTGTATAACACAGCATAATGCTGCGCTGTCCGTTTATATGAGGAAGATTACACAAATTTTCAAAAAAGGGTCAACAAATATTTTCAATTGATATACTCTTTAAGTGAAAGAGTATAAAAATATTCGTTATCGAACAGTATCGAATCCACTTTCTAGAATATACTACTTATTCAAGAAACTTTGCCCGTCAAAATTATCACAGTTTGGTTTAAAAGATCATCATGCACCTTATTTGTAAAATAATTATGCTACAATATTGATACTTATCATCAAAGAATATTTTGAGAAACATTTTTGTGGAACATGGGTTCTCATAAGGCCACGTTTTGTTACTACGCTGCGAAGGATAGTTAAATTGTTTAGATATGCCAAGCAGGTAAGAGAAACGTCTTAATATCCATACACCGCACTTCTCTCCTGTGTAACGACAAATTTTCATTCAGCAAGTTCTATAACGATGTATAGAAGGTAAGTTATAAAGCTTTGCTTTACCTTCTTTGAAGTATTTGTTGAGGAATCAGTAATATGTTACAACGGAATTTTCACTTTCACAGCTCCCTATCTTGAATTCAACACCAATTCATTTCCCGTTGGCCTTAATTTAGCTCAAAAATATCTAAATTCTTCTCCTCGTTGATTCTCACTCACACAAATTTCTCCCGTCCATCACACCCTTCAGAAAATAACTTTCGATATTTTCACCAAACCACATTTTCGAAGAACTATCTATCTTCATCTCCTACCAGTCCCAATACTTAATTTCCTGTCACTACCTTTCGATTTGACATGATGGCGGTAATTACTCTCTGTTATATCCTGCTCATTAATGAGTTCCTCATTTGATTTCAATCAATGTAATAAATTAGGAAAATTTCAAACGCTCCTAGCTTCCTGTTATCATCTTTGCATTCACAACATCTCCATTATGTCATACACTCCTTCCATACTATTGAAACATCTTCTCCTCATGTTCCAGAATATGCTAGCGTGCGTGACTAATGTTTTTTATCCTTCAGCTATCAAAATTAAAATTAAATACGCCCGTTTTTTTGCAAAATCACAGTCAATCAAATGAGCGAATCACACAAAAAACTCGGATTATGACCGCTTATTGTTCCAAGACAACACGCATCATTCAACTTCTGAAAATCCAGATATGATTGAGTGAAATTTCAACGTCGAGAAATTGTATTGGTAGGTAAAAACATATTGAGATAGTAGAATTAGGCAGCCAACACAACAAAAAATTCAATTCCTTTTTCCTTCGAAACGATTCTTGTTTAATTTCCTCATACCCTTAAAGATTTAACTTTTCCTTCGTGTATCTGGAGAATCTTGTTGACTCTACATTTCAATACCATATCTCAATTTTGCAGAACGCTTACTTGTGTTGATACCCATTTTCAATTTCTTGCCTAAACGATTCATTAAAGCTTTACCATTCAGCAAACGACAAAAAAAACCCAATCCACAGGTACCACTTAAAAGATAACAACCCAGTCCGGCCAAAATCCTTACTCTTACTAAACTCCTCCTTGTCAAAAAATTCACTTTGTCTGCATTTCACTTTCGAATATTCCACACAAAATAAGCAAAAAAGGACAAATACGTGATGAGTGGGACGTTGCTTATGACACACCTGTACCAGTAGGTTGGGCCCTCCACCGTTGTCGTTGATCTTGAACACGAAGGGACCGGTTCCGCCGTCCATGTCGGCCGCGTGATGAACTGTGTGCAGATCGACCCCGTCTCAAGACCCGACCTCCTCGTGCGCCTGCTGCGCCTTCTCTGAGAGGTGGAGGCACGTGGGCCTTATACCAGCGGAGCTCCCACCCCTCCCTTTTCGTATATTCCCTCCTCCTCCAATCCCTCCCCACCCATATCCTCACCGTACCCCTCTCCGCGACACTATCCTTCCCTCCATTCTTCTCTCCGGACTTACACACAATCCCCTCCTCCTCTCCGACCCGCTCTCGCGTGATGTCTGCTTTCACGGAATCCACTCCCGAAGAATCCCCTCCTTTCTCTCTCTCAACTCCATCGTTCCAAAACCAACTTCCCCTCACGAATTCCGCTCGGATTTTCTTCTACTCAACGGAATATATCCGCGTGTGTGGGTCAGGATATGAATATTTAAAACGAAAAACGCAACAAAAAAACTCTCTATTTTCATGCCAATTTGCTGGTATGCATGTGGTTTTTTGGAAAATTAAAATGTTAAATCACGGAAAAAATAAATGAACGCATTTTATTTATTTTTTAATATGTTTTTTGAATATATTTATGCAGCCTATACTCCCCACGAACTCGTTGAGTTCTTTAGTCATTATTTTAGGTATAAACACCCACACTTCCACCTGCTTCCCGCTCGCTAACTAGCTCTCTCGTTCCTCTCTCCCTCTCTCTTTCTCAATTTCTCCAGATCCCCAAACCAAGCTGGTTATCGTTTATATTGTCTCACGCACCCGCTGAAGTAGTAAGTCCCGACCGGATGCCATGAGGTGTTCCCTTCCGCTGTAAATATAAATGTCGCTTGTCTAGTATTTAAAACCCTGGATTATCTCCTCTGAACTTCTGCGATAGAATGTGGTTGCTAGATTTCCTTCCATAGATGTGTGTTTTTCATTCATCCTGATGTTTCAGGTCGACCTGTTTGCTGACTGTTGATTAAACTGATGACTGTTGAGCTTGGGCAACATTCCGTAACAAGTTCGAATTTTAATTGAGAAATATTTTAAAATGTTGGAACGTCGACTACCATTTAGTACCATGGTAATAAACCTAGAGGTGTTTTGGATTGGATTCTCTTCCCTACTTAGCCCTAAGCGATCCGTGAAATCACACCTGAAAGAATGAGGGGAGCAGTTCCATTTCCTGTACCAACTGAGGTTTTCAGGAAGAATTAGCTTGTGAAAATTCATTAGACTAGGGTGAAGCCGAAGGTGTCCAGAAGTGACTTTGATTGAGCCCGTGTCCTTCTAGTTCGTATGGAACGCTCGCTGGGGTAACCTTAATTTTAATTCTACTCTACCTTTACTTCTGCCAATGAGTCTCTCGTTTATGGTAGGCTTCGGATGGACAAAGGATGGACTCTATCTCTCCATTTCCCAGTTTTGTCTAATAAGATGCAACCTGATAACCGATGCCAAAAAAGCCTTTCTTCAATTCCGCATACTTAAAGCCTCATCTTATTCCGTCCAAAATGCTTATTATTTCATATATTTAACGCTAATACCGATTATATAATTGTTAATAATCAAAAAAGATATGGACTGTGTAAGCGAATCGTATTAAGCACTTTTGAAATAGTTGATATGAAATGAATACCACTTATAATTTATTAGCAAAATATTGATCAATATTAAAAAAAATATTTTGATCAACTGCTTAGAATCAGGAAAACATATAGGATAAAAATATGTGTAGGAAAATAAAATCAGTGATGGCCCCTAAAAGTTTGGTTAAGTATCAAATGACAACAATCGAAAATAAATATTAAAATTTAAAATACTTTGAAATTAAATACTCAACGCATTCGTTTGGTCATGCAAGATGTAAGATGAACGAAATGGATTAAGAATGATGATTTGTTGAATAGTTTAATCAAAAATAGAGGCGCTTAGAGAAGATATGAACAATACATATCACCGGAGGCAGAATTTTAACATTCCAACTCTTAGTTAACAATATCACAAACATTTTTAGCATAAAACAAAATTTTACTAGTGATAGAATCATAGTTTTAGAAACCAGAAAATATGAGCTTAGAAAAAAAATTTATATTGACGGATATACATTGTGCCGTTACTTCGGACTCTCGAGTCGGAAATTACTACATCCTCCCCGGAGATTGTCTATTCTTGTGAGAAAGTCTTAAAATGTTGAGCCCTACTTTATATATTAATATTGCTATCATCAACAGTTTCATTAATTTTAATGGGAAAAATACTTAATGCTACTTGTGCGTATAAATAATATAATGATATTATCATATTGTTCAAGATTACTGCGAACAATATGGTGATCATTGAAGAGACCTACTATACTTACCATTACCTGAAAATATCAGAGTCATATTACATTTTACTTACGTGTATAACACGTAACAATAAAATTACAATACTTCTGTGAGTTACACCGTCTTTTGGTTTAGAAGCAAGGATAATATTTATTTCGTTCTGCTATGCGTAGGAAAATCACAAATAAATTTCTTGAAATACATACCGAAGTTAATAACATCACTAAAAATTATTTTTCCTACACAACTAACAGAATTTGTCTAAAAATATGAATTTTATAGTGGTTAAATTCCTTAATGATACTGAATTCTTGAAAAATGCACCGAAAAGAGGATGTGTTAAAATATGAAGAAATACTGAAACTGTGTCCATCAATTCACAAAAAACTCTTCAGTGATGACAATGTAAGATAAATATTTCTCAAAAAAGAGGGGGGGAAGAGAGAAAACGCGTAGTTTAAAGAGGACTGGAAATAAAAAAAATAAAAAAATGAATTGCAAAAAAATTAGGAAAACAGCCGTGAAACATGAAGAGATGGAGAATAAAGAGCTGAATGGAGAACAGTGATGAATATGAGAGATGAAAATGTGATTTGAAACACCAAAAAAAGAATAGGATAGAAAAGAAAAATTTATTTAAATTTAAAATACGTATAAGCCTTGGGACAATACGTATGGTTTTCTTCTTTCCCATTAATGGTGAGAAAAATAGTGATTATACACCATAGATATTTAAATAGTATGTGATGTCTCCGAAATGTAATCGAGAGTTACCCTTATATATATATATATATATATATATATATATATATATATATATATATATATATATATATATATATATATAAACCATAAACGCAGTAATCAACCCGAAGGTTGGTTTAGTAGGTGATGGTAGAACTCACCCATGTACCAAGCCCGACGGCGTGTGAATATTCACACATCAGGGTAGGGGGGCCAGTTCCTTTCCCTGTGCCGGTTATGGTTTCCCAGGATATATATATATAAATATTATATATATATATATATATATATATATATATATATATATATATATACACACAAATGAGGAAGTACTGGAGATGGTGGGTGAGGAGAGGGGTTTGTTGAGAGAAATCCTATGGAGGCAGGAAAAATGGATGAAAGGCGTATTGAGCGGTAGTGGAATGCTGAAGAAGGTAATAGAGGGGAGGATGTTGGTCAAGCGAGGAAAGGGTAGGAACAGGATAGGGATGTTGGATGGGATGAAGGGAGGAAAGAAGTACACAGAGGTGAAGAGGGACCTGATGTAGTTTAGGTTGCTGGATTGGGATTTGTTTGGAGTTACAAAATATTTATTTGATAAATAAAAGTTTCTGGCGTAACTTGGTGGAAAATCTTCATACTGACTTTTAATAATAAAACCACTTTACTTTTCCACATAAACTTTTTAATTTTTACTACCTAGGTTTCGTTATAACATAACATCATCAGGTAAAAATTGACAAGTCCAACACCGTATATATACATATCTCTGGGCGGAGGGGAAGAGGAGGGAGGAAAGAAAGGATTGGTTGAGCTAAGAAGAGGGGGGCTAATTATTATTAAAAGTCATTATCAAAAGTCAAAAGTGGTTTTATTATTAAAAGTCATTTATTTGATAGTTGTGTCCATCCAAAAACCTACCTTAACCGGTAGATTACCTTACCTACCTATACACACACACACACACACACACATATATATAGTAGGAGTCTGACCTGAAGAAGGCCTCGGAGTAGGCCAAAAGCTTAAATCATCTACAGTGTGAGTGTCCTTTTACGTGTTATCTGTTTTATTCTGTGTTCTATTGTGCCGTCCAAAAGTTATATTGCTCTCGTGAGTACTTCCGCATCATCGAGATATATATATATATATATATATATATATATATATATATATATATATATATATATATATATATATATATATATATATATACATATGCATATTAAACAGTGACACACCGGAAAAAGGAAAATAAAATAGCTTTTAATAAACCAAGACCTAGAGAGAGAGAGGGAGAAGTGAGAGACCAAAACAAGAAAAAAGTCGATGAGGAGAAAACGGGCGAAATATTTCGTAAACTTTTCCTTTTCCTTCCATCCCGACCTCCTCCACCCTACCCACTTGCACCTCGCGTGCCCAGCGGTCTGTTCCATCCCACACCATTTCCCTCTCCCCCCCTATTACCCGGCCACCATGACCCATCCCTCTCCGGCTACCCTCTTATCCCTCCACCCAACCCGCCCGCTCCTCCGGGGATGAAGGAGGGCGAAGTGTGAGCATTTTTGTGCTTGGAGGAAGCTAAGCGGTGCGGTAGGACTAGGGTGGGGGAGAGTCGCACGCTCGGGATCGTGGGGGAACAACTACACAGGGTTCAGGGTTGATTTCTTTTGTGAGCGCGAGCGTATGGTGGGGTGTGGGAGAGAGCTGGAGGTTTGTGAGAGAGAGCGGAGGTTTCGGCACGAAAGGTAGCTTAAGCCTCTCCACTGCCACACGAATGGCAAAGAAAAACGAATCGTTTCATCCTTCGTAGAGCTGACTTTCAAGTCAACCTCATCGTTCTCCCGTGCTCTCCAATCAAGTTGGTCGCTCGAAAGAGAAGGTCGGATCGGACGAAGGAAAACAATGAGATTTGCTAATAAAAAAAAGATGTTTCCCGGAGATGATAATTTTTGACCAGTCGTGCCCTAATTATTTGGGTCTTCCTTCGTTGAGCCGTCGATCCAAAGCCTGACACTCTGTTGGATGGGTAGATGATTAAGGATCTTGACGTCTGATACTTGACTTTATTTAGCTTTCGTTATATATAAAACGAAGTGAAGAGCTCGTTCTTTCTCCTGAAACGGGTATACTTTTAAAAACGATGAGCATTTTTTTAGCAGTATTATTATCGTATTCGTATGAGTTCTGCAAATCATTCTAAAGAATGTTTGAAGAATAATTCTTTGGCAGCATACATGAAGTATTTCCACCATGTAATTTATGTTATATTTAATTTCTATAAAATTATGTTATTTTTAGGTTACGTCTGATTCTGAAGAAATTACCAATTTTACCATGCGCAAAACTGTAAAATAATTTTTTCAGATTTTTGGATTTGAAATAATCCTTTTTTGTCCATGTAAACATCATTTCATTATGGGAGATTGACAGCTGAAAATAAGTGGGAAATTTTGGAAACGAATTGAGGAATGAATGGAACTGGAAGAGAGGAAAATATATAAAAATAAAAACTATGTAAAATATGATTTTTAGACGGACGACTAATCGAGATCGAGCCAGGTTCTTATCATATCCTCCATACGGATGTGTGGAGGCCATAGGTAATAATTTGTGGACCAGGGAAAGTAACGAGAAATAAAGTGCGTCACAAGTTTTTAACGATTTGTAACTATATTTTTCAAATAATTGGTATAAAGGTATACACTAAAATCATAGCGTAATGAATTCATAGAATTTCAGCTTAAGTTTTCTAGTACGCAATACATTACCTTTAAAGACTGACAGTTCAATTAAATTTGCTATGATTTTCAAATCCTCTCCGGCTACGCCCTTGATTATGATTGGCTTAAAATGTGCTTCTTGTTTCAATTGATTGTAATGCAATGACATGTGAGCTATTAAAACCACACGAGCAATAAATTTGGCCTCGAAGATATGAAATTAAGGTCGTAAGGAAACCTCCTCGAACATGTGCTCTTTTATCATATTTCTTCCAGGATTTATCCAATCTTCTATGAGCAATACTCAATCTAACGCTGATTGCCGTCCATTAGTAGGCATCGATTTTTGTTTAGGAGGTTGATATTAGCGTCAAAATTTGTTTCAAAGACTTAATTGTGAAATTTTATGGTAAATGATTTTTTTCCATGTTCTTGTTTATTAATAAAGAATCTAACACGTTTTCTCCCTTAAAAAAATCTAGCACTATTCGATATTTTGTTTTGCTGTATTGTAGGTGTTGAGAATATCATTAATAATGGTGGACGATGGTTTTGGTAAGTTGGTAAAAAAATAACTTGGCATTGACTAGTGTAGATACAAGTTTTAATTGTTTCTATTCATTTTCCACGAATTTGATTTATTTTGCCCGTATAGAAATGTTATGTATCAGGTAATGAACAAGAATGGTTTCATATTTTTTGTTGGCCAACAAATGAGAGTAAATGAGGCATACGTATTTTGTTCCAATAGGAAGGTTTAACATCCACATGCGGCATGATATAATTGTTGGGTTTCTTGGGGTCTTTTAATTGACCTCACACGAATAAACTGAGGCTTAAGGATGAATTTTGAGTGCCTTGGAATTTCAACAGTAGTCTAGCCCTTTCACATTTGTTTTGTTGGAATTGTTTGCTTTATTGTGCTGAAAATGAAGAGCTAAGTTTTTATGTGATTTTAACTCAATTATTATTTTAATTACCATAAAATTTTCTTGTAATAGTTTGCACGTCGAGAGTATTTGATTGATATATTTTTCATAACTTTATCGTCATTTCACGTTGCAATAGATATATTAAGTTCGTAGGACTTGAAACATCTTATAGCTATTTTTAGAGTATTTAATGTAATTATATAGATCATAAATTCAAAATTTAATTTTGTAACCTCACTGGATTCGATATTTCTGGTAAACGTGATAAATACTATACAAATTACGGGCAAAATCCTAAAATTTAATACCCAAATCGTCCAATGACTAATATTTCAGCATAATAAAAGAAATTCGAATAATTATTTAAAATTTAAATAGATCAGAGCTGGGAACCTACATACACCAAATTTTGCTTGCTCAAAATGTACTCGAGCTCCTCTTTTAATTCTTTCTTCAAGTGAAATCCTTATGAAAGGCAATAATTTTAGGCCACTTACTACGTAAAGAGATAAAATGCACTCAATATTTTGTCTTCTGATTAGTATCTACTGGTTTTTAGTTTCAGTTAGAAAATAGGAGTTGACAGTATCACTCCAATAAAGAGTATTATCATGTGAAGCATAACTTTCTAAATAGCAATTAACTATTGAATTTAGTTGCTGGTTAAAATAATTAGCTTTATAAAGCATGTGTAAAAATATTTAAAAAATAAATTTTTCTACTGAATTAGAATATGCAATACGTATAAAATATAAATGATGAGAAGATTTTATGAGAGAAAATTCTAAAAAGATGGAGTAAATAAACCACATTCAAGCTGTTTTAGGATTAAAAATGAAAATATACTTATCTGAGATATTTAAAAGATATTATGGCAAAAGAAAGAGTAAGCTGGAAAGGAAGAAGGATGAATAATTGTCAGTTTGATGGGTAAGAGAGTGATATAACTGGGTAAATATGAAGGCAGAGAAAAACGATGAAGTTAGTGGAATAAATTGAACTGTTTCCAACGTTTATGAAGTTTCATTAATTCTCCCTAAGTATTTCTTACCTAAATAATAACGCAAACGCTTCGTGAGGGGGTAGTTCTTAAATAATGTGATTGCAAAAATATATTTTCTCAATTTCAGGCATGTAGAAGAAATTAAAACCACAGGTATTGCAATTTCAAAAATTGCAATACCTGTGGTTTTAATATGTTACGCTTCCACCACATCACGCCTGAGACCTCATCATGTAGAAGAAAATTGAAAGGCTTCAATTAAAGATAATATATGAATTTATGTGTGCAAGGAAGGCAATACCTATGGTATTCAAGACGTCGTGGAGAGTGTTTTAAAACTTTGACATGACACACATGTTTGGTTCAAAAAAAGATTAGACTGTTTGATAAATAATGTATTGTATTAAAAGTCCTTCAATTATGCTTATCGCCTGCAAAATACAGCTCTTGACTGGCAATTCAACACCCAACGTTTTTTTCAAATTTTCGAGTACCGCTTGGAACGCTTTTTTCGGAAGATACGGGTGCAATTTAAGGTCTGCGGTACAATTTTGTCGGATGTCTTTAATAGTTTTAAAACGGCGTCCTTTAAAGATAGATTTCAACTTAGAAAATTAGAAAAGGTACGCTGGAACAAGGCCCGGAGAGTAGGGTCGCTGATGGATCACTAGTGTAATGTTTTTGGCCAAAAACTCGGTGAAAATCGATGAAGTGTCCACCTGTGTATTGTCGTGATGAAAGCACCAAGGCTTATTTTTGCTTGATTTGTGATCTCTTCCGAAAGATGGGGTGTCTTAACCTTCTCATGACCTCTTTATAGTGCTGCCTATTCACTCTCTGTCCTTTGGGGACGTATTCATAATGAATAATCCCTTCCTAATCGAAGAAAACGATCAACATTACCTTCTCGTTTGATCGCGACATCTGATCTTTTTTGGGTGGTAGGGAAGATGACCCCTTCCACGGTGAAAACTGGCCTTTGGTTTCTATATCATTACCATAAACCCAGGTTTTCCATCTGTAACGATTATTTTTAAAAGTTTCGGTCTCCGTTTGAACGATCGAGTAGGTCCTGGCTGATATCAAGCCATTTTTACCTGTTTATCGATTAAGACTCGCGACACAAAATATGGAATCGACGCTCTGCATGCCCAAAATATCTGTTAAAATGGTGAAATACGATCCAACACCAATTTCAACTTCATTGGCAATCACCCTGACAGTTAACTTACCGGTTGCACGCACTAAATTATTCACACTGTTGACGTGGGCATCGTTTGTTGACGTTGATGGTCGTCCACTTCTCGGTTCTATATATGTCGAGGTTTATCCGCACTAGAAGCGGTTGTACCAACTACAGGGTTCGTCCGGAAAATAAGTGTACTGAGCTCAGGAAAAAAAATTTATTACACTTTTACATATCTTAAGCTAATATTCCTCAAAATAGGACCCTTGTGAGTCGATACACTTGTTCCAGCGGCGTTCCCATTCCTGGAACGCTCCCGCGAAGGCATCATCGGGAACCTCTCGAAGACACGTCGTCACGGCCTCTTTGACGGCGTCCAAAGTCCCGTATCGCGTTCCTTTCAAACTCCTCTTTATCTTTGGGAACAGAAAGAAGTCCGGTGGTGCCAAGTCCGGGCTGTAGGGCGGGTGCGGCAGCGTTGCCACGCCGTGCTTGGCCAAGAAGTCCGACACGACAAGCGCGGTGTGAGACGGCGCATTGTCGTGAAGCAGCCGCCAGATGTTTTTGATCGCTGGCCGGACGCGGGCGACTCATTTTCGAAGCCTGTCGAGCACTTGGACGTAAAATGCAGCATATACAGTTTGTCGTTCACGTACAAATTCGTAGTGGACGACTCCCCTTTTGTCAAAAAAGACAATGAGACAACGACACTTATTTTTTGGACGAACCCTGTAAAACACTGTACCTGACTAGTTAATTGTTGAACAACTCTCATATACTTGCATAAGTTTCACTTTTTCAAAGGTTAAAAGAAAATTTGATGCCCTCGCGTTGCTTCTCTAACATCTTTATTCTCACCAAAACAAGAACTTGTAAATAAAGTGTAAGAAAGTTCCAGCAAGAATCGCTGTTGTGCAGAGATAGGTTAAGATAAGGTTACAAACATGGCCGTGTGTTACTTATTACAGACGTTGCTATAAGGTGACATCTCATTGCTAGTGATCCGTCAAGCTGTTTGAGCGTAAAAAGACCAGTCTCATCTTTTTTGTACAGATCTTGTATGAGACAATTTTATAATAAAAATGTTGATTTGGTTTTTCAAATGTGCCATATTTTTTTCCGGATTACCCTAATTTCATATGTTGTCAAAGACATGATAGATTACTGTAGAATAAGAAGCTATTTCCTTAAATGCTTTAAAATGAGTTGTCACGCATCCTTTCATCATCCCTTGGAAAACTTCTATCGCTTCTTCCCTTCTCTCCATCTCTTTTCCTCTCTCCATCGATGCAGTTCAGCTCCGAAAATATCCCGACTCACTTCGATTGAGATTTTATCACGAACAAATGTCGGGACTTATTCATCCATTCGTAGTTCCTGCTATTTTGTTTTTTTCAGTCTTTCACCCTACGCTTTTTGTAGATCTCAATGAATGTCTTTTCACTGCTTGCTATTCATTGACCTATATTTTTTTACTAGTTAATAATAAATATTTATTTAACTTATTTAAAATGCACAGATACTTAAATAGTTGCTTTTTAAACATTCAAATAGTCCAATATAAATCCATGGATACGATGTTAGTGCTCGGCCGATCCTCTAAGTCAGATCCAAGCTTTATTTCAACTAATTGAAAATTACTTTCTTTATGAAGTGTGAATGATTGAAATAGAATATCGATTATTCCCCTTTATTACTTTTACTCAGTGCTCAGTTAAATCACAAATTTCAACTCAATGAGCATCTTAGATGTGATCTTACAATATCGAGTATGTACACTTTAATGATGTTTTGATGTTTCCTCGGGTTTAGATCCCCCGCTATTTGCCAGTGTTATGTTATCGAATCTTTGAGCAATTTTAATTTAAGTACAAGACATCATTAATTCACCTTCAAATAATAATCTTAAGGTCAAAGAATGACGCTGATTTTTCTACTTCCTAATAATTTTAGCACGTGCATAGCACGTATTAGCATCTTTCTCATGTGTTGTCATTTAAAGTAAGAATGATATTATGCTGGTGTGTTGAAAATTTGGAAAATATGGAATTACCTGAAACATAAAAATATGCATTATCTTATGAAGTCGTTCCAACATATTTCCATCCTTTGATGTATACCTAATATCTTCCACAATGATACATTTTTTCCTATTTTTGGTTCTCAGTGCTTTTTAACTTTCTAGGAACAACAGGTAAATATGCTGTCTTCTCAATTTTGTTGAAAGCATGAAATACGTCGATCAATCATGCGTTATAAATATTAAAGGCCAAATTGCTAAAAGAAAACTGAAATTCGACATAATTTAGCCAAAACATATTTCTAAAACCTTTTATGAGCCAGTTATTTGATTACTTTTAATTTATCTATTAATAAGAAAGTTTTAGGTAAATTGGAGCAATCTGATCAATTGGAGAGAATTTTAAAAATGTTCTTCCATAATTCCAAAGAAAATTATGCCATATCCTCTTTCCAAAATGACGCACATCGCCAAGTATACCTGGTGATTGTGAAAAAACCATTGCAGCAAAAGATACCGTTTGCCAACATAAATCTATCTACTTTTTCAGAATAGCCCTTCATTTCCCTCATCTGTAGAGGATTATAAAATACTACATATCTAAACTGATCGGTTATATTTCGCTTATTCCTGTGTCATATTTATAAACTCATCGGAATTCCTTGAAAACCAATACTTATCTGTTGATTATATTTATTAACTCAGCGGAAGCTCTTGAAAACCAATACTTATCTTATAGGCATGGATATCTCTATTTATTTGAACTATAAAGATAGAATAAGAGTCAAAATTGTTGTCCGGTTATGTAATTTTCCAATTTTTATTGTAATTAATGATTATTTCATATCTATTACCAACCTTTTCTACTGTCTCAAGTGCTCATAGCTTCAACATCCTATGTAAGTATTTTTCATGAACAAAGAGTACGAGTCCATGAATTTTCTTTGGCCTCTGATTTAAAAATGTAGTTTTTTGCATTCAATCTGAGTTGTAGTTTATCTATGAATGAATTGTAGTGAATTAAAGGTTTAATAAAATGACAAAATTAAATCATTGGTGATTATGACATCGGTGGCGATAGTAAAAATATATTATATTCAACATATAACTCAATTTAATACTATATAGTATTTTTAATGACAATTAAATGTATTATTAATGCAATTAGACCAAAAAAGGATAGAATTTAAGGAATTGATTAGTACCGGGAGCTACAAACTCTTTAGAAAATTCACTGATAAACATTCAAGGCAACACTTGCGTGTCTAAACACATGAAAGAGAATAATAAATTTGCAATTTAACAATTATTTACAGTTAAAAAATCGTTATTTACAAACATATACCATTTTACCATATAATTTTGAGCAGCAAATTAATGAATGAGTTTTGAATGGTAATAATCAAACAATACGAACGTAAATACTCAAGCAAACATTTAGTCCATTTGATGCATACAAGCTCAGCAAGATAAACAGGCAAATACAGGCGCAAATATTTAAAAAATACACGCCTTAGCGTAAGTACCTATAAAATAGAAATTTAATGCATATGATGTGCATTATTCATACCTTTTCATGCAGTGCAGGGAAAATACCAATCCTATCTTAGGATTAACAGTTTTACGCCTGGGATTGACATGAGGCAACCCACATAACGTTAATGGTGCAAATGTGGCATACCCTACAGGATACAGCCTTAAAACAGTTGCTGCGAAGTTTGTAAGATGACCATTTAAAATAAGATTTCATCAGAGAAATGAATTTATTCCATTGCAATAATTGGAAAAAACAGCAAAATTGCAACAATTGAAACAAAACGAAACAACAGCAACATTCTAATGACGTTATGTATCGAAACCAGTTGAAATAAAACATTAAGGGGAAAATTGAAACATGTCTTTGGAAACAGTTTTATCTTCTTCAATCAAATATTAATTATGTTATAGTCAGCTCGAAACAATAAGCGTTATCTAGCCACTGGATCACATAAAAATGTATCAATTGAATTCCGTAACTAACAAATTAATTTTATTCTACGTCTTCTATTCTGCTGTATTGTCAAGACTGGCAAAAAAGTTTCAAATATTTTTTCTCACGCTCGCTGATATTGTTTGCTGATTTTTTCTATAGTAAGTAAGGCTAGTTATTTTTACAGATTAACTTATACAGCAATCAATATAATAAAGTAATGTATTCGTTACAAACACAATCTACATCGACCATTTTTTTAATTTGAAATAGCTATTAGGAAGATAATTTCCTTATTGATCTGGTTCGGCCTCTTTAGTGGGAGTTTTTCAGCCCCTCCAACTCCCCCCATACCGCGTTTTTTCTTCGCCTCGACATTTTTTCCGCTGCGACAAAATAAATTTCCGCTCCCACGGCCAAAGTAACATCGCCAAGAAAAATGGCCATAAAAAAGGTATCAGAGTAATGTGACGACCGCCATCAATAGGAGCTCAAATTAACCCTAATGTAACTATTTACGTTTCATTCTAGAACACGATTTTCCCACGTTCAAGCCTTTAAAGGGCAAACGGCACACCAAAAACTCAAATTTTTCCATAAAGCCTTGCGTTTTCAATTCATAAGACTAAAATAAGTTTATCTATACATGGAAAAACTTCGTTGTATATATGCATGGATACATATTTATTGAAAAACGGGAACAATTTCAGGTTTAAATATTGAAGAAGCAAAAGGGTGTCAAGAGTATTTATATATATTTCCTTGTGAATGAATATTATATATATTTATATATATTCGCCGTATGGCGGGATTTCGTGTTTGAATGTATATATATATATATACACACACACACACACACACACACATATATATATATATATATATATATATATATATATATATATATATATATATAGATGATTTCTTCGAAGTAACACGGAAGTGTTGAATAAAAAACTTGAGTCTATGACTGAGTCATATCTTATCTTCCGAAGAAGACGGAGTTCGAGTCCGTGGAAATTATCAAGATATTATTGTGAGTGGTCTTTTTATGTGTTCTCGTGCTGTGTGTTACTGTCAAAGTTATATATGTATATATATATATATATATATATATATATATATATATATATATATATATATATATAATGGTAAGCAAACGATTCGGAATTCAATTGGAAACTGCAAATACAGGTTTTAACCGAGAAGTCCAGTTGATATCATTGTACCAAGTGAAAAGAGTAGGAGAGTGACTTTTACAGAAGTGGTAGATTAGTTTTATAGTTTCCAACTACCATTCCACAGCGTGTTACTTTTCTCGAGCATATTTTGAAGAAAAAATTCCAATGATGAATATATTAGTGCAATCAATAAAATTATTTCTGCTAATCGCCCGCTTTAGGTAAATTTTGGATGGACATGAGCTACCAAACGGTACAGTGACAATTTTCTTTCTCTTTCCTCATTAGACGCAATCTGACGTCCAAGATTAAAATAACCTACTTTTGTCTATCTTGTTCCTACCCCTTCTTTGTTTGCCTAATATTTTCCCCATTATCGCAGTCTTCAACATCCTATGGCTAATTAACAAGCTCTGTATCAAAATTTCCTACTTCTATTTAAATTTCTCCAACAATTTCCTTTCCTCCCCCACCATGCCTTGCACTTCCTTGTTTGTTTTGCTTTCGGGCCACTTCAGCTAATCCATTCTTCTCCCCATCCACATTTCAAAAGCCTCTAATCTATGCCTATCATTCTCTTTCAATGACCATGTTTTCGTTCCGTACAAAACCTCGCTCCATATTAAATATTTGATTAACCTTTTAATAACATTCTTAGTGAACATCCCTGTCTTCGATTTCCTCCTCCTTGTAAAAGTATCTTTTCCTAACGCAATTCTACGTTAATATAAGTGTAATTTTGGCATAGAATATTGTTCTACCTGTTCAAATATATGAATTTCTATTTTTATAATTAACTTAGTATCTCTCTTTTTCGAAAATTTAACAACGTTCGTAAAGTTTAGGTTTATTCTCATCTCATACTAGTCGCATTGACATTTCATTACACTGCTTGAAATGTGCAATGCTTGCAACCCCTTGACTGAGTGACAAACTAAGCCTTGATCATCAGCAAACCTAACTAATTTTATGAATTCACTGCCGACTTTCATTCCTATCTCCAGTTCTTCTCATTCCTCTTTAATTATTTCGTCCACATGTACGTTAAACTCTGCAGACATATTTATTGATAATGCTTTATTGATAATGCATTATTGATAATGGAAAATACAGAAAATTCCAGTACACCTCTTCCTAACATCATCACTACTATCTTCTGAAATATGTTAATCAATTTAACTCTTTTTGATGCCTTTTTGAAATGAAAAATAAATTTAGTTTACTAAAAATATGTGTAAGGATTGAATGGAAGAAAGGAGTGGAAGTTTTCGGAAAGTACTGAGTTGATGGGCAGTTTTTAAAATTCATTCGGTCGTTCTATAAAAATAGAAAGCAAGTGTAAGGATGCATTGGACCTTTAGTGACAGTTAAAAGAATAGTGCAATACAAGCTAATTGAATGCAGTATTCCGGTATTTTTATGAATAACTGTTTGAGGGTAATAATGTTGGTGCATGGATCAGATATGTAAACTTTCCTTGTTTTCTTTTCTCTTTATATGCAATTTGCTTAGCCGATAGGCAGCAAGATTTACATGGGATCATAATTGGCTTCTGTGAGAATGTATTAAGTTATATTGTGTTAAATGCAAAATACCTGCACCAGAAAAAATAGAATGAATAAAATGATTACATAGTGAGAGAGAAAAACGAAATCCTCCACTAGTAAACGATTTCGTATAGTTTGGTCGAACGATTTCAAAAGATGGTTGCATATATGAAGAGGTAAAAAAGAACAAATATCGGCAGAAATTTTGTTGGTTTAATATGGAGTAAAATAAATATAAAATTGGGTAAAATTAAAAAAAAATGCACCGTAGTAAATTTTCTCCTTAACAAAATGTTGGATAGTAGGCGAGAATTAGGTAGTCTAGGTGAGGTATAAATGTTGAGCACAAGTATTTGATATGAAATACTTCAGAATTACTCGTGATAAATAGGAGAGATAAGGGGAGAACAAATGCAACACTCAAAATTTTGGAATGGATGCGTGGGCAATAAACATGCATAAAAAAGTGTGCAATTGTGATTGGACATGTTTAGAAATTAGAGTCGATTTACCAAAAGACTTTACAGATAGCAATCTAAGAGTTGTGTTCCAAAATCAATGGAGATTTTGTGATTTCGTATAGCGCGTCATGAGTTCTTGTCAAAAGATCAAACGATCAATAAAAATTATTTATAAAATCACACTTCCAGTGTGTAGCAATACAAAAAAAATGCCCGTATGCAAGGCGAAATAATTCATGACTTTCGCACCACGATAATGCTTCTTCGCTTCACTTCACTACTTGTTCGTGAATTTTTGACCAATACAGCTCGATAGTGATGGCACAGTCTCCATATTTGCCAGACATGACTCAATGTGACTTTTTTATTCTAAAATAAAGAAAACCTTAAAAAGCCGTCATTTTGCAAGCATACTATAGATGAGATTTACAACGGACCGCTGGGAGAACATAAAGCTATACCAAAGATTGAGTTTCAGAAATGGTTCGAAGAATCGAAAAAGCGCTGGCATAAGTGCTAGCTATAACTTCAGACTTCAGCTGAAGTTATAGCTGTAGACATGTAATGGAGGCTACTTAAAATGGATAATATTGATATAGACGAATAAATACAATACTTTCCAAATAACTCACATTCCCTTTACTTATTGAGCATACCTCGTAGCCGGTTAGATAGGTAAAGCTTTTGAGAGAGTCGTGCTTGAATGTTTTCCAATCACGATGAATAACATTCAAAAGAACAGAAAAACTGTGTCCAAGGATAGACAAACGTGATATAGTGTAAATGAGTATAAAAGGATAGGTTAGTGGTGAAGAAATGAACTGAAGGAAGTAACTTTTCCGAAATAACATAAAGTATATTTGTTTGGGCTTCCTACCTCAAAATGGACCCGCGTGCAGGATATACTATACATTCATGAGTGTGCCTACAAATGCATATTACGCTGCACGCTCAACGCCTTGAATATGAGCGAAGAGGCTTAACGTATTGCTCAAGGTATTGATTGCTCAAAAATCTTATTGTGGACGGGAATGGTAATTACCCTATTTAACCCCCTCCCTTGAATCCGCATTGGGGCACCATCCATCCCTTACGTTCACGCAAACCCCCACAAACTTTGAATTGAACCGAAAGTTGTGCGGCACCCTTTCCTCCTCCCTCACCGTTTCACGGCCCGACCGAAGAAAACAAGACCTTTTACGTCCAAATCAAGAGCTCTGTCCACATTCCGACACAAGGGAATGAAGGTAGGTTTTAAGGGACGGAGACTGGTTGGGGTTATGCGTGGGCGAGAGCGTCGTATCCACTGAAATTTAAAGTTAACCGCCAACATTCTCGCCCCTTTCTCCAACCAACCCTCTCAACCCCCTATGCTCCATATTTCTCTTCCCCCATCACCTCAATGTCCATCTCAAGAATCGTCTCCCGCACCCCCATCCCAACCTAGAGTCCCTTGGTCCGCTTTTTTTCTCCCTCCTCCCGTATACAGTCGCGGCCGGGGCGCCGAGCTGGGCGTTGATTCTCGTGACTGGAACCCTGCTCCCTTTTGTTTTGTGCGTGCTGGGCCCTAATTATCTCTCTCTCTCTCTAGCTATCCCTCCCTCCTTCGTCCGAGGATGACTAAAGGAGAATGGGTGGAAAGAGAGAGAGAGATAGAGACTTCATGGAAGGGAAACGTTGAAAGGAATGGGAAGAAAGGAGTCAGAGGGTGAGATTAAAGAGGAAGGGGTTTGGAGATCCCTTTGCGGACGTAGAAGGTCCCAGAGTCGTGGTCAAGGATGGATGGGTTGCTTTCGGGTTACTTCTCTTCGAAGGAAAGGGATCGGTGATCCTTGAGAGCAAAATTTCAACCTTCTCGAGGGGAAATGGAGAGGGGCGAACGGGTGAGGAATGGCCAGGACGAGTGGGTGAGGGTTACGAAAAGGGGTGCATTCAGACGCAAATGCGGAATAAACCTTATTCAAGTCTAAAACAGCGTCATCGAAATGAAATACCTTGATTTTATTTATCCAAGGTCATAGGATAGAGATTATAATCTTCGCTGCGTGACAACATGCATAATGTTTCTTCAAAGTGATAACAACTTGATTTGCGTAATAAGATAATACGCGCGTAAAATTTAAGCTAGCAGGAAAATTATTTGTAAAACCTATATTACGACACGCATTGTCCTTAGTTGTTATATTGGCATTAATCTAATGGGTGAAATATGATTAGGTGTTTTATTTTTACTATCAAGGAATTATTTTTAATTAATATTCTCTTGTTGATTGGTTTTCCTGCTAGAGCAATACAGTACTTTTTGAATCCAAATCTCAATCTAGACAATACTTTTAAATTTATTGCTTTAAAATTTTAAAAGTATTATTGTTATATTCATCATCGTTTCAGTTTAAAATAACAGAATACAATGGTAGTAACCCAACATCTTGCTAACATTAGCTCAAAGGAAAATTAAATATCGCTAATACTTTATCGTAACCACTACGTTGACCACACTTACCTGTACTCATGAATTAAAAATGGGAAATATTTATACAAGTTTAAAGATAAACCGCAAAACCGCTCCCTCTCTCTCTAACTCATTCATGGATTATTGTACGTAGAAGGGTTTTGAACGATCCAAACGACTCATCCTCCACTTATCGTGGGAATTCCTTCTTGTTTCCCTACATTGTTACCTTCATGAATTATTCATAACTTATCAGCCTTCACCTTGCCTACAAAGGTTATTCTCTTCCTTAATCAATCCCTCTACGTAGCACTTCTAACGGAGCCTTTAAAATCCCAATACGTATTATTATTTGCCATAGTCACTATCAATTAAAATATTGTAGAAGCATAAATTCCGTATTTTCCTTCATGTCAAATTGTATGTTAATTTATTTACCACCATATATGAAGAAGAAAAATCTTTGATATTTCCCTTACATTTTATAACTTTTACATTGGGCGAATGAATGTTGACTTATATTTTCTTTTTTTAAAATGTGATGCATAGCAATGACTCAAGGGTGGCGTCCTCAGCTGACGCCTCCGCGTGACGAATTTCAATGCATGACTTAGATGTGTATACGAATCGCGATTTGATATGATATGTTATTGACCTCACTCCAATTCTGCGAGCCGCAACGCGGACTTTGGTCTAAACTTGCCGTCCCGTGGCACGTCTTCACACATCTTGATATTCACTTAGCGTCGCAATGCGTCCCTGGCTTTGGAGAACCGCACATCCGTTGTCCTCTCAACATCTTTGTTTCCGTCCGTTTCCTCCCGACTTCGCAGTTTCACCGAGGCGCGTGCCTATGGGAGGGGTTCCCTTCTTCAAACGATCCCTCTCCCCGCCAGCCTTGGTTCCGTGACATGATCCCAACCGCGCCACGGGATAGCCCTCTTCGTGACCTCTCGCCTCCCAACTCCGCCCACCTCCGTAGACGTCATTCCTTTCCATCATCATCGGAGAGGAGAACGCGGTGTTCTCGTGCGCGCGTGCCGCATGTCAAATCGCATGCTCCCCCCTCCCCCAGGAGGAACGCGAGGTGAGATTGGCGAAGGGGAAGAGAAGTTCCCCGGAGTGGCGAAGGGAACTTTCGGACTCGACCAGATATATACCTACCTACACACACACTATCTATCCACCTACCTATATATATATATTGATAGTATATATGTATAAATATGTGTGTATACAAACACGTATACATACATCTCTATAAATATATGTATATAGAAAGAAAGAAAATATATAGAAAAAACCTCTCAGTCTGACCTGAAGAAGGCCTCGGAGTAGGCCGAAAGCTTAAATCATCTACAGTGTGAGTGTCCTTTTACGTGTTATCTGTTTTATTCTGTGTTCTACTGTGCCGTCCAAAAGTTATATATATATATATATTTATTTATTGAATGCCCGACCTTGGAAACTCATGAACAGTTCTTCAAACTTCTCACCCGGCGCTTAAAAACGCTCCCATATCAAAGTTTGGGGTTAAAGAAAAAGAAAACGAAGGCAAACTTGGTGCAATACATTCGGAAAAAGGTTCTGGAAACCTTGAAACAAAAGAGCTAAGGGCATAACGGAAAAATGCGGATTATCGCGCGCAATAAGGGGGTTATTTTCGGCTCCTACGATAGCTAACCGCTTTGAAGGTTGAGAAATAGTCATTTTTCCCCCAGTAATTCTGTAGGTTACGTGATAGAGGAAGAAAGAAAATTGCAGAGCTCGCTATGGAGAAATTTTCGTCACCGAGAATGACTTTGATACACTAATCTATTTCGTCCTCGGATGAAATATTTTCGTCGCCCACAGAAATGGGTTACTTGGTTACATGAGCACAGATTCGCGTTTAAACGCATTGCAGTGAAGTCATATGCAATATATTATGAACTAATTCGACTTTCTACAACGGGATTTTAATACCGGTGCGGTTGCACTTGAAACAAATTAATGGGTTCACGTTTCCTCGTGGTTTAATGACATTTAACTTACTCTGCAACTAGTAATCATGAAAAATAACATTAACTCGTAGTAGGATAATTATTCTTCGCGTCTTATTTTTATGTTTAGGTTTGAGGATTGTCTTTTGAAAGGTCCTCCCATTTTTCAGTTGCTAAGAACCTCCAATTCTATTAGGTGAACGAATGTTGTAATATTATAATCTGGAATTAACTTCTAATAACCGATTATTGTGTAACGCCAAGGGTGAAGCCGCATACCGAGAAAGCTTTATACATCTTTTGAAAATGGAATTTTATATAATTGGGTCAATTCTCATTCCCAATTTTTCCTTGATTACCTGATTGTTCCCTGGTTTATCTTACCTAGTCCTTTAAAATAAATGGTTTCCGAATATATGAAAAAAATTCTTGTCATGTTTGAATGCGATTTTTTGTTGGTGTTTTTACAATGTTGGTGATCGTTATAATTTTAGTTAAATTAATAAACTATCAATTATATTTTAATCAAGAAAGATATTTAAACTTTCAGATTGTGAAGCTAAATTTGTTAATTCTAATATGACTACACATTCTCGATTAATATAAATAAATTTCATCTATTTCCATTATCATCTACTACTTACGATAAACAAATATGACAAGTATTCATTTGCAGGCCATAAGAATAATTCTCTATAGATATGCTTTTTTTATCATGCAACTAAGTTTTTTTGGAAAATTATTTAACGTTTTAGGGAAATTAAGTTAATGGTATATTTTCATTTTATTGACCACTTTTTTTTAATATTGAAGAAAATACAAAGAACTTTATGTTGTGCGTAAGAGTTAATGCTTTTAGATTGAATAGTTACGACGTAGTCGAAAGCAGAATGTCATACGAGATGAATAATGATTTTCTTTGTCAAAGTCTACCTTTACCGCAGTGCTGGGCGTTCAACATCCGGTAGAATGTATGATAACTTTTGTATTACCTAGGCAATGGGTTTTATGACGTGAAGCGGAAATGAAGCAGATTTCTGAGATTTTTTCGCATTAGCAATTTTTACCCGATTATTGTTAAGTAAACTAAAGATAACTTTGTAAAGAATGCTAAGTAACTAGAAATTTTTCGTTTAATATACCTCTCACTTTAAAGTGAACTTAAAATGAGTAATGATTCCAAACAAGTATAGGTCTTTTTTTGACGTTAAAGATTCAAGGTAAGTATCTAAGATACTAGACCTAAAATCATATAGTGAGCGTTCAGGACATGTGTGCATTTTTATGGTAATGTTTAACAACAATATCTTCAAAATATTATTAATGTGATCAGTCTGAATGCATGTATCAAACGCATACTCTAGCATATATATGAGTAATATTTATACGTATCATTATTATTAGGTAATCTACCGGTTAAGGTAGGTTTTCGGATGGACATAACTATCAAATAAATAAATATTTTGTGACTCCTAAGAAAACCTACTCTACATCAGGTCCCTCTTCATCTCTGTGTACTTCCTTCCTCCCTTCATCCCGTCCAACATCCCTATCCTGTTCCTGCCCTTTCCTCGCTTGCCCAACATTCTCCCCTCTATTACCGTCTTCAACATTCCTATATCGCTCAATACACCTTTCATCCATTTTTCCTGACTCCATAGGATTTCTCTCAACAAACCCCTCTCCTCACCCACCATCTCCAGTACTTCCTCATTTGTTTTCCTTTCGGTCCATTTCACCTTCTCCATTCTTCTCCACGTCTATCCTCCTGCTTCAGTGACCACGTTTCCGCGCCGTACATGCGTACGGCGTACTACTTATCATATGGAGCTCTAAACAATTTCTTTTATCAGTCTTTTTTAGGGTGTTGTAGTTTTAACTTGCTCGATCGTGTGGTAAAATTTTATGCTGTTTCTTACCTTAATTTACGCTACCTATGCAAAACACTTGCCTTAATTCAGAAATATATATCTTTAGATATCTCCACCAGACAACGTTCATATTTGATGTATTTCCGAGTTTATATTTTTGTCCAAATACCTAAATAACAGGAAGATAATTATTAGTATTATATTAATTCACAAAGTTATAGTAAATTAGATAAAGACATGATAGTAGTACTTTAAGAGGTGGAAAACGATGCAAGAATAATAATTAAAAACGATGTAGGGTAAGGCTTTGAGTAAGACACTGGTGGCAGCATACTTCTTTGGCCACAACGCCACCGTATTTTACTTAAAAATAGAAAACTATGAAAGTTACCAAATCAATTGGAAGTCAGCGGTAATTAGTATGAATTAATGCTGTTATTTCAGACTAAGGGTGTTGTTAGGCATGCGGGACATGGTAGTCTTATGAAAGAGTACATAACAAATACACTAATTTTTCAAGGCACCCCTCATGATATGCCAAAAACATCGTTCGGCAATTTCGAAATCGTTAGATGACGTATCAATACAGCTTGTGAATACTAAAATTGATAGTACTTGTCCTCGGCAAATACAGCGGTGGAATAATTATTTTTTAAACTGTTAACATCATCACTCATTGCTGGCTTAATTTTGTTCACCCTAGGCCTTCCTTTGGGATTCTTCCCCTCCTTTTTTTCACTTATAGTCTTCATTAATCCATCGTGCCCCAGGATTTCCAATCAACTTCCCTCTTCATCTTGTAAGTTTTTCCCATGAGCCTTTCTCCTCACCCACTCATCGAAATATTTCTTATTTGCTACTCTGTCTAGACATTTTATTTTCAGCATTCTTCTGTAAAAAACTGACTGGGGTAGAAAAAAATTTACCGAGTCTCTTCACTTCGGGTATCAGGTATTCCTGGTGGCACATTCCAGGTGACTGACCTCACTATTCTGTTTGAATTAATTTCACTTCCCACGAAGTAGATCTCAGTATGAGTAAGGCTCTAAAATTGTCAAATCAATCTTCGAATCCATTAAATGCGCAGGTTACAGGAATAATAAATACTACAACTCCGACCTTTCTGATACATATGCAAATGAATTAACATGAAGTGGTGACCTCTCACTGAAGGTGAAGTTTTCTTAAGAAATGTATGGCTACTAAGACCAACGGGAAATATAGAAGTATATAAAGGCTCTACACCACGCTACACTGAGGCATTGTAGTACCAGCTTGGTCCTTGATAAATTCCTTTCCGCTTCCAGATCTCTCTCCTATTGATGCGAGAGCAGCCTTATGCTTCCATTCACGATCATTAAGAAACATTGATTTTTTTCAAAAAATCTTAAATAGTTTAATGTAAATATCGTCATTGAAGATAATAATACCGCTCTCTGATCCCTTACCAAAGGCAGAGCTTGTCTTTCATCTTAGCCAAACATTTGTTAAAATGTACCTGGACAAGAAAGAAAATTAGTCTCAAACAGTGATCTCACGGTTCGTCCCACACAGTTGTTCGACGAGTCCTCTCGTGCTGTGCCTCTCTAAGAAACTTGTGTGCCATGGCGGCCATGTTTTACGACTGACCAGTATGTGACTAGAGCGCACGACTCAAGAATGATTCAATCGGTTAAGGTACTGGCGTGAAGAATTGGGTGGAATTCTAATTAAAAGATGCGAGATTACCGAAATAGGGTTGGAGGCAGAGGTTTTGGATAAGGGATAAAGAGTTTTATTGTAATTTATTTTAACTGTTATTTCATATCCAGGTAAAAGCGTGATGAGCTTATGATAGTCTCCCGGACAACCCCGAGTGCTATTCCTGGGGGAACCTATAGCCTCACTCTACTGAAGTGCTTGAGAACACTCTATGCAAGATATCACGGGTCAGATGACCAAGGCGAAGGGAGGCTGGGAGGCGATCGAACTACGTTGACTTAAACCATTATTGTCACGTTGCGTATCCCTCATGACCATGCTCTTTGCCAATGTGTAGGTGATGTTTGTCTGCCTAGGTAATTGAGTTAATCTGCGATGCCCTTTGCTGAACCTGGGAATGGACAATTTTAAGTCACCAAATTGATGATTTAAAGGTTTATTATTCATGTGGAATAAGCATTAATTTAACTTGTTACTGATTAACTTCGACACATGAATAAAGCGGCGTGCGAATTTCCTTGTTCTCGGGTTCCTAGATGGCTATGCATGAAACATTTATCTTAAGCACGCTGAAGCAGTATCTAAATCTCAAATCTAATGCGCTGCATTATAAGGAAGGTATCTAATGTTGAATTAATAAACCAGTGCGTGGAAAAAGGAATAAGATGCCCAACATTGTTCCCATGGCTATGCTAAGTAAATTATTGGCACAGTTATTTTTACCGAAGGAATAGCTTCAAGCTCAACTGATATACTTCTTAGTTTATGCTGCGTTAAGTTAGGAAATAATTTTTCAGTTCTTCACTTAGTAATAGTGTTTAAAAAACCCATTGAGCCATCGTATGTAAATGAAACGATTATCAGTTTGTAATCAAACGCATTAGTGGTAAAGCGATTATTGAACGATTTTCAAACAAGTATTGAAACGTTTTACAATACAGGTAGTAAAAAAATATATCTTTCCGAATGACAGTTGTTTTCTCAGAATACCGATTAATATAAAACACCCCTACCTTGTCTAAATGCGGAAATTGCTGCAATTTTGTCATACCAGTTCAGACGCAAAATACGGACCGCAAATGTGTATGTGAATGCTCGTTACTTGGAGAAGACATTCAAGTTATGACCTTGTCAACGGAGTTGTATCCTGCCTAACTCAGAACGCCGACAATGGAACATTTTTGGACGATGAACTTGAACGCGTGCGGGAAAAAGTGAATTACGTTCCCTTGCGGTCTTTTTTTCTTCTTCTTCGGAGCCTTGCACTGAATAATACGAGCAGGTGAGACATTCTGCTGCGCCCCCTAGCCTAATGACCTTCAAGTTAAGCTTAAAATGGGGCTGTAAAGAAGAAAAAATTGTTCCGTTTTATCCTTTAAGTCATCCTATTCATCTTGTTTATTGCCTACACGATATACGCATCAAAGTTCAAGGGTGAGAATTAAAATTTATGTCGCACTCATTTTCTTTGTTTTATTTCACGTAATTTGAAACGTGGAAAATTTAAAGCCCTAACGTGAAAAGATTGTTTGGATCGATAAAAATGTGGCGTTAAAACATAAGTTTAAAAATAAAATAGAGCGAATGGCTAATGAAGTCCTTGGAAATGTGATCCTACAATGCCTACGGAAGACATTAGCAAAAGTAATTCCGCCCTTTGCGAGGAATAAAAATTTACCGTAGATGAAAAAGGACGGAGTAAAAGAAGGGTATGACAATAGAGGAGGACAAGGATGGATTGCGAAAACCAAATAATGGAAGACATCGTCTGAATTAATTAAGAGTCTGATGGAGAACAGAATAACTCGGAGGCCTTTCGCTAAAAAAGTCCAAGGATTGATAACCTAGGATGATGAATCATTAATGACTACTTTAACTGCTGAATTAAAAAGTACCATTCATGTACTTAGGTCATCTCTTTTTTTCTCGGGCCTAAGAGTAGGCAGAGAAATGTGATGGAGTTTAACATACACTGGCACTCTTTATAAATTCAGAAAATAGATGGCTGCACCGAATAATAGATATGATTTGTACATCTGTCGCTAGAGGGAGGAGGATTTTAATTTCTTTTAATGGCGTCGTTTAGTGTACTTACCAGAACAATGTCATAATCAATCTTTTATACTTTCATCATTTGACCTCTCTTTAAATCCGCGATCTAAAGAATATGCTTTCGTGGGTGCGACACTTAAAGTTAAGGCTGAACATCGTGTAACAACAAAACCAAGAAGCCTTGAACACCGACCGGCAAGTTTTTGCAATCGACAAAAGGGACCCCTATTGTAGGTGTATTGTACTGAAGCTTGCTCAGCGTCCATCTAATCAAGGAATCGATGTTGTAAAAGATGTTTACGCCTACAGAGAGATTATTTTGTGAATAAATAAAAATTAATACTTTCGGATAGAAGTAGTTTGTCAGAAAAAATTGAAGACTCTTGTACGTACCTTGTGTTTCTTTTCAGTCTAAACTTACAAACGATACAATAGGACTTTGAAAAGAAAAAAATACACAGCACTTCTGGAAGGTAAACGCAGGTTCCAAGCAATTTAACTCCAAAACATGAATCACACACCTGAAGATGTTTTCACAGGGCCATATAATTTTATTGGGGAATACTTACTCCTTTGACCATTGTAGTGACCAATGGAGCAACATGCTGACAATCAATAAATTTCGCTGTCACTTTCATGTTTCATCTATTCAAACGATTAAAACTCCCTCTGAAGCGATATAAAACTTCGGAGAGTGAAAGTTATGCGATAACACTCGATGAAAAGAATTTAAATTTCGCACTAAAGATAAAATTGCTGGATCATACGCCAGTGGAAACAATGGAAAACGAATCATGTATTTTATTTGTACTCAGGTCAGATAAAGGAGAAAAGCTTTCTCCCTACTCAAATTACGGATTATCTATACCTCCTATACTATATATATATATATATATACTCAAGACCTATACTCAATATATATTTTTACTAGGGAAGGTGTTTAGGTTCCAAGTTTTTGTTACCGTTTGTTACCATTACCTCTAAATGGTTCAATTACCATTGCTAAATATTGGTTCGTAGGTTCGAGAAACTACTCCAGATGGCATTTGTTCAAAATAGTTTTCATCAAGCTCTGATGACGTTTCCATTAAAGAAATCTGATTTGTTAAATTGCCCAAGAAACAATAAATTTCATATTTTAAGAAAGATTTTGAAGCTATGATAAACTAACGAAGAAAAGTTCAGAGTATCTAATGCTCTCCTAGTTCTCTTTTTTAAATTCGGTTTTGAATGAAACAGTCACTATACCAGAAGGCTACGGTTTCAGTGGCATTTGGTATGTTTTTTTGCCCAGAAAAAATTTAAAAACTCAAATATGAATCCTGCGAGTAGAGGACTGAGTTTTTGAATCCTAAGATTTCCAGGGGAATTTTCTTCCGAAATGAAGATTTGAATCCTTGGAATGAAAAATCGCGGTATGAGGTTCGGGGGACGAAGGTGACTGGGATGTCTCGATAAAGTCGAACAGGGCTACGAGTTTGGTGTTTCCGCAATTAATCTTCGCGTGGAATTGGAGGTAGACAACGAAGCAGAGAGGATGTTTGGAAAAAAATGAGTGGAGAGGCGATTCCCATTAAGGATTCGGCATTGAAAGCGACCATAAACCAGGTTAGTAGGATCTCCTTGGATTGAGGTGGATCGAATGATATTTGTTATGTTTCGGAGGCTGCTGTGTCATCATTCAGAAAACATTTTCTCCTAGTTTTTACATCCATTGCGGGACATACTATCAGAAACGCTGATCAAAAAAATGTTTCCGATGATTCACCCAGAAGTGAACGAGGAACTTTGGTTTAAAATATCCAAATATGCTGCAAATACATGAGATTCTCACGAAGTTGGATTAATTGCCGAGTTGGATCGCGTGCACCGTAGAGAAGCTGGATTTGTAAAACGTTGTTTTGATAAACTTAGTAGCGTATCCAAAATATTAGAGCAGCTAGACTGGGAATCACTCACGGAGCGAAGGTTAAATTACAGATTGAATGTTTTGTATAAATTTGAAGAAGTCCCTTTAGCAGTGATGTTGAAAAAGTGTTATTAACCCCACCGTACTACGGTAGGAGAGATCATGCTAATTAAATTGGAGAGATTAAATGTAGAACAGATATATTTAAGATGCCATTTTTTCCACGAACGATAGGGGATCATAATAACATTGGTCGATCGCGGTCATGTTCGGGTAAAATTATTCTGGTATGTATTCACCCCCTGCCACACACCCTAGCGGTGGCTTTCAGGGTATATATATATAGAAATATATATATATATATATATATATATATACATACCCCTATATATATGTATTTTTTATTATTATTACAGGTTTAATTATTATTACCTGTTAAGGTAGGTTTTGGATGGAAACAACCAAATATACCAATATTTCAATGGTCTCTCCTAACAAGAGGCAACCCAGCATCCCAACCTTCAACAAAGTTCCCTCTTCATCTCTGTATACTTCCTTCCCACCTTCATTCCGTACAACATCCCTATCCTATTCCTACCCCTTCTTCGTTTTCCTAACATTATCCCCTCAATCACAGTCGTCCACATTCAATTGCCAATCAATATATTTTTTATCCAATCTTCATGTCTCCCTATAATTTCTCCCACCAATCCCCACTCCTCCCCCAGGATACCTAGCACTCCCTCATTTGTGTTCCTTTATGTCCATTTCTACCTTCTCCACACCTACATTTCAAAAGCCTCCAAACTACCCAAATCATCCTGCTTCAATGATAATGTTTCTGCGCTGTACCTAACTACGCTCCATATCTAACTTTTATCAAATATTTTCTTAACTCCTTAACTCCAATGTCTATGTCATCAACTCCCTCCTCCTGGTGAAAGCCTCTTTGCCTAGCGCAGTTCTTCTCCTTACGTCCCTACTACTTTGACCATTTTGGTTCTAAACACTTCTGAGATACGTAAACTGTTCCATCTACTCAAGTTTTTGCCTTCCTGTTTTAACGTTTAATTTAGCCTGCCTCTTTCTAAAAACCGCATAACCTTTGTTTTATTTACATTAGTTTTTATCCCAAATCTAACTGGAATTCCAATTCACTCAGAAATGCGGGCAACCCTTTGGCTGACTGACAAACTAACTTGTCTTGACTTGTCAATCAGCAAACCTTGCTGATTTTATGGATACCTCGTCGACTTTCTTCATCTTCCACCATTTTTTCTACAAATATGTTGAACAATACAGGTGATATTCAACATAGGCTGATATATATCTTTATTTATTTGAATATACAGGGTCTTGTACATGGAAATAGATATAAGGTAAAGGAATAGGAACACACATAAGTATACAGTATAAGTGTGTGTATTATTTGTTCGCCATATGGCGGGTTTTCGTATTTGCTGAAAAAAATATATATGTACAAGGGTGGTCTGATATATGCATATATGTGCATATATATAAAAATTCAAATTTTTTATACATTTGTGTCGTAGCTGAAGAGAGTTCGTCTTCGAGGGGTTACCAATTAAGGTATTTGTTGCTCCAATTTTTTAAAATTCGATTGCAGTGTCATTGATTCAAACCTTAAGGAAACAGTATGCATTGATGTGATTCGAAAATCCAAAACGTGTTGTCCCTGACTTGAAGTAGTCAAAGAGTGGAGTACATTTCAATTGATCTTTCCGACTTCATAACTAACTCTACGCACTATTTTACAATCAGAGGGTGGGAGTATTATATTTTGTCATTGGGGTCTAAGGGTTACCCGATGGCCACGTGTACATCAATGGGGACAGATATGCATTGGAGGAACTGGTAGGACGGATGGAAAGTGAGGGCAGTGGGAGGCGTGGGGGAAAATTTTTCCCGTGCCAGCCTCCTCCTCCTTTCTTTCCTCCCGTTCGAAGGCAGAATTACCGCCGGGCATGAGGACATCTAAATTAGTCTTTTGTTTTTACATCCCTCCTCCTCGGCTGAAGGGGGCAAAGGAAATAAGAAATAGGGCACGCAAAGTGTCCCCACTTCCACTCATGCACTCACCCCTCCCTCCATCCCTGCCCAATGCCCTTATTCTCCCAAACCCCCCACCCCCTCCATTCATTTCGTTTAATGAATCTAAGGGCCTTCCGGTTTATGCCCCCGAATTCTCTCTCCGAAAATCTTTTCTAGGAGGATCTGATAGTATATTGCTTTACTTACAATATACGATCTTTTCTAATCATTCTCAACGCACCTGGCTAAATGATTTCCACATTCATTTATGTTAATCCCACCCGTAAATAGGTTGATTTCGGCCGCATGTTCTTTCCAACTAAGAGCCAATTGATTTCCTTATGCCCTCATAGCCCCTTCCCTTGAAAAGCCCCATTTTTGGTTTAAATATGATTTCATCTTTCCTTCGGGTCCTTTTGATCCTATTTTTACTATATTGCATTTCTAAAAAAATCCATCTCGTCTCAATCTGATGTTCTCTCAAGCGTTCACTCAAGCGTTCATTGTCGGCCCATACGGGCACACATACACCGTCCCGGTGAGCGAAAACCCACCCTAACCGGTCATTTAACATACAAGATAAAACCATGACATTCCAAAAAACCTCTCATTCGTGTGTGTGCTGTTTGTGAGAGACGAGAAACTTAAGATTTAGAGTAAGCTATGCTATAACAAACGTTTACAATGGTGGTTGAGGCTAGTACGCTCCAGGTGCCTTTTTACTCTTCGGATAAGCATATAGGTTTTAGATTTATCTGTCCATTTGATCCTCAGCATCCACTTAAATTTCGAAGGCACTCATTATGATTAAGCCTTATTTTTAACAATTCATGCATTCTAACTCTCATCCATAGAGTATCTCATACTCATTCTCTGTACACCTACTGCCTCTAATTGTGTTTTCTATGAGCGCAGTAGTTTTCCCTTAGTCATGAACGACATTTAACATCATATAATTTACGTTTGCTCAGAATTGACTCTTTCTTTCACCTTTCCCTTATAATTTGCACTAGAAGGATTCGCAGTCCATCCTAAGTTAAATCTGACTTCAGTTAACGCTTGGTAGGTAAATCCAAAGGGGAGAAAGCACTACTTCGCAATTTTTTTTCAGAGATTATTTTTGATAAATATTTGGAACCCATCTCCTAGAGAATTTATTATGGATTTTGATTAAGATGACTATGGATTCGACATTTTTCTTGGTATTTGTCACTAGAGAGAAGTGAATGAGTGCTGCCAGTAAAGGTAGATTAGATAACACGGGCATAAATAGAATTCTAACACTGGCGGTTTTATTCGCTGCTTACTGGTTTACTTCTCCCACTATTAAGGAGAAAAATAAAACAATATTGTGTACCCAAAATATTTTATAGAAATGCATTGCAACCGGTCCATATCGATGTACTCAACGGTACATTGAAAGACAATTATTTTACGTTTGAGTTCTCCGAAACTATTGCAACCCATACTGCTCCCGAGGTTGGTTTAGGATAACTCTTGCTTCATTTCATCTCTTAGCGCCATCACAAAGTTCTCCAGCTTCTCTCTTTCGCATACTAAGATTTCATTTCACCATGGAATATACTTTTTGTCAATATTACGTAAAATATCTTCTTAAATCCCGCGTCCCGTATTTTAAGAAAATTTTCGTCTCATACAATTTAAAAAATAATAAGCTGCCGAGATGTGGAATACATGATAAGGTGACAAAATAGATTCATCGGATAAATTGGTACTAGGAAATGTCCTATCCCCATGGCCAAGCGGACGAAATAAAGAGCACGTGGTTGTCTTTATATGAATCAAATTTTGCTTATTTTAGACTTTTTAGCTACGCGAAACCCCCTCTTTGCTGCATGAATTGATTGGGTGGCTTGAATAGAATCGAGTCCGGATTTAGAGCGGGAGGGGGAGGTATCTTCATTTTACTAAAAACTGAAGCGAGTGCGGGCTGGTGTCATTTTTCTGCGGTCCCTGGTTCCGTAGGCGATATTCAATCCTTAACCGCCTTATGCACCCGCCTCCACCCGCTCCTTTCCTTCCCCTCAACCACATCTTTCCCCTATTCCAAGCAAACCATTATTTTTGGAGACTAAGATGCTAATCTCGCCTGATCCAACAATAGAACCTAATAAAAGGCTCAATTAACTGGGAGAGATGGGAGGGTAGGGAGAAGAGGTGATTACGTAACTCTTTTTACTTCATCGAAACGCTGTTCCACCCTCGATGGTTATGACACCGCAAATTAATAACCACGGTCTGGGTCTTGCGACCCCGTGGGGAACCTTGCTGCTGTTGTGCTTTTCGTGTGCCTGAGGGGATCACGAACATTTCCAAAGTTTTGGATCCACTTTTCTCCCGAGGACTAACATTAAGAACTTTAATGAGTCAAGCAAAAGGCGGAAGAAAACGGGAAGGAAGGAAATGAACTTGACTCACGTGTTTAATGAGGCTGTGCAAACGCTTGCTTTGCGATCAAAATGGATGCCACATTCGGGCTTTGTTAATTTTTGGGTGTCTTCCGTGTAGCTAACTTATTCAGTCTTGAGTTATGACAAAGCGTTATCAACTTTCTTTCTTTACTTACTCTCTTAACAAAAGATTCAGACACTATGAGGAACCTCGCAAAAGAATATTGGTCAGGCACACTATGAGACATAATAAATTATGAATTTGGTGAAAGGGCAATTTACAAGAAGGAAAATTAATCAAATAAATGGTAAAGCTAAGAAGATAAATGCGAAAAAGAAAAATTAATTATCACGTGGCAAGGAAAATTAAAAATACTCAGGATAGAATTGAGGTCATTGTTTGGGAGGGAACATGAAATATTACAAGTCCTTAGCTTAAATTGAAAAACTAGTGAGTTATTTTTATTATTAGGTAATCTACCGGTTTAGGTGGTTTATGAGTGGACACAACTACCAAATAAATATTTTGTGGCTTCTAAAAAAACACAACCCAGCAACCTACTCTAAATCAGGTCCCTCTTCATCTCTGTGTACTTTCTTCCTCCCTTCATCCCGTCCAACATCCCTATCCTGTTCTGCCCTTTCCTCGTTTGCCTAACATTCTCCCATCTATTACCTACTTACCACTGCCGGTCAGTACGCCTTTCATGTATTTTTCCTGCCTCCATAGGATTTCTCTCAACAAACACCTCTCCTCACTCACCATCCCTAATACTTCCTCATTTGTTTTCTTTCGGTCCATTTCACATCCATTCTTCTATACACGCACATTTCAAAAGCCTACAATCTACGTCTATCCTCCTGCTTCAATGACAACGTTTCCACGCCGTACAAAGCTACGCTCCATATCAAAGTTTTGACGAGCCTTTTCTTAACCTCCCATAAACATCAACTCTCTCTCCTCCTTGTGAAAGCCTCTTTGCCTAGCGCAATTCTTCTCCTTACGTCCCTACTGCTTTGACCGCGTTGGTTCAAAACACTTCCAAGATACGTAAACTGTTCTACCGGCTCTATTTATTTCCCTCCTATTTTAATGTTTAGCTTAGCCTTTTTCTTTCTGGAAAATTGCATAACCTTTGTTTTATTAATATTTATTCTCATCCCATACCTGTTGCACTGAAGATCCAATTCACTCAGCAATGCTTGCAACCCCTGGGCTGACTGAGCAATTAGTGTTTGGTCATCAGCAAACCTAACCAATTTTACGAATTCCCCTCCCACTTTCATTCCTACCTCCAGTTCTTCCCATGCCTCTTTAATCATTTCCTCTACACATACGTTGAACAGCACCGGTGAGAATGGGCAAACATGCCTTACACCCTTTCCTAACACTGCCCATCCGGACTCTCCGTTCCCCACTCCCACCTGCGCAGTCTGAGACATGTACAGGTTACGGATCATTCTCCTGTCCCTTCAATTCATTCCTTTTTTCTGCAATACACGCATTAATTTTTCCCAATTTACTCTATCCTGCGCTTTTTCGAAATATACGAAATAGGCAAATACGTCCTGATTGTATTCTAGGTTCCTCTCGATTAGTGATCTTATTACTGCAATGGCATCACGCGTACCTCTCCCCTTCCTGAAACCAAACTGATTATCCCCTAAGTAATTATTTGCCTTATTCTCTATCCTTTTGTTGATGATCCCGAGAATAGCTTTAGCTACGTGGGATATCAAACTTATTGTTCTGTAATCCTCACATGATGTAGCCTTTACCTTTTTCGGAATAGGAACTAACACTGATCACACAAAATATTCCGGCCAGATTCCTTCCTCATAGATTCTTCCTACATTTTCCTAAATATTTCAACAGTTCCACTGGAATGTTTTCTACCCCCACGGCCTTATTTACTTTCATCTCCATTAATGCACTTTCTATTTCATCGTCGAGTATGATTGGACCTAAGCTATCTTCTTCTACCTCATGTTCCTTTTCTATGTCTAACCCTAAGTTCTCTATCATACAGTGTTTCTCTATATTCCTTCCATCTCTCTTGGATGTTTTCTGTGTCAACTATTCTTACTCCACTTATCTTTAACTGTTAGCACAAATCCTGCCTTCTTACTTCCCGATGACAACTTAACCTTGCTGTATAGCGCACCTATTTCACACCCTTCCTCTGTAAACTTTCCATATACCCAAATTGCGTTTTCCACCATTCTTCTTTTGCTTTATTTGTGGCCCGTCTTAACTTATTGTTTAATTCTTTGTACTTCCTTTGGCCCAACTCTGTGTTTATATTCTTCCATCTTCTTCTCTCATTCGTCTTTGCAATCATCTCATCCGTGACCCATGGTTTCCTTATCCTTTTCCCGTTAACGGTTCCTATAGTGTCTTTTGCGGCATCCGATATCCCTTGCTTGATACATTCCCATTTTTCTTCGATAGTACTCAGTTCTTTACCGTCATCCATGATATTCTCTACAGCCTGCTGACACTCCTTCCTTGTTAATAGATTTTAATGCTTGTACATTCCATTTTCTTACCCGCCGCCCCTGCCTTATCTTTTTGAAACGGACGGAACATTTTATAACATCTAAATTGTGGTCTGAGTCCGCATCCGCTCCTGAGAAAATGTGCGAATTTATCACACTGTTCCTAAACCTGTACCTAACCATAATATAATCTAACTGATACCTTTCTGAGTCACCTGCAAATTTCCATGTATACTTACGCCTTTTGTGGTGTCTAAACCATGTGTTGGTGATGACTAACCCCTGTCTCCTGCAGAACTCAATTGCATTCTCCCCGCGATCATTCCTCGTGCATAACTCATAGTCCCGCACCTCATCACCATCTCACCTTCGCCTACCGTCGCATTCCAATCCCTCATTATTATCAAATATTTCTCTGCAGGAAAACACGCGATTATATCTTCTAACTCATCGTTCATCCTATCGACTTCTTCCTCCTTGTGGTTGCTCGGTGGCATGTATACCTGAACAATGATCAAGTTCGTCTGCTCTGCTTTAATCTCTATGAGTAAAATTCTATCAGTGCTTGCTCTATGTTGACTACGCTTCTTCCTACCCCTTTATTTAAAATTACGGCAACCCCTCGTTGGCTCTCGTCCCCGCCACTGTACCTGTATATTATTCTATAGTTATCACTCCAGTAATCCCTGCTATTTTTCTGTCTCACCTCGCATAGACTTAAAGCATCTATATTACCTCTTTCCATCTCTTGCTTAATTTTCTCTAATTTGCCTCTCCTCGACATTGTCCTGACGTTCCATGTTCCTATTATAACTAATTTCTTCTTCTTATGCGTCTTCTGTCCTGCTACTTTTATTTTTTTTCCCTAAAAGGGTTTCGTGGGATGACGACCATGGAGGCCTGCCTCCCGCGCTGCCAGGCACGACACACGGCCCCTTTTGGCCGAGTCCCGCGGTTGCCAGGACTCAATTTCTCTCTTGTGTCCATGATTGTGCTTGGAATAATAATTAACGTGGTTGCCTTTTGTTTTTAACGTGACACCATCACTTTAAGGTCGCCCCATTGGGGCGAGACACCTTTGCAGCCGCCTCACTGAGGAACACTGCGTGGACTACCTTTCGTCTGGTTGCTAGCTTTTGACCTAACATGGGTGACCCTACCAGGAGCAGTTATTATTTCTGCCGCCAGCACAGCTGTAGGGGTCATCGGAACGCACAAGCCCTTCCACCACGTCAAGTTTGTAGTCCATGGGGGGGACTAGTGAGTTAATGAATGAATTCATAAGTTTTTTGGTAGTCGTAGTCTTATGTTAATAATAATGATAATAATAATAATGATAATAATAATGATAATAATAATAACGATAATAGCGGTGGTAATGGTGGTTAATGATGATAACAATAATTATGAAATTCATAGTGATAATAATAACAATGATACTAATGATAATTAAATTAATAATAGAAATGACAATAATAATGATGACAATAATAATGATAATGAAACAGGAATAGACTGGAGTGCAAAATGATTTGTAAATGTAAAAAATAAAACTTCTTCAAGCTTGGCAAATGAATGGCATTCATAAGTCATCTGGTAAGTTTTCATTTTCTGAAGTCTCCGAGTCTATTACTTTCAATAGTCCCCACTCTTATAATAATGAAGTGTATTGAACTGTTCTAAGATCAATTTTACCTTCCTTCACTTGGAGAAATAATTTATATGATAAAATTATGGTATTTTCCCATTTCCCATTCTTTTCTCTCAGAATTCGACCTAATCGTTTAACATTTTTTCTCGTTCAACCTTCCACATCTGTGTTGCCATCTTTAATGTTATTTACTATAATCCAAAACATAATCTAAAATTTTCAAGTATTTTTAAGTTCCTTACCGTTTTAAGAAAAAACTAACTAAGTGATTTTGAGGGAGTCATTGATATGTAATTAATACATAATAATTTTGAAAACTTAACTGTTATCTTCCTTTCCATATTGACATAACTTGGATAGATTTTCAGTATTCATGATAGATATAAATTCTATTGATTATGTATTTATTTATACTAAACATTTGAATACTATTCTCATTTCAAATATTTGTATTTTGGCCAGCTAGAAGAAATTACCTATACATTTTGGTGATGAAAACAGCTTAAAGTTTGTGAAAATTTTTTGGTTTTCACTTAAGAAATCAGCATGGTTTACGGAAGGGTAGATCCTACAAGACAAAACCTGTGCTTTTTGTACATGATATTCTTATTTTGGGAGAGAGCAATGTTCCAGTGGATGCCATTTTTCCAGATTTTAAGAAAGCCTTCGACAAAGTACCTCACAGTTAACTTGCTTGCAGGATACTAATATCAAACATCTTTAACATCAAATTGTCAATTAAAATGTACTTCATCGGCCTTTCCTGCCTCCTTTTACTTCATCTAAAAATCCTCTCTCCTCCCCCAACAATTCTAGAGCATCTTATTTTTTTTCTTTTCTACCCATTTTACCTTATTTAGCCATTACCCACATCCTCATCCTAGCACTGTACAATACCACACTTCACATCAAAGGTAAATGGTTGTTTTATTAAAATTCTTACTCAACATCACCGTCATCTATTCCCTCCTCCATATGCAAGTTTCTTTGATTGACACTATCCTTCTTGTTCTTACTACTATATTTGGTCCAAAACTTCCAAGATCCATCCAAAACTTGCCATTGTCCACCAACCCCTGAGTGATCAACGAAAATGCCTTTCTTTTATCAAAGTCACATTTGATGGTGAAGTTATTTATTAAAAAGTCATCTTTCTTCATCTCTGTGCTTATTCTCTGAATACAAATACCAAGTTGACAGCCTGATATCAGTTCAACTGCAAACGAAAGAAAGCACTCCGTTTTCAGAGAGGAATGAGCAAAATATATATGAAAAGGGTAGGCAGTGGTGTAAATGGTTAAACACCAAAGAACAGCATTTATGATATTGACTGAGATCCACCATATGCAAAGTTTGTGAATGGGAACTTATAATCTTAAGCAAATGCACATTACCAGTACTGATCCCTGGCAGCCAGCTTTATCCCAATGCCATTAACATTGAGCAATGTCTACAACTTACAAATGTTATTCGTCCAATTTTTGCAAAGTCTGATTTTGCCTGAGTACCTCCCAATCATATCAGCTGTCTATTTGGAAAACTGGTCAAAAACTTATTAAAACATTGAACATGTTATTTATTTTTTATCCAATTTACTACTGTGCTAAATATTTAACACAGTTATCAAAACTACAGTTTAAGTTAAGAGAACATATCCATTATGAACCCTTGAGGAAGTATCACAGAAGGAAAATGTTCTTTTTACCATGAATAATTGCACAGTTATTAAAACTGCTGAGAAGTTTAAGTTAAGAAAACATGTCAATTATGAACCCTTGAGGAAGTTATCATATCTGAAATAAAAATCCACAAAATGTATTTGTGTGTGCAAAAAACTTTTACCATATACAATTAATGATGGATAAACTAAACAAGTATCCATGGCTCATATTTTAAATGCTATCAACTTAATAGAATTTAGTTACAATAGTTTTTTTATGGCATTGCAATTTATTTTCAACATGCTGATAATTCCATTAACGTGATCAATTTCAATTAATGATTCCATAAAATCTTATTCTATGTTTTCACTTTCAGGAAAGCTATTTAATAATGGCAATAAAATTAGTCATTAATCATAACATTAATCTAGTCTTCCCTTCTTCAAGAATGAAATTTTGAATAAAAGAAATTTCACTATTCATATTAGTAATTAGCTAAACTATACTAAACCGGCCTTTGGGTTGATTACTGTGTTTATGGTTTTATAAGTAATGAGAGGGAAGACCGCCAGACCATCTCTTGAATGCTTTAACCTGTAATGAAATGTTATCAGAGAAGGAAAATGTTCTTTTTACCAAGAATAATAAGATTTAAAAACAAGAAGACTATTATATTAATGGATGCTTAATAATCTTGCCATTAGAGCCATAAGTGATGGATTTTATATCCCTTCTTTTAAGCATGGAGGTTTTGATGACAATTACAATTCAACTTCTGTTTTTTTATGTCAAAAAATTCTTTCTCTTTCAATGCACTATAATCTCAATTACATACTTCACTCAAGTCAATGCTTTGAATGATTGAGATCAAAGAATGAGCTTTCCCTGATCTCCCTCTAGAAGGGACGAAATACATTTCTGTATCAATAAATTTAATCCTAGTGAATTTCAACCTCGGTTGAAATATTTGGTACCGTTGTTGTGTTTGGATACCGTGGATATATGTTTAAAAGATTGAATCCCTACCTGAAAATTTAATTCATTCAATTCAGCTATATCATATGCTCAGAAGAAACATGTTTTCTAAGTTATTTGCTGGTCAAAAAGTAAGTATAGTTTCTTAAAAAATATGCCCTTTGTGGCAATGTTGAAGTTTTAATTGGTTTATTTAGGGACAACTGAAATTAAAGGAATTCCAAAATTATGAGGTGGTGGTCTGTTTAGTTGTACTGCTTTTTTTAAGTCTGTGATGGTGAAAAGATTATATCCATAAATGTCTAATTCCAATATCTAACCAAATATTTATTCTATTCCAACTTAAATTAGAAATAAAATTGACAATGTAATATTGGATACATAAAGTTAAAAGGAATGGAAATTTTAAACATGTTGCTAATATTAAATGTTGAGTAAGAATGTGAACATATCATGTTGTAAATAATAAATAGATAATTTATAAAATTTTATAGACCAAACTTGTTTTAATGTCTATGTGAAATAATGGTTATTAATTCAACTGTTAAGGTTGAAATTATATTATTATGTAGGTTTGATTGTAAATAGGACCACAGTGCATGTATTTGCAATATAAAGAGTTAGATATTTTGCCATGTAGTTACCATGGGTAAGAAAACATCCAGTTTAATGCTAAAGGCTTTCCCTGTAATTGAACAAATTACTTAATTTCCTAATCTGTAGAATAGATGTATTTTCTCTCTTCTGGATCCCTAAAGGTTGACTAATGGATTGAGATAAATACTTTTATTTTCATAGGCAATTTTTAGAGAAAATGAGAGGGAATGAATGCAGTTGTGTTACTATACACAACATTTTCAAATTATATTTAGTCTCCTGAAACAAATTCCTTTGTTGAGGAGTGCCCACACAGAATCTTGTCCAATTTTCGGTTTAGATGAATGAAACAGTATTGATGCTTGGGAGCATAATAGCATGCAAAAGGCTTTTTTTCTAAAATGTGCATGCTTTGGGTTCCCTCTGCACATGATTTGATTTCTACTGAGATTTTACAATATACCTTCCTAAATCAGGGTAGATCAGGTAAAATAAACTACACTGGTGTTGGTTTGGAAGATAATTCCTCAGAAATATAAAAGAAAGAATCAAGTGATGACTGCCTACTTATGTGACACTTACCTGTGTATGTTAATACGTAGTTTGTACACATGTGGATTATGTAGTCTGCATTATAAATATTTTACAGATTTTGTTGAAAGACAATTAGCTGGTTCCTATTTGAATAGTTCCTGAGGTGGTATAATTTTGCCACATTCACTATCTACATGTAATGGATGATAAAATATTTGCAAATGATATATTAAATAAATGTTTCATTCGGCATTGTAGGAGAGATGAACTTATGGGGATTTTCATTAGGGTATTAAGTTATTTCCTAAGCTCTATGCATTGAAAAGATCTTGGTCAATTTTTCTGAGGTGACTTAACGCTCAAGAATATCTTTAAAAAATCATGAAATGAAGAACTTGAAAAATAATTCAAGTCATGGATAAAAATATTTCAATTGAACTAAAAATGATCATTGGTATTAAAATATTGAATCTAATTCATAATGTAGATACCTTCATTCATATATGCTTTATTATCTTCTTCCATCAAGGATCTGCTGATTATTCATTCCTCATGAATTGAAAAATTATGAAACCATTTAGGTTAATAGTTTTTAACCCAAGCAATTTAAAAAAAAACATTTTTATTTGTTGAACTGGAATAGTACAGTAGTCTTTAGTTGTACAATAGTCTTTACAATGGTAAAGTCAAAGAAAAAGACCCCTTTAAATTTATTACTGAGTTTTACAACTTTAGGACATCTAAATACAATTCACTTACTCTTCCCTATTCTTTGTTCAGGCTTAGTTCACAAACTAAAATGTTACTACTGCCAAATTTGATTACTGAAACCTTATTATGTCAACCATAATGGTACCTACCTCTTAATGTCACATAAGACAGGTTTTTTACTTTTGAAGTATTGACTACAAGTTTTTATTAATAACTTTTGCAGTATGATATTACATTGAAGTTAAATTTCTTTGTGTTTTCCTAATTCTCTCTGGTTTCCTACTGTGCCTCAAGGTGTATGACATAATAATTGGTCAGATAGTACGCAGATAAAGGGTATCTTTAAATATCTTAAAAGAATTTACTAAATGTGTATAAGAGAGTATTTGTGAATATAATCAGAGAGAAATATGAAATGTATGAGAAATTAGAAGTTTATGCATTATAATTTGTCTTACTTGAGATTTAGAAATTTTTGTTATTTTTTCATTTCTCATATCAGTTAGTTTCCTGCTGTTAAACATCAGGTAAATTTCATGAAACTAGTTGCAACTCCAAGCAAGTATCAATTTAAAATCCCCAATTCAGTAAAGTAAACTCTCAATTAACTATTTCATGGATTATTAATGCTACTCTTTCTTCCCAGCACCTTGATATCTTGATAAAATTACAATTGTCAAGAAATATAATTCTTTAAAAACTTTGATGTGCTTATGAAGAAACACAAGTTTGAAAAACCCTGGCTTTCTTAAAAGTTTTTAATTTCACGAAATATTAATTTGTCAATTGTATTTAATTTTTTAATTTGAATCTTTTGTTTTCTCTGTTCTTTACCATTATCTTCACCAAATTCATTTTCCCTGAGAATTCCATATTCTCCTATTAGGCAAGCAAATAAATAGTTTTACTATGCAACAAACAGTCATTAACCGCCTACACTGTATTATTTTAATTTGTATCATGTGATGAATATGAGTACATATCGAAAATCCTTTTTTAAAGTTTGTCAGCCATTGTTTTAGCTGACTACGTGATTAGTTTACCTTTCTGAGGAAAATATGTCTTGCTATTGACACTATTATGGTTTGGTGTGGAAGTAAATCTGTAATTCCAGTCTAATAAAATGACTTAAAAAATGTAGTTGAAGACATGTACTTACTATTGCTAAGAAACCATGAATGAAATTGAATGAAAAAGGAAGGTTTCCGTTTTATATATATATATATATATATGCATATTCAAGCGCGAAATCCCACCATACGGCGAACAAATATTCATTCACATAGAAATAGATATAAGGAAAGGGGAAAGGAACACACATAAAGGACGAACACAGGAGAGGTGGGGAAGGTGGAATCAAGCAGACCACTAATGTAAAAATATTTTCCTCGACTGGGACTTGAACACTGGATCTCTCCACTTGCCAAGCGGATGCTCTAACCACTTGAGGTCTGCTTGATTCCACCTTCCACACCTCTCCTGTGTTCGTCCTTTATGTGTGTTCCTTTCCCCTTTCCTTATATCTATTTTTACGTGAATGAATATGTACATATATATACATGTTACGTACTACTACTAGTACAAGGACAACAGTTTCTTCTGATGATGACAGAGCTCAATTCCATCGAAATTATTAAGAAATAACTTGTGAGTATTCTTTTTATATGTTCTTGTATTGTTTGTTGCTGTCAAAGTTTTTTTGTTCAATTCTTCTTGGGTACTTCGACGAAATTATATATGTAAATAGATACATATGTGAAACCCTCTCTTTCACATATTTGTGTTAGCTGTGTTTTTGATTTCTCCACGCTTCATTGTACATCCATTAGCATGGATAATCCAGAGTTCACAGTAGTTTTTACATTAATTTTTACAGTTTAAAAGTAAAAAATTAGGCCTATGTGAGCATACTTATGCCGTTTAACATTTGAGAAATATGACCCCAAGGAAATCCTTATTATGCATGTCACTGTATTCCTAGTGTAAATATGAATTTCAAAATTAATGTCTGGGTGCATTGATGTAACTTAGTGCCACCTCTATAACTACCAGAAATAGGTACCTACCAATTTATCTCAAATGTTATTGTAAATACTCATTCAATGAAAATTAAATTCATGTGTATTGATGTCAATCAGAGTTTTGTTTGTCATGATTGGTTCATTTTAGTATCCCAGCTTGATAATTCACAAAATGCATTTTACCATATTCATAATTGCCATCAAAGTCATCGCAAAATCAATATGAAAGTAAAATAATGCATGGAAAACAGCATTACAATTGAAATTTACAGTTATTTTTCCCCTTCTGAATAAATTAAGGTTAATACAATTAGAATTAGGGTTGAAGATATTTTTCAGATTGTGTAGCTAATGTGTAGTGATCACAGTCTAATGAATGTTATGTAATAATTACAAAAGATTTTGCAAACTGTGTGGGAAAAAGCAATACCAGTACAACTGGATTTTTTTTAGAACACAATGGGAGAGAGGCTATTTAAAAATAAATTTCTATTTGAGATTAAGGTAGGAAAATGGAGATTTTTGTTTTAAGAATACCCTTTTCTCTAGCCTTAGAACAGAGCCCAGAATACCATTCTATGCCATCACCACATGTATTGCCACTTTTTTGCTGTCTTATCACACAGATAAATTCTTAGCAACTGATGAGGAAATGTCATTAACACTTTGTAGAGTGAATTTTTTTGTTTCAAGCATATATCATCAAAACACTATTGTATAAAAGATGAAATTCTACTTCATTAGGGCATTGATAAATTGTTCCTTTATTGTATCAACATGCAAATGATCAAAAATTTGTTTTTTTAATGAATACTTTAGCACATCAAATCTCACATACTTTGAAGTATTGACCGATTTGTTATCAATTAATTAATATGTTCCCTTTATTCCTTCTGTCTCTGTCATCAAATCTAAAGCATAAGCAGCAAATGATATATTTTTCTAAATGTCATCTCAAAAAATTTTGGTTCCTTTAATTCTTCAAAAATAAATGTTCAAAGCATTGCCTTAACTCATTTTTCACACATGAGCTTAATAAAGGAAGATAAATAGTTTTCTCATTGTAATTTGCTCTATTACAACTTGTGAAAGGTAGCTATAAATCAAACAATGAAGTATCGACAGTGGAAATAGGCCTGGGGTATATTTGTCCTAATGGTGATCATATTTTTTAAGTGAATCACAAAATAAAGTGTTATATTGTCCTTTAAAACTCACAGAGCATTATTTCTTTGTTTCCAAAAAATGAAGGAGAATATATACCAGAGCAATGAAAATGACAAACTTGTGACGTAAGCATATACATATAGAGGTTCAGAGACTCAATATGTTAAACCCTGAATAAAAGATGTTCTTATAGCTATGGAACTGTATTGAAGAAAAATAATCTATGCCTCTAAAACCACTAATTGGTTAGTGGATAATAAGAGAGAAGTGTTTGTTCAAGGTGATCATTTGGTTAAATAAACACATCATGATCCTGGCAGCCTCAGTAGATTTTTGCAGGGTTAAGGTTCAATTGAGAGACAGGGAAGAAGAACATTGTTACATTGAAAAATTTGCGTAAAATTAAAATGTGCAAATTATGGGAAGGATTCATTCTATTGTATTTCATTATTTTGTGCTCATATCACATCTGTAAACGGCTGCCAAACATCAGCATCGGGTAGTCTTAGCCCATCAGTAGGGCAGATATAATGGCAGAATTTATTACTTGTGGAAATAAATAAATTCTGAAATGAAATATTCTTCCTGATTGTGTTCCTTGTCACTTTGCTTCACTCTATATAATCTATAACCCAATAACTGGTGCCATGCTCTCTTATGCATGGAACCAGTCCTATTTCTTAAATCCATTTTTACATACTACTTTGATGTCATTCAGCATGATTGAATCCTCTCATTTCATAATCTCAAAACTAAACTGCAAATCTAAATTTAAAAGAAACATAGTGTATCACATGAATCTTGGACCCAAAGTTAGTTATATTCATGAATATTGTTGAAAGGATTGTGTGAGTCGACCAATATTGATGCAGTATCTTATTTGTGTTTAATAAAATTCCTTAATATTTATATTATTATAATTTTGTCTTTCATTCCAAAAGTTTTAGAAACATGAATTACTGTGTCTGGGTATAAGCATACATTAATGATTTTTTATTAAACAATTGACTCAACCTTTTGGGGAAAGTTTACTTGAATTTCCTGCATGGAGATATTTACTAATTCACCTACAGAGGTTCATATGGGAATCTGTGGAAAAATTATCACCTTAATGCATCCTTTGTGCTGTGTGCCAAAAAAACTCTGTTTGTGGTTGAATTATTGTTGTCTTAGTGCAGTGCCCAAGGTAATTTCAACTTCATGTTTACCTGGTGCACTAATCATCAGTCACCATTTTTCATCCTATATCAATGTATTTAAACCATAAACACAGTAATCAACCCGATGGTCGGTTTAGTAGGTGATGGTAGAGCTCACCCATGTACCAAGCCCGACGGCATGTGAAGATTCACACATCAGGGTAGGGGGGCCAGTTCCTTTCCCTGTGCCGGTTATGGTTTCCCAGGAAGATCTGGTACCCGAAAAATCAACTAGCTTGGGTGGAGCTGCAGGTGCCCAAAGTGCCTTGCCCGGGAATCGAACCCGGGACCCTCTGGTCAGCAGTCCAACGCTCTACCCGCTAGACCACCGCGATATGGAGCGTAGCTATGTACGGCGCGGAAACGTGGTCGCTGAAGCAGGGGGATAGACGTAGATTGGAGGCTTTTGAAATGTGGGTGTGGAGAAGAATGGAGAAGGTGAAATGGACCGAAAGGAAAACAAATGAGGAAGTGCTGGAGATGGTGGGTGAGGAGAGGGGTTCGTTGAGAGAAATCCTATGGAGGCAGGAAAAATGGATGAAAGGCGTATTGAGCGGTAGTGGAATGTTGAAGAGGGTAATAGAGGGGAGAATGTTGGGCAAGCGAGGTAAGGGTAGGAACAGGATAGGGATGTTGGACGGGATGAAGGGAGGAAAGAAGTACACCGAGATGAAGAGGGACCTGATATAGATTAGTTTGCTAGGTAAGGAGTCACAAAATGTTTATTTGATAGTTGTGTCCATCCAAAAACCTACCTTAACCGGTAGATTACCTAATAATAATCAATGTATTTAATGTACGATTGTGATAATGGATGTAATGGTGAATTCTTCTTGGGATTTCCACCAGTTAAGTTCATTTAACATTGCTGCTGATATTGGCAAAAATGTAGAACATTGCCACTTACATTGGCAGAATGCAGGTGGAAATGCCTAGAATAATTCATTGATGAATTGGAATGTCAAATTATCAAATTGGAAGTTCAATTGCCATGGTAGTTATTTTGAAGAGTAAGTAAACATATTTACACTTGAGACTTAAATAGGAATGTTTCGCATATTTTTATTTTAGGTAATCTACCAGTTAAGGTAGGTTTTTGGATGCACACAACTATCAAAGAAACATTTCGTAACTCCAAACAAAACCCAATCCAGCTACCTCATCTACATCATGTCTCTCTTCATCCCTGTGTACCTCCTTCCTCCCTTCATCCCGTCCAACATCCCGATCCTGTTCCTGCCCTTTCCTTGTTTGCCTAACATTCTCCCTTCTATTACCTTCTGTAACATCCTACTACCGCTCAATACGCCTTTCACCCATTTTTCCTGCGTCCATAGGATTTCTCTCAACAAACCCCTCTCTTCACCCACCATCTCCATTACTTCCTCATTTGTTTTCCTTTCGGTCCATTTCACCTTCTCCATTCTTCTCCACACCCACATTTCAAAAGCCTCCAATCTACGTCTATCCTCCTGCTTCAGTGACCACGTTTCCGCGTCGTACTACGCTACGCACCATATCAGAGTTTTTACGAGTCTTGTCTTAACATTCCTACTCAACGTCCCCGTGATCAACTCCCTCCTCCTTGAGAAAGCCGCCTTGCCTAGCGCAAGTCTTCTCCTTACGTCCCTTTCACTTTGACCGTATTGGTCCAAAACACTTCCGAGATATATAAACTGCTCTACCTGCTCTATTTTTCCCCGTCTATTTTAAGTTTTAGCTTAGCCTTTTTCTTTCTGGAAAATCGCATAACCTTTGTTTTATTAATATTGATTCTCATCCCATATTTATCGCACTGAACCTCCAATTCACTCAGCAATGCTAGCATCCCCTTGACTGACTGACAAACTAGTGCTTGGTCATCAGCAAACCTAACCGATTTTACGAATTCCCCTCCGACTTTCATTCCTATCTCCAGTTCTTTCCATGCCTTTTTAATCATTTCCTCCACAAAAACGTTAAAAGTTACTGTTTCGGAATCTCCCACAGTTTCTTGAAACTTTTCTTTTTACTTCATTTTGCCTAACTCTTTGTTTACTTTCTTCCATCATGTTCCCTCATCCATCTTTGCTATCATCTCCTCCGTGACCTATGATTTCCTTATCCTTTTCCCGTTAACGGCTCCTATCGTGTCTTCTGCGGCTTTCGATCTCACTTTCTAGATACAATTCCATTTTTTTCGAAGGTACTCAGCTTTTTACCGTCATCCATGATTTTCCGCACAACCTGCAGATACTCCTTCCATGTTAATCCATTTAATGCTTCTACATTCCATTTCCTTACCCGCCGCCCCTGCCTTATCTTTTTGAAACGGACGGAACATTTTATAACATCTAAATTGTGGTCTGAGTCCGCATCCGCTCCTGGGAAAATATGCGAATTTATCGCACTGTTCCTAAACCTGTACCTAACCATAATATAATCTAACTGATAACTTTCTGAGTCACCTGCAAATTTCCATGTATACTTACGCCTTTTGTGGTGTCTAAACCATGTGTTGGTGATGACTAACCCCTGTCTCCTGCAGAACTCAATTGCTTTCTCCCCGCTTTCATTCCTCGTGCATAACTCATAGTCCCCCACCTCGCCATCCTCTCTTCCTTCGCCTACCGTCGCATTCCAATCCCTCATTTTATCAAATATTTCCCTGCAGGAAAACACGCGATTATATCCTCTAACTAATCGTGCATCCTATCGACTTCTTCCTCCTTGTGGTTGCTCGATGGTATGTATATCTGAACAATGACCAACTTCGTCGGTTCTGCTTTAATCTCTACGAGTAATATTTTATTAGTTGCTAGCTCTATGTTGACTACACTTCTTCCTGCCCATTTATTTAATATTACGGCAACCCCTCGTTGGCTCTCGTCCCCGCCGCTGTATGTTATTCTATAATTATCACTCCAGTAATCCCCGCTATCCTTCCATCTCACCTCGCATATACCTAAAACATCTACAGGAATATCCTGTATATTACCTCTTTCCATCTCTCGCTTAATATTCTCTAATTTGGGAGGAGTTTAAGGGTATGCGTTAGGTCCGGGATTTTTAACAAAGGAGGGGGTGACATGGAAGGTGTTGGGGGAGGATGAACATATGTGTAAAAGGGGTAATTACTTTATAATAATAATACCTGATCGATTCCAGGAATCCAGGAGCCTGATGAAAGGTTCCTCTAGTATTTTGAGTTTCAGTGGAGGGTCTGAGGGTGGGAGGGATTCTATGATGGATACTTTTTAGAATTGGTCAAAGGGAGTGTTGTTTTCGGAGGCGGTTTTGGGGATTAGGAGAATACCAATCAGGGAGAAAATATTACATGAGGGTCGATGGCAATTGATTCCAACGCCGAAGCGTTGAAACCGGTAGTACGAATAAAAATTGTGTGGAAGTTACAAAGTGTATTCATTTAAAACGATCACATTTATTTACTAATATGTTCACCAATGGCTGGAACATCTTTCATTTCTGGCTAAAAAAGCTTAATCACTCGTCGATATAATTAATTTCATGAATTACCCAACTCTGCTCTACTTGCTAATATTTGAGATGTCCTTATTATTTCTCTTTCGCGTGCTTCACCCGAAGATTATCTTTCAGTTGGAAGTTTGCGAATACTTTCTTTTTGAGTTAATCAATGTCCAATGTATGGGAAGGAAGTGTATTTTATGAAAAATGTCGTAGATATATCTAGCTACAACCCAATCGAATTCCCTCACCCCCCAATCTTCCATGGCATTCTCGAATGCCCTGTTCCACTCCGTCCCATTCCCCCCTTCCGAATCCTTCCTCTTCCCAGCTGATGTCCACCTAGTTCGCTTTTCCAACGCCCGAGCTACCTGGAGGGAATCAAGTGAGTCAGGTATTCGTCCGACTTGCTCTGTTGGCGGTCGGAATTTGTTTATCGGATTTCCAGTAATGACGTGTTCCAAGTGTTTCTGAAAGGCTTGAAATTGCTCATTTTTTAATTCAAAACCCATTCGAATGCGTTACAAGGAACGATCTTAAACAATTAAAGATTATTAGAAACATTGGCTGCATCGAAATTTGAACACCGGGGATGCTGATTGAAATTCCAACGCACTACTAAGAGTTCGGAGTGGCCACAAGCCGTACTCTAATGAAGTGAAGGGGGCGGTGTCCTGCCTCGTGGCAAGGGACGGAAGGAGGGAGTTACCAACACGATGTCAGTCCTTTTCCGGTACCCATTCGACCCACCAGAAGGTCATTTCGTTGTGATTCTTCTTCATAGGATTCCGCTATCAGCCCCATCCCGAAATACTTCGGCCTTTCCAAGCAGCGTGAACCGTGGCCGGCGGCTACCTTCCTTGCTTAAGGTTATTGCAGTTCTCCTTCTCATGAGCTCTCATTCCCATCCCTTTCCCCCGTACTCGTCCACAGTAACCCTCCCCACCAACCCCCACCCAGGTTCTACTACTTTTGTCATTCTCCCAACCACACTTCCCCCTCTTTCAAATTTTCGCCCTCCTTCCTCATTCACCCCCCTCCCACCTCTTCCCCTAGCCAGTCCCTTATGAAAGACGAACAAACACTTTCCGAATTCTTTTATTTCTCACTTCTGCTTTCATTTCTGACTTCAATTATTGCAGTTCGGAATTCACTTTTCTGATTTCCTGTAATTGTGTATTTTTTAAGGGCTTCTAATTCTCATACATGTATTATGCAAAATCCAAATATGGGTTTTATAAGAAACGATATAATACTAATAAAGATTATTAGGAATGTTGGCCGCGTCGAAAATGGAAGGGGCCGAGGATATACGTACGCCCGGCGAGTTCGGAGTCTCCTCAAAGCCTTGCTCGCCTCGTGGGGTGACTGGGAGACCGTGATCTGGCCTGTCGGATAGGCCGGATGCAATACACGAGGGGTCTTTCTCTTCTTCCGCAGTGCCCATTCGACCTTCGAGGTGGCCATTTCGGAGCAATCGCCTTCACCTCCCTCCCTTAACCACCCTCCTGGTCATGCCTACCCTAACCGTGACCGGTAATCTTGCCGCTAACTTCGGTGCATTTTTGTTGACCCTCCTCTTCCCTCACTCTTACTTCAACTCCACCCCTCTTCGTATTCGATTACCCACCCTCTCCCTCCCATGCGTGGCTCTGTTCTCGAGTCTAGTTCGCCTCCTCCTCCTTCAAATGTTCTCCAACCCAAACCAGTCGCCCTCCCTTCTCCATCTTCCCCTCCCGCCCGCCCTCTTTTCCAACCTCTTCCCTATTTAAAGGCGAGCGGGACAAAACAATCTCCTTTTGCCTCTTAAATTTGGTCGCTGGGAGAGTAGTCCGGGTCAGTTCGCAAGGTATAGGTCGTCGTGTGCATCGCATTAGGGTACGAGGAGGGTCCTTCATCCGTTGAGGAAGATGTAAGTAATTCATTTGTCTCTATTTCATTCATGAATTATGATTATCATTAGAAATATGGTAGATTGGTGTTCGTACAACCACCCGTTCATGGCAAACAACGCCTCACGGCGGTATATATATTTTTAGTCTTTTAGGAAACGACAATTTCTATATATGGTGACTTTTTGCTCCAACTGTATGCTTTTTTCGAACTAACTTTATGTACTTGCATGCCGAGTTTAGGTCACACATCGTAAGAACTCTTCAAATAATTCCGTTGTCGGACGGGAGTAATGTTACAATTATTTCACTATGCCAATTGAAAATAGGATATTTACAAAAAAATTATTTTCTATTATTGTTTTAAATGTGAATTATTCTATTTCAGGAGTAACATATCACCAGCACATTACTACCCTATTTTACATTCGTCATAACCAAGCGTTTTTTCTTTTACAATTGTGGAATACTTTTGTTGCACGTTGTTTACTACTCGTCTAGATAGTTTCTTTCCACCAACCAGTGGTTGTGGTTTCTTCTTTTCAATTACAAATTGTCGGTTTAAATTTGACGAAACTTTGTTGATTCCGCCAGTAATGGCATCGTTAACATAACATCGTGTACGCTTACTGAATTGCATTCGCTCTTCAGAATAACCACATTACCATTTATGACATCTGTTTTATAGCTCGTTTTCCCGTTCTTTGGTTTAGTTTAGGATTCCTAAGTTGAGGCGTCTGTTCGCCTCCGCACGTGCCCTACGGATGCCGAATTCTTTGGCATTTGACCCACTCGCATAGTCGGCTACACCCTCTGCCACTCGCCCGGAGTCAAGTCAGCTTATACCTTTGACTGGACGCTGTGTTCCGTCCGAAAAATAATTTCTTGTCGTCGCGGATGAAGCATGTAGTTTTGTTTCTACATGTTCATGGTAAACCTTTCTCGGAAGGTAATTTCTCATCAGATTAACCACCCATTTGCCTCCCTATCTCGTGTGACATATTGCATTGTTTTTCTATTAATTATTCAGTGCCCACCCTTTTCAAGGCCGGTGTTGCATTGAGTCTGAATTATTGCTGTCTTAATTCTTCCAGGTCATCATATAATTTCACTCTTCTTTCGCTCATTTCATTCTCCAAATTCATAATTCAATCCTTCATATCAGAATTGCATTATGACGGGACATGACTTGCGCCAAACGCATCGTTACGTCCGGATAATTTTCCTCTTCATCATGTCTAGCGGTCCGCTTTGGTGTCGTGGAGAGATTTCTGATGACACCCTCTTCCCTTTATGCGTTCTTTCTCTCTCCTAGAGCTCACTTAATTCCCCTCGATCGTTCTCTCCCCGCCATCCCTCGCGTCATCGTTTCGCTTGTCCATTCCCAGCTGATGCGACCCGTACGCATACCTTTCTGTTCCTACTCAACTTAACACGGATCTGCTGAGCTGATTTCACACTTGCTACTTGTGAGAGGCTTCCAACATGTCTACATGTTCTGCTTTTCTAACTGCTGCCATTTCTTGTCAAATTACAAAATTCTGCTAATTATGTCTCAATGGGACGTGACGGATAATGTTTCATCGTGCATTTAGCGACAGTCACTCCACATCTCTATAGGTGTTGACAATTTCCATTCTTCTCACCTAATGGGTACGTCTTTAAGCGGTCAATCACCATTCTGTCCTCGTGTAGAGGTAAATGCCGAGTATTCCTTATTTGCCTTGTATGTTTCTCTCGTTGTCACAAGTATTCACGCCTTCCTACACAGTCGCCTGAAGTTTTCTCTTATTAAACGGACAAATGCATTTTCATCGTAAATATCCCATGATGCAAGAGTGGACGCAATTGAACATACGTCGAGATTTTCTTCGTAACTATTAATGGCACTTCTGTTCTCATTCTATGACATTTAAATTACACCAGATAAATCGTTTCATCGTCAGCGGATAATCCCAGAAAAACTAAGATTCGTCGGTGTTTGTGTGAACTGTACTTCCTCATCTTTCATTACGATAAACATTTTGTACCTCACATCACCACTCCAAATGCAAGGCATTTAAGAACACAACCCACAGAACATCAGACCTACACACAAGGAGCCTCCCAGTTCCTTAGAAGAGGAAGGAATCTGCCAGGATGACCCCAGCGATCGTTGGCGAGAGGCGATGGTGTTGGTGTTAGTGATGTGGTGCATGGTCATTGTGGTGCTCTAGTGAGTAGTGCTAGTGTGGTGTGTGCGTGTGCACCGAGGGATCGTCGATGGAGTAAGACCTGCCGCCGCTGGACCTTGCGGATGAAACCAAGGTAAGTGTTCATCTCCTCTCCTTCCCCCTCCCCCACTACGTTCCAGGTTTAGTGTGTAGGAGCCCCCTTAGCTCGAGACAAGGCCTCCACCCTCGCGGTAGGGCCCCCGATGGGGCTTAAGGGACGCAACCAAAGCACTTAGAGAAATGGGGGGTGAATTAACGTGATTCTTAGGCGAACAAATTAGGCAGGACATTTAAAGAGACTGGGGTATGACATTAACTTAGAGATAGCATACACTTGGTCAGGCACACTTATCCTTAGGTAACATAATACTAGGCAGGTATTAAATTAATTCTAGATTTATAATAATATAATGAAGTACTAAGCACATGAGGGTTGTGCTTAATATTTTGTTATATTGCATCATTCCATCGCTCACTTTCCTCCTGTTCCATTATCTATCATCCTTCTTCACGTTCCTTCCACTGACTTTTTCCGAAGGCAGCGGATTCCTGTTTTAATGGACCGCTGTAACATGGCATCAGTAGGACGTACCTCTCTGTAGCTTCTGCAGGAGGGACGTGATGGACCGGCCATCGGCCTTCGTCCTCACCTTTTGACGAATGCCGGAAAATGGGTTCCAACGAGCTGTGCGCGATACCTCTTTGGGTCAGCAAAAGGAAACTCGTGCAATCTTTCTCCCTCCTAATTTCTCTTCATTTCTTCCTCTTCCTGCCTACTGAATGTGGCATTGTCATATAAAGGTCATTGCTATAAAATGTCGAATTAATGCAGGTGGAAGGAAATCCACCTTTTTGTTTCATTGTTCGTAAGAGATCGCTTAACCATTTGCCAAGGAAACGGGATTTGCACGCAAGGTGATTCGCCTCTCGGTTGTCTTTTCTATCGCAATATATCGCGGTTGTTTTTCAGGTAAAGAAACTCGTAACATATCCCTTGGGCTTGATTTTTTTATTTAGCGGGGCACCTTTTTATTGTGCCAACGATAATTAGGTTGGACATCTAGAGAACGGCCTAATTTAAAAAATATATAGACCTGTATGAATAAACATGGTCATCAAAACGAACTGCCGGAAACCTAAGTCTGCAGTGCTGATGGTCCTTTATGACCTCATTTGAGGCTGTTAAGATAACAATGGAAAACCTAGGTAAGTTCCCACCCTTGTTGGTAGTGGCGATATAAAATTTCCATTTTTTTTAGGTTTCCCTTTAAAAGCAAACAAGTCGGAGGATAACTAACTAATCCATAGGACCTATAAAATAAATAAAATATTCAATAAACTATGCTTGCCATTTACTTTACCTCTGCTTTCATGTGAAACGTTTTCTTCCCGAACAAATGGGCACCCGTTTCATAAACGTCATCTCCTACTATTGCAGTGAAAATTCGTGCTACAATTAACCGCAAAGGAACCACAATAAAATACCACACTTGGGTACCTTGATGGTGAATATATTCACGCGAGCCACTGGACTATCACCGCTAATGTCATTTAAGTTGTCATCCAAAACCAATCCTTACTGTCAATTTTTCATATATCGATATTTTCTATGTTGAGAGTTACGGTGGAGGAATCAGTGTAAATATTCAGGCTACGAGGATTTGAAATTTCCCGTATTTTTGATGAGTATTATTCTTTTTGCAGGCAGTAAGTCCTGGAATGCTACCTCATGGTATTTTGGTTACTAAGCAGCTTTTCTCTGAGAATCACATCCTGATCACAACCCTAAAAATTCGTTTTTTACCCGTATTTTACTTTTCCTACAAGCCTTTATCCAGAGTAATTCATCTACAAAGGATTGCTAATTCACTTTTTCCTTTACTGAATATCTCTGCATTTTTGTCTGTCATTATATTTGCCACTAGTATTTTGTTCAATGGCAGTACGCGACATGCATATAATGAAGACCTTGGTATTCGGAGTTAATATTATGTATTATTAGTGCTTGCTTGTGTAGTTAACAATTCTCTGAATATGCGTGGAGATGAATCTGCAACAATTAAACTACATACTTTAACAACGAAAGAGGCACTTAATGATCCCACTGGTTCAATATTGGGGTATGTATAGTATACCTGCCTACTCAGACGAAATTGAACCTTATCCAGAGTTCAAAGAAAATGATATATACGTGGTTATTTTCTCACCCACTACACTCATTTGATGAATTCTGTCGACAATCTTCATCATATTAAGGAACCTTGTCTATTAAGTAATTTTTATATTGACGAGATTTAATATGGTTGTACCATTTTTCAAAATAAGGTATTATGATTACCTAAGACTGGCTTAAGAACCGCGGCAAATGGCAGAACGTAAAGAGACTCTCCCTTCAATTTTTCATGCGAGCAAGTCTCTCATATTACATGGATCATCGAAAAAGGTAAACTTCCTTCATTTACATACTTGTGCTAAGACTCGCATGTACCACTCCCTCTTGTATTCTACACGGTACACCTATTAAGGTTCATAATTCTTAAACTATGAAACATGCCTCCATTGCTACTGTTAGATATGGGCATTACACACACATGAATGCCTTTGCGTGAAGCATTTAAAACAATCCTCCTCCAAAATTGCCTCCCAATGGCTCTTGGACATTTTGGGGATTGTGCAGTGGGTAATTGTGGCATTATTTTGTGACGTGTCGAAACTTGAAAATTGGAATAAATCATAAGTGGTGCCATTCTACATGCGGATTGAAAAATGAAATATAATCCGTGCTGTGGAATAGAATTTGTTAAATATTTTAATTTCTTTTTCCTGTCAGAAATGTATACTTATCAATAAATTTCATAATTTTAACTTGTTTCCGCGTATTACATGCCAAGAGCTTGCTTAGGAAAATGGGAAGTTTATCATTCACTTAGTAGCATTTAGATTTTTACATAGACTTTTAAGGTTATCACTTCCGATCAATTTTCTACGTTAAATGTTTTTTTTTTAAGTCTCCCTCTTAGGCATTTCACTTAACCACGTATTTGTAGCATTAACAAGTTAGCCTGCGCACTGATGCTTGCTGGTATTGTTGGAAAAAATAAGATCTTGATGATCTGAGTAATGGAGCCGGTAGCAAACATGTAGAAACTTTTTCTAGGCAATTACATTCATAGTTTCCATTAAAAAACTCGTTTGAGAAGCGTGCTTAGGAAAACCTGGAAAAACGTTATGGAAAATACTCCATTTCCCCAAATTATAATGACTAGTCGTTCGCTATTACTTGGAATGGATTTATTCCAATTGCCATGCATTCCAATACCATGTCAACGATACTGCCGACATTCTTATGTACATAAATATGTATTCGTTGTAATGTAATTGCCTCCAAAAGCTTTGAAGATACTGTAATGATGCCATCAACACCCTTCTTTGTGGGTGTTTTCTTGAGAGATTTTCCACAAAGGTCTGGGTTCCCTAGCTTTTCCCAACTTGTTTTTTCTTCTCTAATATAGAAATAGGACTTCACCATTCTTTTCTTGTTTTATATCGCTCTATAATGCCTCTTATTATTATTTTTGAGTTTGAGGGAGGGTTAAATGGAAGAAAGGACCTTATTGTCACCATATTGCCCGAATAAATCCTCAATCCAAGGCGACCTTGATCAATCTACAAAGACGGAGAACTGAATTACCTTCTCCAGAGAAGGATACTCTCCACGAGGTTACGAAACGGAGATGGAATTTTATGGCAACTTCTTTGCATTGATTTTTTTCATTCTTGTAACCATCTCGCTGAGAAGTCGCACCTATTTTTCGCCACACGAAACTCATTTTACCATTTGGAATTTAATGTCAACTGTGAGACTCAGTCCTATTCTTTCCCATATGTTCCAACGATTGAGCTGGTGTTCAAACTCAATTACCCAATTTTCTTTCAGTGGAAATTCGGGTGGTTTATGGCTAACTATAATATGGTGGTTCATCTTGAAGAACGAGGGAGCGAGATCTAATGGGGAGGATCGGTGATGAAGAATTAACTGCGGAGGAAGGGAAAAGGTAAGGGTGCGGGGTATAAGCACCATGCTGCATTGGCAAGATTAATTAACGAAGGTATTACAGTTAAGATCTTACATTCCAACTTGCTTGGAGTTAATTATTTTTAGATAAAGGTAACATAATCAGAGTATGGTCTGATTTTGAAATTTATTGTCATTGTAGCTTTGCAGATTTTTTGCTACCCGATAATTGATGCATATGGCGACTGTGAAAATGCAAAGTTTTTTCTGTTAATCTTGGTGGTAAATCCAACCCAATTGGTCCAAAGTACGAACAAGAAAATATTCTCAAATGTGTATTTGAAAATAATAATAAAAATCATGAACTGAATTAAAGATGGATGGACCTGTAGGGGGGTGAAAACTGTTTCTTGCATGTCATTCTATGTCTACTTCCTGTGCGAGAAACTGAATTGATCTTTGACCTGAAATAAAAACAATGCAATTCTATTTGAAGGTTGGCTTGATAAGAGATCTCCTTAAATTAATCAACATTATTTGTTATTTATTAGGTAATCTACCGGTTAAGGTAAGTGTTCTAGGACAAAACTATCAAATAAATATTTTGTAACTCCAAACAAAACCCAATCCACCAACTAACTCTACATCAGGTCCCTCTCCATCTGTTTACTTCTTTCCTCACTTCATTCCGTCCAACATCCCTATCCTGTTCCTGCCCTTTACTCGTTCGCCTAACATTCTCCGCTCTATCACCTTCTTTAACATCCCACCACCGCTCAATACGCCTTTCATCCATTTTTCCTTCCTCCATAGGATTTCTTTCAACAAACCCCTCTCCTCACCCACGATCTTCAGCACTTCCTCATTTGTTTTCCTTTTGGTCCATTTCTCCTCCATTCTTCTCTCCACCCACATTTGAAAAGTCTCCAATCTAAGTCTATCCTCCTGCTTCAGTAACCACGTTTCCGCGCCGTACATAGCTACGCTCCATATCAGTTTTTACGAGTCTTGTCTTAATATCCCTGCTCAACGTTCCCGTCATCAACTCCCTCCTCCTTGAGAAAGCCTCCTTGCCTAGCGCAATTCTTCTCCTTACGTCCCTACTACTTTCACCGTGTCGGTCCAGAACACTTTCGAGATACGTAAACTGTTCTACCTGCTTTATTTTTCCCCTCCTACTTAAATGTTTATCTTAGCCTTCTTCCTGGAAAATCGCAAAACCTTTGCTTTATTATTGTTAATTGTCATCCCATATCTATCGCACTGAACGTCCAATTCACTGGGAAATGCTTGCAACCCCTTGGCTGACTGAGCAAATAATGCTTGGTCATCAGCAAACCTAACCGATTTTACGAATTCCCCTCCGACTTTCGTTCCCCCTGCAATTCTTCCCATGCCTCTTTTATCATTTCCTCCACATATACGTTGAACAGCACCGGTGACAATGGGCAACCCTGCCTTACACCTCTTCCTAACACTGCCTATCCTGACTCTCCGTTCCCCACTTGTATTTGAGCTGTATCATGTGTGAAATTAACACGAAAGGATTATGAGGTAGGGCTAGTTCCATTCCCTTAGCCAGCTCCGGTTTCCCAGGGAGATCGGGTCAACTGACAAAGCGCACATGTAATCCATCAGTCCACAACGGATGATGAAACCTTTTTAACGAGTTCGTGTTTTCAAACACAAACAAATGTTTTGCTAAATTTTCTTTTCAATTATCATAAAAGGTAAGGTTTACAGAAACTGAGTTAGTGTCAACTTATGAACAAAACTCTTCGTACAAATGAGATATTAAAAAATTCGTTCTGCTAAGATTGTGAAGGAAGAAATCTATGGAACATAACATTGGGAGTTGTAGTAGTCCAGGAGTAGTAGCGGATCTCTGCCTGGAGGATGTATTTTTGATTCGAAGTCATACCCCTACGGCACCCTGAACATCACCCAAGCTGTTCTTTTCAGGTACGAGATCTTCCTGGAAAACTAACTGGCAAAGGGAAAAGCACTACGCTGATGTGACTGTAATACCCCCATTCGGCTTGGTATTTCGTGAACTCTACCACCAATAACCTTTGGATTGATTACTGTGATTTTTTTGGTTCATAAAGACAGTGGTACCTTGCATCAAAGTATTTAGTGCTTTATAGTAATGTGGCATAATTATCTTTTGTTTATGTAATTAATATATTTGATGTAATCATTAACAATACAATGTAAATAAAGACTTCCCATCTGTGTGTAGTAATGAGATACGTCAAAAAATATTTACGTCGGCATTCGTTTTTTAAATGGCAGAAACCAGCTGCAACATAATTGACCAAATGAACAGAAAGGTAGGTAAAACTTCGATGCGGAGCGTAGCCATGTATGGCGCGGAATAGTGGTCACTGGAGCAGGAAGATAGACGGAGATTGGAGGCTTTTGAAATGTGGGTGTATAGAAGAATGGAGAAGGTGAAATGGACCGAAAGGAAAACAAATCAGGAAGTATTAGGGACGGTGGGCTAGGAGAGGGTAAATCTTTTCCCCTGAAATAACAGGGACATAGGTTTTGTCAAGCCCAAGTCATTGTCAGAGTTTGGTTTCCTGCTTTGTTTTAGAAGAAAGACTTCAGTTGACACTTTTGTAACCTAAAATTTTGCAATTAATAAAGGTTTTCAACATATTCTTGCATTATTGTTTCTTGTGCATACCTAAAACGTCAATTACTAGGCTTGCAGTAATAAAAAGCATGTGAAAGTGGCAATCAATGCAGCGGATTGAATTCCAAAGCTGATATATTCCATTAAGATAGATTCCATAGATCCACTGCACCATTGAAACTGCGTTGAGATAAAAGTTCACGAGGAATTTTTGGGAAATTCTATTATTTAATATTCAAATATAGGAACGTAACTCCTCTATGGTTCACAACGGTCCGATTTCATTGAAGTAAAAAATTACATAAATTACTGTAAGAAATTTCGCAACCAATTAGGGTTGACCGCCCCATTTTTAATTTGAGCATCGCATATTATTTAACTCGACGTTTATAAATTAACTCAATAATTTTAAAATACATTATGAAGTTCCAGCAAATTCTATAAGAATGCGCTGGAAGTAATCGATAGGGTGCGTTATATTTTTGATTATCGTACGCCAAGTTAGAAGGAAACCTATGAAGACAAATACGCAATGCAATTTGTATGAATATTGTTTTTTTGTAAAAATTGAATTTCGAAAGTACACGTTGGTGCCTCTAGTGGGGCAAAATTATATTAGGACGTGCTGATATTCGAAGAGGTTTCAACTAGTGAAGGCCTGCGCCATCTGTTGACTGGATTTTCAACCAATCTGTTAATTAATTTTTTGTTCATTAATTGTCGCCAGAGATTTTGACGGTAGGTTCAGGATGCCGCGGGAGATCAGGAAAACAATCAAATATTAAATATTTTTGTGAAAGGGGCTGCCATTTTTTTCGGGGCCCCGCCGCCCGGCCGGAAAAAATGGCAGCCCTTTACACAAAAATATTCAATATTTAAATGTTTTCCTGAACTCCCGCGGTGTCCTGAACCTCCCGTCAAAATCTCTGGCGACAATTTTGTGCATATTAACGAATCGGAAATTTTTTGCAAAAAAAAAAAATCGGCCGCAAAAGAGAATCCATGTAACATACGCTACACATAGTCTCAACTCATCAATCCTCCTCTTATCCCCCGGGCTACCGGGTTACTTGTGAATTCAAGGTTCGGAACGAGTATATGTCCTGTGAAATCACGGACTTGGCTGAATTTTCTCAAAGTCAACTCAATGAGCTCAGCAAGGCTCTCACCCGAGGAATCCAAGGCATCTGCCTGCCTCGACGCCTCTCTCGCCTGGCGAGGGGTTCTGGACTTAGAATATTTTTCGCTGTGTGGACTCGAGACTTGAATGCACGCATATTTTTTCGGGGAGGCTTGGCGCCTCACCTTGGGCCTCACGGTACTCCGTGACGGCTCGTGAGCGGTAGGCCATCGATGGAGCTACTCATTTTTGTAGCGTGAGCCGGTTCTTGGAAAACATTCGTTACCGTGCTTTTTCGCATCTAATTATTGCACTTCGTGCAGTTCGGTGCATGACGTAATATTTGACCCGTTGCGAGTAAATGAGGTCCATTTGTTTATTGTAATCACGAATTACACCTTAAGAACCAAAGAGTAATTGTTCAGAGTGCACCCAAAGTTTTTATGTAGGATAGGAGAAAATTACTTGAGAATAATTTGCCATTTTAGGTAAACAATATTCTCTTTCAGGGTTCTTTGGCATTTAAACAATCAGTGCGATAACAATATTTTGAGTAGATATTTGCAGGTAATACCGCAATTATATTCAAGTTTAACTATCCACTTAAATTTTTATTTTAATTGGTAACGAACTGAATAACGCGCATTGCCGAAAAGGTGTATGGCAGGGGGTGTAAATAAATATTTCCAGACTGCCATTATTTTTTGGAGATTAATGGATAATATTCATTTACAGTTATCTTCACTTTGGGTAACAATTCAATTCAACATTTATGCAGTGTTAACTTCAGAAAAAAGATCTTTATTTTTTAGAGGAATTTTTGTATTTCTCTCTAGTTCTTAAGCATCAAAGGCAAAATTTTTTCAGCCATTCATAAGTTCCAGCAAGGGAGGGATTGAAATATTAGACCACATTCATTGTTGCTTTTTTTCATTTTTATTACTAAAATACATTTGTTGAGACATGTTTATTATAAATTGCATCAGCATTCCAAAAATCGTTTATTAATTAAGGGACTTTACTGAAATACCCTCATAGCCATCACCCTCAAAGTTAGTGGCGGAGCAATTTCAGTATATTCAGAGGCCTCATTTAAGGCTGACAACCACATGAAGTGCACTTGTTTAGATGCTGATGAGCCTGTCCAACTTGGCACCAGCGAAGAAATATACACGTTTCCTTTGGTGAGAAAGCTTGCTGATCAACCTTGATTCCCATGGATACTCCTCTTCTCACCTAGCGTAAGTAACCAATGGAAGACCTAAGGGAAAAAATTAAATATGATTAAGAAATTAAAGTTAATGTGGTTTTTCAAAATACCATTTATAGGATATTTTCAGCAATAATATAGATACCTATGTTCCAAAGAGCTAAAGTAATATTTGCTGGTTTAAGATTGGGAAATATTTGATAAAAATTCTGCTGGTCTAGTTAATTTTTGAGTTGTTTTCCAAAAAATTGATGCTCTCAACATGAGCTACTCTACTCTCAAAAAAAGCTAATTTGAATTTGCAAATGCACCTTTGGTGTCATCAAAAGGATAAATTTCCTAGTCATATTAATACAAAAAATGTACACAAACTCATTTGATTCAACAGTTCCTACATATTATAAATTTTTTTTCTCTTTATTAAATTGTAGTCTCTTTAAATCTTTTGCCACCACCAGAAATTGGTGCCATGTTTTACAAGTTAGTTTCCATTGTGGAATGATTTTTTTAATTTGGTCAAATTATTATTTCACAATAAAAGCTAAAAATCACGATTAACTAGTATGACTTAACAATAAAAATAACTTTTAAATAATTTATTAGTTCATCGATAAATGGAAATTCAAAGTCTGTGTTGGAAAGACAAATACAGCCACTTCACTTCTCAACGTTGCCAAAAAAGAACACCTGAAACCTCACAATAAAATAAATCCTTCCCTTCCATATTCGTTCTGCCTCCCTTCATTCCACCCAACATCCCTAGTATAATCCTAGAGTCACCTTTCTTGAATGACATTCTCCTCTTTAATGCACTCAATATCAAGCTTGATTGCGTGGAAGATTATTTTTGATTGAAAGGGGTGTGTGATGTATTTCCCTCAAAATCTTATTTGCTACATCTAATTTCAAACACGGGTATCATGTTAAGGTACCCAAGGATTAGGACTTTGCATTGAAATTGGTTTTCGCAAATGAAAAGTTTCTCGGATAATACGAAGTAATCTTTTATTCTCGACTATGCCACCGAGTCTACGTTTACACCTTTTCAACTTGCTAAGACAATATAAAAAAATCATTATCATACTTTGAATACTTGCAAAGAGAGCGAAAATAATTAACCAATTTTATCAGTAGAGCCAGAGCAACCTTAAGTCTTAAGATTTTACCCATATTTTCTCCTCTCGGCCGCAAGTGAACATTTTTTCAGCCGATTTTCCTGAAATAGGCAAAATATGAAATGACAAGGGAAGCATAGCATGTTCAGTTTAGGTGACCTCATATTAAGCGTATCTGCAGGGAAAGCAATTTCATAATAACAATTTTTTTAGACTGACAAAATTAGGGAATTGGTGGAAAATTCACCGATCTTCAAAGTGCGGGACGGTTGCTTTGTTTTCTTTATTAGGATTCCTGGGAAATACATTAGAGCCGCTCGCAAACCCGACGCAAGATTTGAGCGCACATCCTCTGTGCTTGGATGGTGAGAGACAAACTAATTAGGCTGTCACCGTCGCGTACAAAGGAATGAACTACAAAATTCTGGTTGAATTTTTATCCACCTATCAAGCGATCGAATCTGCAGTCTCTCTCCATTTCGAATCACATTACAGCTGAGGGGTAACCTAAAGGTAATCGGATTATAAATTCTGAAGCATCTAAAATGACTAATTGGACGTCGCAAATCGAAATTACAATGTGTGTGTGTACACACAAGAATTGGAAGCTACCGCGGCCGTGATTGCAACCATAGTATTGTCGAGAATCGATAATATTTGTAATTTTAGTGGGGATGGCAAAAAGCCGAAGCCATTACCGCCATTAGGGCTAGATGGGAAAGGAGGAAGGGTGGAAAGAAATCTGACTTGGCCAATAGCCCACTCTCAACGAAAGGCGCCATGGGGTCCGCAGTTTAACGTCCCATATGACGGACTGTGTACTCACACAAGGTGCTCTCTACAAAGTACCTTTATCGTTGGGATCAAGACACCACTGAAAAATACCTGCCGCCTCTGGGATTCAAACTAGGGCCCTCTGGGTGGGAAACCGGTAAGTTACCCACCACACCATACTGATCCCCAATGATAATTACGGGACCATCATTAATACATCCCCAGGAAAATAACCAACGACAGTTGAGCAAAGCTGAATATCGGGTTTAACGCGTGCTTCAACCAAATGCTCAGTGTATGTATACACGTATCCCAGCAAGAGAAAGCACATTTCAAAATAATCTTTATAGACTGACTACATACGTACCAACAAGCAACCGTCAATTTTGTAAAGTGACCAAAAGATCTAGTTTATCAAAACCTGACAATTAGAAACTTGATACACTGAACACGTTTATGAAGAAACCTAATATACCACTTTATGTTTGCACGTGGTCTTGTATTCAATCGCCACTCACCAATGATATACATTAGAGCATTCCGTGATTTCGACCGCTTAGTCTTTTCCAGAGTAACTCGCCGATATGCCCTCGCAGGATCCACGAACTCCGGGATAGCGATGAGTCCATCCGCTTCGATGGACTGGCTCATCCCGGCTCTCAAAGCGAACTGGCAAGACTAAGGGCATGTCGGCAAGTAAGGTGGGTAGGCGGGGGAGCCTACACCGCTTTCCTCCTAAAGTAGGGGGGTTTATTGAGTGGAAGACTTCGCGCAAGAGAGAGTGAAATCGAATTGGGACGATTGAAAAGAAGGCTGAGGGAATTATTAACCCATTTTAATTCCGAAAGTGACCATTTCGCGTATCTTCGCAGGGCTTTGCAATGGAGCGAACTGGAGTCCTGCAGTTAACCGCTCCCTTCCACGCCGAAGGTTTGAGTACCGAGTGTACGTTCAGCTGCCTCGAAGACCACCAGCCAACATTGCAAATGGTGCCCCTCCAGAAATGTGCACTCGTCATTAAACGAGCCATTGTGTGACCATACATTGAATCCAGACTCGGGTCTCATTTCTGGTCCATGACTATATAAATACATACCGTAACACACATGTAATTAAATGAACCCAATGATGATATTATGCCTCGCGACCCGGAAAATAATTTGAAAGTTCCAATTAAATTGGCGATTATTTGCTGTTAGGAAAATTTCATCAGGAACTAGCTAAAATAAATTGTGTTGGCAACTAATATTCCGTTGAACGTAGTATTAACCTGAATATTTCCTTAGTGTTTTTTTAGTTAAATACATAGGGCATGACACCTTGTACATTACGGGGAGGGTGGGTTAGATAGAGGGTCAGAGGAGAGGGGGAGGGAGGGTTGAGGCACAGGTGAAGCATAATTGCCAATCCTGCTTCGGAAGTGCGATGAGTCAACTACGTCCCATCCGACAGACTGTGCAGTGCACTGGCATATCCTTGGGTAGCATTCAATTCCTCTTTCTCTGTGACTCTATCATCTCTTTAGTTGGTCTTAATCTCCCTACCCTCATGTTGGTAGGGGGATTTAGAAGTCCCCCACAGTATCCCTGCCTGTCTTAAGAGGCGACTAAGAATGCAAGAAGACATACCCGAAAACTAAACCCTAGTAGGAGAGGGATACTTCCTTTCCGATTTAGGGGAATTTCGGGGACCAATAACAACTCTCACTGAATAATCACCGTATAAAGTGTATATGAATCCCAATTACTTCATCATTTAATATGAAACTTTGTGCACCTGAACAGATTCCTATGACCATTGACTGCTTCATCGGGTATAGTCCTGTGGTGCCAGATGGCTACTGAGCCTCCTGCTGCCCACATCCAGACTCAATTTGGTTCACCTCTCTGCATTCCGAGCGTTTGAACCAACGGACACCTGGAAATTCTCCAAAGCTTAACATGCAGTCTGAAAACTATGAGCCACCTGATGCAGAGACCACACAGACAGCCAATGACAGAAAATAGAAAAATAAATGAAACAAAGGCACTCATAGTTTTTGTATAGATTTTATATTTTTCTTTGCATTTCCCTGAAAACATAAAAGGGGTAAATTATGTTTTTATTTGAAATAAAACACTATGGATACATAAACACACACACACACACGTGTTAATACTAGAAAAAGGAGGCATAGAGTATGAAATTGATCACTCTCAAAAGTGAGCACAGCCGTCTTATTAGCGACCGAGTCTAGTTTCTCCTTTTGCAAATCAAAGATAATGCCTTTCTTTTATCAAAGTCACATTTGAAGCGGAAGCTATATTTTTTAAAAAGTCATCTTTCTTCATCTCTACGCTTATTCTCTGAATACAAATACCAAGTTGACAGCCTAATATCAGTTCAACTGCAAACGAATAAAAAGCACCCAGTTTTCAGAGAGGAGTGAGCAAAATATATGAAAAGGGTAGGCAGTGGTGTAAATGTTTAAACACCAAAGAACAACTTATAAGAATTGACTGAGGTTCACCATATGCAAATTTTGTGAATGTGAACTTATAATCTTAAACAAATGCACATTGCCAGATCTGCACATTACTGATCCCTGACAGCCAGCATTATCCCAATGCCATTAACATTGAGCAATGTGTACAACTTTCAAATGTTATTGGGCCATTTTTTGCAAAATCTGATTCTGCCTGAGTACCTACCAATCATATCAGTATTCTATTTGGAAAATTGGTCAAAAACTTATTGAGATATTGAACATGTTATTTATTTTTTATACAATTTACTATTGTGCTAAACATTTAACACAGTTATCAAAACTGCAGTTTAAGTTAAGAGAACATATCCATTATGAACCCTTGAGGAAGTATCACAGAAGGAAAATGTTCTTTTTACCACTAATAATAAGACTTTAAAAATAAGAAGACTATTAGATTAATGGATGCCTAAAAATCTTGCCATTAAAGCCATAAGTGATGGATTTCATATCCCTTCTTGTAAGCATGGAGGTTTTGACATCAATTATGATTCAACTTCTGTTTTTTTATGTTAAAAAATTCTTCCTCTTTCAATGCACTGTAATCTCAAATACATACTTCACTCAAGTCATTGCTTTGAATGATTGAGATCAAAGAAAGAGCCTTCCCTGATCTCCTTTCAGAAGGGACGAAATACATTTCTGTATCAATAAATTTAATCCTAATGAATTTCAACTTTGGTTGAAATACATGGTATCGTTCTTGTGTTTGGATACCGTGGATACATGTCTAAAAGATTGAATCCCTACCTGCAAATTTAATTCATTCAATTCAGCTGTATCATATGCTCAGAAGAAACATGTTTTCTAAGTTATTTGCTGGTAAAAAAAAGTATAGTTTTTAAAAAATATGCCCTTTGAGGCAATGCTGAAGTTTTAATTGGTTTATTTAGGCACAACTGAAATTATTGTAAATCCAAAATCATGAGGTGGTGGTATGTGTAGTTTTACTGCTTTTTTTAAAATATGTGATGGTGAAAAGATTATATATATATATATATATATATATATTCAAACATTGAAATAGGTATAAGGAAAGGGGATAGGAAAACACATTAAAGGCGAACACAGGACATGTGGGGAAGGCGGTTTTTTCATATATATATATTATAAATATCTAATTCCAATAGCTAATCAAATATTTATTCTCTTTCAAATTAAATTAGGAATATAATTGACAATGTGATATTGAATACATAAAGTTAAAAGGAATGGAAATTTTAAACATGTTCCTAATTTTAAATGTTGAGTAAGAATGTGAACATATAATCTTGTAAATGATAAATAGAGAATTTATAAAATTTAAGAGATCAAACTTGGTTTAAGGTCTATGTAAAACGCTGGTTGTTGATATACTGTATATTAAATGAACTTACATTAGTAAAGAGTGACAATTACTTCAACTGTTAAAATTGAAATGCTTTATCATGTTGATTTGATTGTAAATAGGACCACAGTGCCCGTATTAGCAATATACAGAGTTAGATATTTTGCCATGTAGTTACCATGGGTAAGGAAACATCCAGTTTAATGCTAAAGGCTTTCCTTGGATTGGAACAAATTACTATATTCCTAATCTGTACAATAGATGTATATTCCCTCTTCTGGATCCCTAAAGTGTGACTGATGGATTGAGATAAATACTTTCATTTTCATTGGCAATTTTTAGATAAAATGAGAGAGAATAAATGCAGTTGTGGAAATATGCACAACATTTTCAAATTATATTTAGTCTCCTGAAACAAATTCCTTTGTTGTGAAGTGGCCACACAGAACCTTGTCCAATTGTAGGTTTAGATGAATGAAACATTATTGTTGCCTGGGAGCATAATAGAATTCAGAAGGGTTTTTTTTTAAATATTCATGTTTTGGGATCTCTCTGCACATGATTTGATTTCTACTGAGATTTTACAATTTACCTTCCTAAATCAGGGTAGATCAGGTAAAATAAACTACACTGGCGTTGGTTTTGAAAATAATTCCTCAAAAAAGTCATAGAAAGAATGAAGTGATGACTGCCTACTTACGTGACACTTACCTGTGTATGTAAATACGTAGTTTGTACACATGTGGATTATATAGTCTGCATTTTAAACATGTTACAGATTTCTTTGAATGAAAATTCATTGGTTCCCATTTGAATAATCCATGAGCTGATATAGTTATGCCACATTCACCATCTTCATGTAATGGATGCTAAATTATTTGCAATGGTATCTCAAATGAATGTTTCATTCAGCATTGTAAGAGAGATGAACTTATGGGGTTTTTCATTAGGGTATTAAGTTTTAAAAAATCAGTTGAAGGCTTTAGAAGAACTCAGAAATACTAAAGAAAATAAAAAGTTCTATCTGGGAGTGAAACACATGACTGGAGGTTATCAGCCAAAAGGGAAGTGGGAATGGTCAGATCATTGGGGAGGAAAATGAGATACTAGAAAAATGGGCTGAATATTTTAATGACGTGTTCAATAAGGGCATGAACAAAGTCACACAGAAGATCAGGAAGTGGTCATTCCAACAATAGAAGAGGTAATTGAAAGTATTGGAAGACAGAGGAATGATGCAGCACCAGGAGACGATGGTATAACATCTGAATTTATTAAAAATGGAGGTCAAGATTTAAAAAGAGCATTACATCAGCTAATTTGTAGTTTTTGTAAGTTGGAAGAGTTCCCAGAAGACTGGAAGACAGGTATGATTCGTCCAATATATAAAAAAGTTTACAAATGTGATTGCAAAAACTATAGGGGCATTACATTATTGAAATTAGCATATAAAATTTTCACTAGTCTTCTTCTAAAACGCATAAGCACCTATGCTGAAGACATACTGGAAGAATATCAGTGTGGCGTTAGAGCTAGTAGAAGTATCATTGACCAGATATTCTTTGTAAGATAAACAATAAAGAAATGCTACGAATATAATGTTGACTTTTATATACTCTTCATTGACTTTAAACAAACCTTTGACAGCGTGAACAGGATAGAAATGATATGTGTGTTGAGAGGTTATGATATTCCAAGGAAACTGATTAGACTGGTTCAATTGACATTGCAAGAATCACAATGTAAAGCCTTTCTTAGGGGTAGAGTTAGTAGAGCATTTAATATGACCTCGGGGGTAAGAAAGGGAGATGCTCTCTCAGCTACATTATTCAACCTGGCCCTACATAATGCAATAAAAGAATTGAAACTATGAGGGACCCTAGTGCAATAAATCCCAGCAAGGATTTGCATATGCAGATGATATAGCACTAATTGCACGAAATGTGAATGACCTAAAAGAAATGTTTAACATTTTAGAAAACACTGGTAAAGAAGTGGGGCTGAAGGTTAGTGAAAAGAAGACCAAATACTTGAAAATGTCAGCTCATCAGAACAAGTGGGACCTACAAAACATAATAATTGGGAATTATGAGTTAGAGGGTCTCAAGGAGTTTACCTATCTAGAAGTCAGACTTAACAATGAAAATAAGATGTCTACGGAGATCAACCAAAGGGTAATGGAAGGTAACAGGACATACTTTGCAAATGTAACAATCCTCAATCCTCAACTATCAAGGAACACAAAAATGAAGATCTATAAAATGCTTATTAGACCTGTGGTAACTTATGGCGCTGAAACATGGACATTAACTAGTCAGGATGAGGAACCACTTTGAAAATTTGGATGAAAAATGTTAAGGAGAATGTATAGCCCAATTAGAGAAGGAGCAAGATGGAGAATTAGAATGAACATAGAGATAAATGAATTACTAGAAGGAAAGGGCATAGTTAGATTTGCCATGTCACTGCGGCTGGCATGGTTGGGGCATGTAGAAAGGATGGAAAATGATAGAATGCCCAAACTGATACTTAATAGCAAGATGGAAGGAGCCAGAAGAAGAGGTAGACCAAGGAAGAGATGGCTACAGGATGACTTGAAGGCAATGGGAGTTACAAGATGGAAGGAAAAAGCAAGAACAAGAACTGAATGGAAGCATATTTTAGAGGAAGCCAAGGACCACACCAGGCTGTAGAGCTGCAGATGATGATAATGATTGATATATAGTCTCTTTCTTGGAAAACCCACGAACTTGCACAATAATGTGAATTCACTAAATAGTCATAGCAAATACAGAAATTAAAACATATAAAAGAGGGACTCACTAGTTCTCGAATTTTCGGTGGTGCAATCACCTTTCTCAAGAGGAATTCCTTTTGAGAAAGGTGGTTGCACCATTGAAAATTCGAGAACTAGTGAGTCCCTCTTTTATATGTTTTAGTTTCTGTGTTTGCTATGTCTATTTAGTGAATATACATTATATATATATATATATATATATATATATATATATATATATATATATATATATATATATATATATATATATATATATATATATATATATATATATATATATATATATATAACACAAACATACGGATACAAAATATTCAACACACAGAAACATAAAGGAAGGACACTCATAGAATGTATTGACATTTCGACGGTTAGGCCGTTGTCATTTTGTTTGACTCGTTGAATATTTTGTATCCGTGTGTTTGTGTGTTTGTGCATCAACAGAGAGCGTCAATTTCAAAGATGTATATATACAGTTCTTATATTATTTGTTGCTGTTCAAGTATAAAACTATATAAACTTGGGCAGCAACAAACAATAGAAGAACACACAAAAGGCACACTCACACGTTATTTCTCAAAATTTTAATGGGATATAGCTCCACACTTAATCAGAAGAAACAGTAGTATGTACAACAACATGTTACATACTACTACTAGTACTAAGTACTACTATTTCTTATGATGAAGATGGAGCTCAATTCCATCGAAAGTATTAAGAAATAACATGTGAGTATTCTTTTTACATGTTCGAAAATTGTTTGTTGCTGTCAAAGTTTTTTATTCAACACTTCCATGTTACTTCAAGGAAAAAATAGGAATATAAAAATATATATTTGTTTATATATGTATGTATATATATATATATATATATATATAATGTATATTCACTAAATAGACATAGCAAACACAGAAACTAAAACATATAAAAGAGGGACTCACTAGTTCTCGAATTTTCAATGGTGCAACCACCTTTCTCAAAAGGAATTCCTCTTTGATGATGTCCCTATATATATAAATTTATGTATATTTATATATGTTTATGAGAGAACCTATTTATTCACATATTTCTGTTAGCTGTGTTTTTGATTCTTCCATGCTTCATTGTACATCCATTAGTATGGATAGTCGAGAGTTCACAGTAGTTTTTACATTAATTTTTACAGTTTAAAAGTAAAAAATTAGGCCTATGTGAGCATACTTTTGCCGTTTAAGATTTGAGAAATATGACCCAAAGGAAATCCTTATTATGCATATCACTGTATTCCTAGTGTATAAATGGATTTCAAAATTAATGTCTGGGTGCATTGATGTAACTTAGTACCAATTCTATAACTACCAGAAATAGGTGCCTGCCAATTCATCTCAAATGTTATTTTAAATTCTTATTCAATGAACATTAAATTCATGTGTATTGATGTAAATCAGTGTTTTGTTTGTCATGATTGGTTCATTTTAGTATCCCAGCTTGTTAATTCAAAAAATGCATTTTTTCATATTCATAATTGCGATCAAAGTCATCGCAAAATCAATATGAAAGTAAAATATTGCATGGAAAACAGCATTACAATTGAAATTTACAGATATTTTCCCCCTTCAGAGTAAATTAAGTTTAATATAATTAGAATCAGTGTTAAAGTTATTTTTCAGATTCTGCAGAAAATGTGTAGTAATCACAATCTAGTGAATGTTATGTAATAATTACAAAAGATTTTGAAAACTGCGTGAGAAAGAGCAATACAAATTTTACTGGATTTTTTTTAGAACACAAAAGGAGAGAGGCTATTTGAGATTAAGGTAGGAAAATGGAGATTTTTGTTAGATTTTTCTGCCCTTTGCTCTAGCCTTGGATCAGAGCCCAGATCACCATTCTATGCCTTCACCACGTATATTGCCACTTTTTGCTGGCTTTTCCCTCCCTCAGGGTCACTTCCCAGAGTCACCCTCAATACATGTTCTCAGTTCAATCCCAAAAGAGCTCTCATGACCTAATATGATTAAGTTCTAATGGAATTATTCAACTGTTACTCATTTATTATTAAATGTTCTACTTTTATGGCAATTAAATATTCTTCCTTTGCATATTTCTTGCAGGTTTAAGTGGTTGGGTTAGCATAATAAGACATATCTGAAAAATATAAAGCCATCAAAATATTATAGGCAGGTAGAGGCTCCTCTTATCAGCCTATAAAATTTTAGCTGTATCTCTAAAAAAAAGTGCACCATATTGTCTGTCATTGTGATATGCAATTTGAAGAATAATGCTTTATTCGGTGTTGATTTAAGGTTTTCAACTCTGCAGAACTAATTCCTCTCTCTAAAGCATGTTTATATACTTACATTGAGCTTTTAAGGCTCATTTCCTAATTTTGCTTTATCAATACCTTGCAACACAGATAAATTCTTAGCAAATAATGAGCAAATGTCATTAACACTTTGGAGAGTGAATTTTTTTGTTTCAAGCATGTAACATCAAAACACTGTTGTATAAAAGATGAAATTCTACTTCCTCGGGGCATTGATAAAATGTTCCTTTATAGTATCAACACAAAAATGATCAAAAATTGTTTTTATATAAACACTTTATCACATGAAATATCACATACTTTGAAGTGTTGACTGATTTGTTATCAATTAATTAATATGTTTCCTTTCTTCCTTCTGTCTCTATTATCAAATCTAAAGCATGAGCTACAAATGATATATTTTTCTTAATGTCATCTCAAAAAAAATCCTAGTTCCTGTAATTCTTGGAAAATAAATGTCCAATGCATTGTCTTAACTCATTATTCACACATGAGCTTAATAAAAGAAGATAAATAGTTTTCTCATTGTAATTTGCTCTATTACAACTTGTGAAAAGTAGCTAGTAGAGCAAACAATGAAGTATCAACTGCGGAAATAGGCCTGGATATATTTGTCCTACTGGTGATCATATTTTTGAAGTGACATCACAAAGTAAAGTGATATATCGTCCTTTAAAATTTACAGAGAGTTATTCCTTTGTTTTCAAATACCGAAGGAAAATATATACCAGAGCAATGAAAATGACAAACTTTTGACGTAAGCATATACATATAGACTGTTACGATTCCTCTGTCCAGAAACAATTTTGTTCATAAACTTAAAATAATTAAAGAATTAGCAACCAATAATGACTTCAAAGACAGTTTAATAGAAAAAATGCTACAAAGAAAACGTTCCGTTCAAGCCAAAGAATTTTTATACAAATAAATTTATGTAGCCAATCTTTTTCCAAGGGAACAATTTAGAATAGCCTTCTATAATAGGAATAACTTAAAATCATTTTTGAACTGTATGAAAGACAAAGTAGTAAAACTGAATAAATATGGCATTTATAAGTTAATTTGTAACGACTGTAGTGCGATATATATATATATCGCACTACATATATACACTATATATACATCTGATGACGACGGCCGTGCCGTCGAAACGTAAATATCCAATGTAAGTGTCCTTCTTTTATGTTTCTATGTGTGTAGTGTTTTTTGTGTTAGTGTTTGTGTATATATATATATATATATATATATATATATATATATATATATATATATATATATATATATATATATATATATATATATATATATATATATATATATATAGGCCAAGTGGGGAGGTCGTCAAAAGAACGAGCGGAAGAGCATAAACGTTGTTTTAGGCTGACCTCAAGAAATCGCACTTCACAAAACACCTATGGGATAACAACCATGAGAGTGATTTCAACACACAACTCTTACACCAGATGGACAAAGGGATGAGGATGGACAAGTGGGAGGAGCTTGAAATTAGAAAGAATTTAAAAACGGGTCATTTGGTGAACGAATTATTGTTTGAATACCTTTGCCCAACCTTGGAGGGGCCCCTCTCCTTCGCTGAAAGACACAATAACCCTTCCTCCCCCCCCTGCCCCCCCGTTAACCCACCAATCACTGATGCTTAACACCCCTATCCTCCTTCCCATTTACGCCGATCACAACCCGATTATACCCCTCTTTTTTACCGCCCTCTCTCACACACTCCACTCTCCCTCATAAATGCTATATAAATGAGCCACAGCTGGTTTTATTTTTGTACCTGATGATGATGCCTAAGCGTTGAAACTAGTTGTACAGTGGATGTATACATTGTGTTCTTAATGAAATAAATATATACTTATAGAGTTTCTGAGGCTCAATATGTTAAACCCTGAATAAAAGATGTTCTTATAGTTATGGGACTGTATTGAAGAAAAATAATCTATGCCTCTAAAACCACTAATTGGTTAGTAGATAATAAGAGAGAAGTGCTCATTCATCATGATCATTTGGTTAAATAAACACATCATGACCCTGGCAGCCTCAGTAGATTTTTGCAGTGAAAAGGTTCAACTGAGATTCAGGGAAGAAGAAGATTGTTCCATTGAAAAATTTGTGTAAAAGTAAAAATGTGCAAATTATGGGAAGGATTCATTCTATTGTACTTCATCATTTTGTGCACACATCACATCTATAAACGGCTGGCAAACATCAGCATGGGATAGTCTTAGCCCATCTGTAGGGCAGATATAAAGGCAGAATGGATTACTTGTGGCAATAAAGGAATTCTGAAATGAAATATTCTTGTTGGATGTGTTCCTTGTCACTTTGCTTCAATCTATATATTCTATAACCCAATAACTTGTGCTATGTACTTTTATGCATGGAACCAGTCCTATTTCTTAAATCTATTTTTACATACCACTTTTTTGTCATTCAGCATGATTGAATCCTCTCATTTCATATTCTCAAAACTAAACTGGAAATCTAAATTTAAAAGAAACATAGTGTATTACATGAATCTTGGACCCAAAGTTAGTTAAATTTCTGAATATTTTTGAAAGGATTGTGTGAGTCAAACGATATTGATGCAGTACCTAATTTGTGTTTGCTAAAATTCCTTAAATTTTACATTATTATAATTTTGTTTTTCATTCCAAAAGTTTTAGAAACATGAATTACTGTGTCTGGGTAAAAGCATACATTAATGATTTTTTATTTAACAATTGACTCAACCTTTTGGGGAAAGTTTACTTGAATTTCCTGCATGGAGATATCTACAATTGACCTACAAAGGAAGGTACTTAGGGGAATCTGTGGAAAAATTATCACCGTGATGCATACTTTGTGCTGTGTGCTACACAACTCTCTTTGTTATTGAATTGTTGTTGTCCCAATGTAGTGCTGTTCCCAAGGTAATTTCAACTTCATGTTTACCTGGTGCACTAATAATCTGCCACCAATATTCATCCCATCCTCTATCAATGTATTTAGTGTCCAATTGTGAAACTGAAACATGTAAAAATGAGCCTTAGAGGAGTTTTACTGAGAGAAAGTGGAAAATAAAAAGCAAGACACAAATGTATTCCTTCTAGAGAGCTCATGAAGGGGTTATTTTTAAAAAAATCCTCAATGTTGTGTCATGATAATAACCTAAGCTAGTGAAATAGTTCAGTTAGTCCAACAGGATGCTTTGCCAGAACCTTATCTCATTTCCTGAATTTGTTGCACTTAAATGAGTAATTCATTGATGAAATATCAGATGCTTTCCCAACATTAGTTCATAGTGAATTCTTCTTGGGAATTCCACATTTTAAGTCCATTCAACATTGCTGCTGACATTGGCAGATATGTAGAACATTGCTGCTTACATTGACAGAATGCAGGTTAAAATTCCCAGAATAATTCATCTTAATGCATTGCCGCATAAATGGAATGTCAAATTATCAAATTGGTAGTTCAATTGACATGGTAGTTATTTTGAAGAGTAATTAACCATATTTACCTCTGAAACTGTAATAGCCATGTTTTTCATATATTTGTGCTAATTATTGGTGCTAGAAATACTTTGGAGTCATCTTTACATGCATGCAAAATGCATGCTGTATAAGTATTGGGAGTATCACATATCGGGCAACCGACTGCAATCAGGATTTTAACTGTCTTCGACATACAAATTCTTTTAAAATTTTCAAGATTTTGCCATTTTAAATGTTTTTAATTACAATGCCATTTGTATAAATAGGGGCCACTAAATATAATTATTTTTATTTGCATGTTATTCTTTTCGTATCTGCGTACAAACCTGTGGTGTAGTAGGGAGAAGCAGAATGGGGAAAGATGGAAATTAAGTAAAAGGAAAATGAAGGGGAGAAAAGAGAGGGGCTGATGGAGGCATATTGAGAGAGAAAGATAAAATTATCCAGTGGAAAATACCATCCATCCATGTGGGGCTATTAGATTGAGTTATGGTATGCAACAAATCAATACGTTTATGTGTTTATGGCTTCCCTGAATATAAAAACACAACTTATTAATATTTATTACAAGGTAATCTACCGGATCAGGTAGGTTTTTTAATGCACAAAAGTACCAAGTAAATATTTTATAACTCTAAGCAAAACACAATCCAGTAACCTATTCTGTATCAGATCCCTATTCATCTCTGTGTACTTCCTCCCTTCATCCCATCCAACATCCCTATCCTGTTCCCGGCCTTACCTCGTTTGCCTAACATTCTCCCCCCTATTACCTTCTTCAACATCCCACTGCCGCTCAATACACCTTTCATCCATTTTTCCTGTCCCAATAGGATTTCTCCCATCAAACTCCTATCCTCACCCACCATCCCTAGTACTTCCTCATTTGTTTTCCTTTCGGTCCATTTCACCTTCTCCATTCTTCTCCACACCCACATTTCAAAAGCCTCCAATCTACGTCTATCCTCCTGCTTCAGTTACCACGTTTCCGCGCCGTACATAGCTACGCTCCATATCAGAGTTTTTACGATTCTTGTCTTAACCTCCCTGCTCAACGTCCCCGCCAACAACTCCCTCACCCTTGAGAAAGCCTTTTTGCCTACTCGCAGCTGAGCAGTCTCAGACATGTACAGGTTGCGGATTAGTTCCTGCTTCAGAGATTCAGGTCAGGTCATTAGATCCAGGTCAGAGATTAGCTCCTGTTCCTCGAAATCATTCCTATTTTCTTCAATTCACGCTTGTTTTTCCCAATTCACTCTATCAAATGCTTTTTCGCTATTTCAAGAAACTGTAACTTTAACGGAGTCACCCGCTATGTGTGCATTATAATGCAAGCATTTCAGAGAGTAAAAATCATTCGTTTCGAAATCTACGAAACAGGCAAATACGTCCTGATTGTATTCTATATTCCTCTCGACTAGTGATCTCATCACTGCAATGAATCACGCGTACCTCTCCCCTTCTTAACCCAAACTTATAATCCCCTATCTTTAACTGCTAGTACAGTTGCACTTGCCTTCTTACTTCCCGCTGACAACTTAACCTTGATGTTTAGCACACCAATTTCACCCTCCTCTGTAAACTTTCCATACCTTGCCCGTCTTAATTTATTGTTTAACTCTTTTTATTTCATTATAACAATTTCAGAGCGTAAAAATTATTCCCCTTGACCGGAATTCCGGTCCGAGACACAGTTTAAAGTTACTGTTGCGGCATCTTACCGTCATCCAGGATTTTCTCTACAGCCTGCTGATACTCCTTCCATGTTAATCCATTTAACGCTTCTACATTCCATTTCCAAACCCACCGCCCTTGCCTTGTCTTCTTGAAACGGACGCTAAATTTCATAACAACAAAATTGTGGCGGAATCGGCCCTGGCGGCCGTGTGTCGTGTCTGGCAGCGGGGAAGGCAAGGCTTCCGCGGTCTTCATCCCACGAAACTCTTGCAAAGGAAAAATAACATGAGTAGGACAGAAGACGCAGAATAAGACGAGAGTAGTTAAAATAGGAACATGGAACGTCAGGACAGGGTTGAGGATAGGTAAATTAGAGAATATTAAGCAAAGGAATGAAAGAGGTAAAATAGATGTACGCGAGGTGACATGGAAGGATAGCGAGAATTACTGGAGTGATAATTATAGAAAAATATACAGCGGCGGGGACGAGAGCCAACGAGGGGTTGCCGTAAAATTAAATAAAGGGGTTGGAAGAAGTGTAGTGAACATTGAGCAGGGAACTGATGAAATATTACTCGTAGGGAGACAAATTTGGTCATTGTTCAGGTATATATGCCACCGAGCAACAATAAGGAGGAAGAAGTCGATAGGATGTACGATGAGTTAGATGATATCGTCGCGAGTGTTCCTGCAGGGAAACATTTGATAGTGATCGAGGCTTGGAATTCGACGGTAGGCGAAGGAAGGGATGGTGGTGAGGTGGGGGACTATGGGTTAGGCACGAGGAATGAACGCGGGGAGAAAGCAATTGAATTCTGCAGGAGACAGGGGTTAGTCATCACCAACACATGGTTTAGGCACCACAAAAAGCGTAGGTATACATGGAAAATGCCAAGTGACTCAGAAAGATATCAGTTAGATAATAATATAGTTAGGCAAAGGTTTCGGAACAGTGTGATAAATTCGTAGTTTCCGTAGGGCGGTTGGGGACTCAGACCACAATTTAGTTGTTATGAAATGTAATGTCCATTTCAAAGAGATAAGGCAGGGGCGGCGGGTAAAGAAATGGAATGTAGAAGCATAAAACGGATTAACATGGAAGGAGTATTAGCAGGCTGTAGAGGAAATCATGGATGACGGTAGAGAGCTGATTACTATCGAAGAAAAATGGGAATGTATCAAGAAAGTGATATCGAAAGCCGCGAAATACACTATAGGAACCGTCAACGGGAAAAGGATAAGGAAACCATGGGTAACAGATGAGATGATTGTAAAGATGGATGAGAGAAGAAGATGGAAGAATGTAAGCACAGAGTTTGGCAAAATGAAGTACAAAGAGTGTCACAATAAATTGAGAAGGGCCACAAATAAAGCGAAAGAAGAATGGTGGAAAACGCAATGCGAGGATATGAAAAGCTTACAGAGGAAGGGTGAAATTGGTGCTCTATACAGCAAAGTTAGTTATTATCGATATGTAAGAAGGCAAGATCCGTGCTAACAGTTAAAGATAAGTGGGGTAAGATAATAGTTGAATCAGAAAAAATCCAAGAGAAATGGAAGGAATATATAGAAACACTGTGTAGTAGAGAACTTGAGGCCGACACGGTTAGACTTTGAAAAAGAACATGACGTAGAAGAAGATAGCTTAGGCCCAGGCATACTCGCCGATGAAATGGAAAGGGCATTAAAGGAGATGAAAGCAAATAAGGCCGTGGGGGTGGACAGCATTCCTGTAGAACTGTTGAAATCTTTAGGAAAATGTGGGAAGAAGGCCCTATATGGACTGATCCGTAGTATCTATGAGGAAGGAATCTGGCCGCAATATTTTGTGTGATCAGTTTCTTAATCCTTAATTTCTTAATTCTTAATACAAAAAAAGGTTAAGGCTACATCATGTGAGGATTACAGAACGATAAGCATGCAGGTAAGTTTATTCTCAGGATCATCTACAAAAGGATAGAGAGTAAGTCAAATGATTACTTAGGGGATGATCAGTTTGGTTTTAGGAAGGGGAGAGGTACGCCCGATGCCATTGCAGTAATGAGATCACTAATCAAGAGGAATATAGAATACAATAAGGACGTTTTTTGCCTGTTTAGTAGATTTCGGAAAAGCGTTTGATAGAGTGAATTGGGAAAAATTAATGCTTGTATTTCATGGAATACGAAAGGATTGGAGGGACAGGAGACTGATCCGCAACCTGTACACGTCTCAGACTGCTCAGGTGCGAGTGGGGAACGGAGAGTCCGGATGGGCAGTGTAAGGAAAAGGTGTAAGGCAGAGTTGCGCATTGTCACCGATGTTGTTCAACGTATGTGTGGAGGAAATGATTAAAGAGGCATGGGAAGAACTGGAGGAAGGAATGAAAGTGGGAGGGGAATTCGTAATATCGGTTAGGTTTGCTGATGACCAAGCACTAGTTTGTCAGTCAGTCAAGGGGTTGCTAACACTGCTGAGTGAATTGGAGGTTCAGAGCGGTAGATATGGGATGAGAATAAATATTTATAAAAGAAAGTTTATGTAATTTTCCAGAAAGAAAAATGCTAAGCTGAACATTAAAATAAGAAGGACAAAAATAGGGCAGGTAGAACAGTTCAAATATGTCGGAAGTGTTTTGGACCAATACAGTCAAAGTAGTAGGGACGTAAGGAGAAGAATAGCGCTAGGCAAAAGGGCCCTCTCAAGGAGGAGGGAGTTGATGACGGGGACTTTGAGCAGGGAGGTTAAGACAAGACACGTAAAAACTCTGATAGCTATGTGCGGCGCGGAAATGTGGTCGCTTAAGCAGGAAGATAGACGTAAATCGGAGGCTTTTGAAATGTGGGTGTGGAGAAGAATGGAGAAGGTGAAATGGACCGAAAGGAAAGCAAAAGATGAAGTACAAAAGTGGTGGGTGAGGATAGGGATTTGTTGAGAGAAATCCTATGGAGGCGGGAAAATGAATGATAGGCGTTTTGAGCGGTAGTAGAATGTTGATGAAGGTAATAGAGGGGAGCATATTAGGAAAACGAGGAAAGGGTAGGAACAGGATAGGGATGTTGGACGGGATGAAGGGAGGAAGGGAGTACACAGTGATGAAGAGGGACCTGATGTAGAGTAGGTTGCTGGTTGGGGTTAGTTTGGAGTTACAAAATATTTATTGGATAGTAGTATCTATCCAAAAACCTACCTTAACCGGTAGATTACCTAATAATAGTAATAATAACATATATATGTTTCCGTATATAACACTTTTGTGAAATTCCCATGGAAGTGAACAATAATGTAAATGGAATTAACTCAGTAGACACAAACACAGAAAAAGAAATACAAAAAGAGGAACTCACTGGATCTCAAATTTTCGGTGGTACACCCACTTTTCTCAAGAGGACCTAGGAACAGAACTGAGGCAAAGGAGGGCCCGGTAGCACTGGTTGGAAGGAGAAGGGTAGAAAGGTATTCGAGGGGAGGAGCTGAAGGGAAAGTGTTAGGTCCGGGATTTTTAACAATGGAGTGGACGATATGGAAGGTGTTGGGGGCGGAGGCGGGATGAGCATATGTGTATAAAGGGGCAATTTTTGGACTGTGGATTGGTTCATTTTGAAAGATCGGATGGATTAGCGGGGCGTTTGAAAGTGACAGTTTAAGGGAAGTGTAAATGACAGTGTAAGGCAGGGTTGTCCATTGTCACCGGTGCTGTTCAACGTAAATATAGAGGAAATAATTAAATAGGCATGGGAAGAATTGGAGGTGGGAACGAACGTCGGAGGGGAATTCGTACGAGGCGTGTTCATAAAGTAAGACCCGTTTGGTCACAGGAAAAAACATACTCATATGAAACACATTTTATTGGCACTTTTAGTTAGCTACAAACCTACTTCACTTATCTACATCATCGCCGTTCACTTCTAAGTATTTTTCGTACCGCTGCACCAGCTTCTATAACCCCTCTGCATAGAAACTCGCCGCCTGAGGGTTGAACCAATCGACAACGCCATTCTTGAGTTCCTCTTCGGTTTCGAAACGTTGTCCACCGAACCACTGTTTCAAGTGCAAGAAGAGGAAGTAGTCGCTGGGTGTAAGGTCAGAACTGTACGGTGGATGGTTTAAAGAGTTCCCAACGACCCAAAAACTCTCGTCCACTGGACATTCTTTGCTCTTTGTGGTGGTCGGTGAGCATTTTCGGTACCCATCTTGCACGCAATGTGTGGTATCCGAGGTTTTCCGTAACAATATTGTAGACAGTAGTGCGTCCAAGTTGAGGAAATTGTTCAGCCAGGCCATTAATGGTCAATCGACGATCACATTGCAGTTTTTGTTCCACTTGCGAAACAATTTCATCGGTCAGAATACTGGGCCTACCACTTCGCTCTTCGTCATGGACATTTGTTCGTCCATTTTTAAAATCACAGTACCATTGTCTAAACTTTCCTTCACTCATAACTGTAGGTTTATAAACTAGGCATAATTCCCGATGAATTTCAGCAGCCGACAATCCTTTCGCATTCAAGAATCATATGACAGAACGCACTTCACAGCTGGCGGGATCAACAATTGTCGCGGACATTGTTGTTTGCATGCACGGACAAGCAAACGCTTCTGAAACAAATCAAATGCTGCTGTAGCTTCTCAATGAATCAGTAGATGGCGCTGCAGGAGCAAAACTGTGTTCTGAAGCGCCAATATTTAAATATAAGCAAACGGTTCTTACTTTAAGAATACGCCTCGTAAAATCGGTTAGGTTCGCTGATTATTATTAGGTAATCTACCGTTTAAGGTAGGTTTTTGGATGGATACAACTATCAAATAAACATTTTGTGACTCCCCACCAAGCAAACTAATCTATATCAGGTCCCCCTTCATCTCGGTGTATTTCCTCCCTTCATCCCGTCCAACATCCCTATCCTGTTCTTGCCTTTACCTCGCTTGCCCAACATTCTCCCCTCTATTACCCTCTTCAACATTCCACTACCGCTCAATACGCCTTTCATCCATTTTTCCTGCCTCCATAGGATTTCTCTCAACAAACTCCTCTCCTCACCCACCATCTCTAGTAATATGTATAGTACTAGTAATATATATATATATATAGATATTCAAACTCGAAAAAAAAATTTATATATATAAACATATATATATATATATATATATATATATATATATATATATATGTTTATATATATATATATATATATATATGCGGGTCGCGGTGGTCTAGTAGGTAGAGCGTTGGACTACTGACCGGAGCGTCCCGGGTTCGACTCCCGGGCAAGGCACCCTGGGCACCCGCAGCTCCACCCAAGCCAGTTGACCCCTCGGGTACCAGATCCTCCTGGGAAACCACAACCGGCACAGGGAAAGGAACCGGCCCCCCCACCCTGATGTGCGAATATTCACACGCCGTCAGGTTCGCTGATGACCAAGCATTATTTGCTCAGTCAGCCAAGGGGTTGCAAGCATTGCTGATTGAATTGGAAGTTCAGTGCGATAAATATGGGATGAGAAATAATATTAATAAAACAAAGGTTTTGCGATTTTTTCAGGAAGAAGGCTAAAATAAACATTAAAATGGGAGGGGAAAAATAGAGCAGGTAGAACAGTTTACGTATCTCGGAAGTGTTCTGGACCAACACGGTCAAAGTAGTAGAAACGTAAGGTGAAGAATTGCGCTAGGCAAGGAGGCTTTCTCAAGGAGGAGGGAGTTGATGACGCGGACGTTGAGTAGGGGGGTTAAGACAAGACTCTTAAAAACTCTGATATGGAGCGTAGCTATGTACGGCGCGGAAACGTGGTCACTGAAGCAGGAGGATAGACGTAGATTGGAGGCTTTTGAAATGTGGGTGTGAAGAAGAATGGAGAAGGTGAAATGGACCGAAAGGAAAACAAATGAGGAAGTACTGGAGATGGTGGGTGAGGAGAGGGGTTTGTTGAGAGAAATCGTATGGAGGCAAAAACATCGATGAAGGACGTATTGAGCGGTAGGGGAATGTTGAAGAAGGTAATAGAGGGGAGAATGATGGGCAAGCTAAGAAAGAGCAGGAATAGGTTAGGGAAGTTGGTCGGGATGAAGGAAAGAAGTATACAGAGATGAAGAGGGACCTGATGTAGATTAGATTGCTGGATTGGGCTTTGTTTGGATTTACAAAATGTTTTTTTAATAGTTGTGTCCAGCCAAAAACCTACCTTAACGTGTAGATTACCTAATAAATAAATAAATAAATATGTATATCTATTTGATGAGCAAGAAGTAGTAAAATCTGATAAGTAGGAAACTTCTTCATTCTGACATAATCTATAAAAATAATTATAATATATCTAGCATCTTGAATGTGCTGTTCGCTGGTATAAGCATTATTAAGTTGTATTCTGTCTCTAATCATTTTGCTTCAAGAATGCCTAACTAATGCAGTCGCTCATTTTTGCCCTCGACAGTTTGAACACATGTGTTTAATATATCCTTCGTCTTTCGAAAATAAAGTAATCTTTCTTTTTTGACATTTATTCAATCCTCTAATTGTCATATTAATTTACTAATACGTTCAGCAATGGCTGGAACATCTTTTATTTCTGGCTGAAAAAGCTTGATCACTCGTCGATCTAATTAATTTCATGAATTACCCAAGTCTGCTCTACTTGCTAAATCTTTGAGATGTCCTTATTATTTTTCTTTCGCGTGCTTCACCCGAAGATTATCTTTCAGTTGGAAGTTTGCGAATACTTTCTTTTTGAGTTAATCATCGTACATTATTGATTTCAGTACGCTGGTCAATATACAGGGTTCGTCCGGAAAATAAGTTTATGATGCTCATTGTCTTTTTTGACAAAAGGGGAGTCGTCCACTACGAATTTTTACCTGAACGACAAACTGTAAATGCTGCATTTTACGTCCAAGTGCTCGATAGGCTTCGAAAACGAGTCGCCCGCGTCCGGCCAGCGATCAAAAACATCTGGCGGCTGCTTCACGACAATGCGCCGTCTCACACCGCGCTTGTCGTGTCGGACTTCTTGGCCAAGCACGGCGTGGCAACGCTGCCGCACCCGCCCTACAGCCCGGACTTGGCACCACCGGACTTCTTTCTGTTCCCGAAGATAAAGAGGAGTTTGAAATGAACGCGATACGGGACTTTGGACGCCGTCAAAGAGGCCGTGACGACGTGTCTTCGAGAGGTTCCCGATGATGCCTTCGCGGGAGCGTTCCAGGAATGGGAACGCCGCTGGAACAAGTGTATCGACTCACAAGGGTCATATTTTGAGGAATATTAGCTTAAGATATGTAAAAGTGTAATACATTTTTTTTCCTGAGCTCAGTACACTTATTTTACGGACGAACCCAACGTTCTCCAATGTATGGGAAGAGTGTATTTTATGAAAAATGTTGTGAATATATCTAGCTACAACCCAATCGAATCCCCACACCCCCGAATCTTCCATGGCATTCTCGAATCGCCCGTTCCACTCCGTCCCACTTCCCCCCTTCCGAATCCTTCCTCTTCACATCTGATGTCCACCTAGTTCGCTTTTCCAACCCCCGAACTACCTGGAGGGAATCAAGTGAGTTAGGTATTCGTCCGACTGGCTTTGTTGGCGGTCGGAATTTGTTTATCGGATTTCCAGTAATGATGTGTTCCGAGTGTTCCTAAAAGGCTTGAAATTGCTCATTTTTTAATTCAAAACCCATTTGAATGCGTTACAAGGAACGATCTTAAACTAATAATGATTTATGGAAACCTTGTCTGTATCGAAATTTGAACGTGATGCTGATTGAAATTCAAACGCGCTACTACGAGTTCGGAGTGGCCACAAGCCGTACTCCAATAGCGCGAAGGGGGTTGTGCCTTGGCTGGTGGCAAGGGACGGCGGGAGGGAGTTCACTACGCGATGTAAGTCCTATTACGGTTCCGTTTCGACCCACCAGAAGGGCATTTCTTTGTGATTCTTCTTCATCGCATTCCTTTATCAGCCCTCTCCCGAAATACTTCCGCCTTTCCAAGCAGCTTGAACCCTGGTCGGCGGCTACCTTCCTTGCTTAAGGTTATTGCAGTTCTCCTTCTCATGAGCTCTCATTCCCATCCCTTCCCCCGTCCTCGTCCACAGTCACCCTCCCCACCAACCCCCACCCAGGTTCTACTACTTTTGTCATTCTCCCAACCACACTTTCCCCCCTTTCAAATTCTCGTCCTCCTTCCTCATTCATCCCCCTTCCACCCCCCTTTTACAGTCCCTTTTGATACACGGACATACAACTTCAGAATTATTTTATTTCTCACTTCTGCTTTATTTCTGACTTGAATTATTGCAGTTCGGAATTCACTTTTCTGATTTCCTGTAAATGTGTATTTTTTAAGAGCTTCTAATTCTCATATATGTATTATGCAAAATCCAAATATGGGTTTTATAAGAAACGATATGATACTAATAAAGATTATTAGGAATGTTGGTCGCGTCGAAAATGGAAGGGGCCGAGGATATGCGTACGCCCGGCGAGTTCGGAGCCTCCTCAAAGCCTTCCTCGCCTCGTGGGGTGACTGGGAGACCGTGATCTGGCCTGTCGGATGGGCCGGATGAAGTGCACGAGGGGTCTTTCTCTTCTTCCGCAGTGCCCATTCGACCTTCGAGGTGGCCATTTGGGAGCAATCGCCTTCACCTCCCTCCCTTAACCACCCTCCTGGTCATGCCTACCCTCACCGCGACAGGTAATCTTGCCGCTAACTTCGGTGCATTTTTGTTGACCCTCCTCTTCCCTCACTCTTACTTCAACTCCACCCCTCTTCGTATTCGATTACCCACCCTCTCCCTCCCATGCGTGGCTCTGTTCTCGATTCTAGTTCGCCTCCTCCTCCTTCCAATGTTCTCCAACCCAAACCAGTCGCCCTCCCTTCTCCATCTTCCCCTCCCGCCCGCCCTCTTTTCCAACCTCTTCCCTATTTAAAGGCGAGCGGGACAAGACAATCTCCTTTTGCCTCTTAAATTTGGTCGGTGGAAGAGTAGTCCGGGTCAGATCGCAAGGTGTAGGTCGTCGTGTGCATCGCATTAGGGTACGAGGAGGGTCCTTCATCCGTTGAGGAAGATGTAAGTAATTCATTTGTCTCTATTTCATTCATGAATTATGATTATCATTAGAAATATGGTAGATTGGTGTTCGTACAACCACCCGTTCATTGCAAACAACGCCTCACGGCGGTATATATATTTTTAGTCTTTTAGGAAACGACAATTTCTATATATGGTGACTTTTTGCTCCAACTGTATGCTTTTTTCGAACTAACTTTATGTACTTGCATGCCGAGTTTAGGTCACACATCGTAAGAACTCTTCAAATAATTTCGTTGTCGGACGGGACTAATGTTACAATGATTTCACTATGCCAACTGAAATTAGAAGGATTTTTAGAAACAAATTATTTTCTATTATTATATTAAATGTGAATTATTCTATTTCAGGAGTAGCAACACTAGCACATTACTACCCTATTTTACATTCGTCACAACCTAGGGTTTTTTTCTTATAGAAGTGTGAAATTCCTTTGTTGCACGTTGTTTACTACTCCTTTAGATTGTTTCTTTCCACCAACCAGTGGTTGTGGTTTCTTCTTTTCAATTACTAATTGTCAGTTTAAATTTGACGTAACTTTGTTGATTTCGCCAGTATTGGCCTTGTTAACATAACATCGTGTACGCATATTGAATTGCATTCTCTTCAAAATAACCACATTGTCATTCATGACATCTGTGTTATAGCTCGTTTTCCCGTTCTTTGGTTTAGTTTAGGATTCCTAAGTTGAGGCGTTTGTTCGTCTCCGCACGTGGCCTGCGGATGCCGAATTCCTTCGGCATTTGACCCACTCGTATAGTCGGCTACACCATCTGCCACTCGCCCGGAGTCAAGTCAGCTTATACCTTTGACTGAACGCTGTGTTCCGTCCGAAAAATAATTTCTTGTCGTCGCGGATGAAGCATGTAGTTTTGTTTCTACATGTTCATGGTAAACCTTTCTCGGAAGGTAATTTCTCATCAGATTAACCACCCATTTGCCTCCCTATCTCGTGTGACATATTGCATTGTTTTTCTATTAATTATTCAGTGCCCACCCTTTTCAAGGCCGGTGTTGCATTGAGTCTGAATTATTGCTGTCTTAATTCTTCCTGGTCATCATATAATTTCACTCTTCTTTCGCTCATTTCATTCTCCAAATTCATAATTCAATCCTTCATATCAGAATTGCATTATGACGGGACATGACTTGCGCCAAACGCATCGTTACGTCCGGATAATTTTCCTCTTCATCATGTCTAGCGGTCCGCTTTGGTGTCGTGGAGAGATTTCTGATGACACCCTCTTCCCTTTATGCGTTCTTTCTCTCTCCTAGAGCTCACTTAATTCCCCTCGATCGTTCTCTCCCCGCCATCCCTCGCGTCATCGTTTCCCTTGTCCATTCCCAGCTGATGCGACCCGTACGCATACCTTTCTGTTCCTACTCAACTTAACACGGATCTGCTGAGCTGATTTCACACTTGCTACTTGTGAGAGGCTTCCAACATGTCTACATGTTCTGCTTTTCTAACTGCTGCCATTTCTTGTCAAATTACAAAATTCTGCTAATTATGTCTCAATGGGACGTGACGGATAATGTTTCATCGTGCATTTAGCGACAGTCACTCCACATCTCTATAGGTGTTGACAATTTCCATTCTTCTCACCTAATGGGTACGTCTTTAAGCGGTCAATCACCATTCTGTCCTCGTGTAGAGGTAAATGCCGAGTATTCCTTATTTGCCTTGTATGTTTCTCTCGTTGTCACAAGTATTCACGCCTTCCTACACAGTCGCCTGAAGTTTTCTCTTATTAAACGGACAAATGCATTTTCATCGTAAATATCCCATGATGCAAGAGTGGACGCAATTGAACATACGTCGAGATTTTCTTCGTAACTATTAATGGCACTTCTGTTCTCATTCTATGACATTTAAATTACACCAGATAAATCGTTTCATCGTCAGCGGATAATCCCAGAAAAACTAAGATTCGTCGGTGTTTGTGTGAACTGTACTTCCTCATCTTTCATTACGATAAACATTTTGTACCTCACATCACCACTCCATATGCAAGGCATTTAAGAACACAACCCACAGAACATCAGACCTACACACAAGGAGCCTCCCAGTTCCTTAGAAGAGGAAGGAATCTGCCAGGATGACCCCAGCGATCGTTGGCGAGAGGCGATGGTGTTGGTGTTAGTGATGTGGTGCATGGTCATTGTGGTGCTCTAGTGAGTAGTGCTAGTGTGGTGTGTGCGTGTGCACCGAGGGATCGTCGATGGAGTAAGACCTGCCGCCGCTGGACCTTGCGGATGAAACCAAGGTAAGTGTTCATCTCCTCTCCTTCCCCCTCCCCCACTACGTTCCAGGTTTAGTGTGTAGGAGCCCCCTTAGCTCGAGACAAGGCCTCCACCCTCGCGGTAGGGCCCCCGATGGGGCTTAAGGGACGCAACCAAAGCACTTAGAGAAATGGGGGGTGAATTAACGTGATTCTTAGGCGAACAAATTAGGCAGGACATTTAAAGAGACTGGGGTATGACATTAACTTAGAGATAGCATACACTTGGTCAGGCACACTTATCCTTAGGTAACATAATACTAGGCAGGTATTAAATTAATTCTAGATTTATAATAATATAATAAAGTACTAAGCACATGAGGTTTGTGCTTAATATTTTGTTATATTGCATCATTCCATCTCTCACTTTCCTCCTGTTCCATTATCTATCATCCTTCTTCACGTTCCTTCCACTGACTTTTTCCGAAGGCAGCGGATTCCTGTTTTAATGGACCGCTGTAACATGGCATCAGTAGGACGTACCTCTCTGTAGCTTCTGCAGGAGGGACGTGATGGACCGGCCATCGGCCCTCGTCCTCACCTTTTGACGAATGCCGGAAAATGGGTTCCAACGAGCTGTGCGCGATACCTCTTTGGGTCAGCAAAAGGAAACTCGTGCAATCTTTCTCCCTCCTAATTTCTCTTCATTTCTTCCTCTTCCTGCCTACTGAATGTGGCATTGTCATATAAAGGTCATTGCTATAAAATGTCGAATTAATGCAGGTGGAAGGAAATCCACCTTTTTGTTTCATTGTTCGTAAGAGATCGCTTAACCATTTGCCAAGGAAACTGGATTTGCACGCAAGGTGATTCGCCTCTCGGTTGTCTTTTCTATCGCAATATATCGCGGTTGTTTTTCAGGTAAAGAAACTCGTAACATATCCCTTGGGCTTGATTTTTTTATTTAGCGTGGCACCTTTTTATTGTGCCAACGATAATTAGGTTGGACATCTAGAGACCGGCCTAATTTAAAAAATATATAGACCTGTATGAATAAACATGGTCATCAAAACGAACTGCCGGAAACCTAAGTCTGCAGTGCTGATGGTCCTTTATGACCTCATTTGAGGCTGTTAAGATAACAATGGAAAACCTAGGTAAGTTCCCACCCTTGTTGCTAGTGGCGATATAAAATTTCCATTTTTTTTAGGTTTCCCTTTAAAAGCAAACAAGTCGGAGGATAACTAACTAATCCATAGGACCTATAAAATAAATAAAATATTCAATAAACTATGCTTGCCATTTACTTTACCTCTGCTTTCATGTGAAACGTTTTCTTCCTGAACAAATGGGCACCCGTTTCATAAACGTCATCTCCTACTATTGCAGTGAAAATTCGTGCTACAATTAACCGCAAAGGAACCACAATAAAATACCACACTTGGGTACCTTGATGGTGAATATATTCACGCGAGCCACTGGACTATCACCGCTAATGTCATTTAAGTTGTCATCCAAAACCAATCCTTACTGTCAATTTTTCATATATCGATATTTTCTATGTTGAGAGTTACGGTGGAGGAATCAGTGTAAATATTCAGGCTACGAGGATTTGAAATTTCCCGTATTTTTGATGAGTATTATTCTTTTTGCAGGCAGCAAGTCCTGGAATGCTACCTCATGGTATTTTGGTTACTAAGCAGCTTTTCTCTGAGAATCACATCCTGATCACAACCCTAAAAATTCGTTTTTTACCCGTATTTTACTTTTCCTACAAGCCTTTATCCAGAGTAATTCATCTACAAAGGATTGCTAATTCACTTTTTCCTTTACTGAATATCTCTGCATTTTTGTCTGTCATTATATTTGCCACTAGTATTTTGTTCAATGGCAGTACGCGACATGCATATAATGAAGACCTTGGTATTCGGAGTTAATATTATGTATTATTAGTGCTTGCTTGTGTAGTTAACAATTCTCTGAATATGCGTGGAGATGAATCTGCAACAATTAAACTACATACTTTAACAACGAAAGAGGCACTTAATGATCCCACTGGTTCAATATTGGGGTATGTATAGTATACCTGCCTACTCAGACGAAATTGAACCTTATCCAGAGTTCAAAGAAAATGATATATACGTGGTTATTTTCTCACCCACTACACTCATTTGATGAATTCTGTCGACAATCTTCATCATATTAAGGAACCTTGTCTATTAAGTAATTTTTATATTGACGAGATTTAATATGGTTGTACCATTTTTCAAAATAAGGTATTATGATTACCTAAGACTGGCTTAAGAACCGCGGCAAATGGCAGAACGTAAAGAGACTCTCCCTTCAATTTTTCATGCGAGCAAGTCTCTCATATTACATGGATCATCGAAAAAGGTAAACTTCCTTCATTTACATACTTGTGCTAAGACTCGCATGTACCACTCCCTCTTGTATTCTACACGGTACACCTATTAAGGTTCATAATTCTTAAACTATGAAACATGCCTCCATTGCTACTGTTAGATATGGGCATTACACACACATGAATGCCTTTGCGTGAAGCATTTAAAACAATCCTCCAAAATTGCCTCCCAATGGCTCTTGGACATTTTGGGGATTGTGCAGTGGGTAATTGTGGCATTATTTTGTGACGTGTCGAAACTTGAAAATTGGAATAAATCATAAGTGGTGCCATTCTACATGCGGATTGAAAAATGAAATATAATCCGTGCTGTGGAATAGAATTTGTTAAATATTTTAATTTCTTTTTCCTGTCAGAAATGTATACTTATCAATAAATTTCATAATTTTAACTTGTTTCCGCGTATTACATGCCAAGAGCTTGCTTAGGAAAATGGGAAGTTTATCATTCACTTTGTAGCATTTAGATTTTTACATTGACTTTTAAGGTTGATATCACTTCCGATCAATTTTCTACGTTAAATGTTTTTTTTTTAAGTCTCCCTCTTAGGCATTTCACTTAACCACGTATTTGTAGCATTAACAAGTTAGCCTGCGCACTGATGCTTGCTGGTATTGTTGGAAAAAATAAGATCTTGATGATCTGAGTAATGGAGCCGGTAGCAAACATGTAGAAACTTTTTCTAGGCAATTACATTCATAGTTTCCATTAAAAAACTCGTTTGAGAAGCGTGCTTAGGAAAACCTGGAAAAACGTTATGGAAAGTACTCCATTTCCCCAAATTATAATGACTAGTCGTTCGCTATTACTTGGAATGGATTTATTCCAATTGCCATGCATTCCAATACCACGTCAACGATACTGCCGACATTCTTATGTACATAAACATGTATTCGTTGTAATGTAATTGCCTCCAAAAGCTTTGAAGATACTGTAATGATGCCATCAACACCCTTCTTTGTGGGTGTTTTCTTGAGAGATTTTCCACAAAGGTCTGGGTTCCCTAGCTTTTCCCAACTTGTTTTTTCTTCTCTAATATAGAAATAGGACTTCACCATTCTTTTCTTGTTTTATATCGCTCTATAATGCCTCTTATTATTATTTTTGAGTTTGAGGAAGGGTTAAATGGAAGAAAGGACCTTATTGTCACCATATTGCCCGAATAAATCCTCAATCCAAGGCGACCTTGATCAATCTACAAAGACGGAGAACTGAATTACCTTCTCCAGAGAAGGATACTCTCCACGAGGTTACGAAACGGAGATGGAATTTTATGGCAACTTTTTTGCATTGATTTTTTTCATTCTTGTAACCATCTCGCTGAGAAGTCGCACCTATTTTTCGCCACACGAAACTCATTTTACCATTTGGAATTTAATGTCAACTGTGAGACTCAGTCCTATTCTTTCCCATATGTTCCAACGATTGAGCTGGTGTTCAAACTCAATTACCCAATTTTCTTTCAGTGGAAATTCGGGTGGTTTATGGCTAACTATAATATGGTGGTTCATCTTGAAGAACGAGGGAGCGAGATCTAATGGGGAGGATCGGTGATGAAGAATTAACTGCGGAGGAAGGGAAAAGGTAAGGGTGCGGGGTATAAGCACCATGCTGCATTGGCAAGATTAATTAACGAAGGTATTACAGTTAAGATCTTACATTCCAACTTGCTTGGAGTTAATTATTTTTAGATAAAGGTAACATAATCAGAGTATGGTCTGATTTTGAAATTTATTGTCATTGTAGCTTTGCAGATTTTTTGCTACCCGATAATTGATGCATATGGCGACTGTGAAAATGCAAAGTTTTTTCTGTTAATCTTGGTGGTAAATCCAACCCAATTGGTCCAAAGTACGAACAAGAAAATATTCTCAAATGTGTATTTGAAAATAATAATAAAAATCATGAACTGAATTAAAGATGGATGGACCTGTAGGGGGGTGAAAACTGTTTCTTGCATGTCATTCTATGTCTACTTCCTGTGCGAGAAACTGAATTGATCTTTGACCTGAAATAAAAACAATGCAATTCTATTTGAAGGTTGGCTTGATAAGAGATCTCCTTAAATTAATCAACATTATTTGTTATTTATTAGGTAATCTACCGGTTAAGGTAAGTGTTCTAGGACAAAACTATCAAATAAATATTTTGTAACTCCAAACAAAACCCAATCCACCAACTAACTCTACATCAGGTCCCTCTCCATCTGTTTACTTCTTTCCTCACTTCATTCCGTCCAACATCCCTATCCTGTTCCTGCCCTTTACTCGTTCGCCTAACATTCTCCGCTCTATCACCTTCTTTAACATCCCACCACCGCTCAATACGCCTTTCATCCATTTTTCCTTCCTCCATAGGATTTCTTTCAACAAACCCCTCTCCTCACCCACGATCTTCAGCACTTCCTCATTTGTTTTCCTTTTGGTCCATTTCTCCTCCATTCTTCTCTCCACCCACATTTGAAAAGTCTCCAATCTAAGTCTATCCTCCTGCTTCAGTAACCACGTTTCCGCGCCGTACATAGCTACGCTCCATATCAGTTTTTACGAGTCTTGTCTTAATATCCCTGCTCAACGTTCCCGTCATCAACTCCCTCCTCCTTGAGAAAGCCTCCTTGCCTAGCGCAATTCTTCTCCTTACGTCCCTACTACTTTCACCGTGTCGGTCCAGAACACTTTCGAGATACGTAAACTGTTCTACCTGCTTTATTTTTCCCCTCCTACTTAAATGTTTATCTTAGCCTTCTTCCTGGAAAATCGCAAAACCTTTGCTTTATTATTGTTAATTGTCATCCCATATCTATCGCACTGAACGTCCAATTCACTGGGAAATGCTTGCAACCCCTTGGCTGACTGAGCAAATAATGCTTGGTCATCAGCAAACCTAACCGATTTTACGAATTCCCCTCCGACTTTCGTTCCCCCTGCAATTCTTCCCATGCCTCTTTAATCATTTCCTCCACATATACGTTGAACAGCACCGGTGACAATGGGCAACCCTGCCTTACACCTCTTCCTAACACTGCCTATCCTGACTCTCCGTTCCCCACTTGTATTTGAGCTGTATCATGTGTGAAATTAACACGAAAGGATTATGAGGTAGGGCTAGTTCCATTCCCTTAGCCAGCTCCGGTTTCCCAGGGAGATCGGGTCAACTGACAAATCGCACATGTAATCCATCAGTCCACAACGGATGATGAAACCTTTTTAACGAGTTCGTGTTTTCAAACACAAACAAATGTTTTGCTAAATTTTCTTTTCAATTATCATAAAAGGTAAGGTTTACAGAAACTGAGTTAGTGTCAACTTATGAACAAAACTCTTCGTACAAATGAGATATTAAAAAATTCGTACTGCTAAGATTATGAAGGAAGAAACCTATGGAACATAACATTGGGAGTTGTAGTAGTCCAGGAGTAGTAGCGGATCTCTGCCTGGAGGATGTATTTTTGATTCGAAGTCATACCCCTACGGCACCCTGAACATCACCCAAGCTGTTCTTTTCAGGTACGAGATCTTCCTGGAAAACTAACTGGCAAAGGGAAAAGCACTACGCTGATGTGACTGTAATACCCCCATTCGGCTTGGTATTTCGTGAACTCTACCACCAATAACCTTTGGATTGATTACTGTGATTTTTTTGGTTCATAAAGACAGTGGTACCTTGCATCAAAGTATTTAGTGCTTTATAGTAATGTGGCATAATTATCTTTTGTTTATGTAATTAATATATTTGATGTAATCATTAACAATACAATGTAAATAAAGACTTCCCATCTATGTGTGTAGTAATGAGATACGTCAAAAAATATTTACGTCGGCATTCGTTTTTTAAATGGCAGAAACCAGCTGCAACATAATTGACCAAATGAACAGAAAGGTAGGTAAAACTTCGATGCGGAGCGTAGCCATGTATGGCGCGGAATAGTGGTCACTGGAGCAGGAAGATAGACGGAGATTGGAGGCTTTTGAAATGTGGGTGTATAGAAGAATGGAGAAGGTGAAATGGACCGAAAGGAAAACAAATCAGGAAGTATTAGGGACGGTGGGCTAGGAGAGGGTAAATCTTTTCCCCTGAAATAACAGGGACATAGGTTTTGTCAAGCCCAAGTCATTGTCAGAGTTTGGTTTCCTGCTTTGTTTTAGAAGAAAGACTTCAGTTGACACTTTTGTAACCTAAAATTTTGCAATTAATAAAGGTTTTCAACATATTCTTGCATTATTGTTTCTTGTGCATACCTAAAACGTCAACTACTAGGCTTGCAGTAATAAAAAGCATGTGAAAGTGGCAATCAATGCAGCGGATTGAATTCCAAAGCTGATATATTCCATTAAGATAGATCCCATAGATCCACTGCACCATTGAAACTGCGTTGAGATAAAAGTTCACGAGGAATTTTTGGGAAATTCTATTATTTAATATTCAAATATAGAAACGTAACTCCTCTATGGTTCACAACGGTCCGATTTCATTGAAGTAAAAAATTACATAAATTACTGTAAGAAATTTCGCAACCAATTAGGGTTGACCGCCCCATTTTTAATTTGAGCATCGCATATTATTTAACTCGACGTTTATAAATTAACTCAATAATTTTAAAATACATTATGAAGTTCCAGCAAATTCTATAAGAATGCGCTGGAAGTAATCGATAGGGTGCGTTATATTTTTGATTATCGTACGCCAAGTTAGAAGGAAACCTATGAAGACAAATACGCAATGCAATTTGTATGAATATTGTTTTTTTGTAAAAATTGAATTTCGAAAGTACACGTTGGTGCCTCTAGTGGGGCAAAAATATATTAGGACGTGCTGATATTCGATGAGGTTTCAACTAGTGAAGGCCTGCGCCATCTGTTGACTGGATTTTCAACCAATCTGTTAATTAATTTTTTGTTCATTAATTGTCGCCAGAGATTTTGACGGTAGGTTCAGGATGCCGCGGGAGATCAGGAAAACAATCAAATATTAAATATTTTTGTGAAAGGGGCTGCCATTTTTTTCGGGGCCCCGCCGCCCGGCCGGGAAAAATGGCAGCCCTTTACACAAAAATATTCAATATTTAATTGTTTTCCTGAACTCCCGCGGTGTCCTGAACCTCCCGTCAAAATCTCTGGCGACAATTTTGTGCATATTAACGAATCGGAAATTTTTTGCAAAAAAAAAAATTCGGCCGCAAAAGAGAATCGATGTAACATACGCTACATATAGTCTCAACTCTTCAATCCTCGTCTTATCCACCGGGCTACCGGGTTACTTGTGAATTCAAGGTTCGGAACGAGTATATGTCCTGTGAAATCACGGACTTAGCCGATTTATCTCAAAATCAACTCAATGAGCTCAGCAAGGCTCTCACCCGAGGAATCCAAGGAATCATCTGCCTGCCTCGACGCCTCTCTCGCCTGGCGAGGGGTTCTGGACTTAGAATATTTTTCGCTGTGTGGACTCGAGACTTGAATACACGCATATTTTTTCTGGGAGGCTTGTCGCCTCACCTTGGGCATCACGGTACTCCGTGACGGCTCGTGAGCGGTAGGCCATCGATGGAGCTACTCATTTTTGTAGCGTGAGCCGGTTCTTGGAAAACATTTGTTACCGTGCTTTTTCGCATCTAATTATTGCACTTCGTGCAGTTCGGTGCATGACGTAATATTTGACCCGGTGCGAGTAAATGAGGTTCCATTTGTTTATTGTAATCACGAATTACACCTTAAGAACCAAAGAGTAATTGTTCAGAGTGCACCCAAAATTGCTATGAAGGATTGGAGAAAATTACTTGAGAATAATTTGACATCTTAGGTAAACAATATTCTCTTTCGCGTTTCTTTAGCATTTAAACAATCAATTGGATAACAATTTTTTTGAGTAGATATTTGCAGGTAATACCGCAATTTCAACTTTAACTATCCACTTAAATTTTTATTTTAATTGGTAACGAACTGAATAACCCGCATTGCCGAAAAGGTGTATGGCAGGGGGTGTAAATAAATATTTCCAGACTGTCATTTTTTGGAGATTAATGGATAATATTCATTTACAGTTATCTTCACTTTGGGTAACAATTCAATTCAACATTTTTGCAGTGTTAAATTCAGAAAAAAGATCTTTATTTTTTAGAAGAATTTTTGTATTTCTCTCTAGTTCTTAAGCATCAAAGGCAAAATTTTTTCAGCCATTCATAAGTTCCAGCAAGGGAGGGATTGAAATATTAGACCACATTCATTGTTGCTTTTTTTCATTTTTATTACTAAAATACATTTGTTGAGACATGTTTATTATAAATTGCATCAGCATTCCAAAAATTGTTTATTAATTAAGGGATTTTACTGAAATACCCTCATAGCCATCACCCTCAAAGTTAGTGGCGGAGCAATTTCAGTATATTCAGAGGCCTCATTTAAGGCTGACAACCACATGAAGTGCACTTGTTTAGATGCTGATGAGACTGTCCAACTTGGCACCAGCGAAGAAATATACACGTTTCCTTTGGTGAGAAAGCTTGCTGATCAACCTTGATTCCCATGGATACTCCTCTTCTCACCTAGCGTAAGTAACCAATGGAAGACCTAAGGGAAAAAATTAAATATGATTAAGAAATTCAAGTTAATGTGGTTTTTCAAAATACCATTTATAGGATATTTTCAGCAATAATATAGATACTTATGTTCCAAAGGGCTAAAGTAATATTTGCTGGTTTAAGATTGGGAAATATTTGATAAAAATTCCGCTTGTCTGGTTAATTTTTGCGTTGTTTTCCAAAAAATTGATGCTCTCAACATGAGCTACTCTACTCTCAAAAAAAACTAATTTGAATTTGTAAATGCACCTTTGGTGTCATCAAAGATAAATTTACTAGTCATATTAATACAAGAATTGTACACAACTCATTTGATTCAACAGATCCTACATATTATAAAAATGGTCTCTCTAAAACTTTTGCCATCACCAGAAATTGGTGCCATGTTTTACAAGTTAGTTTTCATTTTGGAATGATTTTTTTAATTTGGTCAAATTATTATTTCACAATAAAAGCTAAAAATCACGATTAACTAGTATGACTTAACAATAAAACTAACTTTTAAATAATTTATTAGTTCATCGATAAATGGAAATTCAAAGTCTGTGTTGGAAAGACAAATACAGCCACTTCACTTCTCAACGTTGCCAAAAAAGAACAGCTGAAACCTCACAATAAAATAAATCCTTCCCTTCCATATTCGTTCTGTCTCCCTTCATTCCACCCAACATCCCTAGTATAATCCTAGAGTCACCTTTCTTGAATGACATTCTCCTCTTTAATGCACTCAATATCAAGCTTGATTGCGTGGAAGATTATTTTTGATTGAAAGGGGTGTGTGATGTATTTCCCTCAAAATCTTATTTGCTACATCTAATTTCAACACGGGTATCATGTTAAGGTGCCCAAGGATTAGGACTTTGCATTGAAATTGGTTTTCGCAAATGAAAAGTTTCTCGGATAATACGAAGTAATCTTTTATTCTCGACTATGCCACCGAGTCTACGTTTACACCTTTTCAACTTGCTAAGACAATATAAAAAATTCATTATCATACTTTGAATACTTGCAAAGAGAGCGAAAATAATTAACCAATTTTATCAGTAGAGCCAGAGCAACCTTAAGTCTTAAGATTTTACCCATATTTCTCCTCTCGGCCGCAAGTGAACATTTTTTCAGCCGATTTTCCTGAAATAGGCAAAATATGAAATGACAAGGGAAGCATAGCATGTTCAGTTTAGGTGACCTCATATTAAGCGTATCTGCAGGGAAAGCAATTTCATAATAACAATTTTTTTAGACTGACAAAATTAGGGAATTGGTGGAAAATTCACAGATCTTCAAAGTGCGGGACGGTTGCTTTGTTTTCTTTATTAGGATTCCTGGGAAATACATTAAAGCAAACCCGACGCAAGATTTGAGCGCACATCCTCTGTGCTTGGATGGTGAGAGATAAACTAATTAGGCTGTCACCGTCGCCTACAAAGGAATGAACTACAAAATTCTGGTTGAATTTTTATCCACCTATCAAGCGATCGAATCTGCAGTCTCTCCCCATTTCGAATCACATTACAGCTGAGGGGTAACCTAAAGGTAATCGGATTATAAATTCTGAAGCATCTAAAATGACTAATTGGACGTCGCAAATCGAAATTACAATGTGTGTGTGTACACACAAGAATTGGAAGCTACCGCGGCCGTGATTGCAACCATAGTATTGTCGAGAATCGATAATATTTGTAATTTTAGTGGGGATGGCAAAAAGCCGAAGCCATTACCGCCATTAGGGCTAGATGAGAAAGGAGGAAGGGTGGAAAGAAATCTGACTTGGCCAATAGCCCACTCTCAACGAAAGGCGCCATGGGGTCCGCAGTTTAACGTCCCATATGACGGACTGTGTACTCACACAAGGTGCTCTCTACAAAGTACCTTTATCGTTGGGATCAAGACACCACTGAAAAATACCTGCCGCCTCTGGGATTCAAACTAGGGCCCTCTGGGTGGGAAACCGGTAAGTTACCCACCACACCATACTGATCCCCAATGATAATTACGGGACCATCATTAATACATCCCCAGGAAAATAACCAACGACAGTTGAGCAAAGCTGAATATCGGGTTTAACGCGTGCTTCAAACAAATGCTCAGTGTATGTATACACGTATCCCAGCAAGAGAAAGCACATTTCAAAATAATCTTTGTAGACTGACTACATACGTACCAACAAGCAACCGTCAATTTTGTAAAGTAACCAAAAGATCTAGTTTATCAAAACCTGACAATTAGAAACTTGATACACTGAACACGTTTATGAAGAAACCTAATATACCACTTTATGTTTGCACGTGGTCTTGTATTCAATCGCCACTCACCAATGATATACATTAGAGCATTCCGTGATTTCGACCGCTCAGACTTTTCCAGAGTAACTCGCCGATATGCCCTCGCAGGATCCACGAACTCCGGGATAGCGATGAGTCCATCCGCTTCGATGGACTGGCTCATCCCGGCTCTCAAAGCGAACTGGCAAGACTAAGGGCATGTCGGCAAGTAAGGAGGGTAGGCGGGGGAGCCTACCCCGCTTTCCTCCTAAAGTAGGGGGGTTTATTGAGTGGAAGACTTCGCGCAAGAGAGAGTGAAATCGAATTGGGACGATTGAAAAGAAGGCTGAGGGAATTATTAACCCATTTTAATTCCGAAAGTGACCATTTCGCGTATCTTCGCAGGGCTTTGCAATGGAGCGAACTGGAGTCCTGCAGTTAACCGCTCCCTTCCACGCCGAAGGTTTGAGTACCGAGTGTACGTTCAGCTGCCTCGAAGACCACCAGCCAACATTGCAAATGGTGCCCCTCCAGAAATGTGCACTCGTCATTAAACGAGCCATTGTGTGACCATACATTGAATCCAGACTCGGGTCTCATTTCTGGTCCATGACTATATAAATACATACCGTAACACACATGTAATTAAATGAACCCAATGATGATATTATGCCTCGCGACCCGGAAAATAATTTGAAAGTTCCAATTAAATTGGCGATTACTTGCTGTTAGGAAAATTTCATCAGGAACTAGCTAAAATAAATTGTGTTGGCAACTAATATTCCGTTGAACGTTGTATTAACCTGAATATTTCCTTAGTGTTTTTTTAGTTAAATACATAGGGCATGACACCTTGTACATTACGGGGAGGGTGGGTTAGATAGAGGGTCAGAGGAGAGGGGGAGGGAGGGTTGAGGCACAGGTGAAGCATAATTGCCAATCCTGCCTCGGAAGTGCGATGAGTCAACTACGTCCCATCCGACAGACTGTGCAGTGCACTGGCATATCCTTGGGTAGCATTCAATTCCTCTTTCTCTGTGACTCTATCATCTCTTTAGTTGGTCTTAATCTCCCTACCCTCATGTTGGTAGGGGGATTTAGAAGTCCCCCACAGTATCCCTGCCTGTCTTAAGAGGCGACTAAGAATGCAAGAAGACATACCCGAAAACTAAACCCTAGTAGGAGAGGGATACTTCCTTTCCGATTTAGGGGAATTTCGGGGACCAATAACAACTCTCACTGAATAATCACCGTATAAAGTGTATATGAATCCCAATTACTTCATCATTTAATATGAAACTTTGTGCACCTGAACAGATTCCTATGACCATTGACTGCTTCATCGGGTATAGTCCTGTGGTGCCAGATGGCTACTGAGCCTCCTGCTGCCCACATCCAGACTCAATTTGGTTCACCTCTCTGCATTCCGAGCGTTTGAACCAACGGACACCTGGAAATTCTCCCAAAGCTTAACATGCAGTCTGAAAACTATGAGCCACCTGATGCAGAGACCACACAGACAGCCAATGACAGAAAATAGAAAAATAAATGAAACAAAGGCACTCATAGTTTTTGTGTAGATTTTATATTTTTCTTTGCATTTCCCTGAAAACATTAAAGGGGTAAATTATGTTTTTATTTGAAAAAAAACACTATGGATACATATACACACACACACACATGTTAATACTAGAAAAAGTAGGCATAGAGTATGAAATTGATCACTCTCAAAAGTGAGCACAGCCATCTTATTAGCGACCGAGTCTAGTTTCTCCTTTTGCAAATCAAAGATAATGACTTTCTTTTATCAAAGTCACATTTGAAGCGGAAGCTATATTTTTTAAAAAGTCATCTTTCTTCATCTCTACGCTTATTCTCTGAATACAAATACCAAGTTGACAGCCTAATATCAGTTCAACTGCAAACGAATAAAAAGCACCCAGTTTTCAGAGAGGAGTGAGCAAAATATATGAAAAGGGTAGGCAGTGGTGTAAATGTTTAAACACCAAAGAACAACTTATAAGAATTGACTGAGGTTCACCATATGCAAATTTTGTGAATGTGAACTTATAATCTTAAACAAATGCACATTACCAGATCTGCACATTAATGATCCCTGACAGCCAGCATTATCCCAATGCCATTAACATTGAGCAATGTGTACAACTTTCAAATGTTATTGGGCCATTTTTTGCAAAATCTGATTCTGCCTGAGTACCTACCAATCATATCAGTATTCTATTTGGAAAATTGGTCAAAAACTTATTGAGATATTGAACATGTTATTTATTTTTTATACAATTTACTATTGTGCTAAACATTTAACACAGTTATCAAAACTGAAGTTTAAGTTAAGAGAACATATCCATTATGAACCCTTGAGGAAGTATCACAGAAGGAAAATGTTCTTTTTACCATGAATAATAAGATTTAAAAATAAGAAGACTATTAGATTAATGGATGCCTAAGAATCTTGCCATTAAAGCCATAATTGATGGATTTCATATCCCTTCTTGTAAGCATGGAGGTTTTGACATCAATTATGATTCAACTTCTGTTTTTTTATGTTAAAAAATTCTTCCTCTTTCAATGCACTGTAATCTCAAATACATACTTCACTCAAGTCATTGCTTTGAATGATTGAGATCAAAGAAAGAGCCTTCCCTGATCTCCTTTCAGAAGGGACGAAATACATTTCTGTATCAATAAATTTAATCCTAATGAATTTCAACCTTGGTTGAAATACATGGTATCTTTCTTGTGTTTGGATACCGTGGATACATGTCTAAAAGATTGAATCCCTACCTGCAAATTTAATTCATTCAATTCAGCTGTATCATATGCTCAGAAGAAACATGTTTTCTAAGTTATTTGCTGGTCAAAAAAAAAGTATAGTTTTTAAAAAATATGCCCTTTGAGGCAATGCTGAAGTTTTAATTGGTTTATTTAGGCACAACTGAAATTATTGTAAATCCAAAATCATGAGGTGGTGGTATGTGTAGTTTTACTGCTTTTTTTAAAATCTGTGATGGTGAAAAGATTATATATATATATATTCAAACATTGAAATAGGTATAAGGAAAGGGGATAGGAAAACACATTAAAGGTGAACACAGGACATGTGGGGAAGGCGGTTTTTTGATATATATATTATAAATATCTAATTCCAATAGCTAATCAAATATTTATTCTCTTTCAAATTAAATTAGGAATATAATTGACAATGTGATATTGAATACATAAAGTTAAAAGGAATGGAAATTTTAAACATGTTCCTAATTTTAAATGTTGAGTAAGAATGTGAACATATAATCTTGTAAATGATAAATAGAGAATTTATAAAATTTTAGAGATCAAACTTGGTTTAAGGTCTATGTAAAACGCTGGTTGTTGATATACTGTATATTAAATGAACTTACATTAGTAAAGAGTGACAATTACTTCAACTGTTAAAATTGAAATGCTTTATCATGTAGATTTGATTGTAAATAGGACCACAGTGCCCGTATCAGCGATATACAGAGTTAGATATTTTGCCATGTAGTTACCATGAGTAAGGAAACATCCAGTTTAATGCTAAAGGCTTTCCTTGGATTGGGACAAATTACTATATTCCTAATCTGTACAATAGATGTATATTCCCTCTTCTGGATCCCTAAAGTGTGACTGATGGATTGAGATAAATACTTTCATTTTCATTGGCAATTTTTAGATAAAATGAGAGAGAATAAATGCAGTTGTGGAAATATGCACAACATTTTCAAATTATATTTAGTCTCCTGAAACAAATTCCTTTGTTGTGGAGTGGCCACACAGAACCTTGTCCAATTGTAGGTTTAGATGAATGAAACATTATTGTTGCCTGGGAGCATAATAGAATTCAGAAGGGTTTTTTTTTAAATATTCATGTTTTGGGTTCTCTCTGCACATGATTTGATTTCTACTGAGATTTTACAATTTACCTTCCTAAATCAGGGTAGATCAGGTAAAATAAACTACACTGGCGTTGGTTTTGAAAATAATTCCTCAAAAAAGTCATAGAAAGAATGAAGTGATGACTGCCTACTTACGTGACACTTACCTGTGTATGTAAATACGTAGTTTGTACACATGTGGATTATATAGTCTGCATTTTAAATATGTTACAGATTTCTTTGAATGAAAATTCGTTGGTTCCCATTTGAATAATCCATGAGCTGATATAATTATGCCACATTCACCATCTTCATGTAATGGATGCTAAATTATTTGCAATGGTATCTCAAATGAATGTTTCATTCAGCATTGTAAGAGAGATGAACTTATGGGGTTTTTCATTAGGGTATTAAGTTTTAAAAAATCAGTTGAAGGCTTTAGAAGAACTCAGAAATACTAAAGAAAGCAAAAAGTTCTATCTGGGAGTGAAACACATGACTGGAGGTTATCAGCCAAAAGGGAAGTGGGAATGGTCAGATCATTGGGGAGAAAAATGAGATACTAGAAAAATGGGCTGAATATTTTAATGACGTGTTCAATAAGGGCATGAACAAAGTCACACAGAAGATCAGGAAGTGCTCATTCCAACAATAGAAGAGGTAATTGAAAGTATTGGAAGACAGAGGAATGATGCAGCACCAGGAGACGATGGTATAACATCTGAATTTATTAAAAATGGAGGTCAAGATTTAAAAAGAGCATTACATCAGCTAATTTGTAGTTTTTGTAAGTTGGAAGAGTTCCCAGAAGACTGGAAGACAGGTATGATTCGTCCAATATATAAAAAAGTTTACAAATGTGATTGCAAAAACTATAGGGGCATTACATTATTGAAATTAGCATATAAAATTTTCACTAGTCTTCTTCTAAAACGCATAAGCACCTATGCTGAAGACATACTGGAAGAATATCAGTGTGGCGTTAGAGCTAGTAGAAGTATCATTGACCAGATATTCTTTGTAAGATAAACAATAAAGAAATGCTACGAATATAATGTTGACTTTCATATACTCTTCATTGACTTCAAACAAGCCTTCGACAGCGTGAACAGGAAAGAAATGATATGTGTGTTGAGAGGTTATGATATTCCAAGGAAACTGATTAGACTGGTTCAATTGACATTGCAAGAATCACAATGTAAAGCCTTTCTTAGGGGTAGAGCTAGTAGAGCATTTAAGATGACCTCGGGGGTAAGAAAGGGAGATGCTCTCTCAGCCACATTATTCAACCTGGCCCTACATAATGCAATAAAAGAATTGAAACTATGAGGGACCCTAGTGCAATAAATCCCAGCAAGGATTTGCATATGCAGATGATATAGCACTAATTGCACGAAATGTGAATGACCTAAAAGAAATGTTTAACATTTTAGAAAACACTGGTAAAGAAGTGGGGCTGAAGGTTAGTGAAAAGAAGACCAAATACTTGAAAATGTCAGCTCATCAGAACAAGTGGGACCTACAAAACATAATAATTGGGAATTATGAGTTAGAGGGTCTCAAGGAGTTTACCTATCTAGAAGTCAGACTTAACAATGAAAATAAGATGTCTACGGAGATCAACCAAAGGGTAGTGGAAGGTAACAGGACATACTTTGCAAATGTAACAATCCTCAATCCTCAACTATCAAGGAACACAAAAATGAAGATCTATAAAATGCTTATTATACCTGTGGTAACTTATGGCGCTGAAACATGGACATTAACTAGTCAGGATGAGGAACCACTTTGAAAATTCGGATGAAAAATGTTAAGGAGAATGTATAGCCCAATTAGAGAAGGAGCAAGATGGAGAATTAGAATGAACATAGAGATAAATGAATTACTAGAAGGAAAGGGCATAGTTAGATTTGCCATGTCACTGCGGCTGGCATGGTTGGGGCATGTAGAAAGGATGGAAAATGACAGAATGCCCAAACTGATACTTAATAGCAAGATGGAAGGAGCCAGAAGAAGAGGTAGACCAAGGAAGAGATGGCTACAGGATGACTTGAAGGCAATGGGAGTTACAAGATGGAAGGAAAAAGCAAGAACAAGAACTGAATGGAAGCATATTTTAGAGGAAGCCAAGGACCACACCAGGCTGTAGAGCTGCAGATGATGATAATGATTGATATATGGTCACTTTCTTGGAAAACCCACGAACGTGCACAATAATGTGAATTCACTAAATAGTCATAGCAAACACAGAAATTAAAACATATAAAAGAGGGACTCACTAGTTCTCGAATTTTCGGTGGTGCAATCACCTTTCTCAAGAGGAATTCCTTTTGAGAAAGGTGGTTGCACCACCAAAAATTTGAGAACTAGTGAGTCCCTCTTTTATATGTTTTAGTTTCTGTGTTTGCTATGTCTATTTAGTGAATTCACATTATATATATATATATATATATATATATATATATATATATATATATATATATATATATATATATATATATAACACAAACATACGGATACAAAATATTCAACACACAGAAACATAAAGGAAGGACACTCATAGAATGTATTGACATTTCGACGGCTAGGCCGTTGTCATTTTGTTTGACTCGTTGAATATTTTGTATCCGTGTGTTTGTGTGTTTGTGCATCAACAGAGAGCGTCAATTTCAAAGATGTATATATACAGTTCTTATATTATTTGTTGCTGTTCAAGTATAAAACTATATAAACTTGGGCAGCAACAAACAATAGAAGAACACACAAAAGGAACACTCACACGTTATTTCTCAAAATTTTAATGGGATATAGCTCCACACTTAATCAGAAGAAACAGTAGTATGTACAACAACATGTTACATACTACTACTAGTACTAAGTACTACTATTTCTTATGATGAAGATGGAGCTCAATTCCATCGAAAGTATTAAGAAATAACATGTGAGTATTCTTTTTACATGTTCGAAAATTGTTTGTTGCTGTCAAAGTTTTTTATTCAACACTTCCATGTTACTTCAACGAAAAAATAGAAATATAAAAATATATATTTGTTTATATATGTATGTGTGTATATATATATATATATATATATATATATATATATATATATATATATATATATATATATATATATATATATATAAATTTATATTTATGTATATTTATATATGTTTATGAGAGAACCTATTTATTCACATATTTCTGTTAGCTGTGTTTTTGATTCTTCCATGCTTCATTGTACATCCATTAGTATGGATAGTTGAGAGTTCACAGTAGTTTTTACATTAATTTTTACAGTTTAAAAGTAAAAAATTAGGCCTATGTGAGCATACTTTTGCTGTTTAAGATTTGAGAAATATGACCCAAAGGAAATCCTTATTATGCATATCACTGTATTCCTAGTGTATAAATGTATTTCAAAATTAATGTCTGGGTGCATTGATGTAACTTAGTACCAATTCTATAACTACCAGAAATAGGTGCCTGCCAATTCATCTCAAATGTTATTTTAAATTCTTATTCAATGAACATTAAATTCATGTGTATTGATGTCAATCAGTGTTTTGTTTGTCATGATTGGTTCATTTTAGTATCCCAGCTTGTTAATTCAAAAAATGCATTTTTTCATATTCATAATTGCGATCAAAGTCATCGCAAAATCAATATGAAAGTAAAATATTGCATGGAAAACAGCATTACAATTGAAATTTACAGATATTTTCCCCCTTCAGAGTAAACTAAGTTTAATATAATTAGAATCAGTGTTAAAGTTATTTTTCAGATTCTGCAGAAAATGTGTAGTAATCACAATCTAGTGAATGTTATGTAATAATTACAAAAGATTTTGAAAACTGTGTGGGAAAGAGCAATACAAATTTTACTGGATTTTTCTTAGAACACAAAAGGAGAGAGGCTATTTGAGATTAAAGTAGGAAAATGGAGATTTTTGTTAGATTTTTCTGCCCTTTGCTCGAGCCTTGGATCAGAGCCCAGATCACCATTCTATGCCTTCACCACGTATATTGCAACTTTTTGCTGGCTTTTCCCTCCCTCAGGGTCACTTCCCAGAGTCACCCTCAAATACATGTTCTCAGTTCAATCCCAAAAGAGCTCTCATGACCTAATATGATTAAGTTCTAATGGAATTATTCAACTGTTACTCATTTATTATTAAATGTTCTACTTTTATGGCAATTAAATATTCTTCCTTTGCATATTTCTTGCAGGTTTAAGTGGTTGGGTTAGCATAATAAGACATATCTGAAAAATATAAAGCCATCAAAATATTATAGGCAGGTAGAGGATCCTCTTATCAGCCTATAAAATTTTAGCTGTATCTCTAAAAATAAGTGCACCATATTGTCTGTCATTGTGATATGCAATTTGAAGAATAATGCTTTATTCGGTGTTGATTTAAGGTTTTCAACTCTGCGGAACTAATTCCTCTCTCTAAAGCATGTTTATATACTTACATTGAGCTTTTAAGGCTCATTTCCTAATTTTGCTTTATCAATACCTTGCAACACAGATAAATTCTTAGCAAATAATGAGCAAATGTCATTAACACTTTGGAGAGTGAATTTTTTTGTTTCAAGCATGTAACATCAAAACACTGTTGTATAAAAGATGAAATTCTACTTCCTCGGGGCATTGATAAAATGTTCCTTTATAGTATCAACACAAAAATGATCAAAAATTGTTTTTATGTAAACACTTTATCACATGAAATATCACATACTTTGAAGTGTTGACTGATTTTTTATCAATTAATTAATATGTTTCCTTTCTTCCTTCTGTCTCTATTATCAAATCTAAAGCATGAGCTACAAATGATATATTTTTCTTAATGTCATCTCAAAAAAAATCCTAGTTCCTGTAATTCTTGGAAAATAAATGTCCAATGCATTGTCTTAACTCATTATTCACACATGAGCTTAATAAAAGAAGATAAATAGTTTTCTCATTGTAATTTGCTCTATTACAACTTGTGAAAAGTAGCTAGTAGAGCAAACAATGAAGTATCAACTGCGGAAATAGGCCTGGATATATTTGTCCTACTGGTGATCATATTTTTGAAGTGACATCACAAAGTAAAGTGTTATATCGTCCTTTAAAATTTACAGAGAGTTATTCCTTTGTTTTCAAATACCGAAGGAAAATATATACCAGAGCAATGAAAATGACAAACTTTTGACGTAAGCATATACATATAGACTGTTACGATTCCTCTGTCCAGAAACAATTTTGTTCATAAACTTAAAATAATTAAAGAATTAGCAACCAATAATGACTTCAAAGACAGTTTAATAGAAAAAATGCTACAAAGAAAACGTTCCGTTCAAGCCAAAGAATTTTTATACAAATAAATTTATGTAGCCAATCTTTTTCCAAGGGAACAATTTAGAATAGCCTTCTATAATAGGAATAACTTAAAATCATTTTTGAACTGTATGAAAGACAAAGTAGTAAAACTGAATAAATATGGCATTTATAAGTTAATTTGTAACGACTGTAGTGCGATATATATATATATATATATATATATATATATATATATAAATATATATATATATATATATATATATATATATATATAATATATATATGTATATTTATATGGTGGGGAGTCACAAACATTTTGTGACTCCCCACCTAGCAAACTAATCTATATCAGGTCCCTCTTCATCTCGGTGTACTTCTTTCCTCCCTTCATCTCGTCTAACATCCCTATCCTGTTCCTACCCTTACCTCGCTTGCCCAACATTCTTCCCTCTATTACCCTCTTCAACATTCCACTACCGCTCAATATGCCCTTCATCCATTTTTCCTGCCTCCATAGGATTTCTCTCAAAAAACCCCTCTCCTCCCCCACCATTTCTAGTACTTCCTCATTTGTTTTCCTTTCGGTCCATTTCACCTTTTCCATTCTTCTCCACACCCACATTTCAAAAGCCTCCAATCTACGTCTATCCTCCTGCTTCAGCGACCACGTTTCCGCGCCGTACATAGCTACGCTCCATATCAGAGTTTTTACGAGTCTTGCCTTAACATCCCTACTCAACGTCCCCGTCATCAACTCCCTCCTCCTTGAGAAAGCCTCCTTGCCTAGCGCAATTCTTCTCCTTACGTCCCTACCACTTTGACCGTGTTGGTCCAAAACACTTCCGAGATATGTAAACTGTTCTACCTGCTCTATTTTTTCCCCTCCTATTTTAATATTTAGCTTAGCCTTTTTCTTTCTGGAAAATCGCATAACCTTTGTTTTATTAATATTGATTCTCATCCCATATTTATCGCACTGAACCTCCAATTCACTCAACAATGCTTGCAACCCCTTGGCTGACTGAGCAACTAATGCTTGGTCATCAGCAAACCTAACCGATTTTACGAATTCCCCTCCGACTTTCATTCCTACCTCCAGTTCTTCCCATGCCTCTTTAATCATTTCCTCTACATATACGTTGAACAGTACCGGTGACAATGGGCAACCCTGCCTTACACCTCTTCCTAACACTGCCCATCCGGACTCTCCGTTCCCCACTCGCACCTGAGCAGTCTGAGACATGTACAGGTTGCGGATCAGTCTCCTGTCCCTCCAATCCATTCCGATTTTCTGCAATACACGCATTAATTTTTCCCAATTCACTCTATCAAACGCTTTTTCGAAATCTACAAAACAGGCAAAAACGTCCTGATTGTATTCTATATTCCTCTCGACAAGTGATCTCATTACTGCAATGGCATCACGCGTACCTCTTCCTTTCCTGAACCCAAACTGATCATCCCCTAAGTAATCATTTGCCTTACTCTCTATCCTTTTGTTGATGATCCTGAGAATAACTTTAGCTGTGTGGGATATCAAAGTTATTGTTCTGTAATCCTCACATGACGAAGCCTTTGCCTTTTTTGGAATAGGAACTAACACCGATCTCACAAAATCTTCCGGCCAGATTCCTTCCTCATAGATACTACGAATCAGTCCATATATGGCCTTCTTCCCACCTTTCCCTAACCATTTCAACATTTCTACAGGAATATTGTCCACCCCCACAGCCTTATTTGCTTTCATCTCCTTTAATGCCCTTTCTATTTCATCGTCGAGTATGCCTGGACCTAAGCTATCTTCTTCTACGTCATGTTCCTTTTCTATGTCTAACCTTGTCGGCCTAAGTTCTTTACCATACAGTGTTTCTATATATTCCTTCCATCTCTCTTGGATTTTTCCTGGTTCAACTATTATCTTACCCCATTTATCTTTAACTGTTAGCACACATCTTGCCTTCTTACTTCCCGATAATAACTTAACCTTGCTGTATAGAGCACCAATTTCACCCTTCTTCTGTAAACTTTCCATATCCTCGCATTGCGTTTTCCACCATTCTTCTTTTGCTTTATTTGTGGCCCTTCTCAATTTATTGTTTAACTCTTTGTACTTCATTTTGCCTAACTCTGTGTTTACATTTTTCCATCTTCTTCTCTCATCCATCTTTGCAATCATCTCCTCCGTTACCCATGGTTTCCTTATCCTTTTCCCATTAACGGTTCCTATAGTGTCTTTAGCGGCTTCCAATATCCCTTTCTTGATACATTCCCATTTTTCTTCGATAGTACTCAGTTCTTTACCGTCATCCATCATTTTCTCTATAGCCTCCTGATACTCCTTCCTCGTTAATTCATTTACTGCTTCTAAATTCCATTTTTTAGCCCGCCGCCCTTGCCTTATCTTCTTGAAACGAACATTACATTTCATAACAACTAAATTGTGGTCAGAGTCCGCATCCGCTCCTGGGAAACTGAGCGAATTTATCACACTGTTCCTAAACCTGTGCCTAACCATAATATAATCTAACTGATACCTTTCTGAGTCACCTGGCATTTTCCATGTATACCTACGCCTTTTGTGGTGTCTAAACCATGTGTTAGTGATGACTAACCCCTGTCTCCTGCAGAATTCAATTGCTTTCTCCCCGCGTTCATTCCTCGTGCCTAACCCATAGTCCCCCACCTCACCACCATCTCTTCCTTCGCCTACCGTCGCATTCCAATCCCCCATCACTATCAAATGTTTCCCTGCAGGAACACTCGCGATGATATCCTCTAACTCATCATACATCCTATCGACTTCTTCCTCCTTGTGGTTGCTCGGTGGCATGTATACCTGAATAATGACCAAGTTCGTCGGCTCAGCTTTAATCTCTACGAGTAAAATTCTATCTGTCGCTTGCTCTATGTTGACTACGCTTCTTCCTACCCCTTTATTTAAAATTACGGCAACCCCTCGTTGGCTCTCGTCCCCGCCGCTGTATATTATTCTATAATTGTCACTCAGTAATCCCCGCTATCCTTCCATCTCACCTCGCAGAGGCCTAAAACATCTATGCTACCTCTTTCCATCTCTCGCTTAATATTTTCTAATTTTCCTCTCCTCAACATTGTCCTGACGTTCCAGGTTCCTATTCTAACTACTTTCGTCTTCTTCTGCATCTTCTGTCCTGCTGCTGTTATTTCTCCCCCGCAAGGATTTCGTGGGATGACGACCGCGGAAGCCTTGCCTCCCCCGCTGCCGGGCACGACACACGGCCCCTTGGGCCGAGTCCCGCAGTTGCCAGGACTCAATTTCTGTTTTGCGTCCATCATATTTTCTTGGGAATGATAATTGAGGTGGTTTCCCGTTGCCTTCCTCAATAGTGTTTTTAACGTGACACCATCACTTAATGGCCGCCCCACTGGGGTCAGACGCCATTGCAGCCGCCTCACTGAGGAACAGACGCTGCGTGGACTACCTTTCGTCTGGCTCCTAACCTTCGACCTATCTGGCATGGGTGACCCTTCCAGGAGTAATTATTATTACTCCCGCCAGCACAGCTCTAGGGGTCATCGGAACACACAAGCCCTTCCACCACGACAAGGTTGTAGTCCATGGGAGGGATATATATATATATATATATATATATAGGCCAAGTGGGGAGGTCGTCAAAAGAACGAGCGGAAGAGCATAAACGCTGTTTTAGGCTGACCTCAAGAAATCGCACTTCGCAAAACACCTATGGGAAAACAACCATGAGAGTGATTTCAACCCACAACTCTTACACCAGATGGACAAAGGGATGAGGATGGACAAGTGGGAGGAGCTTGAAATTAGAAAGAATTTAAAAACGGGTCATTTGGTGAACGAATTATTGTTTGAATACCTTTGCCCAACCTTGGAGGGGCCCCTCTCCTTCGCTGAAAGACACAATAACCCTTCCTCCCCCCCCTGCCCCCCCGTTAACCCACCAATCACTGATGCTTAACACCCCTATCCTCCTTCCCATTTACGCCGATCACAACCCGATTATACCCCTCTTTTTTACCGCCCTCTCTCACACACTCCACTCTCCCTCATAAATGCTATATAAATGAGCCGCAGCTGGTTTTATTTTTGTACCTGATGATGATGCCTAAGCGTTGAAACTAGTTGTACAGTGGATGTATACATTGTGTTCTTAATGAAATAAATATATACTTATAGAGTTTCTGAGGCTCAATATGTTAAACCCTGAATAAAAGATGTTCTTATAGTTATGGGACTGTATTGAAGAAAAATAATCTATGCCTCTAAAACCACTAATTGGTTAGTAGATAATAAGAGAGAAGTGCTCATTCATCATGATCATTTGGTTAAATAAACACATCATGACCCTGGCAGCCTCAGTAGATTTTTGCAGTGAAAAGGTTCAACTGAGATTCAGGGAAGAAGAAGATTGTTCCATTGAAAAATTTGTGTAAAAGTAAAAATGTGCAAATTATGGGAAGGATTCATTCTATTGCACTTCATCATTTTGTGCACACATCACATCTATAAACGGCTGGCAAACATCAGCATGGGATAGTCTTAGCCCATCGGTAGGGCAGATATAAAGGCAGAATGGATTACTTGTGGCAATAAAGGAATTCTGAAATGAAATATTCTTGTTGGATGTGTTCCTTGTCACTTTGCTTCAATCTATATATTCTATAACCCAATAACTTGTGCCATGTACTTTTATGCATGGAACTAGTCCTATTTCTTAAATCTATTTTTACATACCACTTTTTTGTCATTCAGCATGATTGAATCCTCTCATTTCATATTCTCAAAACTAAACTGGAAATCTAAATTTAAAAGAAACATAGTGTATCACATGAATTTGGACCCAAAGTTAGTTAAATTTCTGAATATTTTTGAAAGGATTGTGTGAGTCAAACGATATTGATGCAGTACCTAATTTGTGTTTGCTAAAATTCCTTAAATTTTACATTATTATAATTTTGTTTTTCATTCCAAAAGTTTTAGAAACATGAATTACTGTGTCTGGGTAAAAGCATACATTAATGATTTTTTATTTAACAATTGACTCAACCTTTTGGGGAAAGTTTACTTGAATTTCCTGCATGGAGATATCTACAATTGACCTACAAAGGAAGGTACTTAGGGGAATCTGTGGAAAAATTATCACCTTCATGCATACTTTGTGCTGTGTGCTACACAACTCTCTTTGTTATTGAATTGTTGTTGTCCCAATGTAGTGCTGTTCCCAAGGTAATTTCAACTTCATGTTTACCTGGTGCACTAATAATCTGCCACCAATATTCATCCCATCCTCTATCAATGTATTTAGTGTCCAACTGTGAAACTGAAACATGTAAAAATGAGCCTTAGAGGAGTTTTACTGAGAGAAAGTGGAAAATAAAAAGCAAGACACAAATGTATTCCTTCTAGAGAGCTCATGAAGGGGTTATTTTTAAAAAATCCTCAATGTTGTGTCATGATAATAACCTAAGCTAGTGAAATAGTTCAGTTAGTCCAACAGGATGCTTTGCCAGAACCTTATCTCATTTCCTGAATTTGTTGCACTTAAATGAGTAATTCATTGATGAAATATCAGATGCTTTCCCAACATTAGTTCATAGTGAATTCTTCTTGGGAATTCCACATTTTAAGTCCATTCAACATTGCTGCTGACATTGGCAGATATGTAGAACATTGCTGCTTACATTGACAGAATGCAGGTTAAAATTCCCAGAATAAGTCATCATAATGCATTGCCGCATAAATGGAATGTCAAATTATCAAATAGTTCAGTTCAAGTCAGGTAGTTCAATTGACATGGTAGTTATTTTGAAGAGTAATTAACCATATTTACCTCTGAAACTGTAATAGCCATGTTTTTCATATATTTGTGCTGATTATTGGTGCTAGAAATACTTTGGAGTCATCTTTACATGCATGCAAAATGCATGCTGTATAAGTATTGGGAGTATCACATATCAGGCAACCGACTGCAATCAGGATTTTAACTGTCTTCGACATACAAATTCTTTTAAAATTTTCAAGATTTTGCCATTTTAAATGTTTTTAATTACAATGCCATTTGTATAAATAGGGGCCACTAAATATAATTATTTTTATTTGCATGTTATTCTTTTCGTATCTGGGTACAAACCTGTGGTGTAGTAGGGAGAAGCAAAATGGGGAAAGATGGAAATTAAGTAAAAGGAAAATGAAGGGGAGAAAAGAGAGGGGCTGATGGAGGCATATTGAGAGAGAAAGATAAAATTATCCAGTGGAAAATACCATCCATCCATATGGGGCTATTAGATTGAGTTATGGTATGCAACAAATCAATACGTTTATGTGTTTATGGCTTCCCTGAATATAAAAACACAACTTATTAATATTTATTACAAGGTAATCTACCGGATCAGGTAGGTTTTTTAATGCACAAAAGTACCAAGTAAATATTTTATAACTCTAAGCAAAACACAATCCAGTAACCTATTCTGTATCAGATCCCTATTCATCTCTGTGTACTTCCTCCCTTCATCCCATCCAACATCCCTATCCTGTTCCCGGCCTTACCTCGTTTGCCTAACATTCTTCCCCCTATTACCTTCTTCAACATCCCACTGCCGCTCAATACACCTTTCATCCATTTTTCCTGTCCCAATAGGATTTCTCCCATCAAACTCCTATCCTCACCCACCATCCCTAGTACATCCTCATTTGTTTTCATTTCGGTCCATTTCACCTTCTCCATTCTTCTCCACACCCACATTTCAAAAGCCTCCAATCTACGTCTATCCTCCTGCTTCAGTTACCACGTTTCCGCGCCGTACATAGCTACGCTCCATATCAGAGTTTTTACGATTCTTGTCTTAACCTCCCTGCTCAACGTCCCCGCCAACAACTCCCTCACCCTTGAGAAGGCCTTTTTGCCTACTCGCAGCTGAGCAGTCTCAGACACGTACAGGTTGCGGATTAGTTCCTGCTTCAGAGATTCAGGTCAGGTCATTAGATCCAGGTCAGAGATTAGCTCCTGTTCCTCGAAATCATTCCTATTTTCTTCAATTCACGCTTGTTTTTCCCAATTCACTCTATCAAATGCTTTTTCGATATTTCAAGAAACTGTAACTTTAACGGAGTCACCCGCTATGTGTGCATTATAATGCAAGCATTTCAGAGAGTAAAAATCATTCGTTTCGAAATCTACGAAACAGGCAAATACGTCCTGATTGTATTCTATATTCCTCTCGACTAGTGATCTCATCACTGCAATGAATCACGCGTACCTCTCCCCTTCTTAACCCAAACTTATAATCCCCTATCTTTAACTGCTAGCACAGTTGCACTTGCCTTCTTACTTCCCGCTGACAACTTAACCTTGATGTTTAGCGCACCAATTTCACCCTCCTCTGTAAACTTTCCATACCTTGCCCGTCTTAATTTATTGTTTAACTCTTTTTATTTCATTATAACAATTTCAGAGCGTAAAAATTATTCCCCTTGACCGGAATTCCGGTCCGAGACACAGTTTAAAGTTACTGTTGCGGCATCTTACCGTCATCCAGGATTTTCTCTACAGCCTGCTGATACTCCTTCCATGTTAATCCATTTAACGCTTCTACATTCCATTTCCAAACCCACCGCCCTTGCCTTGTCTTCTTGAAACGGACGCTAAATTTCATAACAACAAAATTGTGGCGGAATCGGCCCTGGCGGCCGTGTGTCGTGTCTGGCAGCGGGGAAGGCAAGGCTTCCGCGGTCTTCATCCCACGAAACTCTTGCAAAGGAAAAATAACAGCAGTAGGACAGAAGACGCAGAATAAGACGAGAGTAGTTAAAATAGGAACATGGAACGTCAGGACAGGGTTGAGGATAGGTAAATTAGAGAATATTAAGCAAAGGAATGAAAGAGGTAAAATAGATGTACGCAAGGTGAGATGGAAGGATAGCGAGAATTACTGGAGTGATAATTATAGAAAAATATACAGCGGCGGGGACGAGAGCCAACGAGGGGTTGCCGTAATTTTAAATAAAGAGGTTGGAAGAAGTGTAGTGAACATTGAGCAGGGAACTGATGAAATATTACTCGTAGGGAGACGAATTTGGTCATTGTTCAGGTATATATGCCACCGAGCAACAATAAGGAGGAAGAAGTCGATAGGATGTACGATGAGTTAGATGATATCGTCGCGAGTGTTCCTGCAGGGAAACATTTGATAGTGATCGAGGCTTGGAATTCGACGGTAGGCGAAGGAAGGGATGGTGGTGAGGTGGGGGACTATGGGTTAGGCACGAGGAATGAACGCGGGGAGAAAGCAATTGAATTCTGCAGGAGACAGGGGTTAGTCATCACCAACACATGGTTTAGACACCACAAAAAGCGTAGGTATACATGGAAAATGCCAAGTGACTCAGAAAGATATCAGTTAGATAATAATATAGTTAGGCAAAGGTTTCGGAACAGTGTGATAAATTCGTAGTTTCCGTAGGGCGGTTGGGGACTCAGACCACAATTTAGTTGTTATGAAATGTAACGTCCATTTCAAAAAGATAAGGCAGGGGCGGCGGGTAAAGAAATGGAATGTAGAAGCATAAAACGGATTAACATGGAAGGAGTATTAGCAGGCTGTAGAGGAAATCATGGATGACGGTAGAGAGCTGATTACTATCGAAGAAAAATGGGAATGTATCAAGAAAGTGATATCGAAAGTGATATTGTAAGGCAGGGTTGCGCATTGTCACCGATGTTGTTCAACGTATGTGTGGAGGAAATGATTAAAGAGGCATGGGAGAACTGGAGGAAGGAATGAAAGTGGGAGGGGAATTCGTAATATCGGTTAGGTTTGCTGATGACCAAGCACTAGTTTGTCAGTCAGTCAAGGGGTTGCTAACACTGCTGAGTGAATTGGAGGTTCAGAGCGGTAGATATGGGATGAGAATAAATATTTATAAAAGAAAGTTTATGTAATTTTCCAGAAAGAAAAATGCTAACCTGAACATTAAAATAAGAAGGACAAAAATAGGGCAGGTAGAACAGTTCAAATATGTCGGAAGTGTTTGGGCCAATACAGTCAAAGTAGTAGGGACGTAAGGAGAAGAATAGCGTTAGGCAAAAGGGCCCTCTCAAGGAGGAGGGAGTTGATGACGGGGACTTTGAGCAGGGAGGTTAAGACAAGACACGTAAAAACTCTGATATGTAGCGTAGCTATGTGCGGCGCTGAAATGTGGTCGCTTAAGCAGGAAGATAGACGTAAATTGGAGGCTTTTGAAATGTGGGTGTGGAGAAGAATGGAGAAGGTGAAATGGACCGAAAGGAAAGCAAAAGTTGAAGTACTAAAGGTGGTGGGTGAGGATAGGGATTTGTTGAGAGAAATCCTATGGAGGCGGGAAAATGAATGATAGGCGTTTTGAGCGGTAGTAGAATGTTGATGAAGGTAATAGAGGGGAGCATATTAGGCAAACGAGGAAAGGGTAGGAACAGGATAGGGATGTTGGACGGGATGAAGGGAGGAAGGGAGTACACAGTGATGAAGAGGGACCTGATGTAGAGTAGGTTGCTGGTTGGGGTTAGTTTGGAGTTACAAAATATTTATTGGATAGTAGTATCTATCCAAAAACCTACCTTAACTGGTAGATTACCTAATAATAGTAATAATAACATATATATGTTTCCGTATATAACACTTTTGTGAAATTCCCATGGAAGTGAACAATAATGTAAATGGAATTAACTCAGTAGACACAAACACAGAAAAAGAAACACAAAAAGAGGAACTCACTGGATCTCAAATTTTCGGTGGTACACCCACTTTTCTCAAGAAGACCTAGGAACAGAACTGAGGCAAAGGAGGGCCCGGTAGCACTGGTTGGAAGGAGAAGGGTAGAAAGGTATTCGAGGGGAGGAGCTGAAGGGAAAGTGTTAGGTCCGGGATTTTTAACAATGGAGTGGACGATATGGAAGGTGTTGGGGGCGGAGGCGGGATGAGCATATGTGTATAAAGGGGCAATTTTTGGACTGTGGATTGGTTCATTTTGAAAGATCGGATGGATTAGCGGGGCGTTTGAAAGTGACAGTTTAAGGGAAGTGTAAATGACAGTGTAAGGCAGGGTTGTCCATTGTCACCGGTGCTGTTCAACGTATATATAGAGGAAATAATTAAAGAGGCATGGGAAGAATTGGAGGTGGGAACGAACGTCGGAGGGGAATTCGTACGAGGCGTGTTCATAAAGTAAGACCCGTTTGGTCACAGGAAAAAACATACTCATATGAAACACATTTTATTGGCACTTTTAGTTAGCTACAAACCTACTTCACTTATCTACATCATCGCCGAAACGTTGTCCACCGAACCACTGTTTCAAGTGCAAGAAGAGGAAGTAGTCGCTGGGTGTAAGGTAAGGACTGTACGGTGGATGGTTTAAAGAGTTCCCAACGACCCAAAAACTCTCGTCCACTGGACATTCTTTGCTCTTTGTGGTGGTCGGTGAGCATTTTCGGTACCCATCTTGCACGCAATGTGTGGTATCCGAGGTTTTCCGTAACAATATTGTAGACAGTAGTGCGTCCAAGTTGAGGAAATTGTTCAGCCAGGCCATTAATGGTCAATCGACGATCACATTGCAGTTTTTGTTCCACTTGCGAAACAATTTCATCGGTCAGAATACTGGGCCTACCACTTCGCTCTTCGTCATGGACATTTGTTCGTCCATTTTTAAAATCACAGTACCATTGTCTAAACTTTCCTTCACTCATAACTGTAGGTTTATAAACTAGGCATAATTCCCGATGAATTTCAGCAGCCGACAATCCTTTCGCATTCAAGAATCATATGACAGAACGCACTTCACAGCTGGCGGGATCAACAATTGTCGCGGACATTGTTGTTTGCATGCACGGACAAGCAAACGCTTCTGAAACAAATCAAGTGCTGTTGTAGCTTCTAAATGAATAAGTAGATGGCGCTGCAGGAGCAAAACTGTGTTCTGAAGCGCCAATATTTAAATATAAGCAAACGGTTCTTACTTTAAGAATACGCCTCGTAAAATCGGTTAGGTTCGCTGATGACCAAGCATTATTTGCTCAGTCAGCCAAGGGGTTGCAAGCATTGCTGATTGAATTGGAAGTTCAGTGCGATAAATATGGGATGAGAAATAATATTAATAAAACAAAGGTTTTGCGATTTTTCAGGAAGAAGGCTAAAATAAACATTAAAATGGGAGGGGAAAAATAGAGCAGGTAGAACAGTTTAAGTATCTCGGAAGTGTTCTGGACCAACACGGTCAAAGTAGTAGAAACGTAAGGTGAAGAATTGCGCTAGGCAAGGAGGCTTTCTCAAGGAGGAGGGAGTTGATGACGCGGACGTTGAGTAGGGGGGTTAAGACAAGACTCTTAAAAACTCTGATATGGAGCGTAGCTATGTACGGCGCGGAAACGTGGTCACTGAAGCAGGAGGATAGACGTAGATTGGAGGCTTTTGAAATGTGGGTGTGAAGAAGAATGGAGAAGGTGAAATGGACCGAAAGGAAAACAAATGAGGAAGTACTGGAGATGGTGGGTGAGGAGAGGGGTTTGTTGAGAGAAATCGTATGGAGGCAAAAAACATGGATGAAAGACGTATTGAGCGGTAGGGGAATGTTGAAGAAGGTAATAGAGGGGAGAATGATGGGCAAGCTAAGAAAGAGCAGGAATAGGTTAGGGAAGTTGGACGGGATGAAGGAAAGAAGTATACAGAGATGAAGAGGGACCTGATGTAGATTAGATTGCTGGATTGGGCTTTGTTTGGATTTACAAAATGTTTTTTTAATAGTTGTGTCCAGCCAAAAACCTACCTTAACGTGTAGATTACCTAATAAATAAATAAATAAATATGTATATCTATTTGATGAGCAAGAAGTAGTAAAATCTGATAAGTAGGAAACTTCTTCATTCTGACATAATCTATAAAAATAATTATAATATATCTAGCATCTTGAATGTGCTGTTCGCTGGTATAAGCATTATTAAGTTGTATTCTGTCTCTAATCATTTTGCTTCAAGAATGCCTAACTATTGCAGTCGCTCATTTTTGCCCTCGACAGTTTGAACACATGTGTTTAATATATCCTTCGTTTTTCGAAAATAAAGTAATCTTACTTTTTTGACATTTATTCAATCCTCTAATTGTCATATTAATTTACTAATACGTTCAGCAATGGCTGGAACATCTTTTATTTCTGGCTGAAAAAGCTTGATCACTCGTCGATCTAATTAATTTCATGAATTACCCAAGTCTGCTCTACTTGCTAAATCTTTGAGATGTCCTTATTATTTTTCTTTCGCGTGCTTCACCCGAAGATTATCTTTCAGTTGGAAGTTTGCGAATACTTTCTTTTTGAGTTAATCATCGTACATTATTGATTTCAGTACGCTGGTCAATATACAGGGTTCGTCCGGAAAATAAGTTTATGATGCTCATTGCTTTTTTTGACAAAAGGGGAGTCGTCCACTACGAATTTGTACCTGAACGCCAAAATGTAAATGCTGCATTTTACGTCCAAGTGCTCGATAGGCTTCGAAAACGAGTCGCCCGCGTACGGCCAGCGATCAAAAACATCTGGCGGCTGCTTCACGACAATGCGCCGTCTCACACCGCGCTTGTCGTGTCGGACTTCTTGGCCAAGCACGGCGTGGCAACGCTGCCGCACCCGCCCTACAGCCCGGACTTGGCACCACCGGACTTCTTTCTGTTCCCGAAGATAAAGAGGAGTTTGAAAGGAACGCGATACGGGACTGTGGACGCCGTCAAAGAGGCCGTGACGACGTGTCTTCGAGAGGTTCCCGATGATGCCTTCGCGGGAGCGTTCCAGGAATAGGAATGCCGCTCGAACAAGTGTATCGACTCACAAGGGTCCTATTTTGAGGAATATTAGCTTAAGATATGTAAAAGTGTAATACATTTTTTTTCCTGAGCTCAGTACACTTATTTTCCGGACGAACCCTGTATTTCTCCAATGTATGGGAAGAGTGTATTTTATGAAAAATGTTGTGAATATATCTAGCTACAACCCAATCGAATTCCCTCACCCCCCAATCTTCCATGGCATTCTCGAATCGCCCGTTCCACTCCGTCCCACTTCCCCCTTCCGAATCCTTCCTCTTCACATCTGATGTCCAACTAGTTCGCTTTTCCAACCCCCGAGCTACCTGGAGGGAATCAAGTGAGTTAGGTATTCGTCCGACTCGCTTTGTTGGCGGTCGGAATTTGTTTATCGGATTTCCAGTAATGATGTGTTCCGAGTGTTTCTTAAAGGCTTGAAATTGCTCATTTTTTAATTCAAAACCCATTTGAATGCGTTACAAGGAACGATCTTAAACTAATAATGATTTATGGAAACCTTGTCTGTATCGAAATTTGAACGTGATGCTGATTGAAATTCAAACGCGCTACTACGAGTTCGGAGTGGCCACAAGCCGTACTCCAATAGAGCGAAGGGGGTTGTGCCTTGGCTCGTGGCAAGGGACGGGGGGAGGGAGTTCACTACGCGATGTAAGTCCTATTACTGTTCCGTTTCGACCCACCAGAAGGGCATTTCTTTGTGATTCTTCTTCATCGCATTCCTTTATTAGCCCTCTCCCGAAATACTTCCGCCTTTCCAAGCAGCTTGAACCCTGGTCGGCGGCTACCGTCCTTGCTTAAGGTTATTGCAGTTCTCCTTCTCATGAGCTCTCATTCCCATCCCTTCCCCCCGTCCTCGTCCACAGTCACCCTCCCCACCAACCCCCACCCAGGTTCTACTACTTTTGTCATTCTCCCAACCACACTTTCCCCCCTTTCAAATTCTCGTCCTCCTTCCTCATTCATCCCCCTTCCACCCCCCTTTTACAGTCCCTTTTGATACACGGACATACAACTTCAGCATTATTTTATTTCTCACTTCTGCTTTATTTCTGACTTGAATTATTGCAGTTCGGAATTCACTTTTCTGATTTCCTGTAATTGTGTATTTTTTAAGGGCTTCTAATTCTCATATATGTATTATGCAAAATCCAAACCTGGGTTTTATAAGAAACGATATGATACTAATAAAGATTATTAGGAATGTTGGTCGCGTCGAAAATGGAAGGGGCCGAGGATATGCGTACGCCCGGCGAGTTCGGAGCCTCCTCAAAGCCTTCCTCGCCTCGTGGGGTGACTGGGAGACCGTGATCTGGCCTATCGGATGGGCCGGATGAAGTGCACGAGGGGTCTTTCTCTTCTTTCGCAGTGCCCATTCGACCTTCGAGGTGGCCATTTCGGAGCAATCGCCTTCACCTCCCTCCCTTAACCACCCTCCTGGTCATGCCTACCCTCACCGCGAGAGGTAATCTTGCCGCTAACTTCGGTGCATTTTTGTTGACCCTCCTCTTCCCTCACTCTTACTTCAACTCCGCCCCTCTTCGTATTCGATTACCCACCCTCTCCCTCCCATGCGTGGCTCTGTTCTCGAGTCTAGTTCGCCTCCTCCTCCTTCCAATGTTCTCCAACCCAAACCAGTCGTCCTCCCTTCTCCATCTTCCCCTCCCGCCCGCCCTCTTTTCCAAACTCTTCCCTATTTAAAGGCGAGCGGGACACGACAACCTCCTTTTGCCTCTTAAATTTGGTCGGTGGGAGAGTAGTCCGGGTCAGATCGCAAGGTATAGGTCGTCGTGTGCATCGCATTAGGGTACGAGGAGGGTCCTTCATCCGTCGAGGAAGATGTAAGTAATTCATTTGTCTCTATTTCATTCATGAATTATGATTATCATTAGAAATATGGTACAGCGGTGTTCGTACAACCACCCGTTCATGGCAAACAACGCCTCACGGCGGTAGATATATTTTTAGTCTTTTAGGAAACGACAATTTCTATATATGGTGACTTTTTGCTCCAACTGTATGCTTTTTTCGAACTAACTTTATGTACTTGCATGCCGAGTTTAGGTCACACATCGTAAGAGCTCCTCAAATAATTTCGCTGTCGGACGGGAGTAATGTTACAATGATTTCACTATGCCAATTGAAATTAGGATATTTACAAAAAAATTATTTTCTATTATTGTTTTAAATGTGAATTATTCTATTTCAGGAGTAACATATCACCAGCACATTACTACCCTATTTTACATTCGTAACAACCTAGTTTTTTCTTTTAGAATTGTGAAATTCCTTTGTTGCACGTTGTTTACTACTCGTCTAGATAGTTTCTTTCCACCAACCAGTGGTTGTGGTTTCTTCTTTTCAATGACTAATTGTCAGCTTAAATTTGACGTAACTTTGTTGATTCCGCTAGTATTGGCCCTGTTAACATAACATCGTGTACGCATATTGAATTGCATTCTCTTCAAAATAACCACATTTTCATTCATGACACCTGTGTTATAGCTCGTTTTCCCGTTCTTTGGTTTAGTTTAGGATTCCTAAGTTGAGGCGTCTGTTCGCCTCCGCACGTGCCCTACGGATGCCGAATTCTTTGGCATTTGACCCACTCGCATAGTCGGCTACACCCTCTGCCACTCGCCCGGAGTCAAGTCAGCTTATACCTTTGACTGGACGCTGTGTTCCGTCCGAAAAATAATTTCTTGTCGTCGCGGATGAAGCATGTAGTTTTGTTTCTACATGTTCATGGTAAACCTTTCTCGGAAGGTAATTTCTCATCAGATTAACCACCCATTTGCCTCCCTATCTCGTGTGACATATTGCATTGTTTTTCTATTAATTATTCAGTGCCCACCCTTTTCAAGGCCGGTGTTGCATTGAGTCTGAATTATTGCTGTCTTAATTCTTCCTGGTCATCATATAATTTCACTCTTCTTTCGCTCATTTCATTCTCCAAATTCATAATTCAATCCTTCATATCAGAATTGCATTATGACGGGACATGACTTGCGCCAAACGCATCATTACGTCCGGATAATTTTCCTCTTCATCATCTCTAGCGGTTCGCTTTGGTGTCGTGGTGAGATTTCTGATGACACCCTCTTCCCTTTATGCGGTCTTTCTCTCTCCTAGAGCTCGCTTAATTCCCCTCGATCGTTCTCTCCCCGCCATCCCTCGCGTCATCGTTTCGCTTGTCCATTCCCAGCTGATGCGACCCGTACGCATACCTTTCTCTGTTCCTACTCAACTTACCACGGATCTGCTGAGTTGATTTCACACTTGCTACTTGTGAGAGGCTTCCAACATGTCTACATGTTCTGCTTTTCTAACTGCTGCCATTTCTTCTCAAATTACAAAATTCTGCTAATTATGTCTCAATGGGACGTGACGGATAATGTTTCATCGTGCATTTAGCGACAGTCACTCCACATCTCTATAGGTGTTGACAATTTCCATTCTTCTCACCTAATGGGTACGTCTTTAAGCGGTCAATCACCATTCTGTCCTCGTGTAGAGGTAAATGCCGAGTATTCCATATTTGCCTCGTATGATTCTCTCGTCGTCACAAGTATTCACGCCTTCCTACACAGTCGCCTGAAGTTTTCTCTTATTAAACGGACAAATGCATTTTCATCGTAAATATCCCATGATGCAAGAGTGGACGCAATTGAACATACGTCGAGATTTTCTTCGTAATTATTAACGGCACTTCTGTTCTCATTCTATGACATTTAAATTACACAAAATAAATAGTTTCATCGTCAGCGGATAATCCCAGAAAAACTAAGATTCGTCGGTGTTTGTGTGCACTTTACTTCATCTTTCATTAGGATAAAAATTTTGTACCTCACATCACCACTCCATATGCAAGGCATTTAAGAACACAACCCACAGAACATCACACCTACACACAAGGAGCCTCCCAGTTCCTTAGAAGAGGAAGGAATCTGCCAGGATGACCCCAGCGATCGTTGGCGAGAGGCGATGGTGTTGGTGTTAGTGATGTGGTGCATGGTCATTGTGGTGCTCTAGTGAGTAGTGCTAGTGTGGTGTGTGCGTGTGCACCGAGGGATCGTCGATGGAGTAAGTCCTGCCGCCGCTGGACCTTGCGGATGAAACCAAGGTAAGTGTTCATCTCCTCTCCTTCCCCCTCCCCCACTACGTTCCAAGTTTAGTGTGTAGGAGCCCCTTTAGCTCGAGACAAGGCCTCCACCCTCGCGGTAGGGCCCCCGATGGGGCTTAAGGGACGCAACCAAAGCACTTAGAGAAATGGGGGGTGAATTAACGTGATTCTTAGGCGAACAAATTAGGCAGGACATTTAAAGAGACTGGGGTATGACATTAACTTAGAGATAGCATACACTTGGTCAGGCACACTTATCCTGGGGTAACATAATACTAGGCAGGTATTATATTAATTCTAGATTTATAATAATATAATAAAGTACTAAGCACATGAGGTTTGTGCTTAATATTTTGTTATATTGCATCATTCCATCGCTCACTTTCCTCCTGTTCCATTATCTATCATCCTTCTTCACGTTCCTTCCACTGACTTTTTCCGAAGGCAGCGGATTCCTGTTTTAATGGACCGCTGTAACATGGCATCAGTAGGACGTACCTCTCTGTAGCTTCTGCAGGAGGGACGTGATGGACCGGCCATCGGCCTTCGTCCTCACCTTTTGACGAATGCCGGAAAATGGGTTCCAACGAGCTGTGCGCGATACCTCTTTGGGTCAGCAAAAGGAAACTCGTGCAATCTTTCTCCCTCCTAATTTCTCTTCATTTCTTCCTCTTCCTGCCTACTGAATGTGGCATTGTCATATAAAGGTCATTGCTATAAAATGTCGAATTAATGCAGGTGGAAGGAAATCCACCTTTTTGTTTCATTGTTCGTAAGAGATCGCTTAACCATTTGCCAAGGAAACGGGATTTGCACGCAAGGTGATTCGCCTCTCGGTTGTCTTTTCTATCGCAATATATCGCGGTTGTTTTTCAGGTAAAGAAACTCGTAACATATCCCTTGGGCTTGATTTTTTTATTTAGCGTGGCACCTTTTTATTGTGCCAACGATAATTAGGTTGGACATCTAGAGACCGGCCTAATTTAAAAAATATATAGACCTGTATGAATAAACATGGTCATCAAAACGAACTGCCGGAAACCTAAGTCTGCAGTGCTGATGGTCCTTTATGACCTCATTTGAGGCTGTTAAGATAACAATGGAAAACCTAGGTAAGTTCCCACCCTTGTTGGTAGTGGCGATATAAAATTTCCATTTTTTTTAGGTTTCCCTTTAAAAGCAAACAAGTCGGAGGATAACTAACTAATCCATAGGACCTATAAAATAAATAAAATATTCAATAAACTATGCTTGCCATTTACTTTACCTCTGCTTTCATGTGAAACGTTTTCTTCCCGAACAAATGGGCACCCGTTTCATAAACGTCATCTCCTACTATTGCAGTGAAAATACGTGCTACAATTAACCGCAAAGGAACCACAATAAAATACCACACTTGGGTACCTTGATGGTGAATATATTCACGCGAGCCACTGGACTATCACCGCTAATGTCATTTAAGTTGTCATCCAAAACCAATCCTTACTGTCAATTTTTCATATATCGATATTTTCTATGTTAAGAGCTACGGTGGAGGAATCAGTGTAAATATTCTGGCTACGAGGATTTGAAATTTCCCGTATTTTTGATGAGTATTATTCTTTTTGCAGGCAGCAAGTCCTGGAATGCTACCTCATGGTATTTTGGTTACTAAGCAGCTTTTCTCTGAGAATCACATCCTGATCACAACCCTAAAAATTCGTTTTTTACCCGTATTTTACTTTTCCTACAAGCCTTTATCCAGAGTAATTCATCTACAAAGGATTGCTAATTCACTTTTTCCTTTACCTAATATCTCTGCATTTTTGTCTGTCATTATATTTGCCACTAGTATTTTGTTCAATGGCAGTACGCGACATGCATATAATGAAGACCTTGGTATTCGGAGTTAATATTATGTATTATTAGTGCTTGCTTGTGTAGTTAACAATTCTCTGAATATGCGTGGAGATGAATCTGCAACAATTAAACTACATACTTTAACAAAGAAAGAGGCACTTAATGATCCCACTGGTTCAATATTGGGGTATGTATAGTATACCTGCCTACTCAGACGAAATTGAACCTTATCCAGAGTTCAAAGAAAATGATATATACGTGGTTATTTTCTCACCCACTACACTCATTTGATGAATTCTGTCGACAATCTTCATCATTAAGGAACCTTGTCTATTAAGTAATTTTTATATTGACGAGATTTAATATGGTTGTACCATTTTTCAAAATAAGGTATTATGATTACCTAAGACTGGCTTAAGAACCGCGGCAAATGGCAGAACGTAAAGAGACTCTCCCTTCAATTTTTCATGCGAGCAAGTCTCTCATATTACATGGATCATCGAAAAAGGTAAACTTCCTTCATTTACATACTTGTGCTAAGACTCGCATGTACCACTCCCTCTTGTATTCTACACGGTACACCTATTAAGGTTCATAATTCTTAAACTATGAAACATGCCTCCATTGCTACTGTTAGATATGGGCATTACACACACATGAATGCCTTTGCGTGAAGCATTTAAAACAATCCTCCTCCAAAATTGCCTCCCAATGGCTCTTGGACATTTTGGGGATTGTGCAGTGGGTAATTGTGGCATTATTTTGTGACGTGTCGAAACTTGAAAATTGGAATAAATCATAAGTGGTGCCATTCTACATGCGGATTGAAAAATGAAATATAATCCGTGCTGTGGAATAGAATTTGTTAAATATTTTAATTTCTTTTTCCTGTCAGAAATGTATACTTATCAATAAATTTCATAATTTTAACTTGTTTCCGCGTATTACATGCCAAGAGCTTGCTTAGGAAAATGGGAAGTTTATCATTCACTTAGTAGCATTTAGATTTTTACATAGACTTTTAAGGTTATCACTTCCGATCAATTTTCTACGTTAAATGTTTTTTTTTTAAGTCTCCCTCTTAGGCATTTCACTTAACCACGTATTTGTAGCATTAACAAGTTAGCCTGCGCACTGATGCTTGCTGGTATTGTTGGAAAAAATAAGATCTTGATGATCTGAGTAATGGAGCCGGTAGCAAACATGTAGAAACTTTTTCTAGGCAATTACATTCATAGTTTCCATTAAAAAACTCGTTTGAGAAGCGTGCTTAGGAAAACCTGGAAAAACGTTATGGAAAATACTCCATTTCCCCAAATTATAATAATGACTAGTCGTTCGCTATTACTTGGAATGGATTTATTGCAATTGCCATGCATTCCAATACCACGTCAACGATACTGCCGACATTATGTACATAAATATGTATTCGTTGTAATGTAATTGCCTCCAAAAGCTTTGAAGATACTGTAATGATGCCATCAACACCCTTCTTTGTGGGTGTTTTCTTGAGATTTTCCACAAATGTCTGGGTTCCCTAGCTTTTCCCAACTTGTTTTTTCTTCTCTAATATAGAAATAGGACTTCACCATTCTTTTCTTGTTTTATATCGCTCTATAATGCCTCTTATTATTATTTTTGAGTTTGAGGAAGGGTTAAATGGAAGAAAGGACCTTATTGTCACCATATTGCCCGAATAAATCCTCAATCCAAGGCGACCTTGATCAATCTACAAAGACGGAGAACTGAATTACCTTCTCCAGAGAAGGATACTCTCCACGAGGTTACGAAACGGAGATGGAATTTTATGGCAACTTTTTTGCGTTGATTTTTTTCATTCTTGTAACCATCTCGCTGAGAAGTCGCACCTATTTTTCGCCACACGAAACTCATTTTACCATTTGGAATTTAATGTCAACTGTGAGACTCAGTCCTATTCTTTCCCATATGTTCCAACGATTGAGCTGGTGTTCAAACTCAATTACCCAATTTTCTTTCAGTGGAAATTCGGGTGGTTTATGGCTAACTATAATATGGTGGTTCATCTTGAACGAGGGAGCGAGATCTAATGGGGAGGATCGGTGATGAAGAATTAACTGCGGAGGAAGGGAAAAGGTAAGGGTGCGGGGTATAAGCACCATGCTGCATTGGCAAGATTAATTAACGAAGGTATTACAGTTAAGATCTTACATTCCAACTTGCTTGGAGTTAATTATTTTTAGATAAAGGTAACATAATCAGAGTATGGTCTGATTTTGAAATTTATTGTCATTGTAGCTTTGCAGATTTTTTGCTACCCGATAATTGATGCATATGGCGACTGTGAAAATGCAAAGATTTTTCTGTTAATCTTGGTGGTAAATCCAACCCAATTGGTCCAAAGTACGAACAAGAAAATATTTGACCCGGTGCGAGTAAATGAGGTTCCATTTGTTTATTGTAATCACGAATTACACCTTAAGAACCAAAGAGCATTTGTCCAGAGTGCACCCAAAGTTTTTATGTAGCATAGAAGAAAATTACTTGTGAATAATTTTACATTTTAGGTAAACAATATTCTCTTTCGCGGTCCTTTGGCATTTGTCATAAACAATCAATGCGATAACAATGTTTTGAGTAGATATTTGCAGGTAATACCGCAATTATATTCAAGTTTAACTATCCACTTAAAATTTTATTTTAATTGGTAACGAACTGAATAACCCGCATTGCCGAAAAGGTGTATGGCAGGGGGTGTAAATAAATATTTCCAGACTGTTATTATTTTTTGGAGATTAATGGATAATATTCATTTACAGTTATCTTCACTTTGGGTAACAATTCAATTCAACATTTTTGCAGTGTTAACTTCAGAAAAAAGATCTTTATTATTTAGATGAATTTTTGTATTTCTCTCTAGTTCTTAAGCATCAAAGGCAAAATTTTTTCAGCCATTCATAAGTTCCAGCAAGGGAGGGATTGAAATATTAGACCACATTCATTGTTGCTTTTTTTCATTTTTATTACTAAAATACATTTGTTGAGACATGTTTATTATAAATTGCATCAGTATTCCAAAAATTGTTTATTAATTTAGGGATTTTACTGAAATACCCTCATAGCCACCACCCTCAAAGTTAGTGGCGGAGCAATTTCAGTATATTCAGAGGCCTCATTTAAGGCTGACAACCACATGAAGTGCACTTGTTTAGATGCTGATGAGACTGTCCAACTTGGCACCAGCGAAGAAATATACACGTTTCCTTTGGTGAGAAAGCTTGCTGATCAACCTTGATTCCCATGGATACTCCTCTTCTCACTTAGCGTAAGTAACCAATGGAAGACCTAAGGGAAAAAATTAAATATGATTAAGAAATTCAAGTTAATGTGGTTTTTCAAAATACCATTTATAGGATATTTTCAGCAATAATATAGATACTTATGTTCCAAAGGGCTAAAGTAATATTTGCTGGTTTAAGATTGGGAAATATTTGATAAAAATTCTGCTTGTCTGGTTAATTTTTGCGTTGTTTTCCAAAAAATTGATGCTCTCAACATGAGCTACTCTACTCTCAAAAAAAGCTCATTTGAATTTGTAAATGCACCTTTGGTGTCATCAAAAGGATAAATTTCCTAGTCATATTAATACAAAAAATGTACACAAACTCATTTGAGTCAACAGTTCCTACATATTATAAAAATGGTCTCTAAAACTTTTGCCATCACCAGAAATTGGTGCCATGTTTTACAAGTTAGTTTTCATTTTGGAATGATTTTTTTTAATTTGGTCAAATTATTATTTCACAATAAAAGCTAAAAATCACGATTAACTAGTATGACTTAACAATAAAAATAACTTTTAAATAATTTATTAGTTCATCGATAAATGGAAATTCAAAGTGTGTTGGAAAGACAAATACAGTGGCTTCACTTCTCAACGTTGCCAAAAAAGAACACCTGAAACCTCACAATAAAATAAATCCTTCCCTTCCATATTCGTTCTGCCTCCCTTCATTCCACCCAACATCCCGAGTATAATCCTAGAGTCACCTTTCTTGAATGACATTCTCCTCTTTAATGCACTCAATATCAAGCTTGATTGCGTGGAAGATTATTTTTGATATAAAGGGATGTGTGATGTATTTCCCTCAAAATCTTATTTGCTACATCTAACTTCAACACGGGTATCATGTTAGGGTACCCAAGGATTAGGACTTTGCATTGAAATTGGTTTTCGCAAATGAAAAGTTTCTCGGATAATACTAAGTAATCTCTTATTCTCGACTATGCCACCGAGTTGACGTTTACACCTTTTCAACTTGTTAAGACAATATAAAAAATTCATTATAATACTTTGAATACTTGCGAAGAGAGCGAAAATAATTAACCAATTTGATCAGTAGAGCCAGAGCAACCTTAAGTCTTAAGATTTTACCCATATTTTCTCCTCTCGGCCGCAAGTGAACATTTTTTCAGCAGATTTTCCTGAAATAGGCCAAATATGAAATGACAAGGGAAGCATAGCATGTTCAGTCTAGGTGACCTCATCTTAAGCGTATCTGCAGGGAAAGCAATTTCATAATAACATTTTTTTTAGACTGACAAAATTAGGGAATTGGTGGAAAATTCACCGATCTTCAAAGTGCGGGACGGTTGCTTTGTTTTCTTTATTAAGATTCCTGGGAAATACATTAGAGCCGCTCGCAAACCCGACGCAAGATTTGAGCGCACATCCTCTTTGCTTGGATGGCGAGCGATGAACTAATTAGGCTGTCACCGTCGCGTACAAAGGAATGAACTACAAAATCCTGGTTGAATTTTTATCCACCTATCAAGCGATCGAATCTGCAGTCTCTCCCCATTTCGAATCACATTACAGCTGAGGGGTAACCTAAAGGTAATCGGATTATAAATTCTGAAGCATCTAAAATGACTAATTGGACGTCGCAAATCGAAATTACAATGTGTGTGTGTACACACAAGAATTGGAAGCTACTGCGGCCGTGATTGCAACCATAGTATTGTCGAGAATCGATAATATTTGTAATTTTAGTGGGGATGGCAAAAAGCCGAAGCCATTACCGCCATTAGGGCTAGGTGAGAAAGGAGGAAGGGTGGAAAGAAATCTGACTTGGGCAATAGCCCACTCTCAACGAAAGGCGCCATGGGGTCCGCAGTTTAACGTCCCATATGACGGACGGTGTACTCACACAAAATGCTCTCTACAAAGTACCTTTATCGTTGGGATCAAGACACCACTGAAAAATACCTGCCGCCTCTGGGATTCAAACTAGGGCCCTCTGGGTGGGAAACCGGTAAGTTACCCACCACACCATACTGAACCCCAATGATAATTACGGGACCATCATTAATACATCCCCAGGAAAATAACCAACGACAGTTGAGCAAAGCTGAATATCGGGTTTAACGCGTCCTTCAACCAAATGCTCAGTGTATATATACACGTATCCCAGCAAGAGAAAGCACATTTCAAAATAATCTTTGTAGACTGACTACATACGTACCAACAAGCAACCGTCAATTTTGTAAAGTGACCAAAAGATCTAGTTTATCAAAACCTGACAATTAGAAACTTGATACACTGAACACGTTTATGAAGAAACCTAATATACCACTTTATGTTTGCACGTGGTCTTGTATTCAATCGCCACTCACCAATGATATACATTAGAGCATTCCGTGATTTCGACCGCTTAGTCTTTTCCAGAGTAACTCGCCGATATGCCCTCGCAGGATCCACGAACTCCGGGATAGCGATGAGTCCATCCGCTTCGATGGACTGGCTCATCCCGGCTCTCAAAGCGAACTGGCAAGACTAAGGGCATGTCGGCAAGTAAGGGGGGTAGGCGGGGGAGCCTACCCCGCTTTCCTCCTAAAGTAGGGGGGTTTATTGAGTGGAAGACTTCGCGCAAGAGAGAGTGAAATCGAATTGGGACGATTGAAAAGAAGGCTGAGGGAATTATTAACCGATTTTAATTCCGAAAGTGACCATTTCGCGTATCTTCGCAGGGCTTTGCAATGGAGCGAACTGGAGTCCTGCAGTTAAGCGCTCCCTTCCACGCCGAAGGTTTGAGTACCGAGTGTACGTACAGCTGCCTCGAAGACCACCAGCCAACATTGCAAATGGTGCCCCTCCAGAAATGTGCACTCGTCATTAAACGAGCCATTGTGTGACCATACATTGAATCCAGACTCGGGTCTCATTTCTGGTCCATGACTATATAAATACATACCGTAACACACATGTAATTAAATGAACCCAATGATGATATTATGCCTCGCGACCCGGAAAATAATTTGCAAGTTCCAATTAAATTGGCGATTGTTTGCTGTTAGGAAAATTTCATCAGGAACTAGCTAAAATAAATTGTGTTGGCAACCATATTCCGTTGAACGTAGTATTAACCTGAATATTTCCTTAGTGTTTTTTTAGTTAAATACATAGGGCATGACACCTTGTACATTACGGGGAGGGTGGGTTAGATAGAGGGTCAGAGGAGAGGGGGAGGGAGGGTTGAGGCACAGGTGAAGCATAATTACCAATCCTGCCTCGGAAGTGCGATGAGTCAACTACGTCCCATCCGACAGACTGTGCAGTGCACTGGCATATCCTTGGGTAGCATTCAATTCCTCTTTCTCTGTGACTCTATCATCTCTTTAGTTGGTCTTAATCTCCCTACCCTCATGTTGGTAGGGGGATTTAGAAGTCCCCCACAGTATCCCTGCCTGTCTTAAGAGGCGACTAAGAATGCGAGAAGACATACCCGAAAACTAAACCCTAGTAGGAGAGGGATACTTCCTTTCCGATTTAGGGGAATTTCGGGGACCAATAACAACTCTCACTGAATATTCACCGTATAAAGTGTATATCAATCCCAATTATTTCATCATTTAATATGAAACTTTGTGCACCTGAACAGATTCCTATGACCATGGAATGCTTCATCGGGTATAGTCCTGTGGTGCCAGATGGCTACTGAGCCTCCTGCTGCCCACATCCAGACTCAATTTGGTTCACCTCTCTGCATTCCGAGCGTTTGAACCAACGGACACCTGGAAATTCTCCCAAAGCTTAACATGCAGTCTGAAAACTATGAGCCACCTGATGCAGAGACCACACAGACAGCCAATGACAGAAAATAGAAAAATAAATGAAACAAAGGCACTCATAGTTTTTGTATAGATTTTATATTTTTCTTTGCATTTCCCTGAAAACATAAAAGGGGTAAATTATGTTTTTATTTGAAATAAAACACTATGGATACATACATACACACACACACGTGTTAATACTAGAAAAAGGAGGCATAGAGTATGAAATTGATCACTCTCAAAAGTTAGCACAGCTGTCTTATTAGCGGCCGAGTCTAGTTTCTCCTTTTGCAAATCAAAGATAATGCCTTTCTTTTATCAAAGTCACATTTGAAGCTGAAGCTATTTTTTAAAAAGTCATCTTTCTTCATCTCTATGCTTATTCTCTGAATACAAATACCAAGTTGACAGCCTATCAGTTCAAATGCAAACGAATAAAAAGCACCCAGTTTTCAGAGAGGAGTGAGCAAAATATATATTAAAAGGGTAGGCAGTGGTGTAAATGTTTAAACACCAAAGAACAGCTTATAAGATATTGACTGAGGTTCACCATATGCAAATTTTGTGAATGTGAACTTATAATCTTAAACAAATGCACATTACCAGTACTGATCCCTGGCAGCCAGCATTATCCCAATGCCATTAACATTGAGCAATGTATACAACTTTCAAATGTTATTGGGCCAATTTTTGCAAAATCTGATTCTGCCTGAGTACCTACCAATCATATATGTATTCTATTTGGAAAATTGGTCAAAAACTTATTGATATATTGAACATGTTATTTATTTTTTATACAATTTACTATTGTGCTAAACATTTAACACAGTTATCAAAACTGCAAAGCAGTTTAAGTTAAGAGAACATATCCATTATGAACCCTTGAGGAAGTATCACAGAAGGAAAATGTTCTTTTTACCATTAATAATAAGATTTAAAAAATAAGAAGACTATTAGATTAATGGATGCCTAAAAATCTTGCCATTAAAGCCATAAGTGATGGATTTTATATCCCTTCTTGTAAGCATGGAGGTTTTGACATCAATTATGATTCAACTTCTGTTTTTTTATGTTAAAAAATTCTTCCTCTTTCAATGCACTGTAATCTCAAATACATACTTCACTCAAGTCATTGCTTTGAATGATTGAGATCAAAGAAAGAGCCTTCCCTGATCTCCTTTCAGAAGGGACGAAATACATTTCTGTATCAATAAATTTAATCCTAATGAATTTCAACCTTGGTTGAAATACATGGTATCGTTCTTGTGTTTGGATACCGTGGATACATGTCTAAAAGATTGAATCCCTACCTGCAAATTTAATTCATTCAATTCAGCTGTATCATATGCTCAGAAGAAACATGTTTTCTAAGTTATTTGCTGGTCAAAAAAAAAGTATAGTTTTTTAAAAAATATGCCCTTTGAGGCAATGCTGAAGTTTTAATTGGTTTATTTAGGCACAACTGAAATTATTGTAAATCCAAAATCATGAGGTGGTGGTATGTGTAGTTTTACTGCTTTTTTTAAAATCTGTGATGGTGAAAAGATTATATATATATATATATATATATATATATATATATATATATTCAAACATTGAATTAGGTATAAGGAAAGGGGATAGGAAAACACATTAAAGGCGAACACAGGACATGTGGGGAAGGCGGTTTTTTGATATATATATTATAAATATCTAATTCCAATAGCTAATCAAATATTTATTCTCTTTCAAATTAAATTAAGAATATAATTGACAATGTGATATTGAATACATAAAGTTAAAAGGAATGGAAATTTTAAACATGTTCCTAATTTTAAATGTTGAGTAAGAATGTGAACATATAATCTTGTAAATGATAAATAGAGAATTTATAAAATTTTAGAGATCAAACTTGGTTTAAGGTCTATGTAAAACGCTGGTTGTTGATATACTGTATATTAAATGAACTTACATTAGTAAAGAGTGACAATTACTTCAACTGTTAAAATTGAAATGCTTTATTATGTAGATTTGATTGTAAATAGGACCACAGTGCCCGTATTAGCAATATACAGAGTTAGATATTTTGCCATGTAGTTACCATGGGTAAGGAAACATCCAGTTTAATGCTAAAGGCTTTCCTTGGATTGGGACAAATTACTATATTCCTAATCTGTACAATAGATGTATATTCCCTCTTCTGGATCCCTAAAGTGTGACTGATGGATTGAGATAAATACTTTAATTTTCATTGGCAATTTTTAGATAAAATGAGAGGGAATATATGCAGTTGTGGAAATATGCACAACATTTTCAAATTATATTTAGTCTCCTGAAACAAATTCCTTTGTTGTGGAGTGGCCACACAGAATCTTGTCCAATTTTCGGTTTAGATGAATGAAACATTATTGTTGCCTGGGAGCATAATAGAATTCAGAAGGGTTTTTTTTTAAATATTCATGTTTTGGGTTCTCTCTGCACATGATTTGATTTCTACTGAGATTTTACAATTTACCTTCCTAAATCAGGGTAGATCAGGTAAAATAAACTACACTGGCGTTGGTTTTGAAAATAATTCCTCAAAAAAGTCATAGAAAGAATGAAGTGATGACTGCCTACTTCTGTGACACTTACCTGTGTATGTAAATACGTAGTTTGTACACATGTGGATTATATAGTCTGCATTTTAAATATGTTACAGATTTCTTTAAATGAAAATTCGTTGGTTCCCATTTGAATAATCCATGAGCTGATATAATTATGCCACATTCACCATCTTCATGTAATGGATGCTAAATTATTTGCAATGGTATCTCAAATGAATGTTTCATTCAGCATTGTAAGAGAGATGAACTTATGGGGTTTTTCATTAGGGTATTAAGTTATTTCTCAAGCTCTATGCAATGAAGTAATCTTGGTCAATTTTTCTGAGGTAACTGAGTGCTCAAAAATATCTTTAAAAAATCGTGAAATGAAGAGCTTGAAAAATAATTCAAGTCATGGATAAATATATTTCAACTGAACAACAAATGGTCATTGGTATTAAAATATTAAATCTAATTCATAATATAGATACTTTCATCCATATATGCTTTATTATTTTCTTCCATGAAGGATCTACTTATCATTCATTCCTCATGAGTTGAAAAATTATGAAACCATTTAAGTTAACATGTTTTAACCCAAGCAATTTTAAAAAATCATAATTATTTATTGAATTGGAGTAGTACAATAGTTTTTACAATAGTAAATTCAAATAAAAAGACCCCTTGAAATTTATTTCTAAGTTTTAAAACTTTAGGCAACTAATTACAATTTACTTAAATTCCCTATTTTTCGTTCAGGATTAGTTCACAAACTAAAATGTTACTACTGCTAAATTTGATTACTAAAACCTTATTATGTCAACCACAATGGTACCTACATCTTAATGTCACATAAGACAGGTTAACTTTCTTTACTAAATGGGTATAAGAGAGTATTTGAGAATATAATCAGAGAGAAATATGAATTGTATGAGAAATAAAAAGCTTATGCATTATAATTTGTCTTACTTGAAATTTAGACATTTTTGTTATTTTTTCATTTCTCATATCAGCTATTTTCCTGCTGTTTAACGTCAGGTAAAGTTCATAAAACTAGTTGCAACTCCAAGCAAGTATCAATTTAAAATTCCCAATTCAGTAAAGTAAACTCTCAATTAACTATTTCGTGGGTTACCCATGATACTCTTTCTTCCCAGCACCTCGATATCTTGATAAAATTACAATTGTCAAGATATATAATTCTTTAAAAACTTTGATAAACTTATCAAAAAACACAAGGTTGAAATACCCTGGCATTCTTAAAAATTTTTAATTTCACTAAATATAAATTTGTCAATTGTATTTAATTTTTTAATTTGAGTTCTTTTGTTATATCTGTTCTTTACCTTTATCTTCACCAAATTCATTTTCCCTGAGAATTCCATATTCTCCTATTAGGCAAGCAAATAAATAGTTTTACTATGCAACAAACAGTCATTAACCGCCTACACTGTATTATTTTAAATCATATCATGTGATGAATATGAGTATATATCGGAAATCCTTTTTTAAAGTTTGTCAGTCATTGTTTTAGCTGACCACGTGATTAGTTTAGCTTTCTGAGGAAAATATGTCCTGCTATTGACACTATTATGGTTTGGTGTGCAAGTAAATCTGTAATTTCAGTCTGATAATATGACTTAAAAATGTACTTGAAGACATGTACTTCCCATTGATAAAAAACGTGAATTAATCAGCCAGTCAGAATGAAAAAGGAAGATTTTTGTGATATATATATAACAAAGGGAGACTAGATTAACAAGAGAGAAGTATAGGCAGAGCAGGTTAGAAGCTGATAAATTACTGAAAAGAAAGAAAACAGAGTACTTAAAAAATCAGTTGAAGGCTTTAGAAGAACTCAGAAATACTAAAGAAAGCAAAAAGTTCTACCTGGGAGTGAAACACATGACTGGAGGTTATCAGTCAAAAGGGAAGTGGGAATGGTCAGATCATTGGGGAGGAAAATGAGATACTAGAAAAATAGGCTGAATATTTTAATGACGTGTTCAATAAGGGCATGAACAAAGTCACACAGAAGATCAGGAAGTGCTCATTCCAACAATAGAAGAGGTAATTGAAAGTATTGGAAGACAGAGGAATGATGTAGCACCAGGAGACGATGGTATAACATCTGAATTTATTAAAAATGGAGGTCAAGATTTAAAAGGAGCATTACATCAGCTAATTTGTAGTTTTTGTAAGTTGGAAGAGTTCCCAGAAGACTGGAAGACAGGTATGATTCGTCCAATATATAAAAAAGTTTACAAATGTGATTGCAAAAACTATAGGGGCATTACATTACTGAATGTAGCATACAAAATTTTCACCAGTCTTCTCCTGAAACGCATAAGCACCTATGCTGAAGACATACTGGAAGAATATCAGTGTGGCTTTAGAGCTGGTAGAAGTACCATTGATCAAATATTCTCGGTAAGACAAACAATGGAGAAATGCTATGAATATAATGTTGACTTGCAAATACTCTTCATTGACTTCAAGCCTTGACAAGCCTTCGACAGCGTGAACAGGAAAGAGATGATATGTGTGTTGAGAGGTTATGATATTCCAAGGAAACTGATTAAACTGATTACTGATTTCAAGAACGATAAGGGAACAGAATGCTCGTAGTCGAAATTCCCCAGGACTTAGTTCATTACAATAAGTATTAACGTACAGGTTAGGGACTTCGCGAGGATGTGTATACATGTGTGTATGTATGTATGTATGTGTATGTGTGTATATATACATATATATATGTATATATATTTTTTTTTCCTACAGGTTCCCCCCACCTTTCCTCACCTAACTCCCAACCCCCTCAACCCTTACCCTTCCCTCATGGTGCTACACCCCCTGCCACACACCTTTTTGGTGGCTCGCAGGGTACTTATGTAGATGTAGATGTAGATTAGACTGGTTCAATTGACATTGCAAGAATCACAATGTAAAGCCTTTCTTAGGGGTAGAGCTAGTAGAGCATTTAAGATGACCTCGGGGGTAAGAAAGGGAGATGCTCTCTCAGCCACATTATTCAACCTGGCCCTACATAATGCAATGAAAGAATTGAAACTATGAGGGACCCTAGTGCAATAAATCCCAGCAAGGATTTGCATATGCAGATGATATAGCACTAATTGCATGAAATGTGAATGACCTAAAAGAAATGTTTAACATTTTAGAAAACACTGGTAAAGAAGTGGGGCTGAAGGTTAGTGAAAAGAAGACCAAATACTTGAAAATGTCAGCTCATCAGAACAAGCGGGACCTACAAAACATAATAATTGGGAATAATGAGTTAGAGGGTGTCAAGGAGTTTACTTATCTAGAAGTCAGACTTAACAATGAAAATAAGATGTCTACGGAGATCAACCAAAGGGTAATGGAAGGTAACAGGACATACTTTGCAAATGTAACAATCCTCAATCCTCAACTATCAAGGAACACAAAAATGAAGATCTATAAAATGCTTATTAGACCTGTGGTAACTTATGGCGCTGAAACATGGACATTAACAAGTCAGGATGAGGAACCACTTCGAAAATTCGGATGAAAAATGTAAAGGAGAATGTATAGCCCAATTAGAGAAGGAGCAAGATGGAGAATTAGAATGAACATAGAGATAAATGAATTACTAGAAGGAAAGGGCATAGTTAGATTTGCCAAGTCACTGCGGCTGGCATGGTTGGGGCATGTAGAAAGGATGGAAAATGACAGAATGCCCAAACTGATACTTAATAGCAAGATGGAAGGAGCCAGAAGAAGAGGTAGACCAAGGAAGAGATGGCTACAGGATGACTTGAAGGCAATGGGAGTTACAAGATGGAAGGAAAAAGCAAGAACAAGAACTGAATGGAAGCATATTATAGAGGAAGCCAAGGACCACACCAGGCTGTAGAGCTGCAGATGATGATAATGATTGATATATAGTCACTTTCTTGGAAAACCCACGAACGTGCACAATAATGTGAATTCACTAAATAGTAATAGCAAACACAGAAATTAAAACATATAAAAGAGGGACTCACTAGTTCTCGAATTTTCGGTGGTGCAATCACCTTTCTCAAGAGGAATTCCTTTTGAGAAAGGTGGTTGCAACACCGAAAATTCGAGAACTAGTGAGTCCCTCTTTTATATGTTTTAGTTTCTGTGTTTGCTATGTCTATTTAGTGAATTCACATTATATATATATATATATATATATATATATATATATATATATATATATATATATATATATATATATATATCGGGTCGCGGTGGTCTAGCGAGTAGAGCGTTGGACTGCTGACCGGAGGGTCCCGGGTTCGATTCCCGGGCAAGGCACTTTGGGCACCTGCAGCTCCACCCAAGCTTGTTGATTTCTCGGGTACCAGATCTTCCTGGGAAACCATAACCGGCACAGGGAAAGGAACTGGCCCCCCTACCCTGATGTGTGAATATTCACACGCCGTCGTGCTTGGTACATGGGTGAGCTCTACCATCACCTACTAAACTGACCTTCGGGTTGATTACTGTGTTTATGGTTTATATATATATATATATATATATATATATATATATATATATATATATATATATATATATATATATATATATATATATATAACACAAACATACGGATACAAAATATTCAACACACAGAAACATAAAGGAAGGACACTCACAGTATGTATTGACATTTCAACGGCTAGGCCGTTGTCATTTTGTTTGACTCGTTGAATATTTTGTATCCGTGTGTTTGTGTGTTTGTGCATCAACAGAGAGCGTCAATTTCAAAGATGTATATATACAGTTCTTATATTATTTGTTGCTGTTCAAGTATAAAACTATATAAACTTGGGCAGCAACAAACAATAGAAGAACACACAAAAGGAACACTCACACGTTATTTCTCAAAATTTTAATGGGATATAGCTCCACACTTAATCAGAAGAAACAGTAGTATGTACAACAACATGTTACATACTACTACTAGTACTAAGTACTACTATTTCTTATGATGAAGATGGAGCTCAATTCCATCGAAAGTATTAAGAAATAACATGTGAGTATTCTTTTTACATGTTCGAAAATTGTTTGTTGCTGTCAAAGTTTTTTATTCAACACTTCCATGTTACTTCAACGAAAAAATAGAAATATAAAAATATATATTTGTTTATAAATGTATGTATATATATATATATATATATATATATATATATATATATATATATATATATATATATATATATATATATATATATATATATATATATATATATATATATATATCCCCTCCCATGGACTACAACCTTGTCGTGGTGGAAGGGCTTGTGTGTTCCGATGACCCCTAGAGCTGTGCTGGCGGGAGTAATAATAATTACTCCTGGAAGGGTCACCCATGCCAGATAGGTCGAAGGTTAGGAGCCAGACGAAAGGTAGTCCACGCAGCGTCTGTTCCTCAGTGAGGCGGCTGCAATGGCGTCTGACCCCAGTGGGGCGGCCATTAAGTGATGGTGTCACGTTAAAAACACTATTGAGGAAGGCAACGGGAAACCACCTCAATTATCATTCCCAAGAAAATATGATGGACGCAAAACAGAAATTGAGTCCTGGCAACTGCGGGACTCGGCCCAAGGGGCCGTGTGTCGTGCCCGGCAGCGGGGGAGGCAAGGCTTCCGCGGTCGTCATCCCACGAAATCCTTGCGGGGGAGAAATAACAGCAGCAGGACAGAAGATGCAGAAGAAGACGAAAGTAGTTAGAATAGGAACCTGGAACGTCAGGACAATGTTGAGGAGAGGCAAATTAGAAAATATTAAGCGAGAGATGGAAAGAGGTAACATAGATGTTTTAGGCCTCTGCGAGGTGAGATGGAAGGATAGCGGGGATTACTGGAGTGACAATTATAGAGTAATATACAGCGGCGGGGACGAGAGCCAACGAGGGGTTGCCGTAATTTTAAATAAAGGGGTAGGAAGAAGCGTGGTCAACATAGAGCAAGCGACAGATAGAATTTTACTCGTAGAGATTAAAGCAGAGCCGACGAACTTGGTCATTATTCAGGTATACATGCCACCGAGCAACCACAAGGAGGAAGAAGTCGATAGGATGTATGATGAGTTAGAGGATATCATCGCGAGTGTTCCTGCAGGGAAACATTTGATAGTGATGGGGGATTGGAATGCGACGGTAGGCGAAGGAAGAGATGGTGGTGAGGTGGGGGACTATGGGTTAGGCACGAGGAATGAACGCGGGGAGAAAGCAATTGAATTCTGCAGGAGACAGGGGTTAGTCATCACTAACACATGGTTTAGACACCACAAAAGGCGTAGGTATACATGGAAAATGCCAGGTGACTCAGAAAGGTATCAGTTAGATTATATTATGGTTAGGCACAGGTTTAGGAACAGTGTGATAAATTCGCACAGTTTCCCAGGAGCGGATGCGGACTCTGACCACAATTTAGTTGTTATGAAATGTAATGTTCGTTTCAAGAAGATAAGGCAAGGGCGGCGGGCTAAAAAATGGAATTTAGAAGCAGTAAATGAATTAACGAGGAAGGAGTATCAGGAGTCTGTAGAGAAAATGATGGATGACGGTAAAGAACTGAGTACTATCGAAGAAAAATGGGAATGTATCAAGAAAGGGATATTGGAAGCCGCTAAAGACACTATAGGAACCGTTAACGGGAAAAGGATAAGGAAACCATGGGTAACGGATGAGATGATTGCAAAGATGGATGAGAGAAGAAGATGGAAAAATGTAAACACAGAGTTAGGCAAAATGAAGTACAAAGAGTTAAACAATAAATTGAGAAGGGCCACAAATAAAGCAAAAGAAGAATGGTGGAAAACGCAATGCGAGGATATGGAAAGTTTACAGAAGAAGGGTGAAATTGGTGCTCTATACAGCAAGGTTAAGTTATTATCGGGAAGTAAGAAGGCAAGATGTGTGCTAACAGTTAAAGATAAATGGGGTAAGATAATAGTTGAACCAGGAAAAATCCAAGAGAGATGGAAGGAATATATAGAAACACTGTATGGTAAAGAACTTAGGCCGACAAGGTTAGACATAGAAAAGGAACATGACGTAGAAGAAGATAGCTTAGGTCCAGGCATACTCGACGATGAAATAGAAAGGGCATTAAAGGAGATGAAAGCAAATAAGGCTGTGGGGCTGGACAATATTCCTGTAGAAATGTTGAAATGGTTACGGAAAGGTGGGAAGAAGGCCATATATGGACTGATTCGTAGTATCTATGAGGAAGGAATCTGGCCGGAAGATTTTGTGAGATCGGTGTTAGTTCCTATTCCAAAAAAGGCAAAGGCTTCGTCATGTGAGGATTACAGAACAATAAGTTTGATATCCCACGCAGCTAAAGTTATTCTCAGGATCATCAACAAAAGGATAGAGAGTAAGGCAAATGATTACTTAGGGGATGATCAGTTTGGGTTCAGGAAAGGAAGAGGTACGCGTGATGCCATTGCAGTAATGAGATCACTAGTCGAGAGGAATATAGAATACAATCAGGACGTTTTTGCCTGTTTTGTAGATTTCGAAAAAGTGTTTGATAGAGTGAATTGGGAAAAATTAATGCGTGTATTGCAGAAAATAGGAATGGATTGGAGGGACAGGAGACTGATCCGCAACCTGTACATGTCTCAGACTGCTCAGGTGCGAGTGGGGAACGGAGAGTCCGGATGGGCAGTGTTAGGAAGAGGTGTAAGGCAGGGTTGCCCATTGTCACCGGTACTGTTCAACGTATATGTAGAGGAAATGATTAAAGAGGCATGGGAAGAACTGGAGGTAGGAATGAAAGTCGGAGGGGAATTGGTAAAATCGGTTAGGTTTGCTGATGACCAAGCATTAGTTGCTCAGTCAGCCAAGGGGTTGCAAGCATTGTTGAGTGAATTGGAGGTTCAGTGCGATAAATATGGGATGAGAATAAATATTAATAAAACAAAGGTTATGCGATTTTCCAGAAAGAAAAAGGCTAAGCTAAATATTAAAATAGGCGGGGAAAAAATAGAGCAGGTAGAACAGTTTACATATCTCGGAAGTGTTTTGGACCAACACGGTCAAAGTGGTAGGGACGTAAGGAGAAGAATTGCGCTAGGCAAGGAGGCTTTCTCAAGGAGGAGGGAGTTGATGACGGGGACGTTGAGTAGGGATGTTAAGACAAGACTCGTAAAAACTCTGATATGGAGCGTAGCTATGTACGGCGCGGAAACGTGGTCGCTGAAGCAGGAGGATAGACGTAGATTGGAGGCTTTTGAAATGTGGGTGTGGAGAAGAATGGAAAAGGTGAAATGGACCGAAAGGAAAACAAATGAGGAAGTACTAGAAATGGTGGGGGAGGAGAGGGGTTTGTTGAGAGAAATCCTATGGAGGTAGGAAAAATGGATGAAGGGCGTATTGAGCGGTAGTGGAATGTTGAAGAGGGTAATAGAGGGAAGAATGTTGGGCAAGCGAGGTAAGGGTAGGAACAGGATAGGGATGTTGGACGAGATGAAGGGAGGAAAGAAGTACACCGAGATGAAGAGGGACCTGATATAGATTAGTTTTCTAGGTGGGGAGTCACAAAATGTTTATTTGATAGTTGGGTCCATCCAAAAACCTACCTTAACCGGTAGATTACCTAAAAAAAAAAAATATATATATATATATATATATATATATATATATATATATATATATATATATATATATATATATATGTATATGTATATTTATATATAATTATGAGAGAACCTATTTTTTCACATAATTCTGTTAGCTGTGTTTTTGATTCTTCCATGCTTCATTGTACATCCATTAGTATGGATAATGGAGAGTTCACAGTAGTTTTTACATTAATTTTTACAGTTTAAAAGTAAAAAATTAGGCCTATGTGAGCATACTTTTGCCGTTTAAGATTTGAGAAATATGACCCAAAGGAAATCCTTATTATGCATATCACTGTATTCCTAGTGTATAAATGGATTTCAAAATTAATGTCTGGGTGCATTGATGTAACTTAGTACCAATTCTATAACTACCAGAAATAGGTGCCTGCCAATTCATCTCAAATGTTATTTTAAATTCTTATTCAATGAACATTAAATTCATGTGTATTGATGTCAATCAGTGTTTTTTTTGTCATGATTGGTTCATTTTAGTATCTCAGCTTGTTAATTCACAAAATGCATTTTTTAATATTCATAATTGCGATCAAAGTCATCGCAAAATCAATATGAAAGTAAAATATTGCATGGAAAACAGCATTACAATTGAAATTTACAGATATTTTCCCCCTTCAGAGTAAACTAAGTTTAATATAATTAGAATCAGTGTTAAAGTTATTTTTCAGATTCTGCAGAAAATGTGTAGTAATCACAATCTAGTGAATGTTATGTAATAATTACAAAAGATTTTGAAAACTGCGTGGGAAAGAGCAATACAAATTTTACTGGATTTTTTTTAGAACACAAAAGGAGAGAGGCTATTTCAGATTAAGTTAGGAAAATGGAGATTTTTGTTAGATTTTTCTGCCCTTTGCTCTAGCCTTGGATCAGAGCCCAGATCACCATTCTATGCCTTCACCACGTATATCGCCACTTTTTGCTGGCTTTTCCCTCCCTCAGGGTCACTTCCCAGAGTCACCCTCAAATACATGTTCTCAGTTCAATCCCAAAAGAGCTCTCATGACCTAATATGATTAAGTTCTAATGGAATTATTCAACTGTTACTCATTTATTATTAAATGTTCTACTTTTATGGCAATTAAATATTCTTCCTTTGCATATTTCTTGCAGGTTTAAGTGGTTGGGTTAGCATAATAAGACATATCTGAAAAATATAAAGCCATCAAAATATTATAGGCAGGTAGAGGCTCCTCTTATTAGCCTATAAAATTTTAGCTGTATCTCTAAAAAAAAGTGCACCATATTGTCTGTCATTGTGATATGCAATTTGAAGAATAATGCTTTATTCGGTGTTGATTTAAGGTTTTCAACTCTGCGGAACTAATTCCTCTCTCTAAAGCATGTTTATATACTTACATTGAGCTTTTAAGGCTCATTTCCTAATTTTGCTTTATCAATACCTTGCAACACAGATAAATTTTTAGCAAATAATGAGCAAATGTCATTAACACTTTGGAGAGTGAATTTTTTTGTTTCAAGCATGTAACATCAAAACACTGTTGTATAAAAGATGAAATTCTACTTCCTCGGGGCATTGATAAAATGTTCCTTTATAGTATCAACACAAAAATGATCAAAAATTGTTTTTATATAAACACTTTATCACATGAAATATCACATACTTTGAAGTGTTGACTGATTTGTTATCAATTAATTAATATGTTTCCTTTCTTCCTTCTGTCTCTATTATCAAATCTAAAGCATGAGCTACAAATGATATATTTTTCTTAATGTCATCTCAAAAAAAATCCTAGTTCCTGTAATTCTTGGAAAATAAATGTCCAATGCATTGTCTTAACTCATTATTCACACATGAGCTTAATAAAAGAAGATAAATAGTTTTCTCATTGTAATTTGCTCTATTACAACTTGTGAAAAGTAGCTAGTAGAGCAAACAATGAAGTATCAACTGCGGAAATAGGCCTGGATATATATTTTTTCTACTGGTGATCATATTTTTGAAGTGACATCACAAAGAAAAGTGTTATATCGTCCTTTAAAATTTACAGAGAGTTATTCCTTTGTTTTCAAATACCGAAGGAAAATATATACCAGAGCAATGAAAATGACAAACTTTTGACGTAAGCATATACATATAGACTGTTATGATTCCTCTGTCCAGAAACAATTTTGTTCATAAACTTAAAATAATTAAATAATTAGCAACCAATAATGACTTCAAAGACAGTTTAATAGAAAAAATGCTACAAAGAAAACGTTCCGTTCAAGCCAAAGAATTTTTATACAAATAAATTTATATAGCCAATCTTTTTCCAAGGGAACAATTTAGAATAGCCTTCTATAATAGGAATAACTTAAAATCATTTTTGAACTGTATGAAAGACAAAGTAGTAAAACTGAATAAATATGGCATTTATAAGTTAATTTGTAACGACTGTAGTGCGATATATACATATATATATATATATATATATATATATATAGGCCAAGTGGGGAGGTCGTCAAAAGAACGAGCGGAAGAGCATAAACGCTGTTTTAGGCTGACCTCAAGAAATCCACTTCGCAAAACACCTATGGGAAAACAACCATGAGAGTGATTTCAACCCACAATTCTTACACCAGATGGACAAAGGGATGAGGATGGACAAGTGGGAGGAGCTTGAAATTAGAAAGAATTTAAAAACGGGTCATTTGGTGAATGAATTATTGTTTGAATACCTTTGCCCAACCTTGGAGGGGCCCCTCTCCTTCGCTGAAAGACACAATAACCCTTCCTCCCCCCCCTGCCTCCCCGTTAACCCACCTTGCTTAACACCCCTATCCTCCTTCCCATTTACGCCGATCACAACCCGATTATACCCCTCTTTTTTACTGCCCTCTCTCACACACTCCACTCTCCCTCATAAATGCTATATAAATGAGCCACAGCTGGTTTTATTTTTGTACCTGATGATGATGCCTAAGCGTTGAAACTAGTTGTACAGTGGATGTATACATTGTGTTCTTAATGAAATAAATATATACTTATAGAGTTTCTGAGGCTCAATATGTTAAACCCTGAATAAAAGATGTTCTTATAGTTATGGGACTGTATTGAAGAAAAATAATCTATGCCTCTAAAACCACTAATTGGTTAGTAGATAATAAGAGAGAAGTGCTCATTCATGATAATCATTTGGTTAAATAAACACATCATGACCCTGGCAGCCTCAGTAGATTTTTGCAGTGAAAAGGTTCAACTGAGACTCAGGGAAGAAGAAGATTGTTCCATTGAAAAATTTGTGTAAAAGTAAAAATGTGCAAATTATGGGAAGGATTCATTCCATTGTACTTCATCATTTTGTGCACACATCACATCTATAAACGGCTGGCAAACATCAGCATGGGATAGTCTTAGCCCATCGGTAGGGCAGATATAAAGGCAGAATGGATTACTTGTGGCAATAAAGGAATTCTGAAATGAAATATTCTTGTTGGATGTGTTCCTTGTCACTTTGCTTCACTCTATATAATCTATAACCCAATAACTTGTGCCATGCTCTCTTATGCATGGAACCAGTCCTATTTCTTAAATCCATTTTTACATACCACTTTTTTGTCATTCAGCATGATTGAATCCTCTCATTTCATATTCTCAAAACTAAACTGGAAATCTAAATTTAAAAGAAACATAGTGTATCACATGAATCTTGGACCCAAAGTTAGTTAAATTTCTGAATATTTTTGAAAGGATTGTGTGAGTCAAACGATATTGATTCAGTACCTAATTTGTGTTTGCTAAAATTCCTTAAATTTTACATTATTATAATTTTGTTTTTCATTCCAAAAGTTTTAGAAACATGAATTACTGTGTCTGGGTAAAAGCATACATTAATGATTTTTTATTTAACAATTGACTCAACCTTTTGGGGAAAGTTTACTTGAATTTCCTGCATGGAGATATCTACAATTGACCTACAAAGGAAGGTACTTAGGGGAATCTGTGGAAAAATTATCACCTTGATGCATACTTTGTGCTGTGTGCTACACAACTCTCTTTGTTATTGAATTGTTGTTGTCCCAATGTAGTGCTGTTCCCAAGGTAATTTCAACTTCATGTTTACCTGGTGCACTAATAATCTGCCACCAATATTCATCCCATCCTCTATCAATGTATTTAGTGTCCAATTGTGAAACTGAAACATGTAAATATGAGTCTTAGAGGAGTTTTACTGAGAGAAAGTGGAAAATAAAAAGCAAGACACAAATGTATTCCTTCTAGAGAGCTCATGAAGGGGTTATTTTTAAAAAATCCTCAATGTTGTGTCATGATAATAACCTAAGCTAGTGAAATAGTTCAGTTAGTCCAACAGGATGCTTTGCCAGAACCTTATCTCATTTCCTGAATTTGTTACACTTAAATGAGTAATTCATTGATGAAATATCAGATGCTTTCCCAACATTAGTTCATAGTGAATTCTTCTTGGGAATTCCACATTTTAAGTCCATTCAACATTGCTGCTGACATTGGCAGATATGTAGAACATTGCTGCTTACATTGACAGAATGCAGGTAAAAATTCCCAGAATAATTCATCTTAATGCATTGCCGCATAAATGGAATGTCAAATTATCAAATTGGTAGTTCAATTGACATGGTAGTTATTTTGAAGAGTAATTAACCATATTTACCTCTGAAACTGTAATAGCCATGTTTTTCATATATTTGTGCTAATTATTGGTGCTAGAAATACTTTGGAGTCATCTTTACATGCATGCAAAATGCATGCTGTATAAGTATTGGGAGTATCACATATCGGGCAACCGACTGCAATCAGGATTTTAACTGTCTTCGACATACAAATTCTTTTAAAATTTTCAAGATTTTGCCATTTTAAATGTTTTTAATTACAATGCCATTTGTATAAATAGGGGCCACTAAATATAATTATTTTTATTTGCATGTTATTCTTTTCGTATCTGGGTACAAACCTGTGGTGTAGTAGGGAGAAGCAAAATGGGGAAAGATGGAAATTAAGTAAAAGGAAAATGAAGGGGAGAAAAGAGAGGGGCTGATGGAGGCATATTGAGAGAGAAAGATAAAATTATCCAGTGGAAAATACCATCCATCCATGTGGGGCTATTAGATTGAGTTATGGTATGCAACAAATCAATACGTTTATGTGTTTATGGCTTCCCTGAATATAAAAACACAACTTATTAATATTTATTACAAGGTAATCTACCGGATCAGGTAGGTTTTTTAATGCACAAAAGTACCAAGTAAATATTTTATAACTCTAAGCAAAACACAATCCAGTAACCTATTCTGTATCAGATCCCTATTCATCTCTGTGTACTTCCTCCCTTCATCCCATCCAACATCCCTATCCTGTTCCCGGCCTTACCTCGTTTGCCTAACATTCTTCCCCCTATTACCTTCTTCAACATCCCACTGCCGCTCAATACACCTTTCATCCATTTTTCCTGTCCCAATAGGATTTCTCCCATCAAACTCCTATCCTCACCCACCATCCCTAGTACTTCCTCATTTGTTTTCCTTTCGGTCCATTTCACCTTCTCCATTCTTCTCCACACCCACATTTCAAAAGCCTTCAATCTACGTCTATCCTCCTGCTTCAGTTACCACGTTTCCGCGCCGTACATAGCGACGCTCCATATCAGAGTTTTTACGATTCTTGTCTTAACATCCCTGCTCAACGTCCCCGCCAACAACTCCCTCACCCTGAGAAAGCCTTTTTGCCTACTCGCAGCTGAGCAGTCTCAGACATGTACAGGTTGCGGATTAGTTCCTGCTTCAGAGATTCAGGTCAGGTCATTAGATCCAGGTCAGAGATTAGCTCCTGTTCCTCGAAATCATTCCTATTTTCTTCAATTCACGCTTGTTTTTCCCAATTCGCTCTATCAAATGCTTTTTCGATATTTCAAGAAACTGTAACTTTAACGGAGTCACCCGCTATGTGTGCATTATAATGCAAGCATTTCAGAGAGTAAAAATCATTCGTTTCGAAATCTACGAAACAGGCAAATACGTCCTGATTGTATTCTATATTCCTCTCGACTAGTGATCTCATCACTGCAATGAATCACGCGTACCTCTCCCCTTCTTAACCCAAACTTATAATCCCCTATCTTTAACTGCTAGTACAGTTGCACTTGCCTTCTTACTTCCCGCTGACAACTTAACCTTGATGTTTAGCACACCAATTTCACCCTCCTCTGTAAACTTTCCATACCTTGCCCGTCTTAATTTATTGTTTAACTCTTTTGATTTCATTATAACAATTTCAGAGCGTAAAAATTATTCCCCTTGACCGGAATTCCGGTCCGAGACACAGTTTAAAGTTACTTTTGCGGCATCTTACCGTCATCCAGGATTTTCTCTACAGCCTGCTGATACTCCTTCCATGTTAATCCATTTAACGCTTCTACATTCCATTTCCAAACCCACCGCCCTTGCCTTGTCTTCTTGAAACGGACGCTAAATTTCATAACAACAAAATTGTGGCGGAATCGGCCCTGGCGGCCGTGTGTCGTGTCTGGCAGCGGGGAAGGCAAGGCTTCCGCGGTCTTCATCCCACGAAACTCTTGCAAAGGAAAAATAACAGCAGTAGGACAGAAGACGCAGAATAAGACGAGAGTAGATAAAATAGGAACATGGAACGTCAGGACAGGGTTGAGGATAGGTAAATTAGAGAATATTAAGCAAAGGAATGAAAGAGGTAAAATAGATGTACGCGAGGTGAGATGGAAGGATAGCGAGAATTACTGGAGTGATAATTATAGAAAAATATACAGCGGCGGGGACGAGAGCCAACGAGGGGTTGCCGTAAAATTAAATAAAGGGGTTGGAAGAAGTGTAGTGAACATTGAGCAGGGAACTGATGAAATATTACTCGTAGGGAGACGAATTTGGTCATTGTTCAGGTATATATGCCACCGAGCAACAATAAGGAGGAAGAAGTCGATAGGATGTACGATGAGTTAGATGATATCGTCGCGAGTGTTCCTGCAGGGAAACATTTGATAGTGATCGAGGCTTGGAATTCGACGGTAGGCGAAGGAAGGGATGGTGGTGAGGTGGGGGACTATGGGTTAGGCACGAGGAATGAACGCGGGGAGAAAGCAATTGAATTCTGCAGGAGACAGGGGTTAGTCATCACCAACACATGGTTTAGGCACCACAAAAAGCGTAGGTATACATGGAAAATGCCAAGTGACTCAGAAAGATATCAGTTAGATAATAATATAGTTAGGCAAAGGTTTCGGAACAGTGTGATAAATTCGTAGTTTCCGTAGGGCGGTTGGGGACTCAGACCACAATTTAGTTGTTATGAAATGTAATGTCCATTTCAAAGAGATAAGGCAGGGGCGGCGGGTAAAGAAATGGAATGTAGAAGCATAAAACGGATTAACATGGAAGGAGTATTAGCAGGCTGTAGAGGAAATCATGGATGACGGTAGAGAGCTGATTACTATCGAAGAAAAATGGGAATGTATCAAGAAAGTGATATCGAAAGCCGCGAAATACACTATAGGAACCGTCAACGGGAAAAGGATAAGGAAACCATGGGTAACAGATGAGATGATTGTAAAGATGGATGAGAGAAGAAGATGGAAGAATGTAAGCACAGAGTTTGGCAAAATGAAGTACAAAGAGTGTCACAATAAATTGAGAAGGGCCACAAATAAAGCGAAAGAAGAATGGTGGAAAACGCAATGCGAGGATATGAAAAGCTTACAGAGGAAGGGTGAAATTGGTGCTCTATACAGCAAAGTTAGTTATTATCGATATGTAAGAAGGCAAGATCCGTGCTAACAGTTAAAGATAAGTGGGGTAAGATAATAGTTGAATCAGAAAAAATCCAAGAGAAATGGAAGGAATATATAGAAACACTGTGTAGTAGAGAACTTGAGGCCGACACGGTTAGACTTTGAAAAAGAACATGACGTAGAAGAAGATAGCTTAGGCCCAGGCATACTCGCCGATGAAATGGAAAGGGCATTAAAGGAGATGAAAGCAAATAAGGCCGTGGGGGTGGACAGCATTCCTGTAGAACTGTTGAAATCTTTAGGAAAATGTGGGAAGAAGGCCCTATATGGACTGATCCGTAGTATCTATGAGGAAGGAATCTGGCCGCAATATTTTGTGTGATCAGTTTCTTAATCCTTAATTTCTTAATTCTTAATACAAAAAAAGGTTAAGGCTACATCATGTGAGGATTACAGAACGATAAGCATGCAGGTAAGTTTATTCTCAGGATCATCTACAAAAGGATAGAGAGTAAGTCAAATGATTACTTAGGGGATGATCAGTTTGGTTTTAGGAAGGGGAGAGGTACGCCCGATGCCATTGCAGTAATGAGATCACTAATCAAGAGGAATATAGAATACAATAAGGACGTTTTTTGCCTGTTTAGTAGATTTCGGAAAAGCGTTTGATAGAGTGAATTGGGAAAAATTAATGCTTGTATTTCATGGAATACGAAAGGATTGGAGGGACAGGAGACTGATCCGCAACCTGTACACGTCTCAGACTGCTCAGGTGCGAGTGGGGAACGGAGAGTCCGCATGGGCAGTGTAAGGAAAAGGTGTAAGGCAGAGTTGCGCATTGTCACCGATGTTGTTCAACGTATGTGTGGAGGAAATGATTAAAGAGGCATGGGAAGAACTGGAGGAAGGAATGAAAGTGGGAGGGGAATTCGTAATATCGGTTAGGTTTGCTGATGACCAAGCACTAGTTTGTCAGTCAGTCAAGGGGTTGCTAACACTGCTGAGTGAATTGGAGGTTCAGAGCGGTAGATATGGGATGAGAATAAATATTTATAAAAGAAAGTTTATGTAATTTTCCAGAAAGAAAAATGCTAAGCTGAACATTAAAATAAGAAGGACAAAAATAGGGCAGGTAGAACAGTTCAAATATGTCGGAAGTGTTTTGGACCAATACAGTCAAAGTAGTAGGGACGTAAGGAGAAGAATAGCGCTAGGCAAAAGGGCCCTCTCAAGGAGGAGGGAGTTGATGACGGGGACTTTGAGCAGGGAGGTTAAGACAAGACACGTAAAAACTCTGATATGTAGCGTAGCTATGTGCGGCGCGGAAATGTGGTCGCTTAAGCAGGAAGATAGACGTAAATCGGAGGCTTTTGAAATGTGGGTGTGGAGAAGAATGGAGAAGGTGAAATGGACCGAAAGGAAAGCAAAAGATGAAGTACAAAAGTGGTGGGTGAGGATAGGGATTTGTTGAGAGAAATCCTATGGAGGCGGGAAAATGAATGATAGGCGTTCTGAGCGGTAGTAGAATGTTGATGAAGGTAATAGAGGGGAGCATATTAGGAAAACGAGGAAAGGGTAGGAACAGGATAGGGATGTTGGACGGGATGAAGGGAGGAAGGGAGTACACAGTGATGAAGAGGGACCTGATGTAGAGTAGGTTGCTGGTTGGGGTTAGTTTGGAGTTACAAAATATTTATTGGATAGTAGTATCTATCCAAAAACCTACCTTAACCGGTAGATTACCTAATAATAGTAATAATAACATATATATGTTTCCGTATATAACACTTTTGTGAAATTCCCATGGAAGTGAACAATAATGTAAATGGAATTAACTCAGTAGACACAAACACAGAAAAAGAAATACAAAAAGAGGAACTCACTGGATCTCAAATTTTCGGTGGTACACCCACTTTTCTCAAGAGGACCTAGGAACAGAACTGAGGCAAAGGAGGGCCCGGTAGCACTGGTTGGAAGGAGAAGGGTAGAAAGGTATTCGAGGGGAGGAGCTGAAGGGAAAGTGTTAGGTCCGGGATTTTTAACAATGGAGTGGACGATATGGAAGGTGTTGGGGGCGGAGGCGGGATGAGCATATGTGTATAAAGGGGCAATTTTTGGACTGTGGATTGGTTCATTTTGAAAGATCGGATGGATTAGCGGGGCGTTTGAAAGTGACAGTTTAAGGGAAGTGTAAATGACAGTGTAAGGCAGGGTTGTCCATTGTCACCGGTGCTGTTCAACGTAAATATAGAGGAAATAATTAAAGAGGCATGGGAAGAATTGGAGGTGGGAACGAACGTCGGAGGGGAATTCGTACGAGGCGTGTTCATAAAGTAAGACCCGTTTGGTCACAGGAAAAAACATACTCATATGAAACACATTTTATTGCACTTTTAGTTAGCTACAAACCTACTTCACTTATCTACATCATCGCCGTTCACTTCTAAGTATTTTTCGTACCGCTGCACCAGCTTCTATAACCCCTCTGCATAGAAACTCGCCGCCTGAGGGTTGAACCAATCGACAACGCCATTCTTGAGTTCCTCTTCGGTTTCGAAACGTTGTCCACCGAACCACTGTTTCAAGTGCAAGAAGAGGAAGTAGTCGCTGGGTGTAAGGTCAGGACTGTACGGTGGATGGTTTAAAGAGTTCCCAACGACCCAAAAACTCTCGTCCACTGGACATTCTTTGCTCTTTGTGGTGGTCGGTGAGCATTTTCGGTACCCATCTTGCACGCAATGTGTGGTATCCGAGGTTTTCCGTAACAATATTGTAGACAGTAGTGCGTCCAAGTTGAGGAAATTGTTCAGCCAGGCCATTAATGGTCAATCGACGATCACATTGCAGTTTTTGTTCCACTTGCGAAACAATTTCATCGGTCAGAATACTGGGCCTACCACTTCGCTCTTCGTCATGGACATTTGTTCGTCCATTTTTAAAATCACAGTACCATTGTCTAAACTTTCCTTCACTCATAACTGTAGGTTTATAAACTAGGCATAATTCCCGATGAATTTCAGCAGCCGACAATCCTTTCGCATTCAAGAATCATATGACAGAACGCACTTCACAGCTGGCGGGATCAACAATTGTCGCGGACATTGTTGTTTGCATGCACGGACAAGCAAACGCTTCTGAAACAAATCAAATGCTGCTGTAGCTTCTCAATGAATCAGTAGATGGCGCTGCAGGAGCAAAACTGTGTTCTGAAGCGCCAATATTTAAATATAAGCAAACGGTTCTTACTTTAAGAATACGCCTCGTAAAATCGGTTAGGTTCGCTGATTATTATTAGGTAATCTACCGTTTAAGGTAGGTTTTTGGATGGATACAACTATCAAATAAACATTTTGTGACTCCCCACCAAGCAAACTAATCTATATCAGGTCCCCCTTCATCTCGGTGTATTTCCTCCCTTCATCCCGTCCAACATCCCTATCCTGTTCTTGCCTTTACCTCGCTTGCCCAACATTCTCCCCTCTATTACCCTCTTCAACATTCCACTACCGCTCAATACGCCTTTCATCCATTTTTCCTGCCTCCATAGGATTTCTCTCAACAAACTCCTCTCCTCACCCACCATCTCTAGTAATATGTATAGTACTAGTAATATATATATATATATATATAGATATTCAAACTCGAAAAAAAAATTTATATATATAAACATATATATATATATATGTTTATATATATATATATATATATGTTTATATATATATATATATATATATATATATATATATATATATATATATATATATATATATGCGGGTCGCGGTGGTCTAGTAGGTAGAGCGTTGGACTACTGACCGGAGCGTCCCGGGTTCGACTCCCGGGCAAGGCACCCTGGGCACCCGCAGCTCCACCCAAGCCAGTTGACCCCTCGGGTACCAGATCCTCCTGGGAAACCACAACCGGCACAGGGAAAGGAACCGGCCCCCCCACCCTGATGTGCGAATATTCACACGCCGTCAGGTTCGCTGATGACCAAGCATTATTTGCTCAGTCAGCCAAGGGGTTGCAAGCATTGCTGATTGAATTGGAAGTTCAGTGCGATAAATATGGGATGAGAAATAATATTAATAAAACAAAGGTTTTGCGATTTTTTCAGGAAGAAGGCTAAAATAAACATTAAAATGGGAGGGGAAAAATAGAGCAGGTAGAACAGTTTACGTATCTCGGAAGTGTTCTGGACCAACACGGTCAAAGTAGTAGAAACGTAAGGTGAAGAATTGCGCTAGGCAAGGAGGCTTTCTCAAGGAGGAGGGAGTTGATGACGCGGACGTTGAGTAGGGGGGTTAAGACAAGACTCTTAAAAACTCTGATATGGAGCGTAGCTATGTACGGCGCGGAAACGTGGTCACTGAAGCAGGAGGATAGACGTAGATTGGAGGCTTTTGAAATGTGGGTGTGAAGAAGAATGGAGAAGGTGAAATGGACCGAAAGGAAAACAAATGAGGAAGTACTGGAGATGGTGGGTGAGGAGAGGGGTTTGTTGAGAGAAATCGTATGGAGGCAAAAACATGGATGAAGGACGTATTGAGCGGTAGGGGAATGTTGAAGAAGGTAATAGAGGGGAGAATGATGGGCAAGCTAAGAAAGAGCAGGAATAGGTTAGGGAAGTTGGTCGGGATGAAGGAAAGAAGTATACAGAGATGAAGAGGGACCTGATGTAGATTAGATTGCTGGATTGGGCTTTGTTTGGATTTACAAAATGTTTTTTTAATAGTTGTGTCCAGCCAAAAACCTACCTTAACGTGTAGATTACCTAATAAATAAATAAATAAATATGTATATCTATTTGATGAGCAAGAAGTAGTAAAATCTGATAAGTAGGAAACTTCTTCATTCTGACATAATCTATAAAAATAATTATAATATATCTAGCATCTTGAATGTGCTGTTCGCTGGTATAAGCATTATTAAGTTGTATTCTGTCTCTAATCATTTTGCTTCAAGAATGCCTAACTAATGCAGTCGCTCATTTTTGCCCTCGACAGTTTGAACACATGTGTTTAATATATCCTTCGTCTTTCGAAAATAAAGTAATCTTTCTTTTTTGACATTTATTCAATCCTCTAATTGTCATATTAATTTACTAATACGTTCAGCAATGGCTGGAACATCTTTTATTTCTGGCTGAAAAAGCTTGATCACTCGTCGATCTAATTAATTTCATGAATTACCCAAGTCTGCTCTACTTGCTAAATCTTTGAGATGTCCTTATTATTTTTCTTTCGCGTGCTTCACCCGAAGATTATCTTTCAGTTGGAAGTTTGCGAATACTTTCTTTTTGAGTTAATCATCGTACATTATTGATTTCAGTACGCTGGTCAATATACAGGGTTCGTCCGGAAAATAAGTTTATGATGCTCATTGTCTTTTTTGACAAAAGGGGAGTCGTCCACTACGAATTTTTACCTGAACGACAAACTGTAAATGCTGCATTTTACGTCCAAGTGCTCGATAGGCTTCGAAAACGAGTCGCCCGCGTCCGGCCAGCGATCAAAAACATCTGGCGGCTGCTTCACGACAATGCGCCGTCTCACACCGCGCTTGTCGTGTCGGACTTCTTGGCCAAGCACGGCGTGGCAACGCTGCCGCACCCGCCCTACAGCCCGGACTTGGCACCACCGGACTTCTTTCTGTTCCCGAAGATAAAGAGGAGTTTGAAATGAACGCGATACGGGACTTTGGACGCCGTCAAAGAGGCCGTGACGACGTGTCTTCGAGAGGTTCCCGATGATGCCTTCGCGGGAGCGTTCCAGGAATGGGAACGCCGCTGGAACAAGTGTATCGACTCACAAGGGTCATATTTTGAGGAATATTAGCTTAAGATATGTAAAAGTGTAATACATTTTTTTTCCTGAGCTCAGTACACTTATTTTACGGACGAACCCAACGTTCTCCAATGTATGGGAAGAGTGTATTTTATGAAAAATGTTGTGAATATATCTAGCTACAACCCAATCGAATCCCCACACCCCCGAATCTTCCATGGCATTCTCGAATCGCCCGTTCCACTCCGTCCCACTTCCCCCCTTCCGAATCCTTCCTCTTCACATCTGATGTCCACCTAGTTCGCTTTTCCAACCCCCGAACTACCTGGAGGGAATCAAGTGAGTTAGGTATTCGTCCGACTGGCTTTGTTGGCGGTCGGAATTTGTTTATCGGATTTCCAGTAATGATGTGTTCCGAGTGTTCCTAAAAGGCTTGAAATTGCTCATTTTTTAATTCAAAACCCATTTGAATGCGTTACAAGGAACGATCTTAAACTAATAATGATTTATGGAAACCTTGTCTGTATCGAAATTTGAACGTGATGCTGATTGAAATTCAAACGCGCTACTACGAGTTCGGAGTGGCCACAAGCCGTACTCCAATAGCGCGAAGGGGGTTGTGCCTTGGCTGGTGGCAAGGGACGGCGGGAGGGAGTTCACTACGCGATGTAAGTCCTATTACGGTTCCGTTTCGACCCACCAGAAGGGCATTTCTTTGTGATTCTTCTTCATCGCATTCCTTTATCAGCCCTCTCCCGAAATACTTCCGCCTTTCCAAGCAGCTTGAACCCTGGTCGGCGGCTACCTTCCTTGCTTAAGGTTATTGCAGTTCTCCTTCTCATGAGCTCTCATTCCCATCCCTTCCCCCCGTCCTCGTCCACAGTCACCCTCCCCACCAACCCCCACCCAGGTTCTACTACTTTTGTCATTCTCCCAACCACACTTTCCCCCCTTTCAAATTCTCGTCCTCCTTCCTCATTCATCCCCCTTCCACCCCCCTTTTACAGTCCCTTTTGATACACGGACATACAACTTCAGAATTATTTTATTTCTCACTTCTGCTTTATTTCTGACTTGAATTATTGCAGTTCGGAATTCACTTTTCTGATTTCCTGTAAATGTGTATTTTTTAAGAGCTTCTAATTCTCATATATGTATTATGCAAAATCCAAATATGGGTTTTATAAGAAACGATATGATACTAATAAAGATTATTAGGAATGTTGGTCGCGTCGAAAATGGAAGGGGCCGAGGATATGCGTACGCCCGGCGAGTTCGGAGCCTCCTCAAAGCCTTCCTCGCCTCGTGGGGTGACTGGGAGACCGTGATCTGGCCTGTCGGATGGGCCGGATGAAGTGCACGAGGGGTCTTTCTCTTCTTCCGCAGTGCCCATTCGACCTTCGAGGTGGCCATTTCGGAGCAATCGCCTTCACCTCCCTCCCTTAACCACCCTCCTGGTCATGCCTACCCTCACCGCGACAGGTAATCTTGCCGCTAACTTCGGTGCATTTTTGTTGACCCTCCTCTTCCCTCACTCTTACTTCAACTCCACCCCTCTTCGTATTCGATTACCCACCCTCTCCCTCCCATGCGTGGCTCTGTTCTCGAGTCTAGTTCGCCTCCTCCTCCTTCAAATGTTCTCCAACCCAAACCAGTCGCCCTCCCTTCTACATCTTCCCCTCCCGCCCGCCCTCTTTTCCAACCTCTTCCCTATTTAAAGGCGAGCGGGACAAAACAATCTCCTTTTGCCTCTTAAATTTGGTCGCTGGAAGAGTAGTCCGGGTCAGTTCGCAAGGTATAGGTCGTCGTGTGCATCGCATTAGGGTACGAGGAGGGTCCTTCATCCGTCGAGGAAGATGTAAGTAATTCATTTGTCTCTATTTCATTCATGAATTATGATTATCATTAGAAATATGGTAGATCGGTGTTCGTACAACCATCCGTTCATGGCAAACAACGCCTCACGGCGGTAGATTTATTTTTAGTCTTTTAGGAAACGAAAATTTCTATATATGGTGACTTTTTGCTCCAACTGTATGCTTTTTTCGAACTAACTTTATGTACTTGCATGCCGAGTTTAGGTCACACATCGTAAGAACCCCTCAAATAATTTCGTTGTCGGACGGGAGTAATGTTACAATTATTTCACTATGCCAATTGAAAATAGGATATTTACAAAAAAATTATTTTCTATTATTGTTTTAAATGTGAATTATTCTATTTCAGGAGTAGCAACGCTAGCACATTACTACCCTATTTTACATTCGTCACAACCTAGGGTTTTTTTCTTATAGAAGTGTGAAATTCCTTTGTTGCACGTTGTTTACTTCTCCTTTAGATTGTTTCTTTCCACCAACCAGTGGTTGTGGTTTCTTCTTTTCAATTACTAATTGTCAGTTTAAATTTGACGTAACTTTGTTGATTTCGCCAGTATTGGCCTTGTTAACATAACATCGTGTACGCATATTGAATTGCATTCTCTTCAAAATAACCACATTGTCATTCATGACATCTGTGTTATAGCTCGTTTTCCCGTTCTTTGGTTTAGTTTAGGATTCCTAAGTTGAGGCGTTTGTTCGTCTCCGCACGTGGCCTGCGGATGCCGAATTCCTTCGGCATTTGACCCACTCGTATAGTCGGCTACACCATCTGCCACTCGCCCGGAGTCGAGTCAGCTTATACATTGGACTGGACGCTGTTCCGTCCGAAAAATAATTTCTTGTCGTCGCGGATGAAGCATGTGGTTTTGTTTCTACATGTCCATTGGCAAACCTTTCTCGGAAGGTAATTTCTCATCAGATTAACCACCCATTTGCCTCCCTATCTCGTGTGACATATTGCATTGTTTTTCTATTAATTATTCAGTGCCCACCCTTTTCAAGGCCGGTGTTGCATTGAGTCTGAATTATTGCTGTCTTAATTATTCCAGGTCATCATATAATTTCACTCTTCTTTCGCTCATTTCATTCTCCAAATTCATAATTCATTCCTTCATATCGGAGTAGCATTATGACGGGACATGACTTGCGTCAAACGCATCATTACGTCCGGATAATTTTTCTGTTCATTATCTCTAGCGGTTCGCTTTGGTGTCGTGGTGAGATTTCTGACGCCAACCTTTTCCTTTTCATGCGGTCTTTCTCTAGCCTAGAACAGTCCAATCCCTGCCGATGCGACCCGTACGTATCTTTCTTTGTTCATACTCAACACGGATCTGCTGAGCTGATTTCACACTTGCTACTTGTGAGAGGCTTCCAACATGTCTGCATGTTCTGATTTTCTAACTCGCCACATAATTGGGCGCCTGAAAGATCTACTGCAGTCGGTCCTTCTCGTCTTCCGAATGAAGAAAGGAAAATAATGTACTCAGCTCCTGCCGAATATGGCCCAGCCGCGTAATGTCCCTTGAACAGTTCGCTGCAACAGCGTCCGGGAAATGTTGCCAAATATTGAAGTATTATGATTTCTTTCGCTAAATATAAACCCTTCCAGTTCTCAGCAAACATCTTCTCCTTGGTAATTAAGCAGGATTTCTTGGTGTATGCTTTTCTAAAAGATTGTTGTAAGTAGTTAGACACGTACGCAGTTTTCAAAATTTCCTTTTATTTTCAACTTGTTCTGCAGTCAATCCCATGTCCTGCGCGTCTTTCAAGTCACTCGGTTTCTTTTCGTAATTGTTTTTCAAATTTTTTAAACATTGTCCTCTGCAGAATTACCATAATAATCTTTCTCTACCATAAAACTATTCTTCAATTCCAAGAGCTTCCATAGTGCTGCTCGAATTTTTGTAAACTTAAGGCAACAATGAATCTTCCCAAATTTCAACCGTTACCTTCATTGCTGCGCAATATTGCTCTACCTTCTTTCATTTCATCCCTACCTTTACTCGCCTACGGAATTTTTGGCTGCCATTCCTTCTCAAATTACGAAAATCTGATAATTATTTCTCAATAGGACGTGACGAGTAATGTTAAATCGTGCATTCACGGGTACAGATCCACATCTCTTTGTGTTGACAATTTCCATTCTTCCTACATACGGGCACGTCTTTCAGCTGTCGATCACCATTCGTGTCGCTGTTCTCGTAGAGTGGTAAATGCCATGCATTAGTTGTTTGCCTTGTATGTTTCTCTCGTTGTCACAAGTATTGTATTCACGCCTTCCTACACGAAGTCGCCTGAAGTTCTCTTACTAAACGGACAAATGCATTTTCATCGTAAATATACCATGATGCATGAGTGGAAGCAATTTAACGCACGTCGAGATTTTCTTCGTAATTATTAACGGCACTTCTGTTCTCATTCTATGACATTTAAATTACACCGGATAAATCGTTTCATCGTCAGCGGATAATCCCATAAAAACTAAGATTCGTTGGTGTTTGTGTGCACTGTACTTCCTCGTGAATTTTAATCTTTCATTACGATAAACATTTTGTTCCTCACATCACCACTTCAAATGCAAGGCATTTAAGAACACAACCCACAGAACATCACACCTACACACAAGGAGCCTCCCAGTTCCTTAGAAGAGGAAGGAATCTGCCACGATGACCCCAGCGATCTTTGGCGAGAGGCGATGGTGTTGGTGTTAGTGTCAGTGATGTGATGCATGGTCATTATGCTTTTTTAGTGAATAGTGCTTGTGTGGTGTGTGCGTGTGCACCGAGGGATCGTCGATGGAGTAATACCTGCCGCCGCTGGACCTTGCGGATGAAACCAAGGTAAGTGTTCGTCTCCTCTCCTTCCCCCTCCCCCACTACGTTCCAGGTTCAGTGTGTAGGAGCCCCCTTAGCTCGAGACATGGCCTCCACCCTCGCGGTAGGGCCCCCGATGGGGCTTAAGGGACGCAACCAAAGCACTTAGAGAAATGGGGGGTGAATTAACGTGATTCTTAGGCGAACAAATTAGGCAGGACATTTAAAGAGACTGGGGTATGACATAAACTTAGAGATAGCATACACTTGGTCAGGCACACTTATCCTTAGGTAACATAATACTAGGCAGGTATTAAATTAATTCTAGATTTATAATAATATAATAAAGTACTAAGCACATGAGGGTTGTGCTTAATATTTTGTTATATTGCATCATTCCATCGCTCACTTTCCTCCTGTTCCATTATCTATCATCCTTCTTCACGTTCCTTCCACTGACTTTTCCGAAGGCAGCGGATTCCTGTTTTAATGGACCGCTGTAACATGGCATCAGTAGGACGTACCTCTCTGTAGCTTCTGCAGGAGGGACGTGATGGACCGGCCATCGGCCTTCGTCCTCACCTTTTGACGAATGCCGGAAAATGGGTTCCAACGAGCTGTGCGCGATACCTCTTTGGGTCAGCAAAAGGAAACTCGTGCAATCTTTCTCCCTCCTAATATCTCTTCATTTCTTCCTATTCCTGCCTACTGAATGTGGCATTGTCATATAAAGGTCATTGCTATAAAACGTCGAATTAATGCAGGTGGAAGGAAATCCACCTTTTTGTTTCATTGTTCGTAAGAGATCGTTTAACCATTTGCCATGGAAACGGGATTTGCACGCAAGGTGATTCGCCTCTCGGTTGTCTTTTCTATCGCAATATATCGCGGTTGATTTTCAGGTAAAGAAACTCGTAACATATCCCTTTGGCTTGATTTTTTTATTTAGCGTGACGCCTTTTCATTGTGCCAACGATAACTAGGTTGGACATCAAGGGACCGGCTTGATTAAAAAAAATATTGACCCGTACGATCAAACATGATCATCGAAAGAACTCCCGGAAACCTAAGTCAGCAGTGCTGAACGTCCTATACACCTAGGTAAGTTCCCACCCTTGTTGGTACTGGTGTTGTACAATTTTCATATTTTTTTAGGTTTCTCTCTAAAAGCAATCAATTCGGAGGGTAACTAAGTCATCCTTAGGACCTATAAAATAAATAAAATATTCAATAAACTATGCTTGCCATTTACTTTACCTCTGCTTTCATGTGAAACGTTTTCTTCCCGAACAAATGGGCACCCGTTTCATAAACGTCATCTCATACTATTGCAGTGAGAATTCGTGCTACAATTAACCGCAAAGGGACCAAAATAAAATACCACACTTGGGTACCTTGATGGTGAATATATTCACGCGAGCAACTGGACTATCACCGCTAATGTCATTTAAGTTGTCATCCAAAACTAATCATTACTGTCAGTTTTTCATATATCGATATTTTCTATGTTGAGAGTTACGGTGGAGGAATCAGTGTAAATATTCAGGCTACGAGAATTTGAAATATCCCGTATGTGTGATGACAGTTTTATTCTTTTTGCAGGCAGCAAGTCTTGGAATGTTACCTCATGGTCTGTATTTTGGTTACTATGCAGCTTTTCTCTTTTGAGAATCTCATCATGATCACCAACCCTACGAATTCGATTTTTACCCGTATCTATTATATTATCCTAATCCGTATCTGTCGTATATTTACTCTTCCTATAAGCCCTAATTTAGATTAATTCATCTAAAAAGGATTGCTAATTCACTTTTTCCTTTAATGAATATCTCTGCATTTGTCTGTCATTATATTTGCCACTACTATTTTGTTCAATGGCAGTATGCGACATGCATATAATGAAGACCTTGGTATTCGGAGTTAATATTATGTATTATTAGTGCTTGCTTGTGCAGTTAACAATTCTCTTAATATCCGTGGAGATGAATCTTCAACAATTAAACTAGTTTACCACCGGAAGAGGGACTTGGTGGTTCCACTCGTACAATATTGGGGAATGAGTTTCAATCACAGATATGAGGCATGTGATGCTCTAGGGTCATCCATATGTTAAAAAAGTATTTGTTAGGCATGCAATCATGAATGTATTAGTTTATAGATTTTTAAGGCTCTGATTCATGTGAAAGTTAATCGAGGAACTTCCACGTAAGATCTCACATTACGCTAAAACTGTAGGACTGAGGTGCAAAGTACACACCAGAGGTAAGGTGAATCTAAATAATACTAACTGTAGATTGTCCAACCAAATTACGAGGCTTGTTCATAAAGTAAGGCCCGTTTGGTCACAGGAAAAAATATACTCATATGAAACACATTTTATTGGCACTTTTAGTTAGCTACAAACCTACTTCACTTATCTACATAATCGCCGTTCACTTCTAAGTATTTTTCGTACCGCTGCACCAGCTTCTATAACCCCTCTGCATAGAAACTCGCCGCCTGAGGGTTGAACCAATCGACAACGCCATTCTTAAGTTCCTCTTCGGTTTCGAAACGTTGTCCACCGAACCACTGTTTAAAGTGCAAGAAGAGGAAGTAGTCGCTGGGTGTAAGGTCAGGACTGTACGGTGGGTGGTTTAAAGAGTTCCCAACGACCCAAAAACTCTCGTCCACTGGACATTCTTTGCTCTTTGTGGTGGTCGGTGAGCATTTTCGGTACCCACCTTGCACGCAATGTGTGGTATCCGAGGTTTTCCGTAACAATATTGTAGACAGTAGTGCGTCCAAGTTGAGGAAATTGTTCAGCCAGGCCATTAATGGTCAATCGACGATCACATTGCAGTTTTTGTTCCACTTGCGAAACAATTTCATCGGTCAGAATACTGGGCCTACCACTTCGCTCTTCGTCATGGACATTTGTTCGTCCATTTTTACTAATTTAATGACTCATAACTGTAAGTTTATAAAATAGGCATAATTCCCGATGAATTTCAGCAGCCGACAATCCTTTTGCATACAAGAATCGTATGACAGAACGCACTTCACAGCTGGCGAGATCAACGATTGTCGCGGACATTGTTGTTTGCATGCACGGACAAGCAAACGCCTCCTGAAACAAAACAAATGCTGCTATAGCTTCTCAAGGAATCGGTAGATGGCGCTGCAGGAGCAAAACTGTGTTCTGAAGCGCCAATATTTAAATATAAGCAAACGGTACTTACTTTCAGAATACACCTCGTACAACATATTTCACAGCGTGAACATAAGACTGCATAACTATCTGCCTACTATGACGAAACTGGACTGTATCCAGAGTTTAGAGAAAAGGTCTAGTCCCTTGCTCACCCACTACGCTCATTTGATGAGTTCTGTTAACAACCTTCATCACATTAAGGAGCCTTGTCTCTTAAGTAATATTTATATTGATGAGATTTCATTTTGTTGTACAATTTTACAACATATATAAGGTATTATTATAACCAAAGACTGGATTAAGAACCGCGGCAAATGGTAGGACGTAAAGAGACACTCCCTTCCTCAATTTTTCATGAGTGGGTGTGATGAGCCACAAGACTCATGTTATATGGATCACCGAAAAAGGTAAACTACTCAATGAAACATACCTCCCTTGTTACTGTCAGAAAAAAGCATTACACACACATGAATGCCTTTGCGTGAAGCATTCACAACAATCTCCAAAATTTCCTCCCAATGGCTCTTAGACATTTTGGGGATTGTGCAGCGAGTAATTGTGGCCTTTTGTTGTGACGTGTCGGAACTTGAAAATTGGATCAAATCATAAGTGGTGCAATTCTACATGCGGATTGAAAAATGAAATATAATCCGTGCTGTGGAATAGAATTTGTTAAATATTTTAATTTCTTTTTCCTGTCAGAAATGTATACTTATCAATAAATTTCATAATTTTAACTTGTTTCCGCGTATTACATGCCAAGAGCTTGCTTAGGAAAATGGGAAGTTTAATTATCATTCACTTTGTAGCATTTAGATTTTTACATAGACTTTTAAGGTTGATATCACTTCCGATCAATTTTCTACGTTAAATATTTTTTTTTTTAAGCCTCGTTCCTAGGCATTTCACTTAACCACGTATTTGTAGCATTAACAAGTTAGCCTGCGCACTGATGCTTGCTGGTATTGTTGGAAGAAATAAGATCTTGATGATCGTAGTAATGGAGCCGGTAGCAAACGTGTAGAAACTTTTTCTAGGCAATTACATTCATATTTTCCAATAAAAAACTCGTTTGAGAAGCGTGCTTGGGAAAACCTGGAAAAACATTATGGAACATACTTCATTTCCCCAAATTATAATGACAAGTCATTCGCTATTAATTTGAATGTTATATGAATTCCAATATTACTTAAAAGATACTGCCGACATTCTTATGTACATAAATATGTATTCGTTGTACTGTAATTGCCTCCAAAAGCTTTGAAGATGCTGTAAAGCCATCATCACCCTTCTTTGTAGGTGTTTTCTTGCGAGATTTTCCACTAAGGTCTGGGTTCCCTAGCTTTTCCCCAACTTGTTTTTACTTCCCTAATATAGACACAGGACTTTACCATACTTTTCTTGTTTTATATGGCTCTGTATTCAGTCTTTTTATTATTTTTGTGAATTTGACGAAGGGTTGCATGGAAGGAGGGACCTTATTGTCTCACTATTGCCAGAATAAATCCTTTATCCTAGGCTGACCATGAGCCATCTACAAAGACGGAGAACTGAATTACTTTCTCCAGAGAAGGATACTCTCCACGAGGTTACGAAACGGAGATGGAATTTTATGGCAACTTTTTTGCATTGATTTTTTTCATTCTTGTAACCATCTCGCTGAGAAGTCACACCTATTTTTCGCCACACGAAACTCATTTTACCATTTGGAATTTAATGTTAACTGTGAGACTCAGTCCTATTCTTTCCCATTTGTTCCAACGATTGAGCTGGTGTTCAAACTCAATTACCCAATTTTCTTTCAGTGGAAATTCGGCAGGTTTATGGCGAATTATAATATGGTGGTTCGTCTTGAAGAACGAGGGAGCGAGATCTAATGGGGAGGATCGGTGATGAAGAAATAACTGCGGAGAAAGGGAAAAGGTAAGGGTGCGGGGTATAAGCACCATGCTGTTCTGGCAAGATTAATTAGCGAAGGTATTACAGTTAAGATCTTACATTCCAACTTGCTTGGAGTTAATTATTATTAGATGAAGGTAGCATAACCAGAGTAAGGTCTGATTTTAAAATTCATCGTAACTGTAGCTTAGTAGATTTTTTGCCACCCGATATATGGTAACTGTGGCCATGCTTACTTTAATCTGTTAATCTTAGTGCTATATCCAACCAATTGGTCCCAAGTACTAACAAAGAAATATTATCAAATGTGTAATTTAAAATAATAATAATACACAATCATTTACTGAAATAAAGATGGGTGGATGTGGAGGGGGGAGAAAACCGTTTCTTTCATGTCGGTCTACTTTCTGTACGAGAAACTGAATTGATCTTTGATCTGAAATGAAAATAATGCAATTCTATTTGAAGGTTGGTTTGAAAAGATAGGTCTCCTTAAATTATTCAACATTATTTGGACCGTGTGTGACATTCACTCCAAAGGATTATCAGATAGGGCTAGGAAAGAAATAAATGAACGTAACATTGGGGGTTTTAGTCCAAGAGTACTAGCGGACCGCTGCCTGGAGGGTGCAGTTCTGATTCGAAGTCATACCCCTACGGCACCCTGAACCTCACCCAAGCTGTTCTTTTCAGGTACAAGATCTTCCTGGAAAACTAACTGGCAAAAGAAAAGGCACTACCCTGATGTGTGAATGTAAATCAGCTTGGTATTTAGTAAACTCTACCACCACTAACCTTTAGATTCATTACTGTGATCTTTTGTGATTTATGAGTGGTGCCGAGCATCAAAGTATTTAGTGCTCCTTAATGATGTGGCTTGATTATTCTTTTATGTAATTAATATATTTGATATAATCCAATCATTAACAAGACATTGTAAATAAAGACTTCCTATCTATTTGTGCAGTAATGAAATATTTCATAAAATATTTACGTCAACACACGTTTTTTAAATGCCAGAAACTAGCTGCAACCTATTGAATAAACGAACAGAAGGGCAGGTAAAACTTTCATGCGGAGTGTAGCCATGTATGGCGCTGAATAGTGGTCACCGAAGCAGGAAGTTACACGGAGATTGGAGGCTTCTGAAATGTGGGTGTGGAGATAAATGGTAAAGGTGAAATGGACCAAAAGGAAAACAAATGAGGAACTACAAGGGATGGTGGCCTAGGAGAAGGGTAGTCTTTTGGCTGAAATATCAGGGACATGGTTTTGTCAAACAGAAGTTGTTTTCAGTTTTGTTCCCTGCATTGTTTTAGAAGGAAGATTTTGGTTGACTTTTGTAATCTATATTTTGCAATTAATAAAGGTTTTGAACATATTCTTACATTATTGATTCTTGTGTATACCTGAAACGTCAACTACTAGGCTTGCAGTAATAAAAATCATATGAAAGTGGCAATCAATGCAGCGGATTGAATTCCATAGATGATATATTCCATTAAGATGGATTCCATAGATCCTCTGCACCATTGAAACTGCGTTTAGATAAAAGTTCACAAGGAATTTTTGGGATACTCTATTATTTAATATTCAAATATACAAACGTAACTCCTCTGTGCTTCACAACAGTCCGATTTCATTGAAGTAAAAAATTACATAAATTACTGTAAGAGATTTCGCAACCAGTTAGGGTTGACCGCCCCATTTTTAATTTGAGCATTGCATATTATTTAACTCGCCGTTTATAAATTAACTCGATAATTTTAAATGCATATGAAGTACCAGCGCATTCCTATAGAATGTGCTGGAGGTAATCGGACGGATGCGTTATATTTTATATTAATCACGCCCGAACTTTGAAGGAAACCCTTGAAGACAAATACGCAATGACTTTTGTATGTATTTTGTAAAATGTGTATGTGTTTTGTTTTTTTGTAAAAATTGAATTTCGAAATTACACGGTGTCTCAAGTGGGAAAAGAAAGTATTAGGATGTGTTGATATTCGAGGGGGTTTCAACTAGTGAAGGCATGCGCCATCTGTTGACTGGATTTTCAACCAATCTATTAATTAATTTTTTGTTCATTAATTGTCGCCAGAGATTTTGACGGTAGGTTCAGGATGCCGCGGGAGATCAGGAAAACAATCAAATATTAAATATTTTTGTGGAAGGGGCTGCCATTTTTTTCGGGGCCCCGCCGCCCGGCCGGAAAAAATGGCAGCCCTTTACACAAAAATATTCAATATTTAATTGTTTTCCTGAACTCCCGCGGTGTCCTGAACCTCCCGTCAAAATCTCTGGCGACAATTTTGTGCATATTAACGAATCGGAAATTTTTTGCAAAAAAAAAAAATCGGCCGCAAAAGAGAATCGATGTAACATACGCTACACATAGTCTCAACTCACCAGTCCTCGTCTTATCCCCCGGGCTACCGGGTTACTTGTGATTTCATGGTTCGGAACGAGTATATGTCCTGCAAAATCACGGACTTTGCCGATTTTTCTCAAAATCAACTCGATGAGCTCAGCAAGGCACTGACCCGAGGAATCCAAGGCATCTGCCTGCCTCGACGCCTCTCTCGCCTGGCGAGGGGTTCTGGACTTAGAATATTTTTCGCTGTGTGGACTCGAGACTTGAATGCACGCATATTTTTTCTGGGAGGCTTGGCGCCTCACCTTGGGCCTCACGGTACTCCGTGACGGCTCGTGAGCGGTAGGCCATCGATGGAGCTAGTCATTTTTGTAGCGTGAGCCGGTTCTTGGAAAACATTCGTTACCGTGCTTTTTCGCATCTAATTATTGCACTTGGTGCAGTTCGGTGCATGACGTAATATTTGACCCGGTGCGAGTAAATGAGGTCCATTTGTTTATTATAATCATGCATTACACCTTAATAACCAAAGAGTAATTGTTCAGAGTGCACCCAAAGTTTTTATGTAGGATAGGAGAAAATTACTTTGGAATAATTTGACATCTTAGGTAAACAATATTCTCTTTCAGGGTTCTTTGGCATTTAAACAATCAGTGCGATAACAATATTTTGAGTAGATATTTGCAGGTAATACCGCAATTATATTCAAGTTTAACTATTCACTTAAAATTTTATTTTAATTAGTAGCGAACTGAATAACCCGCATTGCCGAAAAGGTGTATGGCAGGGGGTGTAAATAAATATTTCCAGACTGCCATTTTTTGGAGATTAATGGATAATATTCATTTACAGTTATCTTCACTTTGGGTAGCAATTCAAATCAACATTTTTGCAGTGTTAACTTCAGAAAAAAGATCTTTATTTTTTAGATGAATTCCTGTATTTCTCTCTAATTCTTAAGCAGCAAAGGCAAAATTTTTTCAGTCATAAGTTCCAGGAAGGGAAGGATTGAAATATTAGACAACATTCATTGTTGCTTTTTTCATTTTTATTATTAAAATACATTTGTTGAGATACATGTTTATTATAAATTGCATCAGCATTCCAAAAATCGTTTATTAATTAAGGGATTTTACTGAAATACCCTCATAGCCACCATCCTCAAAGTTAGTGGCGGAGGAATTTCAGTCTATTCAGAGGCCTCATTCAAGGCTGACAACCACATGAAGTGCACTTCTTTAGATGCTGATGAGACTGTCCAACTTGGCACCAGCGAAGAAATATACACGTTTCCTTTGGTGAGAAAGCTTGCTGATCAACCTTGATTCCCATGGGTACTCCTCTTCTCACCTAGCGTAAGCATCCAATGGAAGACCTGAGGGAAGAAATATAAATATAATTAAGAATTTTAAGTTAATGTGGTTTTTTGAAAACTATTTATATGAGGTTTTCAGCAAAAATATAGATACTTATGTTCCAAAGGGCTAAAGTAATATTTGCTGGTTTAAGATTGGGAAATATTTGATAAAAATTCTGCTTGTCTAGTTAATTTTTTAGTTGTTTTCCAAAAAATTGATGCTCTCAACATGAGCTACTCTACACTCAAAAAAAGCTAATTTGAATTTGTAAATGCACCTTTGGTGTCATCAAAGATAAATTTACTAGTCATATTAATACAAGAATTGTACATAACTCATTTGATTCAACAGATCCTACATATTATAAAAATGGTCTCTCTAAAACTTTTGCCATCACCAGAAATTGGTGCCATGTTTTACAAGTTAGTTTTCATTTTGGAATGATTTTTTTAATTTGGTCAAATTATTATTTCACAATAAAAGCTAAAAATCACGATGAACTAGTATGACTTAACAATAAAACTAACTTTTAAATAATTTATTAGTTCATCGGTAATTGGAAATTCAAAGTCTGTGTTGGAAAGACAAATACAGCCACTTCACTTCTCAACGTTGCCAAAAAAGAACACCTGAAACCTCACACTAAAATAAATCCTTCCCTTCCATATTCGTTCTGCCTCCCTTCATTCCACCCAACATCCCTAGTATAATCCTAGAGTCACCTTTCTTGAATGACATTCTCCTCTTTAATGCACTCAATATCAAGCTTGATTGCGTGGAAGATTATTTTTGATTGAAAGAGGTGTGTGATGTATTTCCCTCAAAATCTTATTTGCTACATCTAATTTCAACACGGGTATCATGTTAAGGTACCCAAGGATTAGGACTTTGCATTGAAATTGGTTTTCGCAAATGAAAAGTTTCTCGGATAATACGAAGTAATCTTTTATTCTCGACTATGCCACCGAGTCTACGTTTACACCTTTTCAACTTGCTATGACAATATAAATAATTCATCATCGTACTTTCAATACTTGCGAAGAGAGCGAAAATAATTAACCAATTGTATCAGTAAAGCCAGAGCAACCTTAAGTCCTAAGATTTTACCCATATTTTCTCCTCTCGGCCGCAAGTGAACATTTTTTCAGCTGATTTTCCTGTAATAGGCCTGATATGAAATTAAAAGGGAAGCTTAGCGTGTTTCAAGTCTAGGTGACCTCATCTGAAGCATATCTGTAGAGAAAGCAATTTCATAATAACATTTTTTTAAGACTAACAAAATTAAGGAATTGGTGGAAAATTCACAGATCTCCAAAGTGCGGGACGGTTGCTTTGTTTTCCTTATTAGGATTCCTGTGAAATACATTCCAGTCGCTCGCAATCCCGACGCAAGATTTGAGCGGGCATCCCATGGGCTTGAATGGCGAGCGATAAACTAATTAGGCAGGCACCGTCACGTGCGAAGGAATGAACTACATAATTCTGGTTGAATTTGTATCCACTTAAATAGCGATCAAATCTGCAGTCCCTCCCCATTTCTAATCACATTACAGCTGAGGGTTAGACCTAAAGGAAATCGGATTATAAATTGTGAAGCGTCTACAATGACGAATTGGACGTCGCAAATCGAAATTAAAATGTGTGTGTACACACAAGAATTGGTAGCTACCGCGGCCGTGATTGCAACCATAGAATTGTCGAGAATCGATAATATTTGTAATTATAGTGGGGATGGCGAAGAGCCGAGGTCATTACCACCATTAGGGCTAGATGAGAAAGGAGGAAGGGTGGAAAGATATCTGACTTGGGCAATAGCCCACTCTCAACGAAAGGCGCCATGGGGTACGCAGTTTTACGTCCCATATGACGGAATGTGTACTCACATAAGGTGCTCTCCACGAAGTACCTTTATCGTTGGGATCAAGACACCACTGAAAAATACCTGCCGCCTGTGGGATTCCAACTAGGACCCTCTGGGTGGAAAACCTGTACGTTACGCACCACACATTTCCGATACCAAGTGATAATTGCGGGACCATCATTAATACTTCCCCTAGACTATGACCAATGACAATTGGGCAAAGCTGAATATCGGATTAAACGCGTACTTCAACCATTTTTTCAGTGTATATACGTATCCAAGCAAGAGAGAGCACATTTTAAAATAATCTTTGTAGGCTGACTACATACGTAACAAAATGCAACCGTCAATTTTGAAAAGTGACCCTAAGATCTAGATAATCGAAACCTGACAATTAGAAACTTGATACACTGAACACGTTTATGAAGGAGCCTAATCTACCACTCAGTTTTCACGTAGTCTTGTATTCAATCGCCACTCACCAATGATATACATAGAGCATTCCGTGATTTCGACCGCTTAGTCTTTTCCAGAGTAACTCGACGATATGCCCTCGCAGGATCCACGAACTCCGGGATAGTCCATCCGCTTCGATGGACTGGCTCATCCCGGCTCTCAAAGCGAACTGACAAGACTAAGGGCATGTCGGCAATAAGGGGGGTAGGCGGGGGAGCCTACCCCGCTTTCCTCCCAAAGTAGGGGGGTTTATTGAGTGGAAGACTTCGCGCAAGAGAGAGTGAAATCGAATTGGGACGATTGAAAAGAAGGCTGAGGGAATTATTAACCCATTTTAATTCCGAAAGTGACCATTTCGCGTATCTTCGCAGGGCTTTGCAATGGAGCGAACTGGAGGCCTGCAGTTAACCGCTCCCTTCCACGCCGAAGGTTTGAGTACCGAGTGTACGTACAGCTGCCTCCAAGACCACCAGCCAGTATTGCAATTGCGTGCCCCTCCAGAAATGTGCGCGCGTCATTAAATGAGCCATTGTGTGACTATTCAGTGACTCCAGACTAGGGTTTCATTGTTAGTCCATGACTAAACAAATGCATGCCATAACACACATGTAAGTAAATGAACCCAATGATGATATTATGCCTCGCGACCCGGAAAATAATTTGCAAGTTCCAATTAAATTGGCGATAATTTTCTGTTAGGAAAATTTCATCAGGAACTAGCTAAAATAAATTGTGTTGGCAACTAATATTCCTCAGTAGGTAGTATTAACCTGAATATTTCCTTAGTTATATGACATACAATACTTAGTTATATACTGAGAAACTTATTACATATGGGCATGGCACCTTGTACATTACGGGGATAGAGTGGGTTGGATAGAGGGTCAGAGGAGGGGGGCGGGAGAGTTGAGGGACAGTTGAAGCAGCATTGCCAATCCTGCCTCGGAAGTGCGATGTGTCAACTACGTCCCATCCGACAGACTGTGCAGTGCACTGGCATATGCTTGGGTAGCATTCAATTCTTCTTTCTCGGTGACTCTATCATCTCTGTAGTTGATCTCAATCTCCCTACCCTCATGGGTGTAGGGGGATTTATGATTCTCCCGAAAAATCCACAAAATGTATCACTTTTACCATATACAATTAATGATGGATAAACTAAACAAGTATCCATGGCTCATATTTTAAATGCTGTCAACTTAATAGCATTTAGTTGCAATAGTTTTTTATGGCATTGCAATTTATTTTCAACATGCTGATAATTTAATTAACATGATCAATTTCAATTATCGATTTCATAAAATCTTATTCAATGCTTTCATTTTCAGGAATGCTATTTAATAATGGCAATGAAATTAGTCATTAATCATAACATTGTTCTATTATTCTCTTCTTCAAGAATGAAATTTTGAATAAAAGAATTTCACTATTCATAGAAGTAATGAGAGGGAAGTCCTCCAGACCATCTCATGAATGCCATAACCTGAAATGAAATGTTATCACAGAAGGAAAATGTTCTTTTTACCAAGAATAATAAGATTTAAAAATAAGAAGACTATTAGATTAATGGATGCTTAATAATCTTGCCATTAGAGCCATAAGTGATGGATTTTATATACCTTCTTTTAAGCATGGAGGTTTTGATGTCAATTATGATTAAACTTCTGTTTTTTTATATTAAAAAAATCCTATCTCTTTCAAAGCACTATAATCTCAATTACATACTTCACTCAAGTCATTGCTTTGAGTGATTGAGATCAAAGAATGAGGATGCCGTTCTCCCTTTAGAGGGGACAATATACTTTTCTGTGTCAATAAATTCAATCCAAGTGAATTTCAACCTCGGTTGAAATATGGTGTACCATTGTATTGTTTGGATACCATGGATGTATGCTTAAAAGATTGAATCCCTACCTGCAAATTTCATTCAAATGAGAGAGCTTGCTCTATCATATACTCAGAAGAAACATGTTTTCTACATTATTTGCTGGTCAAAAAGTAAATATTATTATTAGGTAATCTACCGGTTACGGTAGGTTTTTGGATGGACACAACTATCAAATAAACATTTTGTAACTTCAAACAAAACCCAATCCAGCAACCTAATCTACATCAGGTCCCTCTTCATCTCTGTGTACTTCTTTCCTCCCTTCATCCCATCTAACATCCTTAACCTGTTCCTGCCCTTTCCTTACTTGCCCAACTTCCCTCTATTACCTTCTTCAACATTCCACTACCGCTCAATACGCCTTTCATCCATTTTTCCTGCCTCCATAGGATTTATCTCAACAAACCCCTCTCCTCACCCACCATCTCCAGTACTTCCTCATTTGTTTTCCTTTCGGTCCATTTCACCTTCTCCATTCTTCTCCACACCCACATTTCAAAAGCCTTCAATCTACGTATCCATATCAGAGTTTTTACGAGTCTTGTCTTAACATCTCTACTCAACGTCCCCGTCATCAACTCCCTCCTTCTTGAGAAAGACTCCTTGCCTAGCACAATTCTTCTCCTTACGTCCCTACCACTTTGACCGTATTGGTCCAAAACACTTCCGAGATATGTAAACTGTTCTACCTGCTCTATTTTTTCCCCGCCTATTTTAATATTTAGCTTAGCCTTTTTCTTTCTGGAAAATTGCATAACCTTTGTTTTATTTATATTGATTCTCATCCCATATTTATCGCACTGAACCTCCAATTCACTCAGCAATGCTTGCAACCCCTTGGCTGACTGAGCAACTAATGCTTGGTCATCAGCAAACCTAACCGATTTTACGAATTCCCCTCCGACTTTCATTCCTACCTCCAGTTCTTCCCATGCCCCTTTAATCATTTCCTCTACATATACGTTGAACAGTACCGGTGACAATGGGCAACCCTGCCTTACACCTCTTCCTAACACTGCCCATCCGGACTCTCCGTTCCCCACTCGCACCTGAGCAGTCTGAGACATGTACAGGTTGCGGATCAGTCTCCTGTCCCTCCAATCCATTCCTATTTTCTGCAATACACGCATTAATTTTTCCCAATTCACTCTATCAAACGCTTTTTCGAAATCTACAAAACAGGCAAAAACGTCCTGATTGTATTCTATATTCCTCTCGACTAGTGATCTCATTACTGCAATGGCATCACGCGTACCTTTTCCTTTCCTAAACCCAAACTGATCATCCCCTAAGTAATCATTTGCCTTACTCATAGTAAATATATTTTATATTAATAAATATGCTCTTTGTGGCAATGTTGAAGTTTTAATTGGTTTATTTAGGCACAACTGAAATTAAAGGATTTCCAAAATTATGAGGTGGTGGTCTTTTTAGTAGTACTGCTTTTTTTAAGTCTGTGGTGGTCAAAAGATTATATACATAAATATCTAATTCCTATAGCTAACCAAATATTTATTCTATTCCAAATTAAATTAGGAATGAAATTGACAATATAATATTGAATTCATAGAGTTAAAAGGAATGGACATTTTAAACATGTTGCTAATATTAAATGTTGAGTAAGAATGTGAACATATCATGTTGTTAATGATAAATAGATAATTTATAAAATTTTATAGACCAAACTTGTTTTAATGTCTATGTGAAATGCTGATTGTTGATATACTGTATATTAAATGTACTTGCATTAGTAAACAGTCTCAATTTGGAATTAATTCAATTGTTAAGGTTGAAATATATTATTATGTAGGGTTGATTGTAAATAGGACCACACTGTGTGTATTAGCAATATACAGAGTTAGATACGATCTTATTTTGCCATATAGTTACCATGGGTAACAAACATCCAGTTTAATGCTAAAAGCTTTCCATGTAAGTGAACAAGTAACTTAATTTCCTAATATGTAGAAGAGATGTATTATTCTCCTTCTTGATCCCTAAAGTCTGACTGATGGAATGAGATAAATACTTTTATTTTCATAGGCAATATTTAGAGAAAATGAGAGAGAATGAATGCAGTTGTGTTAATATGCACAAAATTTTCAAAGTATATTCAGTCTCCTGAAACACAAATTCCTGTGTTGAGGAGTGGCCACACAGAACCTTGTCCAAATGTAGGCTTAGATGAATGAAACACCATTGATTCCTGGGAGCATAATATAATGCAAAAGGTTTTTTTCTAAAATGTGCATGCTTTGGGTTCCCTCTGCAGATGATTTGTTTTCTACAGACATTTTACAACATACCTTCCTAAATCAGGGTAGATAAGGGCTTGAAATGAGAATAAAAGGTAAAATGTACTACACTGGTGTTGGTTTTGAGAATAATTCCTCAGAAAAAAATAATGTGGAACTAATTCCTCTCTCTAGAGCATGTTTCTATACTTACATTGAGCTTTTCAGGCTCATTTCCTAATTTTGCTTTATCAATACCTTCCTTTTCTTTTTTACTTACACTGATTTCCAAAATCTTCTGGCCAAATAACTCCCTCACAAATATTACCAATCAGCCCTTAATGTTTGCTAGTGTGCACTAATTATCCCTTCTTACTTCCTGGCAGTACTTTCACCTTCCTTTGATTTTCCTTCCTGTACCATGCTTGTTTCAACCAAATTTGTTTCACACCTTAGCATATTATTGAACTCCTTCTACTTTCTTCTACCTAATTCTGTGTTTTCCATCTGTGTACAGTATTCCTGGTATTTCATTTTATTCTCTAATATAGCTTCCTGATTATTTCCTCTGTAATCCATGGTTTTCCTGTCAATTTCCTCTTTACTATCTTATAGTTCAATGTTTGACTTTTGATATCTATTTTTTTATATGCTCCCATTTTTCTTCTACTTTTCCTGTATCTCTGGCCTCACTGATTATTTTCTCTACTACTTCCTGGTACTCCTTTTTTTGTCCTGATTAATGCTTCCATATTCCATTGCCTTAACTGCCTTTGCTGCTTTTGTCTTCTTGCATCTGATGTTACACTTCAGTAGTACCTTATTATGATCTGAACTAGCATCTACTCATGGGAAACTGTGCAAATAAATTACATTGCTCTTAAATCTGTGTCTGATCATAATAGGTATGATCTAACTGATACCTTTCTGAATCCTAAGGCATTTAGCATTTATGTCTGCACCTATATGGTGCTTAAACCAAAGTTTTTGATGATTAAACTCTGTCTCTTGCAGAATTTTATACCATTCCTGCTACAGTCATTCCATATTCCTAAACAGTACCCCCCTGCCTCACTGCCATCTCTTCCTTCACATTCCATTGCCTATCAACCCCCATCCCCATCAGATATTTCCTTTCAGGAACACCCGTGATTATTTCTTGTCTATTTCTTCCTCCCTATGAAAGGTAGTTGCCAAATTACCTGAAAAAGTTCTTATTTGAACTTTGACTTCTACTAATAATATTCTATTATTTGCCTTCTTGGTTTACTGCCATCCTTCCTTCCTTTTTGTTCAATACTATTTTCACTCCTCACTAGATGCTATTGTCACTCCTCCTGTAGATTACTCTATGACTATTGACCCACTAATCCCAAATTTTCTTCTACCTCATGCTGTAGAGCTTATGCTACAATATGTATTTCATATATGCCTCTCTCAATCTCCCACTAAATACTGTCTTATTTCCCTGTTCAATATCATTTTAACATTCCAAGTCCCTATTCCAACTCTTTTGGCCCTCTCCTGTGTCTGCTGTGCTGCCCTGTGAATATCTTTATGGAAGGATTTAAAGAGATAATGACCACTTCAGCCTTTCATATCCTATGAGGCGTGACACATAGCCCAGTGAGTTGAGTCTCATAGTTGCCAGGACTCAAACTCAAATCTATACCCAACATTGTTCATTGGAATTATAAATGGAGATGGTTTCTTGGGACTTTCCTGAATGGTATATTTATAGTGGCACCATCACTGGATAGTTTTTATAGTGGCACAATCACTGAATCACTGCAAAGACATCCAACCCCTCTGGTTGCAGCCCTCTTCCTGAGGAAGAGATACTGTGAGGACTGCCTTTTTATTTGTTCTTACTCCTCAACCTTTCTGATATGGGTGCCCACTAGTCAGAAGTAATTAACGTGACTCCCACCAGTTCTTTAAGGTCATCAAAATGAACCCACCCTTCCACCATGTCTAGGTTGTAGTTCATGGGTAAGGTGATGAATTATAAAACAAAAACCATAAACGCACTTATTAACCCAAAGGTTTGTTTGGTTGGTGATGGTAGAGTTAACCTAATTCTAAGCCCAGTGATGGGACTTGGCCAAATGACCATGTGTCTTGCCCGGCAGTAGAGAGGTAAGACTTTGGCGGTCGTCATCTTACGAAAGCCTTGCAAGGCAAAACCGGGAGCAGCAGCACAAAAGACACAGAAGAAGAAGACCAAATTAGATAGAATAGGAACTTGGAATGTTAGGACAAGGCTGAGGAAAGGAAAATTAGAGAATATAAAGCAAAAAATGGAAAAAGGAAATATAGATATTTTAGGCCTATAGGAGATGAGATGGAAGTTTTTCAGGGATTCCTAGAGTAATAGTTATAGTGTTCCTGCAAGGAAACATTTGTTAGTGATGGAATGTAATGGTAGTTGAAGGAAGAGATGATAATGAGGTGGGAGACTAAAGTTTAGGTGTGAGGAATGACGGTGTGGAGAAAGCAATTAAATTCTGTGGGAGACAGGGCTTAGTCATCACCAACACTTTGTTTAGACACCTCAAAAGGTGTAGGTATACATGGAAAATGCCAGGTGACTCAAAAATGTATCAGTTAGATTGTATTATGGGGAGGAAAATAATGAAAAACAGCGTGAAAAATTGGCACAGTGACCCAAGAGGGGATGCTGACTCCGACCACAATTTAGTACTCATGAAGTGTAGTGTCCGATTCAAAAGGATAAGGCAGGGGTGGCGAATTAGGAAATGGATTGTAGAAACATTAAATGGATTGACAAGGAAGGAGTATCAGCAGGCTGCAGAGAAAATCATGAAAGAGGTAAAAGATCTGAGTACTATCAAGAAAAAATGGGAATACATTAAAAAAGGGATATCGAAAGCCACAAAAGAAAGTGGAAACTGTTACTTCCTATTCCGAGAAAGGTAAAGGCTCCATCGTGTGAGGACAACAGTACAAGAAGTTTGATTTCGCGTGCAACTATAGTGGTTCTCAGGATTATCAACAAAAGGATGGAGAGCTGGGTAAATGATTACTTAAAGAGATGATCAGTATGGGTTTAGGAAAGGGAGTGGCACATGTAATGCGATTTGCAGTAATAAGATTACTAATAGAGAGAATAAAATCAGCAGGTATTTGTCTGTTTTGTAGACTTCAAAAAGGCGTTCATTATAGGGAATTGTGGGAAACTAATGAATATATTGTAGAAATTGGAAAGAATTGGAGACTAATTCACAACCTGTACATATCTCAAATTGCACAGTTGTGAGTGGTGGATGAAGAGTATGGATGGGCAGTGTTAGGAAGAGGAGTAAAACAAGGTTGTCCATTTTTGCATCTGCTGTTCAGCGTGTATGTAAAGAAAATGGCTAAGCAGGCATGGGAAAAACTGGATATAGGAATTAAAGTCAGTGGGGAAATGGTTAAATCAGTCATTTTTTCATTAGGCAAAGAGGCTTCCATAAGGAGGGATTTGATGACAGGGATGTTGGGTAAGGATGCTATGAAAAGGCTCGTTAAAACTTTGATATTTGAGATATTTTACATTATTTACAGCACCAAAACATGGTTAAAGAAGCAGAATGATAGGCGTAAAGTTGAAGCTTCTGAAATGTAGCTGTGGAGAAGGATGGAGGTGAAGTGGATAGAAAGTAAAGCAAATGTGCAAGTGTTAGGTATGGTGGGGAGGAGAGGGGATTGCTTGGATACATACATTCTTAGGAGATAGAAAAAATGGATGCAAAGCATTTTGATTGGCAATGGGATGTTGAAGATAGTGATAGAGGGGAGAATGTTAGGCTAACGAGGAAAGGGCAGGAATAGAATAAGTATATTGGACGGAGTGAAGGGAGGAATGAAGTATCCAAAGATGAAGAGGGACTTGTTTTAGAGTAGGATGTTGGGTTATGCTTTTAAGGAGAAACAAAATATTTATTTTGTAGTTGTGTCCATCCAAAGTCTGCCTTAATCGATAGATTGCCTAATAATAATAACATCAATTTGAAAAAAATATATTTTCTCTCAAGTTTCAAGGGTATTAAAACAACTTGGGGTCTGATAATCCTGTGGGTATGGTATTCGGACACTGATTGGAGGATTTGGGTTTGATTCTGGATGATGCCTCTGGGTACACTTAAATAAACTCTGTGATTTTTTGGAAAATATCTTTCCGAGAAACCATAGGTGGTATAGAGGAAGAAAGTAGCTTCCTACACTGATGAGTGGATTTCACATTCCATATGCATCTTGGTGTGAGCTGGGCTCTGCCCCTACTATCAAACCAACCGTCTTGTAGATTACTGTTTTTATTAAAGCAGACAACTGTGATTGGCTATCCATCTAAACATTCCTATACATCTTCATCACTGCAATAGTTACTGCAGTGAAAGAGACAAATTTTACCATTTTGTAATTCCAGTCTGGGTGCCATAGAAGAAAAAGAAGAAGAGAAAAATAGTACAGGAAGGTGAATGGAGAAAAGGAGAAAGGAAGAAAGGTAAGAAATATTTTTACTTAGTGGAGATGAAAAAGTACATGGAACAGTTCTAAAAATATACCAAAGTAATTTAACTTCTTAGGATGGTAGACTATATGATAGAACGAAAGATATAGACCTCAGAGAGGGAACAATTAACAGTTCTAGACAACTGGATATATTTAAGGTGCATGGACAGGTCTGCAACTTTAGAGTAACACTTATTTGGTAATGGCTTCTCATTGTATGAACTAAACCAACAGTTTTGACTAACAATCAACTTACGTGACAAAATATTGCCTTCTTTGAATACGTACATGTATTTGGTCCCTAAACATCAACTTCAAGAAATGCTAATAGCAATCTTCAAAATATGCTATCTATTATTATTAGGTAATCTACCGGTTAAGGTAGGTTTTTGGATGGACATAACTATCAAATAAACCCAATCCAGCAACCTATTCTACATCAAGTCCCTCTTCATCTCTGTGTTCTTCTTTCCTCCCTTCATCCCGTCCAACATCCCTATCCTGTTCCTGCCCTTACCTTGCTTGCACAACATCCTCCCCTCTATTACCTTCTTCAACATTCCACTACCGCTCAATATGCCTTTCATCCATTTTTCCTGCCTCCATAGGATTTCTCTCAACAAACCCCTTTCATGCTATCTATATGGAAATATTATATAGGTACTGTTGAAGTAAATATTTAAGAACTCATAAATATATTTTATTAAATAATCTATGTCTAAGCATATTTTTATGCATAATTTTATCCCATACATAGAGGAAGAACATTTCAGAGAATGTGAAAATTGACAATGAAATGTTAGGAAATATTTACCATTAAAGTTCACTCATTTTTACAGAATTTACATTAAATTATTTAAAATATATGAATTATATCATCGAATTGAATTTATCATTTTCAATATAAAAAATAATAGGGAAAACCATTTTTCAATATTAATGTTTTCTCAATTAAAGTATGGTCCACAGATCCATCCTGTCCAGATCCACTTGTTAAAAATTACTTAAGCATGCTTTTTGGTTTTTATAGCACCTGTTTGGTTTGCTCACCCCCAGCCAATCACCCTGAATTTACTTCTTGAAATATTAGTGGTTTTCAAATTCACATATGCATAATGATATTTGTAATCAAATGAGCACAATAGCTAAGATTACTGACAAACTGCAGATTATAAAAATGCTTTTCATACTATATCACATATATAGTTAATAAAAATGTAGCAAATTTTTTGGATATGCCCAGTTACTGAGGCTTGATAATTAACTAATAGAACAACCCTGACAGATAATGGTATAAAAAATACGAAATTCGTGAATTTCTACCAAATCTTAGGAAAAAAAACTACGTCATAAATAGAATAAATTGTTTCATGAATGCTGCTATAACTAAGAAACTTTCCGTATTAATGATTTTGTTAACGCGCTGAAACAAATATTTTAAATATTTCCATAAATAAGAGATATTTAAATTTTTTGAATGACAATATTTTAACACTTCTGATGGGATTTGTAAAAATCAATTCGACTGAAACTTTTCTTTTGGCGTGTTTTGTCTACTTTTGCTTTATTTTGTAGAGTATCTATTACTGCTAATGTTCAGAACTAAAATAATAGTTTCCTAATTTTATTTATTCGTAGAATCAATAAGCAAGAATATCGGTCTATTTCATCAAATTTCGAAAACACCACAACTATTTTATGAAGTGATATCAATGTTTTAATTTCAGGAATTGTTTTTCTTACAAATCGCGAAATATGCCTGATAAAATAACAAGGACAAAGCAAATGTGTACAGACTCTAATGCATTTCAATTACGATTGATGACACTAAAAAAAACGAACATGAGCCGGGAGTCTCTTCCCCCCAAAATAAACTGGGGATTGGCTTCGATGTAAATTAGGTCGGATGGGGCCGCTTATTTGAAAAGCACCCCGGGTGATGACTTCCAGCACCGCTAAAGAAAGGAGATGCGGTGGATGGGATTATTATTGGGTGCGTGTATGTGTGCGGTCCAAAAATAATAATGCAATTAGGGAACTCGTAAACATGAGCTTGCAAAATGGGATTAATTAGGGAAAAAGAGATTTGACGCAAATAACCACTAATTAACTAGAAAGGAATGAAGTGATTCGTCAAATCAATCTCGACGTTCGCATTAATCTTCTGTTAATTAGTAGCTGTTTAAAAGGGACATTCAGTAACCTATAAAAAACCATTTCATGCTCTATATCTTACTGGGATTAATAGAACATAAAATTTATAATTTGGTAAGCATAACTTTAGCTGTGCATCTCTTAGAAAACCAAACATATGTACCCCTGTGCCATCGCGGTTATACCTTTGGTAATTTGAAACGCAGTAATTGTAAAGCATTTGAATCGATTGCATTGCAAAAAATTAATACCAGCAGAAATGAAGAAATGGCATAAAACTCTTTGGTAGCATTATTATCTGCATTTCCCATTATTCCTTTGGATGAAGGAACTCGTAAGAGACACAACCGGCAGAGTTTCTAAGAAATCTCCCTCAAACGAGACTTCACTTTGAGTGATAACGGACTAAAAGACGGAGAATGATCGGGAATAATCTTGTAACAGTCTTCACCAACGTTTAATGGCTTACCAGAATGGCCTGCATGAAATTGAAGTGGGTCTCGGAGGATTAACCAAATAGCTTCGCCCTCGCGACGAGGATTGGGGTCCCTAGGGCAGACACCATCAGGCCTCCGTCTCATTCCTCCCTGATAAACCATTGTCATTGACTCGAAGGTTGGTGTGATAGATTAGAGTAGACCCCATTAAATACAAACAATACGAATCCGTAAGCAAGTTCTACGGCGTAGGAGGGCACTACATTTTCCTTTGCTGCCTGAAGTTTCCCAAGAATATAGAAACTCATGGAAAAAGCTCACAACATGAGTGAAGCTGAGAGGTAATTGAAGGTATTGGAAGACAGAGGAATGATGCAGCACCAGGAGACGATGGTATAACGTCTGAATTGATTGAAAATGGAGGTCAAGATTTAAATAGATCATTACATCAGCTAATTTGTAGTATTTGGAAGTTGGAAGAGTTCCCAGAAGACTGGAAGACAGTTTTGATTTGTCCAATATATAAAAAAGGTGACAAGTATGATTGCAAAAACTATAGGGACATTACATTACTGAATGTAGCATACAAAATTTTCACCAGTCTTCTCCTGAAATGCTTAAGCACCTATGCTGAAGACATACTGGAAGAATATCAGTGTGGCTTTAGAGCTGGTAGAAGTACCATTGATCAGATATTCTCGGTAAGACAAACAATGGAGAAATGCTATGAATATAATGTTGACTTGCATATACTATTCACTGACTTCAAACAAGCCTTCGACAGCGTGAACAGGAAAGAGATGATACGTGTGTTGAGAGATTAGGATATTCCAAGGAAATTGATTAGACTGGTTCAATTGTATGAATCACAATGTAAAGCCTTTATTAGGGGTAGAGCAAGTAGAGCATTTAAGATGACCTTGGGGGTAAGACAAGGAGATGCTCTCTCAGCCACGTTATTCAACCTGGCCCTACATAATGCAATGAAAGAATTGAAACTAAGAGGGACCATAGTGCATAAATCCCAGCAAGGATTCGCATATGCAGATGATATAGCACTAATTGCACAAAATGTGAATGACCTAAAAGAAATGTTTAACATTTTAGAAAACACTGGTAAAGAAGTGGGTCTGAAGGTTAGTGAAGAAAAGACCAAATACTTGAAAATGTCAGCTCATCAGAACAAGCGGGACCTACAAAACATAATAATTGGGAATTATGAGTTTGAGGGTGTCAAGGAATTTACCTATCTAGGAGTAAGACTTAACAATGAAAATAAGATATCCACGGAGATCAAGCAAAGGGTAATGGAAGGTAACAGGGCATACTTTGCAAATGTAACAATCCTCAAATCAATATTACTATCAAGGAACACAAAAATGAAGATCTATAAAACGCTTATTAGACCCGTGGTAACTTATGGAGCTGCAACATGGACATTAACAAGTCAGGATGAGGAAACACTTAAAAAATTCGGAAGAAAAATGTTAAGGAGAATCTATGGCCCAATTAGATAAGGAGAGAGATGGAGAATTAGAATGAACATGGAGATAAGTGAATTACTAGAAGGGAAGGGAAGGACATAGTTAGATTTGCCAAGTCACTGCGGCTGGCATGGTTGGGGCATTTAGAAAGGATGGAAAATGACAGAATGCCCAAACTGATACTTAATAGCAAGATGGAAGGAGTCAGAAGAAGAGGTAGACCAAGGAAGAGATGGCTACAGGATGTGGAGGATGACTTGAAGGTGATGGGAGTTACAAGATGGAAGGAAAAAGTAAGAACAAAAACTGAATGGAGGCATATCATAGAGGAAGCTAAGGCCCATACCGTGGGCTGTAGAGCTGCAGATGATGATGATGATGAGTGAAGCTGAGGGCAACCAAAGAGGTCACCTGTAATCAAATCCAGCCCTACCGGCTAGTTGGGACCCCAGCACTCTACCAACTGGTTTACAACATTCATTCATAATACAAAATACGATTACTTCCAGGATAACATCCTGGATCCAGCCAATTACCTTACACACACATTTGACATCAAAGAGACATATTTATATCAATTAATTTGAGTTGATGTTACTTTGTTACTCTTGATAGTATATAGTATGACATCGACTAAAACACTGACGTGTGGTTAAAACGACGTCATAGTGCTCGAATTGTTAGCTATGAGGAAATTATAGTGGGATGGATGTCTTTTATAGGTAAGGTGTATTGAATTAACGCCTAACGTGTTGGTAACTGCCTCCACGGGGAGTTATCACCAATGCATCGTAACACCGACGGTGATGAAGGATGTAGGTTAATTAAGAAGTAGCATTCAGGCATTATTACGCATTTGTCTCAAGTTATCTTCTTTCTCCGTCACATTCTCTTTACTATGATTCTTGTATATCCTGTCAAACATTGCAAATACATATTACGTCAACTATCACCATTGTGCAGATGACGTTATTACATGACTATTGAGTTGCCATTGAAGAAATAAGAGACGTCGAGGCAAGAGCTGAGACGAGACATTTTGGAAAACGATTCAGAAGGGGAATTGCTCACCTTATCCAAATCATTGATAAAAATAGAGAATGTGGAGCTATTGGCTGTTGAACTAGTTGTCACAAGGAAAGAAGAAAATCCTATAGCCAATAAAAAATGCAGAAGAACTCCAATAACGGTATTATTTATACAGCAGGCACTGTCCACTTGACTTTGGACAGTGCCTGGTGCATAGTCTTCTTTCAATTGTCAAGTTCCCTTTCGATTTCTCTCCCCGTTAATGGTCACCTGGTGACCGAAATACCGGTATTGGAGTTCTTCTGCATTTTTTATTGGCTATAGGATTTTCTTCTTTCCTTGTGACAAATCATTGATGTAATTGAAAGATTCTGTGACAATTTTCTCCAGCTTCCACTTTTTATCTCTTTTAATTCGCCTTGTGAATCGAAAATTCAACTCAAACAGCCCTCAGATCGCGACTGCAGAATTAGTCTCATCAATAATACCAAAAGAGCGTGGTGACTTATCTGAAGGGACACACATGAAAGATGGGGAATGTTCACGCCGGTGTCTTAGAGCGTGTGGGACATATTGCGTAAAAACAAATGTTAATATCAATACGTATGGAATGAACGATTAACAAAAAGCGAATGATGATAAACAGCCTATTTTGGAGGGTGGGATATATTTGAGATCTGGATACTTGCTAGGGTTGGGGCCCGAACCCACGATCTAGGGATTTTGCATTCCCTGGCTACGATTTTGATCGCAGAAGGAAATGTACCAGTAACTTACATAAACATTGGCTTGGCGAGTAACTTCAATTAGGTAGTCACTCTCGAAATTTTGCTTTCTCGCGGGTGACGTTTGTTGGCTGCTTGAAGTAAAACATTTTTTAAAAGTCAAATGTACAAGGAACGAACTAAAAATATTACTAGGCTATGCCTTCGAAACATTTTCATCTTTCATTTTGTCATAAGTTCGAAAAACCTCTCTAAATGTGAAATTATTTGGCATTTTTGAATATCAACGAAGCTAATTTTGGTAAACTTCTTAACTGTTGATCTTGCCAAAGCTTTATCAAAGGAAATGCCACCAAGGCTCAATGTTTCGAAACTGTAAGCTCTACAAGTCTATCAAAAGTATTAGTATTATATCCATTTTCGCATAAAATCTAGTCTATCCGATAGACTGTAGGCTAGCTTAAGTATTAAGATCTTCGAAGCTTAAGAAGGAAGCCCTTCCTCTGGAGAAGGGGCCTTTTTTTTGGAGAGAAGGAGCCCTTTTCGGCTATTAGCATTTCTAATATTAAAATGGCAGAAATTAAATTATGGCAAAAACATTTGTTTTACCGGCGAGGAAAATAAGGTCGACAATTAGAGGAAATCCTAAGATTTTGCTATCCGATACCGGGATTTGCTGCGACTGCAATTATGGGTTCACGATCGATCTGAGATCAGTCCCGGGATTGGATTTCTTAGCGGGTACAGGGCCTGTTGCTATGGGTGTTGAAATGGGTGGGGTGATCTTTGAGAGGGTAAATTAATGGCTGCGTCATGGAATAGCTGGAGCCGGGGAGGATATTAGTGTGCGCACGAAGTGGAGTCTTCACGAGATCTCTACATTCAATATCTTTACAGGTTATGTAAAGAAAGGAAAATTATCGAATTGATATTGTTTGTACATTACCAATAATACCCATTTAAACCTTTGCTCGTCTTCCTCATTGATTACATTTTTTCTAATTTATTCAAATTTTAACTCACAACTCATTAAGTTCATAAGGTGAAGAAGGGACTATGAAATATCAATCGCACCCAGATAAAGTCGTTAAATAAATAAATAAATAAAGGAATAGGAAGTTCATTTTTATATTGATAGGATAATAGAAATTCGGCGATAATGTCGGGGTCCTCGTTCAAGTCGTACTACCAAATTTTACCCCAACCGACCTTCATAGTTCGGCGCCTGGTAGGTGTTTCTCTTCTTACTCAGTAACACTTTAAAAATAACCAAACCAAGGGGCGGGGAATTGAGGAAACTTTTTACTCTTTATTTTGAGGAAATTTTGACAGAAAGAGAGTTTGGAGAGGCTATTAAATGCCGCCATGCCAAGGAGAATGCGTGTTGGCTAAAATGTCATGAGAAAAAGAAGAGTATATCTATATCTACATAAATACCCTGCGAGCCACCAAAACAGGTGTGTGGCAGGGGTTGTAGCACCAGGAGGAAAGGGTAAGGGATGAGAGAGTTGGGGTTTATTCAAATAGGTAGGGGAAGGGGGGGAACCTTTAAGAAAATATATTATATATATATATATACATATACATATATATATATATATATATATATATATATATATATATATATATATATACATATAGTATAAAAATTTTGATGGACATTAGAGTAAAGGGATCAACAGGGTATCAACAGGAACAATGAAGAACTAAAGAAAGAAATATTGTGGGGAAAAAACATTTATATTCCGCAGCAGTTTCACTGGTGGCGTAATAATTTTCAGGGACTGTCCAAAACCTGCCTCTACGCGTTTGGCTACCTATGATGACCAAGGTTGAGAATGGGCTATAGTAAGAAATTCTGAAACAAAGAGTGATAAATTAAAGGAAGGGATGGGATTGAAGAAGCACTTTCATGAACGAGCTTCCGCTGGTTCTCCGCGGAGAACACTCCTTATACCCTTTCCGAAGCGAAGGAAAAAAATGCCTTTTAAGAGAGGAGGTCGAAGAGCGGAAAAATAACGAAGTCCTTCCGTAAATTTTTCAAACGAGGCAGAACCAACGAATAAAAAAAAAGAAAAGAGACGAAACGAACGACTTCATGGAACGGAAAGAGGAAAGAAGGTGTGGAATTTATATCCGACAAAACCCATTCGCAAGAAGTGTCCGAGAGGGAAGGGGAAAAAAATGAACGACTCTTGTGATAACCCCATAAGTGGATTTTTTTTCCTCTTTCGTTTATTTTTTTTCTGTGGGAAGCGGATTTCGGAAGGCATGCGAGGGGTAAGAAATGCGGGTGGGAAAGTGGATCTTTCTTGACGGTGCCTGGCTCTGCAGTTCCGTTCCCTTCGAGCGAGAGCGATAATATTCGCGCGGTAAACCACTCGACTACGCATTCCGGGTCGAATGTATCCGCGCGCGCCCCTGCAATTAGTTTTTCGAGAGGCCGAGAGAGGACTCGGGAGGTCTAACGGGCCCAAGGATTTCGAAGGGACCGTGGGAAGTCTATTCATGAGCGAGCGGATTGCCCGTCGACTCCCCCAGTCTGTGGAAAGGAAGAAAGTCTGCGCGTAATCAACCGTGTGCTTCGCCTTACTCTCCAACCCCGAGGAGCGGTTCAATAAATAAGTGGGAGACAGTTCTGGATTAAACATGAAGTTGGTCCCCGGATTTAATTTTATCACCGAGTCCCTTTCTCCTTCTGGGATTTCGCTGTTTTGCTACTCTTTTCTGAAGAATAGTGGATTCCCCCTATCAACTCTCCGTTACTAAACCATTAAAACTAAATGAAATGTTTTAGCCCGCTGACAAAAATTTTTCAAACCTTCTGAACGTTTTTCTCTCCAAAGACAGAATATCTTGAACGAATCCTGTTATCGATTTTGACCTGAGTATTCCTTCATCTTCAATGAATTCCCCCAGCAACGCTCTTTTCCTCAGTATTTCACCCCCTTTAGCTGGATCAGCACGGCAAATATCATATTTTCTTGCATAGACAATCAATAACAAAGATCTAACGGTCACCTCCTTTAAAAAATCTTCATATTCATTTCACACACTTTGTTACACTTTATTTAATTTTTTACGCAAAATTTGATACAAATTCTTTGATCCATTTCTTTTAACAAACGAAAATCGCCGAGCTCATAAAACACGTCTAACCTTAGTGGTGTCAAACTTCATATACTGAGAATAATCCACCAAACGAAAAACAATAATCATTGAGAAGATAAGAAGACATTTAACCCGAAAGTGTTAAATCCTAAAGACCAAAATCCATTAAACCACCTGTTTCAACTTTATATTTCACCCGAAGTACCGAAAAAAATATTTTTGAAAATCCCACATGAGTATCTGTAATGGAATTTCAAATACAGTAATCGAAAACCGCACAGAGCTCTGGAAATCAGTCAAGTAAAATTCGAAACTCGGCTCTTGAGAAAAGTTATTCTTCATAAAATTTTCCCCAGTAGTTTTTCACCTATTACGGTTATTTGATTTAAAAAATCAAATTCAAATCAATAATCACGCAGTCCTGACTTGTTGACTACGAGAAATTTTATTGCTGGTCCATTTTGGAAGTTATTAAAACTTGATCTTCGAAAAAAGAATGCATTTTATTACGAGTTTCCCAAACTGCCACTCAACTCTCGACCCTGCAAAATCAAAATCACCAGTATTGGGAAAGTTCTTTTCAATGGGGTACCTTCGCTTTTAAGGGTCAATTTGGATGAAAAATGTGGTTTAATCTACTGCGGTTGATACAATGTGCAATGAAGATAAACCATATACATACCAACCAATTATTCGTATTTGGGATGTTCAATGTAAAGAATACCTGTATGCGCCGGCATACGCCGGCTCCAGTGGCAGTCGGGTAACGTCCTCGGCTGCCGACCCAGAGGTCTTGGGTTCTGATTCCCGCCTAGATGGGTTTTTTTCCATCTAGGGCTTGGGTGTTTGTATTTGTTTATTTTGTTATCTCATTGTTTAAAGTCCGATCTAAATGCTAAAGTGTTGTTGTCGGATTAATGTTAATCAATAAATGAATAAAACAAACAAAATAAAATAAGTGAAATTAAAAAAAACAAATATATAAATAAAAAATAAATTAATTTAACAAATAAAACAAAATTAACAAATAAGATAAACAAAGCATTTAAATAAATAATGATACCAAATGATTCGAAAGGAACGAAAACTGAAATCTTTGAGCCACAAAGGTACGAATGAAATTGGGAAAAGACGGAAAGGAACAAAAGTTGAGGCTTTGGAAGTGAATGGCTGGTGTGACGGGGGGGGGGCTGGGAAGGGCTGGGTGAGTCGCTGACACACCAAGAACTTTTGCCGTGAGTGTTCTTGAGAACTTATTAGATTTTTATGGGTGCGTTGACATCAGAGGTGATTGTCTATAAATTGTAATCCTTTAACAAGTTTTTCCACTCATAAAATAGACGTCAAGTAAGCATTTAGCATATAAATTAAGACAATGTTCCAGCAGGAAATTTTTAATTAATGTAAGTAGGAATAAATACTTGACATAATTGTAAGTGCATGATTCGATTTTCATTTTATCGCATTCAAAAGCATGCTAACCACTCTTTCTCATACCCATGTGTTGATATGGGTTTCTAGCTAAAAATATTCTCACCCTCATAAATCAAAGGCCAATTTTCAGATCCATAAAGAACTTATCTCCCGAATAAATGTTTAATAACGATTTAATTACATTTTCAATCAATTTTACGATGCATAATTACATATTATTGTATAATAACTATCATAATTATTACTTTATACTTTCTCAACCACCTCTCATTGAGCTAAAATATTACCCTAAAATATTAATCTCCTTTTTGATTTTTTACTAAAGAAACGGAACCTCATTATCCCGAAAAGCATTGCAGTTATAGAAACGTCATTGGGGTAAATGGAAGCAGATATTTCTATGAACTCCTATTTTTCAGTATGACTTGTGACCCCTTCTTGAGCATTTCACTTATTCATCACCTTTTGGGTGCATATCTCCTCGTATTGTAATTGTGTGAATACTTAAACCAAATATTTAATTGTTTTGCCAACGGAAATTACCCTCAAAATGGTAGCACTAATATATAACTAAATTATTCCGACTGTCTAGACCTTACAGTTGTTGCCAAAAATGAAAGAAATCCGTGGGACGACAACACTCCATCCTTGTACGAGTTAACCGGCGATCGGGTCACTCACCGAATATATATAGTACTTGGTAGGAAGGAGGGAATCTTGGTCTGGAATGCCTACGAAATAGGCGTGCCTGGACATCTCTTTTGGCGTCTATACCGAGGTGCTAGTTCATAGGTTTTGGCACCCACACCAAATGTGGTGCTGTGGGCAGGCGCCTACAGTACAGTGTTCTCGCCAAGTCCCTTCTGAGTTGGCTTCTTGGGCGGCTGCCCAGTCCGCCCAAATTGCATAGCCAGCCCTAGGCAGAACTTAATATTCTTTCCTTAAGCATTGCCCATTGCTCAAATCGGTGCGATCGACCCGAGCATTTGATTTCTATGAATTTTTTACGCTCAGGAGAAATATTTTCGCCAAACCAACGTAATTGACTCATCAATCTACATCTAATAATGGGCGATCCTAAGTGCTTAATGCAAAGGAAAGGAAAATAAAGAAGGAATTAACAATAAATTTGCTACCTTTTAGCAATTTGATTATGTTATTTAATTTAAAATCCTCGGTAAATCTGTTGAAGGAATGTGAAATTTAAAGTTAACACCCACTAAGCGTATAGGATACTGTGTTGACCCTCAATACATATCTTATGTTATACACAGGTAATCTACCGGTTATGGTAAGCTTTGGATGGACACAACTATCAAATAACTATCTGGCCTCTTCTAACAAAGCACAACCCAACATCCTACTCTAAAAGTCCCTCTTCATCTCCGTGTACTTATTTCCTCCCTTCATTCCGTACAAACACCCCTATCCTATTCCTGACATTTCCTCGTTTGCCTAACATTCTCCCCTCTGTCAGATTCTTCAACACCCCAATCTCAAATAAATATGTGTGTGTATAAATATATATTATTATTATTAGGTAATCTACCGGTTAAGGTAGGTTTTTTGGATGGACACAACTATCAAATAAACATTTTGTAACTCCCCACCTAGCAAACTAATCTATATCAGGTCCCTCTTCATCTCTGTGTACTTCTTTCCTCCCTTCATCCCGTCCAACATCCCTATCCTGTTCCTGCCCTTACCTCGCTTGGCCAACATTCTCCCCTCTATTACCCTCTTCAACATTCCACTACCGCTCAATACGCCTTTCATCCATTTTTCCTGCCTCCATAGGATTTCTCTCAACGAACCCCTCTCCTCACCCACCATCTCCAGCACTTCCTCATTTGTTTTCCTTTCGGTCATCCCTACTCAACGTCCCCGTCATCAACTCCCTCCTCCTTGAGAAAGCCTCCTTGCCTAGCGCAATTCTTTTCCTTACGTCCCTACCACTTTGACCGTATTGGTCCAAAACACTTCCGAGATATGTAAACTGCTCTACCTGCTCTATTCTTTCCCCGCCTATTTTAATATTTAGCTTAGCCTTTTTCTTTCTGGAAAATCGCATAACCTTTGTTTTATTAATATTGATTCTCATCCCATATTTAATTATTTTCTACATAAATTATCAATATTATTAGCAATAACCTAGCGGTTTAGGGTAGGTTTTTGATATGACAATACTCACTACGATATTGTCAATCTCTAAATAACATTGCATAAAATATCTTTAGATTCCATACCATATGTTACAATAACTTATTATTCAGTTCTACATACTTGCTACCTCCATAATGATAATTCTTTATCCTCTTTGGTTTCCCAGTATTCTCTTTAATATAACTCTCTCAAGTATCATTTGCTTCTCAGCATCTCCTGCATCCACTTGTCCTGCCATTTTTTAAATTTCTCCCAGCAACCTCATTCTTTCCCTATGGAACTTTATCACTAGTTTTTCCTTTCATCCATTTTATTTGTACCTTTGTTGATGGTCCATCTAGACTCTTCATTCGCACTCTCCTGTCTTCAGCCTACAACACACAAAGTTTCTGGTTAAGTCCCTTATCCATTTTGCCTACTGCTATCTTCTGCAAATGCTCACCAATTTTGCTAAGTTCACTCTGCCTAACGTCTTCTTTACGTAGTTTTCTACTGATTTCCTCATTGTTCCTTTGGCAACACGTGTACTCGTTCTCCTCCTAAGCTCAAACTGGTCCTCTACCAAGCATTCATTGGCTCTCTTCTCTATCCTTTTGTCGATGATCCTAAGACATACCTTTGCCATCTGTGAAATCAAACTTAAAGCCTTCAACTAACACATAATATTTCCCTTTTTGAGATGGTGTAACTGTGAATCCAGCAAAGCCTTCTGGTCAAATTCCTCTCTCATAAATGAAATCTTAAAAACTCTTCCATCATCCTTTTTCCGAACTCTTGTGTTGTTTTTCGGAGATTTTTTAATCTATTTCCCGAGTCTTTTTCAAATTAATTTCCTTAAATACCTTTCTTATCTCGCAGTCATGTACGCCTCGTCCTAGGGTATCATTATCAACACAATATTACCTTCCTATATCCAAACTTTTATATACCCTATAGTCTGAATAAAATATGTTCTCTGTATATTCTTTTCATCTTTTTAGAACCTATTATTCTTCTATAAACATTTATTCATTCCCATATACCCATCTTCATATACCCATTGCCTCTCCAATATAGCAAACGGAATGCTCTTTCATACATCCTTACAGTTATTTAAATTACCTGTATTACATCTCCAATTCGCCCTGAGTCAGTAAACTTTCCATATCTTCGCACTTATGTTTCCACCTCGTCTCCTCAGCCCTGTTTGTTAACTCTTTGCATATAGACTGATTGCTTGTATTAATCATATGAATATATTATATATATATATATATATATATATATATATATATATATATATATATATATATCTATATATATCATTAAGATGCATGCTATCAATCATTAAATATGTTTTTAGCTAATTCTTCTTACATCTTTTAAATGAAAAACCCTCAACTCGGTGAGAAAGATTTAAAGTGTACTTTTTTCAGTGTTCTGAAGCCATAGGTGCAGTAATTATCCCTTTTATCCCCCTTAAATCTGCCCGTGTGTCCAGTCCTCTATCGGTGGCAGAGGATAAAGGGGATGAGCAACTGGCTCTGTATCAGGAGCCCACCCACGGCAGTCAGGGCGAATTTAGTGCAGCTTTCAGTATGTCAAAAACTAAGCATAAATTCACACACTTTCGACGTCATAATCTTATATTCAGCCACTACCCCTCAATCTCAATGGAATTTCATGTTAGATGTACTAGAAAATTAATGAAAGTCCATTAAGTGTTCCATTTTCCGTCTATGAGCATAATAGCCGCACCCGTAAAATAATCTATTACCCAAAGAATTCAATGAAGTATATCCTTGCGATTCCTTTGTAATTATAGTTTATCATAAAATAGACTTACTTTTTAGTCTTCACATTGGATTTTTAACGTAATTAAAACATTAAAGAGAATAATAACATCCAAGCTCTAGGTGGAGGGAAAACTACCTAATCGGCATTCGAACCCGCGGTCTCTAAGCTGGCAGATGAGAAATTTACTCCGTTACCATCGTGGTGGCCACTGATGGGCAAAACAATCCCATAACGTATATCATTTTGATGAAAATGTCAGTCTCACGAAAAAAAATTAATATTAATTATTGTACCTTTTCTACATTAATCATATAAGTGCATTTATAAGGGTAAACAATTATGTTTAAATACACGATTGAACATGACAGTAAAGTTTTATAAACATTAAAATATTCATTTTATCCCTATCTACTTTCCAGGTTCACCGTCGACCTGAAGGAGCTGACAGGATTTCTAGCGAAAATGTTGCCTATCCAAACCAACGATCGCGGTAATAACCCGGAGTTTTAGAGATTTACCAATCAACTCCGCGGAAACCCACGTATCATGAGGAATTTTTATATTCAGGAAATGTATGATATTTTATATTTATTCTTTTTCCCTTGAGTTGAGTTATTTTTTACTTATCTTGAATTAATTTTTTCTGAATATTATGAGCTGAACTTTTTTTTGTTTTTTTTTGCCAATGTGTAACCCCAGAGTATGATATCAAAACTGCTCGGGGTTACTCCGTAGTACGAGTAGTTATCCTGCACGGTGAGGCCGCATTTGCGTCGCGAAATGGAAGTAATAGAGGAAGTGGTTCCTCTAAGCACGAAGGGAGAAGGAGAGACTGAGACTATTAGAAAGGTACAGGATAGTCGACTTGATTTGTATCACCGAAGAAATCATAAAGTCTCGTCATTACATCAGCAGATTTGACCATTTGAATATAATGAGCGTGATAAACTACGCCACCTATACCTGTATATTCAGGGACTCTCTTTCCTCTTACCATCCGCCATCACATTTAAAAAAACTAAACAACAGAAAAACAATGGCCGAGAACCTAGTTGGAACCACTCATCTCGAATGCTAATCCACTTAATTACTGAAGGTTGGCGACCAAACAGCCATACGCCGCCCGAGCAGCTTTCAGGATACGGAATAGATTGTTAAATGTGTTTGTTAATTAATTAATATACACATTTTTTAATTGATACGCATTGAAAAACCTGTAAACATTTGAGAAAAGATCAGGTGCTATATTTTATTAATAATACCCAATGTTGACGTGCCTTGCACTTAAAAACAGCAACGTACAGGAATAGGAACGGCATTCGGGACTCCAAAATATGTAAAAATACATATTTATTCCGTACTTCCCTCGCTATTCCTTACTCTCTTACGCCCTGACTAAGCTTTTGACTAGCATTCCTCGATAATCGGCCTACTTGCTTATCACTTAGGCATCTTCATTGCCCCTCCCTCCAGTAATATTTCTGACAAGCTATCTCGAGTTATGGGCAGTTCCAACGACTCTTTATCGTGTCTCGTGTAGCCTTTTCATCTTCTACGTATTCGTCTGCACTATTTTTCAAATGAAATCTGAAAGGAATCGGATTCCTAATACAATGCTTTGAATGAAGTAAATTTTCTTTTCAAGAAGAGGCAGAAGAAGTTCCGACCTAAAAAAATTACAAAAAAATACGTGTATAAAACCTTCCACATCACGCACGAAGCCGTACGGATACCTATCACTTTGTCAGTCACACCCCCAAGCTAGAATTAATAACTGATCCTGACTGAGTTGTAGACCAAATACAGGCGGAAGCAACACCCTTTCCTCTTTAAAAAATAATTTAAAAAGTGATTGTCGAACGATAGATGTGTTGATTTAGATAAAATTTAGAAAACCGCTGTCTAAAAACGAAATACGCAACTCTCTTGCCTCCTGGGGGCACGCTGTCTACCTCGACACCGCGCTCGTCCCGAATTCATGATCTCCATAAACCCCAATCGGAAAAGAATTTTTTTTTGAGAAGAAAGGGGGGATTTACTTGTATGGGGATTAGCGACAGAATAAAGCGTGTTATTTTTCGGATAACGGCATGAATACGTAACAGGTTTTGTACTCTTGTCCGTCATCCAGGGAATCCTGGAATATGATCGGTGGGAAGATGCATAGCTGGTCGAGGCCAGGGATTAAGACCGATGCCGAACTACCGGCTTAACCAGAGTGACGACCTACTGATCGTGTGTACGCGGGAGGTATGTCGTTGATTTTTGACCAAATACCTGACTTCTTTGTCACTATATCTTACTGTAGGCATAAATTTCATTACGGGCACTTGTGGTCGAGGGAATTTAAATGACAGGACTTCGAAACATTTAATACTTCGAACAAAATACTTTTGTTTGATTTATTACGATTGAAGCATGGTAAAATAAAAATTTAAACGGTAGTGCTCCCTTTTAAATATGAATTTAACATCATCATTAGATAATAATTCGTCAAGCTTTAATTAAACTCTATTAAAAAATGAACAGGTAATTTGAAACTTTTAACAGGTCAGTAGTTGATAAAAAATTCGCCATTGAAAGATTTAATCAATGCCAATTTAATTATAAGTTCTAAGAAAATAACGATGTAGGCTTTTTTTTAATTTTTCGACATCTTGCCCACCACTCTTCAGGATTAACCCAGATAATTCAATGCGCCAAAATAATTCCAATTAACAAAGTATGTTCTATTTATTTTTCAACTGAAAATTCCTGAGGCTGTGAAAGATTAATCTCGACATTTGTAGCGTTTCATGAGCGAATTCTATATAAAACGCGGCAGTTAGTAAACACCGAAGGGATTAGTTACTGGCAGGACCTTACATATTTGTAGATAATTGTCTTTAAATGCCACGCATATTTTAAAAGATCCATAATCATAAAATGATTTGACTTTTGATATCATTTTAACATCTATTACATGTTTTATTATTATAATTAAAAATCCACATGTGCTGATAGAGTGTCAGGTGGCACACAAGTCCCAAGTAATCACAAAGGTAAAATCAGTCGATTAAACAAAAGTACACTTAAAGGGAACTTCAAAACACCAAGTCTCTTTCACAAAGCAAGAAAATCCCAATCTCATTTACATCAATCAATCAGCAAGAAAAAAAAGATAAATTTAAAAAAATTAAGCTGCTGCATATATTTTTACACCACACATCAAATCAAATTAATACATGTTTTCCTTACATCATTTCTTAAAATTATTATTTACTTATAGCCAAACGTTATTGAGCAAGGCTTACGACTTATTCCAAAAAGAAGGCTTTCTGGGGTACTTCTCCGTTTGCTTACTTAAATCATTCGACTGACTTGTGACTTTCCCTGTGGTCATTTACGAGTTTGATGGAATTGGTTTATCATAGAAGTTTACAATTCCTTAGGCAGGATTAATTTTATTTTCTGAGATAGATTTTTTGTATTGTCAAGAAAATTCGTCGAAGGGAAAGTCGAGGGGAAACTTTATGATGCAGTGGTTTGTGCCCTAGATTCCCAATCCTAGGGTTCGGATTACAATTCTGACAATGGCCGGAATTTTTTAACTGGCATTCCGATCCCTACTTGGGACGCTATGTGAAGAGCAATTCAAGTAGAGTACGAGTTTCCTCGGATGCGACGCTAAATTGTGGATCCCTTGATATCTATCGCAAAGATTAGTCTAATGAAGGAGCCGGGTAGACCCTACATTCCCTGAACATCTATGCCCATCTAATTACCCACCTATCCATAATGACGCAAATTATCTTAGCTGCCTGTTTCCTCCCCTTCTCATAAGGTACCTGTAAAAGATGTATTCCTTGACTTGTTTCTCGACCAAACCTCTCCATGTGAAAAACTAAATTGTTGTAGTAAAATCTGGTGCTTTAAAATGCTGCTCTGGTGCTCATCTACCCTAAGGACGATGCACGAGTCGAGCAACGAAAGGTCAGCCAATATGAAACCCCTGACCCAGTGGAAGACCCGAGAAAACTTCATCAAGTTAAATTATTGTAATTACTCAGAATTTTCATTTAACTTAGTATTAGCCCAATGGGAAGTAATGGAAGGATAAATCTTCAGATATATTAATAATTAGAATTAGAAGGCCTATGGGTTCTGTAGGGAAAATTGTCCAGTTCTTAACCACTTTGACAGGTAAGTAGTTAAAAAACCAGCCTTGAACTGAGAGACTTGGTTAAATATTGAAATTCGTTCCTGTAAATCCGCCACATAGGTTTTAAAAATACTTTCATTTTTAAATTTATCATTATATAAGCTATTAAAAAGAAACAATTCTCTCATTTTATTTAACCTTACGCAGTAAAATCCAGACGGGTATAATAATGGCAAACTTTGGTTCACCTTGCATGCGACGCAGTGAAGTAACGCCCCTGAGTTAACAAAACAAATTCATTGATTGCCTTCTTCCCAAAATCGATATTTCTTGGGGACTGATGTTGAAGTTGAGTGTCTAAAAGCATGCGGTACAAATTCCCCGTACAAAAGATATTAATTCACAGTTTTGCTACATTCAGCCGCGATCGTTGAAATTTCAATGTTACTCTAATAATTTTGAAATCTTTAAACTATTTTAAGTTTGTATTTGCTTTGCTTTGCCCATTAGCCTTTTTGAGTTTTATATTCAGAGTACATGTCTTTGTGTAAAAATGAAAATATCTCTCAGTACTGAATTGATTATTGATTATATCACCAGTCTGTGTAGGACACACGACTGCATTCCTTAGTAAGCCATTCGAAGAGCGGAAAGTGTGGATGAGGGTAAATGTATTTAAAACCGTCATAAATTGATCATTGCACTTAACATCGAATAGATGGCACCCATGAACGAATTAATGACTAAGGAAAAAAAGTCAGAGATATTTCCGTTGATCACGGTAATGTTCATTGCGGACCTTATGAGTATACGTTATTAAGTATCCGAAAATTAGGCTGATGCGGTATCTTCGTGGTAGCTAGACGGAGATGAATGAAAATCGACGGAGAGGTTGGCGTGAGATTTGGAAGAAGGGTGAAAACGAGTTCATTTGATCAAGAGTCCTCTGAATTACAACCTGCAGACTACTCAAACCGAGTGGCTTGCAGCACGCGACATAGAGGACTCGACTGAACGCGACGCAGAGGATTTTGGTGGGTCAGCAGTCCCGTAGAGGGGTTGAACTATGGTGGGATGTGGGGATAAGGAGTATTCTGAGGGTAGGAGAGGGTGGCAGGCTGAATGTGGCCGTGGCGTGGAGATTTTGTTTTCATGCGAGTCACCAAGGGTTGACATTTTGGCAGGGGTGGCGCGGAGACAGTTTGGCAGATGGATTAATGCAAGCACGGTCGCTTTTCATTGTTGGTCGGCGGGATTCGGGCTCTCACTCTCAGCCCCCACCTTAATCATCTCTCCCCACACTCCAGGGGGAGGCTCTCGCGTGGAGGTGGACGAATGGGAGAGGTGGGGCTCCGAGAAAGGCGTGTCAGTGTACGACGGAGGACTTGGAGGCCTGCCGTTCGGACAGCGGACATTTTACGTGTCATCGAGATAGGGCGAGGGGAAGAAGGGTCAAATGGAGTGAAGTGCCGGTGGGAGGGGGGGAGGCTGGAAGTTGTGGGGTCAAGGGGCATGCCCCTTGAGACCTGGGAGGCTAGGAAGTAGGAACTACAGGGAGAGGGGAGGTCTGGGGTTTATAACTTTTTCATTCGACCATCAATGGGGGAGTTATTAGATTGGGTTTCGGTCGGGGTAAGTTGATGGAAGGGGCGTAATCTGATGTGCCACGTGGAAGAGAGTGGTTTGGGTTGACGTTTGATTGTAGAGGTTGGGGAGCATGGCATAGATCCCACCCATACATATACCTAACTGTGCATAACTGCCCATGTGACTTTGATAAAGCATTGATAACGCATAACCAGGGCACTCATAAGTGTTTCAGCGTTTTGGTGGTCATGCTTGTCATTCATACGCACACGTAAACGTACACACGGAGAATTTTATATTTACGGAATTACTTGTGTAAAATGTGCGCCTTTAACTATTTTTATTCTAGGATTGCTGCTAGATTTATTCATTACCCAAGTGCGTGGCAATACGTCACAACAATATACGTAGTGCTAGGAATTCATAGTTATATTAAGTCAGCGTTAGCAAGGAAAGAAGAGATGAATTTGAAAGCAAAAATGAAACATGACATGAAATATGACATGACATGAATGCGTGAATTTGTAATCGAAATATTGATTTTTATTGACCAACGTGGAACAAAATGAAAATTGATTTCAGACTGTGTGCTCCGCGTAAAAACGTATTCGTGTCGAGATTTGCCATACTATAACGTTACTTTTGGCAGTAGGTTACAAAATGCTTGGGGAATACACCCTATCATTTTCTCATGTACATGACAAACGCATTTACAGCTCCGAGAAAGGGGACACGATGTAATTATAAAACGGAAAATCGACAGCGTTCAGAAGTAAATTGTCTGTAAACTTTTGTTCACGCTTGAATTAATTTCAAATGCTGATTGAATTTGCTCCCTTTCCGAGCAAGGGGCGCCAATTACGATCAATGTTTTAGGCTTCGTTTAATATGGAAGTCCAATTTATGAATGGCGAATTTATTTTCTAAAACTAAAGAAAATATTCTATTGATGAGAGGAAAATTTTCGTCCCAGGAAAATCATTGGATTGAGTAGAACGCAGAAAATTAAATTTATTCGCACGTATTCCTCCTTTTTAAACTAATTTCATGGGGCTTAATGAAACTAAGAGAAAAAAGTATTACAAAATTAAAACCACTGATTCAGTGAAATTATAAATCAGTGTTAAGATGATTTAAATTAGGGCAACAAAAATTGAATTGATATAAGGATGGGAAATTTAAAATTTTCATTGATATACATTTATATTACATTCATATATTCATATACTATTTTATATTTACATATATATTTAGTTTGCTCGTCATCGATCGTTACTCACCACATAAGATCCAAAATTTTAACTATAGATCTGTAAAAGACCAAGTAGCGTTTTTAGCAAGTACGGAGAGAATGCACAGCTATTAAATGACAGAATTCTATGAAAAGAGTAAAACACATGAATAAGTTAATGGGAAATCGTGCGTCTAAGTTGAAAAAAGTGGTGTAAGACAAGGTTACAAATGCCTGTTCCATGCAATTGTGGACTTATGCGAGTGAGAAATGGATGCAGCACATTTATATGTTTAGATTGTGAATGTCAATGTACTTGCAGGCAATGTACCACTACTGACTGAGAGATCTCATATCTAAAAGAGCCCCTAGACAACTTCAATGAGATAACGGGGGGATAGAAATTCTGGGTAAAATCTTCCATAACAAATATGTTCATGCTTTAAAAGGAATAATGAAAAGAAAAAATGAATCATGAGTGAAAACATCGAAATAATTCATCATTCGTAGGAATAAAAGATCTAGACTTCCAATAAATCTCTCACCATACATAAAAGTGTGATCGCCAGATTATTGCCTGAGAATGAAATTCACATATTCCAGGGATTGACCAAATGGGATTGATACTAATTCCTACAGCCATATTTAATGGATAAAAGCTGATGGAGGAAAATGTATTTTATTATCAAAAGAGGAAATAATAATATTGATTTAGACAAACATAAGGTGTATGTGTGTACCACCCATATTGGAGAATGGTGAAGGTAGACATGAAATCACTAGCATTGTGTTGACTCAATGAACCCAAGGGAATTACCCAAGAAAAAAGTGAACAGAATCTCACTGCAATTCAATAAATAGAAACATTCTCTTCCTTCGCATCAATCGAAGTAAACATCGAGTTGGAAATGGAGATAATAGAAAACAATTCTATTTTCTACTCTGAGAGCATTAGTTATGCTGATTGGCTTAGGCCAGCGGACAGAGGTCCACTGACCTAAGCCCATCCTGTTTACTAATTCCTCAAGTATTCCTCAATAAGGGAGTAACTTGTAATAAGTAAGTACATGTAGCACAAAAATAAATGGATTGGATATGCCGACAACGGACAAGTAGGAAAGGAGCATTCTTCACTAGTTTGCTCATATTGGATAAGAGTATCGAACGGATATATCTACTTACTTTTTTGGTAAGAGCGATGCACTACCTTTTATTAACTCCTGTAAATATAATACTACAAATAGGAAAATACTTAGGTAACTTCGACCATGACCACTGGAGGTGGATATTTCAGTGGGATATGTGTCAATTGTTAAGTGTAATGAAAAATGCAGGGCTATTTACAAAAATGCTAATCTAACGTGTGATCCATTTAAATGCGTAGGATTTGGCTAAGAAGCGCTCAAAAGATATAATTACACTCTTCTCATTCGGATTGTGTATAATTAATAAAAACTGATACATTATACCTAAAAGTCATAGACGTATGATGATACTGTTACTGTTGTTAGTTGATCGATATTCCATACATTTCTGAAAAAAATAAAATGCGTTGTATTTTATTAATACGTATCGTAATTTATTCTTAAACCGCGCTTTTTCGTTTGCTAAAAGTTGACTCTAGTCTAAAGTCGCTTAAGTTTTAAAATGATAAATACAGTAATAGATTTCAAACGTGTTTGGGTAAATGAATCATTTTCCCTTTCACGATGATGAATTGAAGGATATTAAAGCTTAATCAAGCAATGTGTCGTTGGTATATACATGATCAAAAACCAAGAGCGTAATAAATATCAGATAAAAAAAAATTGAAATTTTCTCTCTTATTATGTGAAATGTTTTTTTATCGAAGGCATAAGCTCAGTTCATCAAGAGTTACATCATGCTATATTTTGTAGACGGAATCACAGGAAATCTAGCAAGAATTTAAATAGGCCATTAAAAGTTCCAATGAGTAATACTCTCTTTAGAGGCACTTCGGTTAAATTTTCAGGATATCCGAGGTCGTTCGGGGTGTGGACCGAGACACTCAATTATTGCTTTCACGTATTGGAGAATGAATTCCAAATACGCGTCAGTATTTGAGCCACTTTCCACCTAGATTATACGGGACAAGTGAACATCGCTTCACGCATTGGAAAAAAAACCGAGATTCGGTTTTATCCCCGTTTACGAAAAATAAAGACAATATTGAACTAACTGATCGGCAGGGACAAATTCTCGAATTCCTTCGTCTGCCGCCTGTTTTATTTTTGACACGACCATTCCATCGTCACGTTCGTACTGGAAGCTGTAACGATGATTTGACGATCATGCCATTTCCGACTCGCTTTTTTTTCTCATTTTATATGTTGGCGGGTTGTTCATCACGCGAACCGAGTGAGAGCACGGATTACATTGTCAACGGCTCTAGGGATGTGCATATAACCGCTCCAAACGCTCGAGAGAGATCGTGTGGATTAGCTCGATTAAGATTGGTAATGATGCTACGAATAAATAGATGTATCACGGGACCTCTTTCTCGCGGTTGGACTGCCTGGTTAAATTACGTTAACTGCTCGAACAGCTTCACCATTCTGTGGGAATGAATAGAACTCCTGGTGCGACCAAGGAAGAACATGATGGAACACAAAGAGATGAATTGAAAATATCGAAAAATGAAGTTGAATTTTAAATCAATATTCCGTCATTCATTTTTTAGAGGTTAATTTGAAAGATTCTCCAAAATATAAATACATATATAAAAACATATATTTTTACATAATTATATGTGTATATATTATTATATAATATATATATACATAAACACATATTTATTTATAATGAGGGGAATATAGAATAAACTATAATGGAGGGGAAAATAATAGGAAAAAATTAAGGGAAAGCCCAAGAAATAAATGTCCCAAGCCCAAAGATAAACATTTTTATAAAATAATATACATATATATTATATATATATATATTTATATATATAATGTAAATTGACTAATTAGTCGACACAAACACATAAAATAAAACATATAAAAGAGGGACTCACTGGTTCTCGAATTTTCGGTGGTGATACCACCTTTCTCAAGAGGAATTAGGACTGTTCCTAATTCCTCTTGAGAAAGGTGGTTGCACCACCGAAAATTGAAGAACCAGTGAGTCCCTCTTTTATATGTTTTTGCTTCTGTGTTTGTGTCGACTAGTTAGTCAATTTACATTATTGTGCACGTTCGTGGGTTTTTCAAGAAATTGACTTTAAATATATATAATATAATATATATATATATAATATACACACACATATATATATATATATATACACATACACACATATTTATTTATAATGAGGGGAATATAGAATAAACTATAATGGAGGGGGAAATAATAGGAAAAAATAAGGGAAAGCCAAGAAAGAAATGTACACATGTAGATGATATAAAAAGTAATATGAGAGGAACAACCTAAAATGAACTGAAAAGAACTGCAGTGGAGAGAGACCAATGACTGCAACGACAAGGTACCGCCTGTAGGAGATGATATTTTAAAATTTGTGCACCAATATGCAAGAGAATATCACTTCAGCTCGCCCAAGATTGCCATTTATTGTTCACTGAATTACATCAGTTCATGTATTTGGATTGTCTCAGTTTTTCTCCATATGATGCGTCATCATCTCAACTTTGATTACAACTGTATTATTCATAGTGTAAGCGATACAATGGAAGTTCAACTGCTGAAATATAACTTTTCCTTGGAAGTGAAGTGGAGGAGTTGTAAAAAAAGCAATTAACATTTTAAAGTGCACAATCAGAAATACAGTGCAATTCTCATTAGGCGGTCCTTTGTAGTCTTCTGTAGTTTTCTTTCTCTCCCTCACATGGATAGTAATTCTTTAGATCTTCTTTCCCATTACGTTCATCCCATGCTTTATGAAAAATACATGCCCCGGAAATATCAAAATATAGGCCGATGAAATGCTTTACAGGTATTAAATTGTTAATTAATAATGAGTGAATTTCCAAATGGTGATCGAACATCATCCGGGAGGAACAGTATATTTTTTGTTCAAACTGATTTGGGAAAGAGAATAAAAATAAGTAGATTTTGAGAGACTCGGGGATAATGTTTAAACAGTGAATGAAAAAATATGGGTACACGTCTTTTTTATGTTGCTGACTTTTTAGGTGCATTTCTTTTTTCTCTCCCTTATTATTTATTTGTTGATTTAATAAAATTATATTATATGTGCTCCAGAGGGGAAAGAAAAATCTAGTATTAATAATTCCATTTCCTTCAATAGCTTCCCAAGAAAAATTATAGCATTAAAAAAACACAAGAAAGCATACTTACGGCAAAGAAAATGTGAGCTTATTAAATAAAGAGAATTATTCACTCCTACGACAACTAACCATTTTAAGTAGGAATTTTATTTATTATAACCGATATCAAAACTCTGTATCATTTTAAATAATAAATAAATTTCAATGGTATATATATTAATGGGCGTGCAACCTGAGCAAAACAAAAATTGTTTAAGAATTTCACGACATTATATAAAATAATGTATTAACTATTTTCGAAGATCTCCACCGAAATAATATAAAATACATGAGCATTGAATTAAAAATATACTAGTAGTTCTGTCGTCTGCTCTTGATATTGAGTGACATGAATTTCAATTGGTTGCTCTCAAGCTTTGATTCCAATAAAAACTCATGCATGTAATTTTATCGTCCTCGTAACTGGGGGATGCTTTTAAAGTCACGTAAAATTAAATGCCGGGGAGAAAGTACATTGATTGATATACAACCTTTACCTATTGTGATCAGAAATTTTAAATGCAGAAAGGGAAAGATAAAAGGAAAAAGAAATAAGGAAGAATCCATTGCAACGGCTATTTTTTAAAAAATTGATTTTCTATCTGATAAATCAAATTTGACCAATTGGAAAATTTCCAGGAGATTGACGTAATTGTTTTACGAGACTGTGAATGAACAAATCAGATAAAAAAGGCCAGTGGCGTTGCGGAGAATGATGAACAGAAGAATCGTAAGTGACGGTTTACGGACCGTATAGTCTAATGACAAATGGGAATGAAGGCTCAAACGGGAAGGGATTAATATAATATGATGTTGGTGATTAAAAATGTTGTCAATAAATCGTAAGTTACCAAAGGATAGTGCCTGATGAATTAATCCGTTAGAGCTGATATGCGTGATTAGTAGTAATTCACAATATTTCTCTCAGGTGAGAGATGAAATGACTAAAATAGTAAAAAGTCATTCCTTAGTATTCCGCCATTTAAGAAACGTTCATTCCTAATATGGGATCTGTCGTAATTGACCTCTTATTCAGCGAACCAGACAGGAGCCGCAGGAAAACCTGCCATACATGTATGTGACCATAGAGTCCCTTTTCAATCTACCATTTATGAGTCGCAGTGACTTTATGACAACATGCTTCCGGTGAATGTGCACGTATAAGGATCGTTCTAAGGTCCCAAATTTTTTAAATTACTTATTGTGTCCAAGCTCATACTTTAAAACTTAGAAAGAACTAACTCAATTATCAAAAAATTTATCATATAGTGTTACGTGACTCATCTCAGCTCTTTATCCTTATGATGATACATTCATGAAAATCTCTGAAATGATACACTATTCAATATTATTATTATTAGGTAATCTACCGGTTAAGGTAGGTTTTTGGATGGACACAACCATCAAACAAATATTCTGCAACCCCAAACAAAACCCAATCCAGCAACCTACTCTATGTCAGGTCCTTCTTCCTCTCTGTGTACTTCTTTCCTCTCTTCATCCCATCCAACATCCCTAACCTGTTCTTACCCTTTCCTCACTTGCCCAACATTCTCCCCTCTATTACCTTCTTCAACATTCCACTACCGCTCAATACGCCTTTCATCCATTTTTCCTGCCTCCATAGGATTTCTCTCAACAAACACCTCTCCTCACCCACCATCTTCAGTACTTCTTCATTTGTTTTCCTTTCGGTCCATTTCACCTTCTCCATTCTTCTCCACACCCACATTTCAAAAGCTTCCAATCTACGTCTATCCTCCTGCTTCAGTGACCACGTTTCCGCACCATACATAGCTACGCTCTATATCAGAGTTTTTACGAGTCTTGTCTTAACATCTCCACTCAACGTCCCCGTCATCAACTCCCTCCTCCTTGAGAAAGCCTCCTTGCCTAGCGCAATTCTTCTCCTTACGTCCCTACCACTTTGACCGTATTGGTCCAAAACACTTCCGAGATATGTAAACTGTTCTACCTGCTCTATTTTCCCCCCCCTATTTTAATATTTAGCTTAGCCTTTTTCTTTCTGGAAAATCGCATAACCTTTGTTTTATTAATATTGATTCTCATCCCATATTTATCGCACTGAACCTCCAATTCACTCAACAATGCTTGCAACCCCTTGGCTGATTGAGCAACTAATGCTTGGTCATCAGCAAACCTAACCGATTTACTTTGCATTTTACTGTGCATTAGTTAGACTGAATTAGGGTCACTCAGCAAGTATTTGTCAACAGCTAACCTAACTGATTTTATGAAGTCCTGGCCGACTCTCATTCCTACCTCCAGTTCTTCCCATGCCTCTTTAATCATTTCCTCTACATATACGTTGAACAGTACCGGTGACAATGGGCAACCCTGCCTTACACCTCTTCCTAACACTGCCCATCCGGACTCTCCGTTCCCCACTCGCACCTGAGCAGTCTGAGACATGTACAGGTTGCGGATCAGTCTCCTGTCCCTCCAATCCATTTCTATTTTCTGCAATACACGCATTAATTTTTCCCAATTCACTCTATCAAACGCTTTTTCTAAATCTACAAAACAGGCAAAAACGTCCTGATTGTATTCTATATTCCTCTCGATTAGTGATCTCATTAATGCAATGGCATCACGCGTACCTCTTCCTTTCCTAAACCGAAACTGATCTTCCACTAAGTAATCATTTGCCTTACTCTCTATCCTTTTGTTGATGATCCTGAGAATTACTTTAGCTGCGTGGGATATCAAACTTATTGTTCTGTAATCCTCACATGACGAAGCCTTTGCCTTTTTTGGAATAGGAACTAACACCGATCTCACAAAATCTTCCGGCCAGATTCATTCCTCATATATACTACGAATCAGTCCATACTATATATGGCCTTCTTCCCACCTTTTCCTAACCATTTCAACATTTCTACAGGAATGTTGTCCACCCCACAGCTTTATTTGCTTTCATCTCCTTAAATGCCCTTTCTATTTCATCGGCAAATATGCCTGGACCTATGCTATCTTCTTCTACGTCATGTTCCTTTTCTATGTCTAACCTTGTCGGCCTAAGTTCTTTACCATACAGTGTTTCTATATATTCCTTCCATCTCTCTTGGATTTTTCTTGGTTATCTTACCCCACTTATCTTTAACTGTTAGCACAGATCTTGCCTTCTTACTTCCCGATAATAACTTAACCTTGCTGTATAGAGCACCAATTTCACCCTTCTTCTGTAAATTTTCCATGTCCTCGCATTGCGTTTTCCACCATTCTTCTTTTGCTTTATTTGTGGCCTTTCTCAATTTATTGTTTAACTCTTTGTACTTCATTTTGCCTAACTCTGTGTTTACATTTTTCCATCTTCTTCTCTCATCCATCTTCGCAATCATCTCATCCGTTACCCATGGTTTCCTTATCCTTTTCCCGTTAACGGTTCCTATAGTGTCTTTAGCGGCTTCCAATATCCCTTTCTTGATACATTCCCATTTGTCTTCGATTGTACTCAGTTCTTTACCGTCATCCATTATTTTCTCCACAGCCTGCTGATCCTCCTTTCTTGTTAATCCATTTAATGCTTCTAAATTCCATTTCCTAACCCGCCGCCCTTGCCTTATCTTCTTGAAACGAACGTTACATTTCATAACAACTAAATTGTGGTCAGAGTCCGCATCCGCTCCTGGGAAACTGTGGATTTATCACACTGTTCTTAAACCTGTGCCTAACCATAATATAATCTAACTGATACTTTTCTGAGTCACCTGGCATTTTCCATGTATACCTACGCCTTTTGTGGTGTCTAAACCATATGTTGGTAATGACTAACCCCTGTCTCCTGCAGAATTCAATTGCTTTCTCCCCGCGTTCATTCCTCGTGCCTAACCCATAGTCCCCTACCTAACCTCCCTCTCTTCCTTCGCCTACCGTTGCATTTCAACCCCCCATCACTATCAAATATTTCCCTGCAGGAACACTCGCGATGATATCCTCTAACTCCTCATACATCCTATCGACTTCTTCCTCCTTGTGGTTGCTCGGTGGCTTGTATACCTGAACAATGACCAAGTTCGTCGGCTCTGCTTTAATCTCTACGAGTAAAATTCTATCAGTTGCTTGCTCTATGTTGAACTATTCAATATAACCAGTTTTAAAACGGAGAAATAAAAGAATATCATAAATTGATCTCGAGCTCATTTAGCTATCGCCAATTACCCATATTTCTTTCTACGCGGAAAAAAATTAAGTTATTTCGAGGAAATAGTTCACTCCATGATCAATGTAATTAATCCATTAAAATTTGATCCATAATGAATAATAACTACTCAGTGTGGGAAATCATTGTAGCAAATAAAAGAATACGACTGCAGTTTTCAATGGAAAAATACCACAAAATATATTTGAACCATTTTTCAGAAGATCTTTTCAGACGGACCCGTCTGAGAGAATAAAAATGCTGAGGACTTTACTAGAAATATAAGCTATCAATTGGAGAAACTAGAATTTTGGTCCATTATATTTCAATTAAAATACAGTTATTATGACCTTTTGGCTAATAATGACTCACCGAGAATGTCAGTTTAAAGAGTTAACATATTATTTTTTCAGTTACAATTAAAGAAAATTGTGCCCATATTTTATTTACACTTGGAAAACAAAACTTTAGCACTATATATTTCTCAAAATAATAGAATACATTAAATTATGTGGCGGCTGGTCAAACATCACAAAAACCTTGACTGATATAGGAATCGTGGAGTTTAGACTTTTATAGATATAAAATATTAACAGTTCTTATTTTCATAATATGTTTGCATGAAAAATACATTTCAGCTCGCAAGATTCAAATACAATTGGATAGTAAAAAAAAATATTTTATATTCTAAATTGAAATTCTATTTATATTCTAAAAATATTAGAACAAACGAAGATGTGCCCAAAAAATAAACAATTCTCGATTTAAAAAAATAAGCAATTCTAGAGATTATTAACCCTAAATTATTGCTAAATTTATTAAAAAAATAAATTAAGTTCAAAATAATTTCCAGATTGGCAATAAAGTAGTTGTTTTTCTTTTTCATGGTTTAATTATTAAGGTAACATTTTATTTTACATATACGTGCGTAGATCAAGTGAAAAATGATTTCAAAGTAGTTGGTAGTATATTTTTAGGGGAATTTCTCCTTAGATTTAGCATATGAAAATAGATCGTTAGTGAAAGGTGATATACTGTATTAATATTTGTGAAGGAGTACATACAGGCATTTCTTTGTTTACCTGGATGTAAGCATGAAATGAAAACACTCTGTGCAGGGAATTGCAATGGTAATCAAACATGGAGAAGACGTAATATTATTAAATTTCAATCCCTCATTCCGATGTCAATAATATGCTCAGAAAATTTCAAGATATAGTTTTTTGTTCTAAGCTTTTCTATGCTGTGTTAATGCAACATTCTCTCAGCTAATTACCGTTTATTATCAATATTTGCTCGGTGCTTTTACTTAAAAGAGAGTTACCACAAACAAAAAGAATGTAATACATTGCCCCTATAAGATTTTTCCTCTTCGAGAGCGAATCGTGCGGGAAAGATTTTTTTCCCTGATACTAATTATTTCGATTGATGAGGAAGGTGGAGATGAAGCAAAAATCTATACAAGTTACCATTCCGGTAAATACTAATCTGTTGGGCAATGACGACTGGGTCAAATGGAGTGATATTTACTCTAGACTTCCATTTTAGCTGACGAACAGCGTTCACAGCATTTTCATTCGCGTGCCCGCCAATTTGCAATGGAGTGATAAGGCTATTTATGCCATCGCCAATTACTCGTGTTTACCATCAATTCCTTTGATTCCTTCAGTGTGGTGGAAATATTTCCTGGTATAATTTCATCTTATTTTCCGTGTTCCCCGAGATATTTCAATTGGAAAGTTCATCGCCACCTCCACCCTCTGCTTTCCAGGGGATTCAGACCGTGTGTGTTTTGTAGGGATTTTGTTTTCTATACAGTTTCCAGGGGGTGGTCGCGTAGTTGGAAGAGAACTCGACCACTGATCGCGTAGCCGGGTGCTCTACCAACTTGGGCGGACCGCATAATTTTAATCTAAGTTAATCTGATTTACAACCTTAGGCTTACTCAAACTGTAAGAGTTTTGTGGAAGGTGCCGAATACGTACTTTTGGGAGACGCGAAAGAAACTGTCCTACGTAAACTGAAATGTGCATTCCACAGGACGTAGGGCATAGTACGGGGTGAGCTCTATTCTCTCCTAATAAACCAACCCTATGGTTTATTAATGTGATTTGTACTAATTTTTATTTTCAAAAAGATATTGGTATAAACTTTCTTGATTAGTGTGACGGTAATGCGCATATCCTTGCGTGATCTTGTGAATTGAATATATTTATCATACCTGGTCGGCTATGACGACCACTCATTACTTATATGTTTGCTCCTTAGCTATTAAAAGGAGAGCTTGTTGTTATAGAGTCACTTAATCCTGAAGGTTTTCTCAGTCACTGATTTATTTACAGGCATCTTGCAGGGATATGCTGCAGCGTAATGAGCATATTTATGCCTCGACTATTCATTTTCTCCACGTGAGAACATCGTCAGGAGCTGAATAGGGAAAATGAAACCTTGAGAAATAAAAATCCCCTATATATCACGGCATCATCAGGAAACGGATACATGGAAAAAACGGTAAATACACGGAAAAACACATCCTTTGAAGAGTCAGATGTTGGAGGTTACGAGGTAGAGGTGTAATGTTGAAAGGATATGGTAAATTAGGATGTGAGAGAAGATGTGGAATGTGATCTTTAAGGCTTTCATTAAACCAAAATGATATAACCAAGGAGTTGGAAAAGAACAACAAATCACTATTAATTTCTGAATAAAATGGTTCCGAAAAGTAACCACTGATGGTTTTAATTTAATTAAATATGTACCATTAACATTATACACTACATTACAATTATATCACACTTTCTTCTTATGAATAGGGACTGATTTTGTCTAATTATCTCTTTTTTCCCATTTTCGGAAGAGAAGAAAATGAGGTGAAATTCATTATACGTCTTCAAGACTGATATTATACTCTTATTATAACTATAACAATTCATTCAAAAAGGCGAAGCCTAATGTAAGTATAAGGACCTAAAAAAATCCTTTATGAGACAAATTTCACCATTTTCAGATAAATGACAATCAATTCTCAACGGGATATTTTTTCCATAAACCATTTTATGAAATCATAGTCTAACATACCTTGATACAATTGAATTCTCGCAGTCAAGTTGATTTAAGATGGCGCCATGAAATTTAGAAGATTTAATATGGATGGGTCTTATCGTATTTAGGTTACTCCCCAGTATGCCAATAATTGACAGCTGGCAAAACTGTTCACTTCAATACATTACATTAACATTCTTAATTTTAATGGACATTAATATTTTAAATATATATATTTAGGCGGTGTAAAAATTTGAATTAAAGGTATTATTTACTGACTTTTAATAATAAAACCACTTTACTTTTCCACATAAACTTTTTAAAAAAAGTCAGATGTTGGAGAGAGGTTTAAACTTTTTAAAAAGTTTATGTGGAAAAGTAAAGTGGTTTTATTATTAAAAGTCAGTATGAAGATTTTCCACCAATTTACGCCAGAAACTGTTTTATTTAGGTATTATTTAATTAAAATTATTTTTCTTCAATTACCGGAATCAGGTTTATAGATCTAGTGCAACACAATTAGTGCAGTAAATGAGCTAGATCCCTGGTTAACCGAAAGAGTACGACGAACTTTGGGGTTTAGATCACAGTAGTTCAACCGTTGAAAATACTTCAGTGTTATGTAGCGGCTTCCCAGATGGAATATCATGGAAAGTTCCTTAGATGCACTAAAAGTTCGGAATACTATAACCATGCAGTATACGAGTATGCATGGAGTACAGTTGCATTATAGCATGTGAGGTAGAGAGAGTTTTTGAAAGATATTTTTACTCACACTAGGAATTTTTAAGCATAAAAGTATCCACAAATATTTTATTATTCAGCGTAATTTATTTTAATAAAGCTAACCAGGTGAAAATAATACTCTATTTTATTTAGTAAATGATATTTAGTCGCTATTTTTAAAGCTACGTTCAGATTAACCTATATAGGTTTTAATTCATCTCTTGATATTTAATCTTTCATTTTTGCAACCTATTGTGCTGTATGGTTTTCAATTTTTAGTGCCTATATGTCCACCTCTTGCTAATCAGATACGAGGGAAAGGTGTATCGACAATAATCTCACTGAGCACCCGAAACAAAAAATCGTGCACAAGAAGCCTAAGAAGGGTTGGAATTATGCTTCAAGCTTTATTGCCCTCAAGTTCACAAAAAAATTACTTATCAGATAATATAATATTACTTATCCATTATTTCTCGATGGATCATCATTAATTCTTTGTGAATCCCACCCGTTGACTTCTTTCAACTACAACAAAAGGAACTACAAGACACAAGACGGCTATATCCACGAAAAGTTCTCTTAAAGCCAGTCAAAATTATGTGCAAACAGATAGGTGTTATCCGGCTGCATTATATACTCTTTCGTCGTGCGCAGACGCCTATAAAGCGATATCATCAAAAAGAGAAGATCTAAAGCAGGAGGATACACCCTTGTCATAGGTTTCTTCCTGCCCATAAGATGAAAGAAAAATAGAAATGGAAGTTTTCTGCGTGCGTGGAATGATAAAGTAACTCCTTACAAAGTTTTCTTTCTAAAGAGATATGTCTCGGGAATAATATCCCCACAAGATGTTACAACTTCAGAGATGTCCCGCAAGAAATCGTCCCCTTCTTACTCCCGCCCTGCGGAGTCCGGAGGAGCAAAAAAGTTTTCGTCGAAAAATTGCGACTCGAACGCCTGACTGAGCGGGGAGATTGCCTCTTCCACAAACTTGAAACATTCAGTCAGGTCAGTGGTTTTGTTATTCTCTAACTGTGCGTTATGTGGCGCATTATCATAAAACAATATGATACACGTGAACCGTATCTAAGTCGTATCAAAGAAAATTACTTTGCTTTTGAGAGAGACCGAAAGGAGTTCAGCACTGGGATTCTGATCCGAGCTTGAGGCAATATTTTCCTATTTAAGTTTTCAGTGACTCGGCGACATTACGAAGGAAATGTTTGATTAATATCAGGGTTTTTTTCGTAGCAGAAACAAGATGACGGGGCTGTCGTATTTGTTTGATAAAGGGTAACTTCTTTGTGTGATGGCATCACGACTAAAATACGAGAGGGGTCGTAACTTCGCCACTATTTTTGCGGATATTCATTCGATTAAAATTAATATGTGCAGCAGAATTTTACTTCTAGGAGGAAACTGAATTTAGAAAAACAGGATAAATTAAACAATAGCTGATGGAAAAAATGAGTTGTCCAAATCTTCAATTTTTTTGGTAATTTTCTGCCGCATTTTAAAAAGATTGGTTTAAAATTATGAGAGGTTTCCTTTTTACTACGGGAAACGTCCTCAGGAGCTGACTGAAAAGTTTGTTTGATTTATCATCCTTACATTTGCCTCACTATGACAGCTGTTGGACATTATAGGCAGTATTTTAATAGGTACACATTATTTTTATCGTAAATAGGGACTGTGCCTAGCCTAAGCTCTGTTTGAAAAGCTCCAGTAAACAGAAACGGACCACTTGATATATTCATTTCTCAAATAGGGTCGAAGATGGCCATCTCATCGATACAAATTATAAGGAAAAGAAACGAATCCATCAGTCTGAACCTGAAGACGTTCACAGAGCGTAGAACGAACAATTGATTTACAATAAATTTTCAATACGCAGCAGATTGCTGCGAATAAATCATACTAGCATCGAGTTGGTGTTGTGACTTGCGTTCTGGCTTTCCACCTCGAGATCCAAGGTTCTTATCCTGGCGGTGGCAGAAATTTTTCAGAGGTATTCAGATTCATATGCGGAGAGTACTTAGAGAGAAGTTCACCGTCCGTCGGAAGGGATGATAAACTTTGGACCTTTTGAAGTATTATCCTAAGAGTAGTTTAGCACCGAGTTTCTCTACAACCCTTCTACCTTTCACCTATCTCCTCCCTTAAAAATCCTACCTCAACCATATATTACTCACCCTCACCTATCCATAGAAAAATACCTCAGTTGTCGTTCGACTATGCAAATAATTACTACTACCACTACGACAAAAATTGTACAGAGAACTCATTAATTGCTGAAAAAATCTTCAATTCAAGAATGACTTGCTTTTCAAACGTTTTATTTAGTATAGAGGAAATTGCAGGATCATTTCCTATGGCTGAAATTTCTGCAACGCTGGTTTACGTTGTAGAGGAAGTAATCTCTTCGTGATTGTTACATTGATAAAGTAAATTTGGCACGAAGCAAAGGTGTTTTTTTTTTCAATCTCCTCACTCCAAAGGCCTTTACCTTGCAAATGAGCTAGCTGCCTGGTCGGCGGGTGGGCTGACGTTGCGTGGGGAGATTGCCTCAACCACCTTCGCTACTGCCTCGGACGTGTTCACTCGAGTATCATTCCATAATAGCTCCGCGCACAACAATCGTTGGCACGTTGCTCGGCCGTCGGTGTTCCTTCCGTTTTCGTCGCATGCGGCTGTGGCCGCGACTACCCCTGGCGAAAGTTTCTCGGAATGGTCGGGAGGTAAAAGGATGGAGGATGAGGATGGAATCACTTTCTTGCCGTTTCTCTCGGATTTCCGGTGGTGGTTTTCATTCGCAGGAAATCGCAATTCGACGGAGACGAGGGGAATGGAGTTGTCCATGCGAGATATTCATTCAAATCGTCGTCGGGGAAAACAAAAGGGAAAAGGGAAGCGAAGACACTTCGCCCTGCCTATTTCCAGGGCCGTAGACTGAGCACACGTGTGTGCTTTAAGTGACGAGAAAAAAAATTCAGCATCCCCTTTGAGCTTCCGAGATTCATTTTTTGGATTCGGAAATGAAAAATTGACGACAGTAGAGAGAGTCAATGCGATCACCAAAGAATGATGGGAATTTTGCGTTTCCTCACGGTTTCAACTCCACGATGACGAACGCCTCTCGGAATCGGCGGAGTAACTCACTCGTTTGATCCGATGCTCACCTTAGTATCCTGAGACCTAGGGTATTTTTATTAATTTCTCATTCCTGTTATCATACCGTAGGGTATTGCTAACTTAGGTGAGTACGAGATCATGTCGGCAACAGGTTCATTCAAACGTAGGAACTTTTGAGTTGATAGTAAGAATAATTTGTTAGCGGGCGTTTATCGTGACAACTTTAACGCCCGGAATAATTGACGTTTTTTTTTAAATAAAACCACTTTGCTTTTTCACATAAAATTTTTATTCTCACGACCTAGGTTTCGTTATAGCATAACAGATAATGTTATGCTATAACAGAACCTGGGTCGTGAGTATCAAAAGTTTATGCGGAAAAGTAAAGTGGTTTCATTTAAAAAAACGTCAATATGAAGATACCCACCTAGTTACACCAGAAACTGTTTTATTTAGCCCGGAATAATGTTCAGCAAATCGCATCCGATTCGCAAATCACAGTTTCCAATCCTTTGTTAGCCTATAATGACAAAAATACTGTTCATATCCCTACCAAAATATCCAACAGTTTCTCATGCAGAATTTTCCTCATGCTAATACAGAAGACACATTTGGCGCAGATTTACCTTTGTTGCAGAACTCACGAATCCATTTTAGGGCCTAATTCTTTTAGTACGTATCTACCCTGGCTAGAAGGTTAATAGTTTTTATCACCCTTGATCAGGGTTGTTGTCAACCTATACTGCCCTATAAACAAAATTATTTCTCATTGTATTACACATGACCAGAAGTTTTACCTAGAGATTTCATTCTGTCACTTTTGAGCCTCATCCCAAAATATGAAAATATCGTGGTCGATGAATTGGTGTAAGCTTGAGAGTTGGCGGTTTATGTGAAATCTGTATTAACCAATCATGTATCAGAGGGAGAATCAAGACGCCCGAGACGCTCGTGATTAACAGAGGATTGAGATATAATTATCCATTACTCCCGATTCTTTTTTCCTAATACGCATAGAATACTCAAGGATGGTATGGGTAGAGCTTCAGGCGGTAATATGTGTGTGATGATATGAAAGATCAGGTTGACAGATTATCAATCAACAGTTAGGGGATTACAGTCATTATTAAGTGCTTTAGAGGAGGAATGAGAGAAGTTTGGGGAGAAAATTAACAACATAAAAACGAATATAATGACATTTCAGAGAAATAGAAAAGATAAATTATGCACGTAAATTTGAGGGAAAGAGACGTTTCAGGCGTGATATTGTGGAATATCATGATTGATTAAAAATTTGCAATTTTCCACAAAATAAAATTTAAGGACACCTGATGATGATGTAGTTACATTGAAACCGGTCGTATTTTATTTCGTGGAAAATTGAAAATTATCAATTAATAAAACTGTAGTAGCTTGACCAGTTCACGCACTTGGATAGTCTTCGAAAGGAAGACAGAAGTGGTATTAAAGATGAAAGGAGAAGAAACGCTTAGGCGAACGAAATATTTAAAAGAAAAAGAGAGAGATGATGAGTACGCTGGCCAAATAATTTGTCGAAAAATTATATGCCGTAGTGCTGTGAATGGAATTGAAAAATGGTCTTGAGAAAATAGACTGAACGTGTTTGAGTTTAAGACTCTTGAAATGTATGTATGGAGAAGAATAAAAAAAATAGTTGAGAAAAGAGAAGAATATGGTTAAGCATTTCAATGCGGTGAGAAAATATATTAAAACGTTGTCTCGGGCGTGACTTTAGTTATATAGTTATAAAGTTTCTCTTTTCATTATATATATTAAAACGCTTCGCAAAATTCGAAGAAGGCATAAAAAGTAAGAGTAGGTATTGAGAGGCATTGAGATTTCAAGGCCGTGAAAGTAGGGAGAATGTTACCTAAAGAAGAAGAAGTGAAAGAAATTCCTTGAGGGAAGATGTGAACTGAGGAAGGAAGTAATGTGGTTACCTTACCAGGGGAAGCTCACGTGACTTCAGTTGATAGAAACCGTCCATAATGTATCCTTAATGTATGACTTATCTGTGACGGTGATGAAGCAATGACAGCGTCTTCTAGTATAGGGTCAATGGATACTTAACTACATCTACATCTACATAAATACCCTGCTAGCCACCAAAAAGGTGTGTGGCAGGGGGTGTAGCACCATGAGGGAAGGGTAAGGGATGAGGGGGTTGGGGTTATCAAATAGCTGAGAAAAGGTGGGGGGAACCTGTAAGAAAAAAAAATTAGATACATACATGCATATATATATATACATACATTTATGTACATACACAAACATATATATGCATGAGTATTTAAAGACTTCTTTGAGTTCGTGCTCTGGATATTTGCTTTCTATTTAGATCTCACGCAGCCTCAAACATCATATTAAGTAGGACATCTACTTGGGAAATATATTTGATTAGCTCATTTTAATTTATTCTCATGTAAATGATTCCCTTGAATTCGTTGTCACTTCTCGGAATAGTATTGGGTAAATGTTTATAATCATACGAGCGGTTCCACTTCCGCTCGAGTAGGAGAATTAAAAGTCTCATCTGGTAAAAAAAACCTTCAAATGCCACGTTTCTATTGTACTCCTTTTTCTATTTAATCTCATAGTTTACCAGCTTTTGTTTTCCTCTCTTGCCTTTTGTTCCCCATTCGCTTTTGTTTCTATTTCGCTCTCGTTATTCTCTCAGAGCGTGCCCTCATGAGCATTTTCGAAATCATCTTATGTGTAAGAATCAGCCATACCTTCGTTCAACCTTTATAAAAATCATTAGCATGAGAATTATTGATTCAACAAAAGGAGGTGTGTTTTAAATATTTCTCTGCGACCCGAAACACGCATGGGCATACAATTGTGAGACCATGGTGACAATTTATTACGGAACATAGGTATAAATGAATATTAAATCATTTATTTAAAGGTTGCAATATCCTTTCTTGGCAATAATTAATAAAAATATCTCGAGAATATCACTTTGCCAAACTCTTAATTACCTCGCAATGAGCGTTGCCTTTGGTTAAGGAGGCACCCCTATATCAAAATGCTCTCCTGTTAGTCTGTTTTTTCCTACTTGCACTTTAAGCCTTTTCATTTCAAATGCAATTTACTTTCATGAAGGAATCCTACGCTAAATCGATCTTCGAAAACTGCCCTTCCAGCAAATGAAGAAGATTTGAAAAATTCATATTCAAACAACGATATCCAAGTCTTTAGCTGGATTAAATCCGATATAGGTCACCAATACACCATTTCCTATGTCGTCGTACTTTGAAGGTAGCATAAATTCGTTCTTCCATTGTATCATGAGCTATTCAAATGTGTTTATCCTAGAACAAAACGTTTACATGCTAATTACCAGAGTGAGGATGCCTTTTTTAAGTGTGACATTCATGTACTTCCACAGAAATTTTATTGAAGCAGCCCGTCTCAATTGATTATTTCACTTTTTGTAATTTATTTGGACTAACTCTATGTTTACATTCTTCCATTTTCTTATCCGATCCATCTTTGTAATCATGTCATCCGTGATCCATGGTTTCCTTGTCCTTTCCCCGTTCACGGTTCCTATATTGTCTTCTGCGGCTTTCGATATCACTTTCTTGATAAATTCCAATTTTTCTTCGATAGTACTCTGCTCTTTACCGTCATCCATGATTTTCTCTACAGCCTGCTGATACTCCTTCCTTGTTAATCCATTTAATACCTCTACATTCCATTTCCTAACCCGCCGCCTCTGTCTTATCTTTTTGAAACGGATGCTACATTTCATTACAACCAAATTGTGGTAAGAGTCCCCATCCGCTCCTGGGAAACTGTGCGAATTTATCACAATGTTCCTAAACCTTTGCCTAACTATAATATTATCTAACTGATATCTTTCCGAGTCACTTGGCATTTTCCATGTATACCTACGGTTTTTGTGGTGTCTAAACCATGTGTTGTGATGACTAACCCCTGTCTCCTGCAGAATTCAATTGCTTTCTCCCCGCGTTCATTCCTCGTGCCTAACCCATAGTCCCCCACCTCACCACCATCCCTTCCTTCGCCTACCGTCGAATTCCAAGCCTCGATCACTATCAAATGTTTCCCTGCAGGAACACTCGCGACGATATCATCTAACTCATCGTACATCCTATCGAGTTCTTCTCCTTGTGGTTGCTCGGTGGCATGTATACCTGAACAATGACCAAGTTCGTCGGTTCTGCTTTAATCTCTACGAGTAATATTCTATCGTTTGCTTGTTCTATGTTGACTACGCTAATACTACCTCTTTATTTAATATTACGGGAACCCCTCGTTGGCTCTCGTCCCCACGGCTGTATATCATTCTGTAATTATCACTGCAGTAATCCCCGCTATCCTTCCATAATACCTCGCATAAATCTAAAATACGAGTATCTATATTTCCTCTTTCAATCTCTCGCTTAATATTCTCTAATTTTCCTGCCCTAATCCTAATATTCCAAGTTCCTATTCTAACTAATTTCGTCTTCTTCTCCTACGTGTTCTGTCCTCCTGCCTTCGGTTACCCCTTACAAGGTTTTCGTGGGATGACGACCGCGGAAGCCTTGTCTCTCCCTCTGCCGGTCATGACACATGGCCGATTGGGCAGAGACCCGTAGTTTCCAGGACTCATATTCTCTATACTGTGCCCCATTATATTCTTGGGCATAGTAATAAGGTAGTTTCCCGTTACCTTCCTCAATAGTGTTTTTAACGTGACACCATCACTCAATAGCTGCCATACTTGGCTCAGACGCCTTCGTAGCCGCCTCACTCAGGAACAGACGCTACGTGGACTACCTTTCGTCTGGCTTCCAACCTTCGACCTATCTGGCATGGGTGACCAGGAGAATTGCTGTTGGGCCAGATATTATTACTCCTGCCAGCACAGCTCAAGGGGTCATCGGAACGCTCAAGCCCTTCCACCACGTCAAGGTTGTAGTCCATGGGAGGGCTTGGGGATATTACAGAAATAATTCACTCGGTAATATTAACTTGATACCGTAATACGAGGGTTGTTATTTATACTTTGAGTCTTGACAACACTAAGTGCTTTAGCCGCCATCTGGCGTTTCCATCTGAAAGTTTGACCCTTTTAATGCTAACTTTCTTCAGAGCATTTTGTCGTTTGATTTTCATATACATATATATATATATATATATATATATATATATACATGTATATATATTAATGTATATATATACATATATAGAAACACATATACATTCAAACACGAAATACTGCCATACGGCGAACAAATATTACTTCACACAAGAAATTGATATAAGGAAAGGGGATAGGAACACATATAAAAGTCGAAGGCAGGAAAGGTGGGGAAGGCGGATTTGCGCATATATATATATATATATATATATATATATATATATATATAAATATATGTGGGTCGCGGTGGTCCAGTGGGTAGAGCGTTGGACTACTGACCGGAGGGTCCCGGGTTCGTTTCCCGGGCGAGGCACTCTGGGCACCTGCAGCTCCACCTAAGCTAGTTGATTTTTCGGGTACCAGATCTTCCTGGGAAACCATAACCGGCACAGGGAAAGGAACTGGCCCCCCTACCCTGATGTGTAAATATTCACACGCCGTCGGGCTTGGTACATGGGTGAGCTCTACCATCACCTACTAAACCGACCTTCGGGTTGATTACTGTGTTTATGGTTATATATATATATATATATATATATATATATATATATATATATATATATATATATATATACACGTGTGTATATATATATACACACACATATGTATCGTACACACGCAAAGTTACTGAAATACTATATCTCTGACTGAATTCGTGTATTTTTTCTGTGTTACATGCGATAGCAACACCTGTGGTCAAACTAGGGTATATTCACCTTCGTGGACATTTTACGTATACTAGTGGACATATTATACAGTCTTTAAAACTGCCCGGGGCAATTTGAACTGAAACTACTCTAATATAAACATTTTTTTGAGATTTAAGTTATTCTGCAGTGGCGTGAATTTTAAAATGATGTTAATCATTATTCATCTGCGTTTTTTTTAATATTCATCGTCTATTCTTTCTCCATTTAAAAAACTTGAGCTACCATGTGCAGACATATCTACTTAACGAGGACCGTCGTTTCCCTCCATTGTTACGCCACGAAGTTATTTCCCAACGTCCCCAAAGCATTCTGAAAAAAAAATGCCAAAATGACGCAAATATGCTCGTGCTCGGACGGTAGGTATGTAATGCAATGCGACGGGTGAACTTCAATGTTGCGAGACGCCTCTGAAATATTTCACGTCGGGATCCATCGTTTTCGTTTTCAAAATTAAGTAGGCGTGCATCTGGGTGCAGGTGTCCATGACACTGTTTTCCCCTCCGTGACCTAAACTGCCATTGTTCCCTTGGGCAACCTACCGCAACCTACTCAGACACCCTCTCCCCATCCCCCAACACAACGCCCCCGCGTCTCACCACTCTTTTAAAATAACGCCTCATTATGTACGTATATGCCCTTTGTTTTCTTCTAATGTCGGCGTAATAACGACAAAGAATCAACATCTATTTAACGTCCGCGAAGGGAAGTGCGGTTTTTTTTTTAAATTTTCACATCCTTCTCTTCCCAAGCACTGGAGCGGTTGGCGATGAAATGCGGAATTGTTGTGGAATTAAAACCAAAAACAGTACTTTTGAAGGACGCGTATGACCTGGCCGGTGACGAAGATCAGCAAATAGGGTACATTTTTATCTAAATCAATTGCATTAATTAAACATGGGGACACGATTTTAATGCGTTTTTCACTGTGGTGCCATTATTAAATGAGCTTGAGACTCTAAGATGACCGAGGGTGCACCATAGCTCACGATAAATCAACCCGAAACGATTCAAAGAATAAAAACACCTTTGCTAATAAAAGCTTTGAAAGAGGAAATATTTGAAACGATATCATCGTAGCCGGCGATTGTATCGGCTATCGCGTCACTGAGAGAGCCATTCGATTGGTCTATTAAACTTCTATTAGCCGTAATTTTACGCTTTGACCTAGAGGAAACGATCCGTCTTCGTAAATAAAGACAAGGGATTAAACTTTCCGGGGAACAAATCACCGCGTCTGATTGCAATATCAACCTCCCAGAATTTTTCAGTTCAAAATAAATTCATGAAAACATCTGGCATTCGTGCCCAACGCTCGCAAAAACTGAATTGATGGAGAGAAAAATGGCAGTTTATTCACTGGAGGGCTGTTATTCAAACCCGAGCAAACATTTACACGCTTGGCGATTAAGAAATATATGTAAACGAGTTGACATTATTGCCATATTAAACGAAACTCACTCTTAATCCATAACGGCCCTGAATTTCTTAACCTAATTACGTATGTTGGTTTGAATTAATCAATTCATTGATAAACATGTTGAATCGTAAATTTTTAACAGCGTTATGAAACGGCTGGCCGACAGAGCGGAGTCAGATATGTATTTTCCCTGGATTGAATTTATTAAATTTATGCAAACATATCTGGTAGCAGTTGATACACCAAATCAAAATTGGGAATACAAAATATTAATAATGAACTGATAAAATATTACAAAGCATAATCTACTACATTAAAACCATAACAGTGGATTGTGATGGAGGGTAGATCGTTTGGCAGTCAAGGCAGGGAAGGAATTGCCATAAGGTGGTTGGACAGAATAGATGGATGTAGAAAGTATGCGGAATTGAAGAATGGTTTAATGTAGTGTCAATTTTTTTTTGTTAGACGAAGGTACGAAATGCAGCAATGTTCAAACTGGTAATTCAAAACCTAATCCAAATGGCAGACTAACAATGATAATAGTAATAGTTAATTTGGGTGAAAGTGTCAACTAATGATGCCTTGAAAGTGAAGATAATTAGTTGAGGACAGGTGATAATTAAGGGGAAATGGTGGACAAATTGGATAAAATATTAAATTATTCAAAATGAAAAGCTTCTTAATTCCCATTTGAATGGAGAAGTGTGCCAACTATCGTTGTAAATCACCACGACTGTCGAAAAATGTGCGGGGGAGAATTACACTTTTACCCAAAAGGATCTTATTAATATTGTTCTTAATTTTATCAAGGCAATAGCGTTGTGAATCCAAAGAAAATTGTCTCAGTGAGCGAATATAAGTCATCAAATTTCTATTCCATTCCCGGGAATGTGGTTAAAATCCGTTTGTGGGTATGATGACGGCGTGTCATGATCGAAAGAGTCGGGCGCACATTAAAAACTCTTTGTGCAATCGGCCGGGCATTTTCCGCGGTGCTTTGCAGACCGGCGCGAAATGAAAAACCCAATGAGGGTCATTGGAAATCAATCAATTACGGAGGGGGATATTCGAGAAATAAAACGCGAGAAGGCACCAGACAACGACGCAAAGGAATCGTGGGAGGGAAGTGACGATTCCATCGGGTCGGATTCATTCGCATACGAGCGTGTATCGTAACAAGCGTTACGTCGGGTGGTCGTCTTGTTTTGAGGTCACCTGCGTTAATCAACCGCTCTCCGTAATGGCAAGGGGAGGTTGGACTGTGGGAGAAAAGACGAGGGAGGGAGAAAGCCTCTCAACGGGACAACAATGCCTCGTGAGAGAATTTCCTGTTTCGTGTCGTGAGACAAGGTCTCCCTCTCGCTTGGCGGAGTTGGGGGATCGAGAGGTTTGGTGGAAGTCATGGCAACCGAAAAAAACAATCGACTCTTTTGCAACGAAGACGCTTGTACGCGAGGGAATTCGTTCGTAGGTAGGGGTGCGGGTTTCGGGAGACCCCCGCTGCTGACGGGAGCGCAGAGCCTTCAACGGAATAGGAATGCCATTATAAGGCCGGGCTGGGAAATGGTAAGCGCCTATCCTTGGAACTAGTCGATCGCTTTTCCTTGGCGAAGTGCTGATAATGAACGTGCCTCTGCCGCTCTCAACCCCTGGAATCGTCGCCGGAACTGTTTCCGGCATTTTATAACACATATCTTGAGAGGATTACGAAGGGATTTATAGAGATTACGTGTTGTAGGAGAGTGTGAAAATCAGCTCATAAAAATCTCGAAGAATAGCAAATAGAGCTCAAATCCACGATTCCCACACCTTGGCCCACTTTTCGCGTAACAGTTGGTGATATGAGATGGCGATATAAATCGAGAGAGATCATCTGCTGTAGATAGATATATTATTAGACTATTTGGTAACGGGTTTAAAAAAAATCCCTGCATTGTTTTTTAAAATGTTTTTTTTTAGGCAATCACATTTTATTACAAAAGTATTTCCACTACAAAACAGTCTTTTACAAAAATATTTGTTTATTTTTAGGTCAAGTATGACGATCTGTTTATATATTAATTCATTTCAGTTTGCGCATGCAGTACATTTATCCGTTGAGATGAAAATAAAACACCCAAACTCTATGATGTTCTATGTTTTCAGTGATATTTGAACCAAATTCATGGTTTTGTAAGCCAAAACCTACCGGATTGATTGATTGATTGGGTAATGAATGAAATTTGATTGCAATGGTTTTAAGTGCAATATTTTTTTAATAATCGTTATCGGTAAAAGGTGAAGTGCAGTGGGAAAAGCCATTAATGCTGAACGTGAAACTAAATTATTTACCTCTCCGTACAGGTACACTTACGCTAGCATTAACTGCTTTGCATTCGTTTCATTTTAATATATTTAATTGAAGATTTTTTAATGCTCCGCACATCTTAGCAGGTTTTCCAGCTTTTTAATGAAATTTGCACGCGACATTTACAAAAAAAACAGCGAATACATTTCCCATGAATGCATGAATATTGCACGTCACGAAAAAGTAATTTTTGGCTTTTCAACGTTTTGTCAAATGAAAATATGTTCCGCAATGATTGCAGATGATATGTTTTTCAATGAGGAATCTCTGTAATGATTCGTTAGGTGCGAGTGATGTTTTGAATTATAAATACTTCAAATATATTGTCCATTGGCTTAACGCTATACTTGCTTCTAGGGCGAGAATTAAAATGTTAACGTTTTCTGAGTATTAAGTTTTAAAGTTTGGAAAATAAAGGTTTCAAATATCGATTACAAAACTTATCAAAAAAGCACGGCTGAGACTGTTGAATTAGCTTCAGGCATTGCAAGTCCAATAAATTTTAAAACTATTATGCGAGAAAAGCCAATACACAATATTCTAAAGGTTTTGAGTGAAAACACTAAAATCAACTTCGTGATCAGAAGAATCAAACAACTTTTGAAGCATAAAGTTAACCTTCATGAATGCACAAAGTTAATTTTTACGATGAAGAGATGAAAATGCCACTATGACGATGCTCTCGCCAAAGACACCTCCGGGAAAAACATCTTCCAAATAGTTCCACGACACTTTATGGACCTCATCCTGGAAAAAAATACATTAAATACTCCTCGCGTCAATTCACGTGCGTCCTTTTCCACTCTCCGGATAAGGAGGGCGCCCTTCGCATGTCGGAATCACAGAGACGACGATAATTTTAAAATCAACCCTCACCCAGGGAAAAAAATCCACGTACTGAACATCACAAGCGGATCCTCTCAGAGATGAAGTACTGATTTCTACGAGAACATTAAATGCAAAAACCTCCTCATCTCTGGGTCTTCTAAAACGGGAGGGTCCCATTAGGATTGCGGGGAAGGAGGGGAGGGAGGGAATCTCACGCACATAAAAAAATCGTGTCCCTTCAATTTAACATCCTAGAAGCGGAAACGGTCGCATCATCATCCTTTCCCAGGCGTCGTTACGACGATCGCACCGCCACGGACGGCGTCCACCTGAACACCGCTCCCTACGATTGCCGTGGCGCTACTGTTCCTGTCGAAGAGGTAGGAGGTGGATCCTCCTCTACTCCAGTCACCCGCTCCTGGCTTTCCGCCGCCTCCACCGCCTCCGGGCCCCCAGCTACCCCCACCGCCCCCTCCGCCTCCGCCACCACCCCAACTGCTTCCGCCGCTTGGCCCACCTCCTCCTCCCCCGCTCGGCCCCCAGCTGCCTCCCCCTCCCCCGCTCGGCGGACCCCCGCCACCTCCTGGCCCTCCCGAGCTCCACCCTCCACTCCCACCGCCGCCCCCCATTTGTGCCCACCCGCCTCCTCCGCCGCCCCCGCCGCCGCCCATCTGTGACCAGCCCCCTGGTCCGGAGGGGCCCTGACCGGGTGACCCGTAGTTCCCGGAGCCGTAGCCGCCTGATCCTTGTCCACCAGTGCCCCAACTGCCGGTACCGTACATGCCTGAGCCGCCACCGGGCCCTGAGTGTGGCCTGCCCCCCCCGCCACCTCCCCCAGCCCCCCCGCCGCTCCCGTAGTAGTATTCTTTGTACTCCAGCCTGGATCCTGACTGGGACTGCCTGTAAAAAATGGAAGCATAATTTGTGGGGATGCGTCACGAGAGTTATCAACGTCCGAGTCACGATATTGGCTATAAAGAGTAGGAGTGAAGGGATTTATGATTAGTGAAGCAGTTAGAAGAAGGCGTTACCAACAGGAAGTAAAATTTCAGCCTTACCAGGAATGATATATGAACGTCAACCATCATTACGAGCTCATAATGCATTTAAACGTTTCTTACTCGTCCATGTTTGCAAATTAAGTCACAGAACAGCCAAATATTTTTAAATGTACAATAGTTATACCGTCCAATCTTGACGAAATAATTCACAGTTAAGTACGTATAACGTTGGCCTTTTCAACTGCTGATTGTAGATAAAGGAGAATGGAGTTTAAGTCACCTGATACCTTGAGGTAAACTCACAAATTCAGAGAAACTAATAACCTTAGGGTGAAAGGGTGAGGATAATATTTTCGTTCCTAATTTTGCATTTACCATCGCAGTTTTCGACGTTTTTGAAAATCGGGGTTTTTTTCATAAATATTCTCGAAATAAATTTTATTTATTTATTTATTAGGTAATCTACCGGTTAAGGTAGGTTTTTGGATGGACACAACTATCAAATAAATATTTTGTAACTCCAAACAAAACCCAATCCAGCAACCTAAACTACATCAGGTCCCTCTTCATCTCTGTGTACTTCTTTCCTCCCTTCATCCCATCCAACATTAATTAACATTAATCCCATCCGAAATAAATTGATAAATCAAATTTAAGTCTAATATATTCATACTCAAAAAATCCTTGAAAACAAAACGACTTGCTAGAGATACATGTCATGGGTTCATAACATCCAAAGAGATATATATATTTTCTATATATTTTTTTAAAGCGTATATTTACATTTCGTGCAACGATTAGTCAATAAAAGAGGAGTATCCGCCCGCATATTGAATGGTAATTGCGGTAATATAGTTATTGTGCTTCTTTATTCATAAAAAACCCTAAGCAGATATGATATCATCCAACTTTTTAATAAAGAGGTCAACTGGTGAAATTAATTTACGCATTATTTATTGACAAACACAGCAAAATTTGAAATCAAAGTTATTTTATTCATCATAAATCAAACCACCACAAAATGATCAGTAACGGGGTGATCCAGTTTTGAATTACATTTAGTTGGGTGATAATTTTCCTTGACAATTTTCAGGACCTCGGTGCATTTCACGAAATCTGTTTCTGTACCTCCGTGTGAGTTCAGTCACATAATTTCCATCGTAAATGTAGGAAAACAAAACGCTGATTTTTTTATCGGGAGGGTGAATTAATCTATAAATTTACACATTAAGTGTATGCCAATATTTCCTGCAGAACTGTCGAACTGGCTGCGAGGAAGAGTGACGAAAGAGGAAGAAGAGGGAGAGGGGAAGAGTTGGAGAGGCCTCAAAGTCTTCGGTAGTAATTGCCAGAGACAAGAGGAGCAAGCTGGCGAAAAAAACAGCACTCGGCGGGAGAAAAAAAAATAATAGTGATTAAACGTCGAGCAGGAAATCATTTACGGTCGAGCGTGGGCTACAAGTGCCGTCGGCGACAAAGACGCATCCACGTGCGCCCGTCACGTGGTACATCTTCTTTGCCTTGGAAGTAGAGGATAGTTTTGCGAACGGCATTAAATGGAGGGTGATTGTAAGAGAAATGACAAAGCGGGCGCTTGAGAGGGGAATCCGGGTAATACGAATGGATATAAGGTTCGGGAAACACATTCGAATGAGACAAGACGAGAATTTCCCATTGAAATTCTATGACAGTCTGCCATCGAACACAATTCAATTTCAATGACCGACATCGAATACGTGATCCAAAAGGAGAGATTAAAGCCTACGTTTGGATTTTGAGTTTACAGCTTACCTCGTAATTAGTCCTCTGTTGAATTGAAATTAAAGCAATGGAGTGGAAAACATTATTTTTCAACTGCCCCATGCAGTTTCCTTAAGATAATGTGGTGTCTGAAAAATTGATCCAGGGAAGGTGGAAGTGTCCCAAGGCACCAATGTGACTTGAGCTAAGGCCTCTTGGTCAGTAGCTGAACGATCTACTCAATAAGGATTTAGATTACGAAAAACTGTATAATATAGTAGACATACAAGTATAATATAGAGCTAAGGCAGACAAGTATAATATGTAGCAAAGACAGTACCGTTGACTCAAGTGCAAATTACTTTTGCTAACATTACACTGTGACCTATTTAATTCACTTGTATCTTTATTTTGAAATAAAATATTCTAATCGTGGCATGTTTAAAGTGAATAAGATCGTTTAGTCACCCGTCATGATAAGCACAATATAAAAATTTTGTTCTCACTGTAACTATGCTGACAACATTTTGAGTTAGTTGACGCGTTTCGCCTTGCTAGTCGATTCGAATTTATATTCTTTAAGATAAAAATCGATGCTTTGAATCAGTTCCTGGGTGTATTATTAGGTAATCTACCGGTTAAGGTAGGTTTTTGGATGGACACAACTATCAAATAAACATTTTGTGACTCCCCACCTAGCAAACTAATCTATATCAGGTCCCTCTTCATCTCGGTGTACTTCTTTCCTCCCTTCATCCCGTCCAACATCCCTATCCTGTTCCTACCCTTACCACGCTTGCCCAACATTCTCCCCTCTATTACCCTCTTCAACATTCCACTACCGCTCAATACGCCTTTCATCCATTTTTCCTGCCTCCATAGGATTTCTCTCAACAAACCCCTCTCCTCCCCCACCATTTCTAGTACTTCCTCATTTGTTTTCCTTTCGGTCCATTTCACCTTCTCCATTCTTCTCCATACCCACATTTCAAAGGCCTCCAATCTACGTCTATCCTCCTGCTTCAGCGACCACGTTTCCGCGCCGTACATAGCTACGCTCCATATCAGAGTTTTTACGAGTCTTGTCTTAACATCCCTACTAAACGTGCCCGTCATCAACTCCCTTCTCCTTGAGAAAGCCTCCTTTCCTAGCGCAATTCTTCTCCTTACGTCCCTACCACTTTGACCGTGTTGGTCCAAAACACTTCCGAGATATGTAAACTGCTCTACCTGCTCTATTCTTTTCCCGCCTATTTTAATATTTAGCTTAGCCTTTTTCTTTCTGGAAAATTGCATAACCTTTGTTTTATTAATATTGATTCTCATCCCATATTTATCGCACTGAACCTCCAATTCACTCAACAATGCTTGCAACCCCTTGGCTGACTGAGCAACTAATGCTTGGTCATCAGCAAACCTAACCGATTTTACGAATTCCCCTCCGACTTTCATTCCTACCTCCAGTTCTTCCCATGCCTCTTTAATCATTTCCTCTACATATACGTTGAACAGTACCGGTGACAATGGGCAACCCTGCCTTACACCTCTTCCTAACACTGCCCATCCGGACTCTCCGTTCCCCACTCGCACCTGAGCAGTCTGAGACATGTACAGGTTGCGGATCAGTCTCCTGTCCCTCCAATCCATTCCTATTTTCTGCAATACACGCATTAATTTTTCCCAATTCACTCTATCAAACGCTTTTTCGAAATCTACAAAACAGGCAAAAACGTCCTGATTGTATTCTATATTCCTCTCGACTAGTGATCTCATTACTGCAATGGCATCACGCGTACCTCTTCCTTTCCTGAACCCAAACTGATCAACCCCTAAGTAATCATTTGCCTTACTCTCTATCCTTTTGTTGATGATCCTGAGAATAACTTTAGCTGCGTGGGATATCAAACTTATTGTTCTGTAATCCTCACATGACGAAGCCTTTGCCTTTTTTGGAATAGGAACTAACACCGATCTTACAAAATCTTCCGGCCAGATTCCTTCCTCATAGATACTACGAATCAGTCCATATATGGCCTTCTTCCCACCTTTCCCTAACCATTTCAACATTTCTACAGGAATATTGTCCACCCCCACAGCCTTGTTTGCTTTCATCTCCTTTAATGCCCTTTCTATTTCATCGTCGAGTATGCCTGGACCTAAGCTATCTTCTTCTACGTCATGTTCCTTTTCTATGTCTAACCTTGTCGGCCTAAGTTCTTCGCCATACAGTGTTTCTATATATTCCTTCCATCTCTCTTGGATTTTTCCTGGTTCAACTATTATCCTACCCCATTTATCTTTAACTGTTAGCTTTAACAAAAATCATATCCATAAAATCGTAGAAACGATTGATTTATCGAAATAATTGAACTATCGAAACTGACTTCTTTGATGATACTATAGACGAAGATATTAACCGAAGCTTAATCGAACGCAAAATTAGAAAATAGACTTCTAAATCTACATAAATACCCTGCGAGCCACCAAAAAAGGTGGCTTCTCTTACACCAGCTATTCAAAATTCTAATGCGTTAGTGGTTGGTTTTTACTAACAGATTATGTTCATAACAAATCATTTGCATCATTAAATGAATTGATAATTATCAATTCTTACACTTAGAATGGGGATAAAACAATACTTAACTATTAAAAAAGGATTTTACTGGAGATTCTGTTCTACTGGAACGAAGAATGTAGTATGCTTGAACCATTTTCACTTAATGTGAACAGCTATTTTCTTAACAAATATCGTCACTTCAGGATTCACAAGGTTCTGCAATAATTTTGCAATAATAATTTTAAAGGTAGGCATAACAATAATGGAGAGAAAATCAGGTAGGATCAATTACACCAAATAAATGATCGGAAATACCATCAATAGTATATTTTGCGAATAACCTCAAATTCACTATTTAATGATAATATATTATTACTAAACCTTTAGCTTTTGCTAACTAGGTCGTAAGGACAAAATTCTCATCCTTGTGTACACTGGTTTATGGTCTTTAATATTACTCGCATGCTTGTTATTCCGATACGGGTACATATTAGATTATCACACGTCCAACTCCCCTTCTCCCCATGGTGGTGTCTCCCCAAATATATTTGCATATCATATATTTAAACATATATGCATCCATATTTGCATATGGATTAGTTTCCCAAGGAAAAACTTACGCTCACTGCACCACACGTGTCACATATTTAACCTTTCACCGTAGGTTCCAAAATCTTGCCTGCTTTGCCATTATATTTGTATCTATTGATACATAAGTGTTTGTTAATGTAAATAATAAATGAATAAATAAATAAATACACAAATAATATACTTTGAAACAGAACGCTCTTTGGCGTTTTCAAAAATACAAAAGCATTCAAGCAACACAAAAAAGGACCCTCACATATTTTCTTTTTCTTTGTATTTCTGTGTTAAAATGTCCTAATCAATATACTATATAAAGGATACCATATATAGTTTTCTATATATATTATATATATGTATATATATAGTATAAATATAGTATAATATATCAGTACTATCGTTTCTTCTGAGGAAGACTGAGCTAACTTCCGTCGAAATTATTAAGAAATACTATATACCGCTTCCGTGTTACTTCGACGAGATTATATATATATATATATATATATATATTAGGTAATCTACCGGTCAAGGTAGGTTTTTGGATGGACACACCTATCAAATAAATATTTTGTAACTCCAAATAAAACCCAATTCAGCAACCTAATCTACATCAGGTCCCTCTTCATCTCTGTGTACTTCTTTCCTCCTTTCATCCCGTCCAACATCCCTATCCTGTTCCTGCCCTTTCCTCGCTTGCCCAAAATTCTCCCCTATATTACCTTCTTCAACATTCCACTACCGCTCAATACGCCTTTCATCCATTTTTCCTGCCTCCATAGGATTTCTCTCAACAAACCCCTCTCCTCACCCACCATCTCCAGTACTTCCTCATTAGTTTTCCTTTCGGTCCATTTCACCTTCTCCATTCTTCTGCACACCCACATTTCAAAAGCCTCCAATCTACGTCTATCCTCCTGCTTCAGCGACCACGTTTCCGCGCCGTACGATATATGTATATGTATATATAAAAAATATTTTTACACGTGACCGACATATAGGTATATGTGGGTCAGTGTGTTCGCAGGAATTTCACATGCAGTGGGGCTTAGTGCTGGGTGAACTCTACCATCACCATCACCTACCAAACCGACCTACGGGTTGATTACTGTATTTATGGTTACTAACACATACGGGTATACTGTTAAATGATAAGCAACTGTGAAATGAAGTTTCAGAGGTCTTAACAAATTTTAAGTCTTATTATTACATTTGTATATGCTTACTATAATATGTTGCTTTGAGGCTGATTTTATTAAGTTGTTTACAAATTTCAGGAAGTAATGTACACTGTTGCAGATTACAACGGATGTTAGAGCTATCTTCTCCTTTTGGCCATTAAACATTTTGTAGTATTCAGTGATTTAGTATAGCTACCAAAAATATTCCCATGAAGTTTAAAAAAAATATTATTAAACACTAATTATTATTAGAATGTCTCTCTAAATTACACTAGGTCAATCGATGCTAACGTATTGCATAATTAATATTAAATATGTATTAGATTTCATTTATAACACGAGTGGGACTATCATATACAAATAAATAAAAAATTTTAATTAAGAAGAAGAGGAAAAACACCTCCTAATTTTCTCCTTCCTCATTTTGGTAATATCTCTGGCAGAATAACAGACGCCACAAGGATAACAAAATTTGAGTACGGGTCGAGAGTTAGGGAAATCGTCATCCGTTCTCGATGACAATGAAAATCCACTCGGGAGCGCGGCATTACCAAAAATGAAGCATGGCTCTTGCCGATGGATTTTTACGAAGCGTTGCGAATGTAAATCAGATGGAATTCAAACGAACGAAATCAAAGTTTCGCGACCACCCACCAGGAACACGAGCGACTGACCCCCACCTATATCTCACGACCTTCAATGCTCGTCGACAGCACACATCCACACCGCTTATTCAGGAGAAAGGGTTAAATAAAGAAAAAAAAAGACACCATGAGAGCAAGCTGCATCGTGGTTGAAGTGAGATACGCTTTCCATATGCGCCTGACCATGAGCGACGAAATCCCGAGTTTTGGGATTTCGTTTTTGCTTTCAGCCGTGCCAGAAGCAGGATTTTTTCCCCCGTTCTTTCATTTTCGGCGTGATCGCCCCGGCCTATTGTTCGTGTGCCGCCTGCGCAGTTTTATTCCCACTCCTCGCTACGGGGGAGCAGGGATTCGAGACCGCTCCCAGGGAAATACAAAGCGTGTTGGGAATAATGAAAAATCAAACGGACTCAAAAAGATTTTGGACACCATCCTGTCCTATCCCTTTCGCGTGAAGGACGCGACCGAATGGTGGAATATCAAAAGGGAAAAAAACGTGGATTACGTCTTCCAACAAGAATATCTTAACTTTTTTATTAGTTTGAAATATAATGAGATTTAAATTAGAGATAAAATGAGGAAATAAAAAATTCAGTGGCGCCTTTACATACACCTTTCTCGATGGTGAGAACATGAGCAAGCACATTAATATGGTGCTCTGATAAACATCATTTATTTGGTTTTGTCAATCACTGAGCAAATCAAAGATCTACGCATGGATTAATGCATTTTCATGAAATGGAAATGCATAAAAAATAAAATGTTACAGCTTATTTGAAAACCGTCAGACTCTTTTTTTTTAAATATACTACAGGGTTCGTCCGGAAAGTAAGTGTAATAAGCTCAATGTCTTTTTTGACAAAAGGGGAATCGTCCACTACGAATTTGTACCTGAACGACAAACTGTAAATGCTGCATTTTACGTCCAAGTGCTCGACAGGCTTCGAAAACGAGTCGCCCGCGTCCGGCCAGCGATCAAAAACATCTGGCGGCTGCATTACGACAATGCGCCGTCTCACACCGCGCTTGTCGTGTCGGACCTCTTGGCCAAGCACGGCGTGGCAACGCTGCCGCACCCGCCCTACAGCCCGGACTTGGCACCACCGGACTTTTTTCTGTTCCCGAAAATAAAGAGGAGTTTGAAAGGAACGCGATACGGGACTTTGGACGCCGTCAAAGAGGCCGTGACGACGTGTCTTCGAGAGGTTCCCGATGATGCCTTCGCGGGAGCGTTCCAGAAATGGGAACGCCACTGGAACAAGTGTATCGACTCACAAGGGTCCTATTTCGAGGAATATTAGCTTAAGATATGTAAAAGTGTAATAAATTTTTTTTCCTGAGCTCAGTACATTTACGCAACAGACCATGCTCTTCTTACTCATCATAATACTATCCAAAGACACTAATAACTGACAAATCTGTAGAATGATACTTATTAAATTAATTAACCTTAACTTACGAAACATAAATTGCTAATGATTATTGATTACACTAGGGGATCGGGATGGTGTGGTGGCTAGCGTACTGGGTTCTCAAACAGAGGGCCCGAGTTCGAATCCTGGAGACAGGAGATCTTTTTCAGTGGTACCCGATCCCTACTTATGGTGCTTGTGGAGGGCGCGCTTTGAGTGAGTACGCCGTCCGTCCGTCGGATGGGACGCTAAACTGCGGAGCCCTTGGCGCCTTTCGATAGGAGTGGGCTAATGCCGTCGCCGGCTATCCCTCCACTCTTCATCCCCATCACATCCATCCGTAATGGTGCAAATGAGTTCAACTGTCGGTCACCTCCCTTAAATATACTACTACTTGATCACACTAACATAAGAATGGGTTTCAAACATAAAGGTGAAATGAATATGAAGGTGAAACAAAATTACCAGGGAAAAAAAGTGAATTGAAACGCTTGCAAAATGTTTTCAGTTAAATAACACTCATGTAGATATGCATGAACATTAGGCAAAACAGTTCAAATATAAAAGTAACATTTAAAAACTGGGCTAAGAAATAGTTATCTTACAAATTTTTAGCTAAAGTTCAAAGGTGAATTATTTTTATACCTAATTAAACCTGCCTACTAAATATTGATGATCGAATGGCATGTTCCAACTTAAATTAATGAATGATATATTCCTGATCTTGTTGACACATATCAGGGGGTTTGACGTGACTCGTTAATAATGAAGGCTACCAAATAAATATGAAAATGTCGAAGAAATAAAGGGTCCCAGAAAAGAAATGTTTTTGAAAAAGGCCAAATTATTATAATTTGACGCCGAATTTATATCCCGAGCCAGGTGCCAACTTCAAGTAACACTAACTGCAAGCAGCGAATTGGAAAAGAGCTCGGTATATAGACCTTGAAATTGAGTTATGGGGAGCGTCAAAGCAAATATGGTATAAGCCAGCGGAAAGAGAAAACAAAATTTTCCATATCTGGGCTAACAAGGTCGGAATCCACAAATTTGATTCACCAGGGAGGCAGATGTTTTATTAAGATAAACAAACAATTGGAGAAATAAAAATATGTGCGCTTGGGTGAACTTTTATTAACAACTTCAATTTCAATGTTTACACTCTCAGTGCATAAGGATTTCGTAAATTAAAGCCAATCCTTGATTTAGGTTTATTTCAAAAGAGTAGCAGATTATAAGAAGGATAAAATTCAAAATTTTAGAAAATAGGAGCGGCCATGGGATAGTAGAAATAATCGAATTGATAAAGGAGCTTTACTATTGACCCATAATATTGAGAAATAAATGAAAGTCATCTGGAAAAGAAAATAAATTATTGATTTTCGAGTGTAGTTACATTAGTAGCATAATTAAAAAAAATGTGTTTCGCACTAGAACCCAAAGAAAAGAAGAAACTTTGAAATTTGACCAGTAATCTTACTATGTGTCTATATTAACTATCATTGTAAAGACTTTTAAATACGATAAACTTGCTTCTTAGGATTAAAATGAATTAAGTTCAAATAAACGAGAGTTTGAGAACTGGAGAATTAATAATTAAAGTATAAACAGCTTCTAGCCGTATTATGCATAAGATTAACATTCTAGCAAAAAAATAAAACCCGATATTATTGGCAGAAGTTTGGTAGGTATTTTATTTCAAAATACTCATATGGAAGCAGTCCAAAAAACCTTATTCAGTTCATACTTTGACCCCTGGAATACATGGTTCGTCCGGAAAATAATTGTACTGATATTTTTCCGCCGCTCCAGGCGCACCCAGCACCGCTCTGATGGGCTGCGATTGGAGGGGGGTATGTTGGCAAGCGACGCTGAAAAAGGCAGTCGGCTATGAGCTGTGGTGTAGTGAGGAGCTCTGTTAACGCGAACCTCCACGCTCGACCCACGTCACGGAACGCGATGCCGAAGTTTTTGGAGCAGCGTTATTCCATCAAATTTGCGGTAAAGCTTGGGAAATCGTCTACCGAAACTGTCGGTATGATCAACCAGGCTTACAGGGAGTCAGTCATGTCCAGAAACATGATCTTTCGGTGGCACAAGATGTTCATGGAGGGCAGAGAAGAGGTCGACGACGAACCACGGCCTAGACGCCCATCAACGACACTCACCGACGAAAATGTGCGAAAAGTTCGCGATGTACTGAACTCTGATCGTCGTCTTAGTGTTCGGATGATAGCAGAGCAGAGTGTAATGTGCCAAAAACAATAGTGCACGAGATAATTAGGGACCAATTACAGATGCGAAAAATTTGTACGAAGTTGGTGCCGAAAGTGCTCAGTGATGATCAAAGACTCAATCGTTTGGAAATCGCGACACAAATTGCAGATCACTGCAAAAATGATCCACATTTTTTACATGTTACCACCGGACTTCTTTCTGTTCCCGAAGATAAAGAGGAGTTTGAAAGGAACGCAATACGGGACTTTGGACGCCGTCAAAGAGGCCGTGACGACGTGTCTTCGAGAGGTTCCCGATGATGCCTTCGCGGGAGCGTTCCAGGAATGGGAACGCCGCTGGAACCAGTGTATCGACTCACAAGGGTCCTATCTTGATGAATATTAGTTTAAGATATGTAAAAGTGTAATACATTTTTTTCCTGAGCTCAGTACACTTATTTTTCGGACGAACCCTGTAGTTGCTCATATGAGTCAACTCCTGAAAGCTAAGTGGAGGGTATAAAGTTTTAATCTAGCTGGCCCTTTTACTTAAAAAGAGACTAATTTAAAATCATATATATATATATATATATATATATATATATATATATATATACACACACACACACACACACGTGTGTGCGTATGCCTTACATGGTACGGGAGAATAATGCCATTATACAGGAATGACTGGAATACAGTAGTTACTTAATGACAGCCTCCGGTTCCAAGTGTACCTACCCTATGAATTTATTTCTTGAAGTAAATATTCGTCGGGGCTCAGAGTCATTAATGGCATGAGTGCCTGTGAGAGGGTGAATGACGCTGGAGCACATCGAAGGGGCGGAGAAACAGGAGCTTCCCACCAACTTTTCATCTCCTTTCTCCCTCCATACACTTCAATATTATTCTCATTACCACGGCGCAGCTTCCATCCTGCTCCATCGCCGGCCCCCCTCCCGTTCCCGGATCTTCCCGATAATAGGATCAAATTGGATGGTATTTCTTGTCCCACCTCCAAAACCCTCTTCGGACCCACCTATCATTACTACGGTTTCCAAACGGGGGCGATGATATTTATTTCTCTCGGAGCTTTTTATTTTATAATCCCCCAAGCTTTTGGGGCACTTGTCGCGTTCCCAGTCAGGGTCTAACGATCCCCGATTCCGCTCGCTAACTGTTGGAAATCCTCATCCCCTGACCACTCTTCCCACCTCTCCTCTCGGTCACGGGTGTATGGATTGGTGGTATTTATTTTTAAAGGGTTGGATGAGAGAAAGGGAGAGAGAGAGAGACGTAGAAAGACAGAGATAGAAAGACAGAGGGAGAAAGAGAGAGGGAGAAAGACAAGAGGGAGAAAGACAAGAGGGAGAAAGACAAGAGGGAGAAAGACAAGAGGGAGAAAGAGAGAGGGAGAAAGAGAGAGGGAAAAAGAGAGAGGGAGAAACAGAGAGGGAGAAAGAGAGAGGGAGAAAGAGAGAGGGAGAAAGAGAGAGGGAGAAAGAGAGAGGGAGAAAGAGAGAAGGAGAAAGAGAGAGGGAGAAAGAGAGAGGGAGAAAGAGAGAGGGAGAAAGAGAGAGGGAGAAAGAGAGAGGGAGAAAGAGAGAGGGAGAAAGAGAGAGGGAGAAAGAGAGAGGGAGAAAGAGAGGGAGAAAGAGAGAGGGAGAAAGAGAGAGGAAGAAAGAGAGAGGGAGAAAGAGAGAGGGAGAAAGAGAGAGGGAGAAAGAGAGAGGGAGAAAGAGAGAGGGAGAAAGAGAGAGGGAGAAAGAGAGAGGGAGAAAGAGAGAGGGAGAAAGAGAGAGGGAGAAAGAGAGAGGGAGAAAGAGAGAGGGAGAAAGAGAGAGGGAGAAAGAGAGAGGGAGAAAGAGAGAGGGAGAAAGAGAGAGGGAGAAAGAGAGAGGGAGAAAGAGAGAGGGAGAAAGAGAGAGGGAGAAAGAGAGAGGGAGAAAGAGAGAGGGAGAAAGAGAGAGGGAGAAAGAGAGAGGGAGAAAGAGAGAGGGAGAAAGAGAGAGGGATAAAGAGAGAGGGATAAAGAGAGAGGAAGAAAGAGAGAGGAATAAAGAGAGAGGTAGAAAGAGAGAGGGATAAAAAGAGAGGAAGAAAGAAAGGAGGAAAAAGAGAAGTAGAGGAAGGCGTTGGGGGAGGAACCGAAAATAATTGAACTCACGATACCCAGAGAGATTTTTCCGAATAAATTACGATCTTCTCTAAGAGCAAAGAAAACATTCGATGGAAAATGTGAGGCTTGGCGTGGGTGCGATTTAAAGACAAACACTGGGCCGTATACATGTTTAGCCTGGAGTAGAATTTTTTTATTTCAATATTAATTATTTTCTGCGAGGGGCTTCCGATTCCGTTGCTTTGGATAAAATTTTCACGCCCCCTTCCTCCCAAACACGGATGATGCCTACGTCCGCTCACCACCACCGAAACACCGTTTATTTCCTTTGTTCGGGTAATTGAAATGCATCTCTCGCCCGCTTCGGACAAAAAGCGCCGTTATCTTTTTGGGATCCATCCAGTGGTGAAAATATACTCCGTGGAGCCGCTTCGTTCAAATCTCCATTCACAATGTTGACCGGTATGAAGAACGTATTTTTAGTGGGGCCTCCCCAAGTCAAGTACGGTCGAATGGATTAAAATGTTATCACATATCCAGCACGGAATCAGTGTGAAACGTGAGAGGGCAGGACAAAATGGTAAGACACGCCGTATTTATAGGAAAGTGGAACACTGGACTTACGCAAAATAAATAATCTTTTCCCTTAATATTGCAAAAGTTTAAGTAAAACAAGTACCAGATCTAAAACGGAAACGGTTTTAGCATAAGAGATACCGACAAATTAATCTAATTTCACTGTTTTCGTGGGAACGAAGCCATGAAACGACTGCGAAAATACCATAGAAGCCAATCAGGGAGACCATTGCTAACAACCTGAGGCAGTTAATATTTCAATTGAAAGCTATCTTTTTAGGAAGTAAAATTTAAAAAAATAATTCACGAATTTAATATTAATGCTATAATATTTTGTCATTTTACATTGTTCGCTTTACGAGAACTTGCCTCTTATTTGTCTTCATACCGTTTATATCAAAATTTAAGTCAAGAAGAAAATACTCTTTAAGGTTGGCCTCATTTTTAGACAGAGTGTGTAATAATAATTTTTCTTCAGGTAGAGATAACGTGGGCTTTTAAATACTTCAATTTTTAAAAAAATACCATATTCTAGCGAAAATTATTACGAAGAACCTGAATTATTTCATATTTTACTGTACAAATAATAAGAGGAAAGCAAGATATAGAATTCAGTGAGTGATGTTCACCTCTGCAGTTCATTAGATTTTATCTTTCTCAGAGTTTAAGGATATTATTTTCTGTGTAAACCATATCACACACGTCTGCCCGGTACGGTTGACAAAATTACACACAAGTGCGATTCATAGTAAAAGATTATAGACATAGACGAATAGTTTTAGTTTTGTACCGTTATATTTCATGAGCTCCTGAATTTCTAAGCTTTCGAAATCTGGTAAAAACAAGCAGGACAAACATCTTCAGGCACAAGCCTGACTGATGTGTGACTCATAGGATGAGAGGTTTGATGAGTCATCTAATTTAGATTTCTCGAAGCTCAAATAATATTTCTGTGAGAATTTTTCCTTGGAAATGATTGCAGACATCAACATAAATTCGTGGTTCCCGTATTTGAGCTTCTGTATAAATAATGGGGTATTTCCATTTCAAATTAACTTAAAAGTAGGAATCATTAAATCTTTAGATTGAGATTTTATAAATCCTAATTTTGGCCATGTCCTCTCCTGGCTTCTACCCTGCTTAAAAAGGCATCCATATATTTTTATTTGATTGTGAAAAATTGGAGTTGGTAATGAACGATGATGAATCATATCCTTTCATACCATTCTTCATTTCACGTATTTCATATCAGATTAGCTCCGCTAATCTGATGCATGACTATGGAAGATGTGATTCAAAGAATATGAAAGAATATGATTCATCATTTGTAAACTAATAAGCTTCAGCATATTTTAGATTCACATGCTGTAGAACACATCAGACCTATCGCTAATGTGAAACGGGGCTCTAACCTCCTTTATTATTATTCATTTCGCACTTTAGGATAAATACTTGGAATAAAATGGGTCACATAATTTGGAGACTTCGTACTACTGTCCTGTTCTAGATTATTTGATTGCATTAGAGTTAACTTTTTTATTGTGTTAATTTTTATTTTATCAAGCTACGAAAGGACTTTGAAGAGCATACACGGCTTGTTAGAGTTGGTACTGACATGAATTCAGTAGCAAGATAGAGGAAGGTTTTAACTTTACTCTTCAAGTCAACATTTCTCTATTTTCATGTTGACAAAGAGCTAACAAACATATTCATTACTTTTGCGCTCCCACAACCTACCAAAGTTACCTCTGGAAATGTTTAAAATTATGAAATCCCGTACAGTGAGTTTTTTAACGACAGACTAGAGATTTACATTGTTGAATTTTCGAAATTATTCAAATTATGCTTGCATAAAAAGATCTGTGACGCAGACGAAAGAATATTGTACCATTAAATGTACCTGCTTAACCTGCAAGGAGTTTCTAGAACATTTCTCAGAAAAAAATTGTTTTATTAGTCATGCATGCATGTGCTTGGCATTGAAATAGTTTTTTGCATTTAAAAAGCTTATTCTCATCCATTTGGCTTTATTTTGATTGGTCATTGCAGAAAGGTTAAGAATAAACATGACGCAATACAATTCAGGCGATTTCCTTTACTGTCGGGAGGAAATTCAATAAGCCAAAGCAGTATGTCGATTCCTCTTTATCAAATGCATTAAGTGATTTCAGTGACTAGAAATTATTCGGTTCATCCAATCTCATTTGATATGAAAATATTTTCACACAGTAATCCCTATGGTGTACTCTTTGTGATGCACGGCCATCCTTCTCACACGCGACCGATTCACTTCCTGCCCGACTATTAAAATCGCCGGAGGGTCAAACGACGAGTTCCAGATTTGGAAAGTTAAGAGGATTTCGAAGGTTTCGAATTTCGCATGACGAGATCCATGCGCTTCCTTCCACAACCCCCGCCAAACCCTTCCTCTTCCCCCTCCGACGTTGTGAGCGAGCTTATCCTCATGGTTGGGTCGTTCACGTGCTTCATTTACGGAGGCGTAATATGAGGGAGGGAGGGAGAAAGGGGCCAAGCAGGGGGATGAGAGCGGTCGCGGGAGCATGCCTCGATGATGCCGTAAGTCTTTGACCACCCGAAAGAGGAAGCCCGTGGCACGTATAGCGCACAAGGCGAGGACTGTCTCCTGAAATATGGCCCCCGAGAGACACGGGGGAAATTCGAAGAGGGAAGGAGAGGATGGATGAAGAGAGGAGAAGGAATGGTGGATATATATGGGATTAAACGTCGGGGGTGGTACGGGAAGGGGCAAGAGCAAAGGGTTCTCTTTATCCTTTATTAAAAAGGCAAACACGAATAAAAACTCTTTGCGTCCGCTTTTGAATAGGAATAGCGGTGCGGGGAGGAGGGCGTCCGAGGCTGTTTCCCCTTGCGCTCCGTCTAGAAAATTTCTAGAGAAAAGGAAGAGGAGGGGATAAAAACTAACAAAAGACGGTAATTTCGTTAAATTTTTTGGCAAAAAAAAAGATTTTTGATTTTCGTCCTTGATTAATGGGACGTCTGTTTGCGGAGAACTCGCCGTTTCCACGTCCTTAAAAAGGGCTTTGGGATAAAACTGAAAATTTTCCTCAAGAAGGCGAGCTGGCCGAAGGCATTTAATCTTATATACATTTTTTGCCTGCGTGCACAGAGTAAAATATGGGCGAAAATTTGTTCTCCCTTGGAGCAAAACGCGAACGCGCAGTGCTTCCTAATCCGCGTTGAAAGGGAGCTTTAGACCATCCCGGCCCTTCTTCGAGAATGGGGCGAGGCTGGGAAGTTGAAGGGCAGTGAGCGAAATCAACGCTGAAATACGACCCTCGGTCTTAAGCTTCTGTCACACGGTTGCACGTTGAAATGTAGCATTACTCACCAATGTCGGCGAATGAAAAAAAACGGGCACATTATACATGTCGTCTTCTTGAGCTGGACACTTACCCAAGATGCTCAGTCAACCGAAAAATTTTTGAAAGGAGAAAAACACAAAGATTCGCTTGGAACTCAACAGTCTAGGGTCATTGCAATGCGAAAGGTAGTGCTTCTTAGAGCGAATGTGTGAAACTACATTAAGATTGAAAGGTTTCGAAAAATTTGTGATTTTACAAGAGAATATTTTTTATATAACCCATATTTTGAACCTGTGATACATATTTAAGCATATGGAAGTATTTTGAGTTTTTTAATCAAAGTAACGTCTAAAAAAAGTGCTAAGTTGCGATGGCTCACTTTTGTTAAATACATTTTTTTTAACATGTGCCCACAATTTCAAGCACCATTGGAATCACACGACACCTAATTTTACATTCTGCAATTAATGCCTTTTTGCAAAAACATAGTATTGTAATTCAAGAAAATTTAAATCATTGAAAAGTTTTCCCTCACCTTCATCACCAGCTTAAACTACTACCACCTACATAAAGTATTACATCATTATAGTCCTCACGTCACGACGGTATTGACAAAATAAGAAATGCTCATTTTCATAAATATGTGAGAGAACTCCATAAATGAATGACTAAGTCATTTATTGGCAACGTTCAAGAAAATCTGAGACGGAGCCAGAAAACGGGTGTCAATAGAGGAATAAAATTAGCAACAAAGACGCTCCTAATTAAGACGTATCCACTTTGTTCAAAAGACTTCGATCATGGAAGCAAGGGAGCTTTGTAAAAAATATTGTGAATTTTAAGGTTAAAAAAAACGAGAATTTTCCTCAGATAAGGCGAAAAGCTTTTGAAATGTGGTTTTTGTGAAAAAATTTATGTAAATAAAGACAAAAAAGGGAAAAAAATCAGAGTGTATGGAATGGTGTACGAACATTTGATATTATTTAACCACCAACTAAAAATGAGAAACAGTTGAGAAACAAAATGTGAAGTGTTATGAATCTTTAAGAAGTAAAACTGAAAGAAAATATGGACGAATACCAACAGCAGTAGGGGAAAGGGTAAAGAGAGAAACTGAAGGTACGACAAATTCATGAATAATGGGTTGTTATAGGATAAAGGAACCAAAGAGGAATATAGAACAATTTAGTATTACAAAAACTATAGGAGAGGAAAACTGAGACACTTATAATTGGAAGGCAAAAAAAAAAAATAACAGCGGTTTTTACGAATATTTGGATTGAAAATATATTTATGAATAAATACTATGTTTTATCATAATTCATCATTAAAACTGTCCTAAACAATGTCATCCAGTGACAATGACCTTTAAATAAGAATCAGCAGAATTTCACGTCTTTTGCAAAGTGAAGAGATCTTTTTTTAATCTTTGGCAGCTACGTGACCAATATAAAAAGAAGAAAATGGATTGTATGCAAAATTTAAGTTCATTAGTTTATATTTCACTATGCTGAGGCTAAAGAGATGCCATATTATTACCCTTATGTGTTCACGATTGAATTAATATAGTAATTTAAAGCATAAGAAAAATGAGTTCATACTAATGTCAATATTCATTAACATTTAATGCGTATAAACTATGAGTTGAAAATTGAATTCGTCTATAAAAATTACGCTTAGAAAGAAGGTATTATGGGTTTCATTATTTTTATGAATTGAATTAGAATGGTGGCATTTCAACTTCTCAGATGGAATATTGAATATAAATAAGAAGGATATTGACAATTAAAACGTACAGGGAAGTAATGAAAATCTCCTCCAAAATATCTTAAAGAGAACTATCTTACACTTGACGATGAAATCCACAAAGTCCATTTCCAATTACACGCGAATTTTAGACCGTTATGAATTGATAACACGACATCGCCAATATTTGCGTTCCTAAGACCGTAAAAAAATAGTACTAGCATTTTCATCTTTCCCCTCAATTATTCATTATTCCCTCATAATGTTTATATTTTAACGGGCATGAAAGTTTTCGTTTAGAAATTTTTCGAAAGACTGATGGACGATTTTACGCCGTTCGGTAAAGAAATTTATTGTCCTGTCGCTCATCATTAACCCCCATTCAAATTACCGCAAATTCTGCTACACATAAACTTCCTTCCTTATGTGCCCCGGGGACATAATATATTTATCGTACGCCCCATCGCTTCGACGACCAAGGGGCCATAAAAATCAAATGCATGAAAGGCCGTCCATGGAAATTAAGGGCAATTTATTTGGACTGATGAGTGTCAGATCCTCTTCCTCTCTAGGTTGCTGGAGCCCACGGGCCGACGCCAATAAATGTACCCCGACAACAATGGCCTTAAATAAAAAAAATCGTGGCCACATTCAGCTACGCCTATCGATTACGTTAGGAAACCATTCACGTCGCGTAAGTCGGGTTCAATTTTTTTTCGACGGGCCCTTCTCCATTTTTTTCCTCCGTAGCGTAGGAGTGGATGATACCTCGAATCCGACGTGAACATGGTGACCTATCAGGGTATGTGCGAGGAGAGTAATCGTGGGGGAGCCTAAAGCATCCCTTGTTAAGTCGGAGGGGGTCCCATAATTTTCGATAGATTATCGAACCTGGTCTGCATTAAGGGTATAGATGAGGGATCGATCACTCCCGTCGCTCCAGAGTAGGTACCCACCCCGCTGTCCTCAAATGCCAGCCACGATGCAACTTTATCGGGGAGGGTAGCCGTATTTTTTTGGGCGTTGTCTGAAAGACTATATATACATTTTTTTACGTACCTACGCAGAGTGTCGGGGTAAAATTGGCGTATTGAGTCCATTAATACCTTTTGTCTGTTTCCTTTTAATGGATTGCATTTTTTTTAGACGTACGGTATATTTTTCAGAGGGGTAGTAGCATCTGGTCCGCTGACTCGTTATAGGCTCATTTTTTTTAAGCTTCTGGCTTAAAGAAATCCTTGGCGATGATAGCTGAGCATTTAATAGGTGATGAAATCAACTTCAAATCATAATTTTCTGCTGATAAACTAAGTCAAATAAACTGATGGAAAAAGATACACATCAGAAATCGAACGAAACACCATCGTTTATCTTAATTAAATGTTTAATACGTAATGCGCGGTAAAAAACCATAGCGGACGCAAACCTAAGATAAATAAATATTTGAAAAATTTCAAATATATAATACAATATTAATCGAAACACACATTTTAGCTATTACACAATGAAATTATTTAATAGGTAATACGAGGCATGGGTGAAATATATAGAAGAAAAATTATTAACAAGCGTTATAAATCCAACGAAATACTGACATGAATCCGATGATATACCATTCTTTTATAGGGCGATCGGATCGCCATGAGTTAAAAACCCTGGAGATATTTTTCGTACAATCCTATCTTAAGTTCAGCGGTGTGATTCGATTTTCAGGTTAGATCTTCATGGCGAAGAGAATGGTAGTACAGGGATAAGAATCGGCTCTTCAACTAGTAATACTTACACTTGCCATAGGACTTATTTTTTGGTGAACGTATCACATATAAAAATCAACCCTCGGTTACTTCCTAAGCCGTTAAATAGATCAAATACGAGATTTTCTTGAAATAAATTAAAGACTTCAATGTCTAAAGACTATCTTAAAAGTAAATCTTGCCCTTGAAGTATTCGTCAACTAGCAAAAGACTACTTAAAACGAGCAAAACATTCTGCTAACATGGATTTCAATTACGGTCATCGTTATAATTGTGAATAATTTAATACGCGTTACCATAAATGATGGTGCCGGAGGAAAAAGGAATGGGTAAGGGTATTTTTTATCTTAACTTCTCATGGGAAAATGGCATGAGAATAAATGCTCTTTTTTCTTCTGAACGCATCGATTGGGTGAGAATTTTTTTTATGAACTTTGTAAAATCTAAATAATTCAAAATTTATTTTCCTGAAAGGAGTTCTAATAACACAGTAACGGTTTCAAGAGTCGTGTAGTCGAAATCATACGTCGTTTTGACTGTCATATCTTCTCTTGGCCCATCACTAAGTGAAAACGATCCATACGATTTTCCCATAGGGTCCACCTAGTAAAAACATTCAATTTGCGCTCAACTGGTAGGTCATAAGGTAGATATGGGGGATGCACGCAAGAATGAACGAGAGTAAAATACCTACCGAAGATCGAAGGAATGACAAGTCCGATTGTGAGTGAATAAAGAAGCAAGTGCTGCTTTATTATTCAGACGGCCTTCATATAAACGTCATTCACGCCGAGAATGAGAAATTAGGACTGAATGATGATTATAAGGGGTAAAATAGTCATTCCCGATCGGAAACTCATGGTAGAATTGACAATTGTGAATGAACATAAAAATTTCACCTGCATGAAAGGTTAGCTTAATAATGTCGGAAGTCTGTGATGGATGCAAAACTATTTCCATATAATTTTTGGGCCATTCAGCAAATTTTAGAAGGGAATCCCTAAATAAAAGGCCTACCTTTGTCGGAGGCTCTAAAAACGATCCCTTAATTAAGAAATCCACCTGGGCGCGAAGATTTATTCATTCCGCTGGTGCCAAGAGAATGGAAAGGGATATGGACGAGAGTTTTTATCTCTTTTTTTTGGAAAAAAAGGCGCGAAGCTAAATCGTCCCGATGGTCGCTCGTGCATTTCGTCACACGACCTCGTTATGGACGGCGGATAAAACAAATCGGCATGCCGGGGGCGCTGTTGCTTTCGGACCCCTAGTCCATATTGCCTGCCTTCCGGACGGCAATTTAACGAAGCATCCGCCCGGGTGATCCCCTCTCTTCCACCCTTCCAACCACACGCGGTGCGCCCCCGCGATATGGTATTGTTTCAACTGCCGTGCTGCGTGCGCTGGCAGGTGTTACGCGGGGGATTTATGCGCTCGCGGATCCTCGCTCAGCCACCCTCCTCGGTTCCGACATAAAAAGCACCCCCTTCCCTCCCCCGGCGGGGTGCAGCGTGGGTAGTTCAATTGAGTCACCACTGGTAGGGGGAGCGGTGGGGAGGGGAGAGAGCCCGACGGGCCAATTATAGCATTTTGCGGGGACGCTCAATTAATGAATCTCTGGGAGGGGGTTGGAAAAGTTTTTTTGTCCCCCAGCCTCATTAGCGAGCTCGCGAAAAAAAGGAGAGCGGTCGGAATGGATGCTTGTTTAGCCATGATTACATAGCAATACTATATTTTCCATTTCGAAGGGATAACGAACAAATTCCTACAACGCACACAACGAGAGGTTTTCCTTTAAATTAGTCATAATCCCATTGTGACAATAGATGGTCAAATATAGAAATAACCGCAGCACACACGATACCTGGGAAGTTATGTCGTACACTACTGGGAAAACGGAAATGGTTTTTCTCAAGAAGATGTGCCATAAGTTCTGCAGAAGGAAGTCATATCACTCAGTCAGTCACCTTCATCTAGGTTGAATATAATATGAACGGTGAAATGATTGAAAATAAAAAAAATTAGGAGGTTTTTAGAGGGTAATGTTGATCATATATTTTTGTTTCATAACGCTATTGCAACTTATATTATATCTTTTTCGCATACATACTTAATAATGTAAAAATATAGCATTAGTTTACCGATTTAGGGTTGGTTTGGATGGGCTCAGGACAACGCTCAACATTTCCATTAAACCCATATCTTATATGTAAAAAAATGTTCTTCGACCGTATATTACAATAATTCACTTTTTATCTTTCAAAAATTTGTCTCTCAGTATCTCCTTTTTCCTCATCTTCTGCCTTCAATGAATTTCTCCAGCCGCCTCCCACTATCATTTCTTTTACTTCTTTTCCCTGGGTCTTCTTTTCCCTAGAACTTCCCCCCTCATTCCTAGAGCCTTATAATTAGCCGTGGAAATATAAAAAACGTTGTGTTCAGTTTTCTAATGCGTTGTGTATATCTTAACAACGTAGACATACCACTGTGACTGTTTGGAAGTTCAGTCAGAGTAAAAAAAAAACACATGTAATAATTAGTTGCACCATAATTGTGAACATCAAGGCACCGAAAAGCGTTATTGCGGATTGGCTTGGGACGTTTTCAGTTACACTTCTTTAGAAGAGGGTAGCTTTTCCCCTCTGACATATCGATCAGAGACCACGAATATCGAGGCGGAAGAGTCAGGCAATATGTTCTCAGGAGTACGTGATGTGCCTGTGCGAACTACTTCTTCTAACATTTCAGCGTAGTGGTTTCATTTTATTTCTGCCAAATAAATTGTAAGTGCTTATGCAATACAAACAGCCATAGGCGATCAGTGGTCACGAGCTACCATTCTAAAATGAAATTGAATTCCAGCTCCAAATTTTACGTACTATATATTGGAAGCGAGGGAAGATTTATCCGCGAGTGTTATGAGTTTATGACTCAGTATCATGAACCAAAGGTTATTTTTAACTCAGAAATGTCTCACAATTGAATGATGCACTCTTATTCAAGCGCAATGACAACCACTGAAATGAGAACTCTTGAGTCGCCGATGTAGATGGTTCTTATAATAGCGTAAGGACTTGGAAAAATATGTAGCATTTTCCAATCAATTTAGCCTTTCTTAAAAAAAAACCGGAAAGGAGAGCCAATTGAAATGATACTATCTATAAAACTCTATAAATGATGTTCGGCATGTAAACAAAATTACTGTTTTCTGAAAATGTTTGTTGTTATTGATATGTTTTTCGATAAGGGAACGAGCAAAGTCTTCTCATTAAGTTTGCTCGCCAAATTGTGCCCGCCAAGCGATAGATGACGTGTTGGCGAAATAAGGGTAAAAAGTATTCCAAGTTCGGACTCCATTACATAACACTCGTAAAATGCTAATTATAATGGACATGTCGCATATAAGCTACTCATGTGAAGTTTCTATACACACATAATCAACATCACTCAACTCCCGAACATATTTTATGTAAGCTGACCTATACATGCTTTTTCGCTATACTCGTAAAATATGATTGGTTACTTGTAAATCATTTTTTTCTGTAGTATTTCTTCCACTTTCCTCGAGGTGTCCTTAGGTAATTTTTTCTTACCATTTTTTTCAATGGGATTAACCATTCTTTTAAAAGTCTAGATTAGACTTCTTTCATGTCCTACCCTACGCAGAACTCCTTTGTTAGCTATTAGATGTATCTATTTAATCGCCATTATTAGCCTTCAGCACCAAGAATTAAATTATATTCTTTCATGCAGGTGATATTTCTGATGCTTCACCGAAGTATAGAGGGGTGATTCAGATATGTTTTATAGTGGTATAATCCTTTCTTCCAGACATTGTTGGCGACTATTAGTATACTTAAGTTCTGATGGAACACCCTCTTAGCATGAGATATTCCACTAGTTAAATTGTTCTTGTCATTTTATCATTCCTATTTTTTCTACCCAAATAAGGATACTCTTCCATGCATTCCATCACATTGTCCCATTTTTGCAAATCGGAGTCATATTTGTGAAGGACAGAGCACGCGAATACACTGTCGGTGGTACGTGAATAACGCGTAAAAATCAGAATTAATTGCCAAGTCATCATTTTAGGGTTTGACGTTCTTCTAATTTTTAGCAACTCTCTTAAGACGTTCTTTTCTCCGCCAACCTTTTCATTCTGCCACTGAGGCGTTGCATAAATTGATTCTTAGCCACTCGTACCTGGACTTCATTTGACATACTTCCCTTGCGCGGTTTCTTCAATTACTGTATTTCATGATGAAGCCTAGAGCAAATCATTGAGCCTCAGAAAGAATATGGGAATTATTTCCAGTTTCCATTACCAATGCTTTTCTCTCAACCTACTTTTGATGGACTTCACAATATGTTCAGTCATTTTCTTTTACTTTAATAATCCAGGAGGAGTAAAAGAAAAAGCAGTGATATTGATTTATTGATCTCTTTTAAAGTAAGACACCCCTCTACTGGATTCCTAAACAAATATTTTTAAATTTTTTATACGAGCTAGAAAATGGATTGCCAATAATTTGATCGAAAATAATTTAAAGGAACCAGAAAAGGCTTTCTTGTATTTGTTCTAAGTCTTCTGCTGGGATTCAATTTCCAATGAAAGGTTCTGCTGAAATGAAATTGCTAAGTAATTGCTATTCTACGAAATGCTGGTCTACTCCTAGCAATTATGTGCCTTGTAGCATCAACTTGAAAGGAAGTTACGGGATACTTTTATGGAATCCATTCCGTAATGCATTTTCCGTCAAATATCGTATTCATTTGACCTCGGCGCCATTAAAATTTTGTCATTTTTCATCAACCAGGAATCAAGATGGTGCCTTGAATATAGTGCTATCATGGCTATAAAACCAGGGGTTTTGAAAAGCTTTTATAATTAATTTTAAAATGTTTCTAATAGTGGCGTACCCAAACAGAGTAAACATGCATCACTTATAATTCGTATTGATTAACTCATACTAAACATTGCACAAAACATTTTGAGTTATTACGTTTTTAAGATTTGGAATAATACACGTAGAGTGCGTAATGAAAGTACCAAAAACATTGATCATGCAAAGTTATTACGCATCATATTTTAAGAAAAAAAAACAAAAATCACATTATAAATATAGTTCATCTTTTAAACTATTCATCAAGAAGCTCGCAACATGACAACTCTCAAACATAAAGAAGGAGGAATAAATAGATTTTTTTCAAAAAACATAAACTACTACCAAGGTTTACGAAGGAAAGCCCACCACGAACTGAAATAATCCCAACTCTCTCCTTTTAGGTGGCTTTTTTTAGACCATCGGATGGGGAATCATGAGACCGAATTAACTTATGATGAAATATCCTGAGATCGGGAAAAAACATAGAATACATTCGTCGAAATACTGGACAATGAAATACATTCCACGACCTTCAAAATGTTCGATCCGATCGAAACGAAAAATAATTCTTCAAAAATCGTGGCGCATTTATTTTTTATCCCCGGATATCCCACAGGCATTCCCCGCAACGGCCTGCCGGTGGAGTCCGGGTGTTCTAACCTTTCAAAATCTCCACGCACCCCTTCAACGCAACACCCGACTCAAATGCGTCTTTGACCCCTAATTGGACTCGCGAGGAATCGTTGGAGTGTGGGGAACAAACCGAGAGGGGTCATTCGTGTGGTGCGCATGGCCGGAATGAAGACCATTAGGCCCCTCGCCCTGGCCTTAAAGGCATTCTCACTCCTCAAGAGTTCTCTGTTAAGGGGTTTAAAGGGCTTCCGTGCGGAGAACTAGTGAAGGGGGCCAGTATAGGGTGTGTGAAGGTCGGGTGGAAAGGAGCTCTCGTTTTCAGAGACCAAAGGGTGTGGAGGGAGGGATGGAGGTAGGTGGAACTTGGGCACATCAAGAGAGCGAGCGGATGGAATACTAGTTTCCGCGGGAGCCCTCGATGAAAGGGACTGTTGACTTCGTGATTGCTTCGCCAATACAGAGTTTGACTGGCATATTTTGGGCAATTATAAAATATAACATTTCCTGGCTGCATTTCAAAGAGTAACCAGAGAAATGGAAGCTTTCACCAACGATTTTCCCCACTAAAAATCCTAATACCTCTGAAATATAAGCTTTTTCCGGGCAACCGAGATGAAATTGCACAAATTTCATTTATATAGTATATGTATCTTGTACGAAAGTCTCATGGATGTAAATGATATTTCAAACGAAGGAGCGAGATGGCGTTATCCAAAAAAAATAGGGGAAAACACATAGAAAAGGACACAGACTTGAACTACAGTTCCTTCTTTTCGTAGAGGATGGTGGTCTAGCTACTAAAAATTTCGGAATAGGTGTGCCCTAATATATATATATATATTTCTGTATATATATATGCAAACAAGTATATGTTATTTTGCTTTCGTGAGTGCTTCTACATCATCGATATATATTCTCTTAATGAACACTTGCGTCTAACTCTTGCTAAAAAAATAAAATGATTAATCAAAACATAATATAATATGCATTCTACACCCTGGATCGACCCTCGAAATCGAAGTTTTAGAGAGAGAAGGGTAGGGGAAAGAAGAAAGAAATGCTTGTCCAATAATGAACATAGCTTAGAACAGTAATTATTATACTATTGAACTTATTAAAACATTGTTTGCATATGATGTGGACGGTATAAAAGGTTGCATTGCAAAAGTGAAGGATGTGTTAATGGTGCGTGATTTTGAACAGTATATGAAATTGAAGAGTGCGTGATTATGGCGGAGTGCGGCGATGGTCTGAGCGTTTTGGGCATCGTGTGAACCTAACCCTTGTATGATGGTAAAGGAGCGGTAGGTAATCTAAAAGTCTCATTGTATATAAGAGAATTTTTTCTCAAATCTGTTCTTATTGTGTGTGTAGGTATGTATGTGTATTGTAAGAGACCATTGACCAGACTTGATCGTTGCCACCAGGATTAATGTCTGATTTCAACGAGGTTTATACGAGTATAGTAATAATAACATTCTAAAAATCTTAGTTGAATGCATAAGGTTGATAGTTCTACCGTGCTTTGCTAATATTTTTCGTCAACTTCAAACGAGCGTGTTCATGGGAAGTATGTGATCAGCAAAACGTATCAAAAGGATTTATAAAGTGTGAAATCGTAGCAGGAAGCATTAAGAGCCAAAAATGTGCAAACGAGCTTACTCTGGGAGTTTAATTTTAAGGAAAGGAACTCAAAGAGAGTTCGAGCATGTTAACAGAAGGCAGTAATTGGTCGCTGAAGATATATCCCTTTAGGGTCAATCCGCACAAGTATCTAGATTGAAGTCCGCCACCTAATTTCATCTCTCTCAAACGCCGATTTAGCAAAGGCAGGAATCCGCAGCGCACAGCGCACCGACAAAAACGCTATTTACAGTTGCAAGTTAAGGCTAGACTGATCTATGAAACACCATTGATCCATTGATTTATTCTGCGATTTTTCTTTTCACTCGCCAAATATAATAATTTCATTAACTTCCGTTTCTAATCTACTTTTTTGGGCTCAGGAGAGAACCATAAACGTTTATAAATATTTAACACGAAATATTAGATCAAATATCTTGAACAATGCAGTTTAGCAATTTTTTGTACCTGTACTAATCCAAACTGGTCCCAAAACTATCAAAACAAGATTAAATTATTAACTTAAAGGATAAAAAAGGCATCAATGTATCAAGATATTATCAACTATTCATTCTGGATTAAAATAAAGAACATACTCGTTGTAGAATTTGGTTACGACATTATTAGCTTCTCTGGCTATATTTAAAAAAATGTCGGCCGTTTCAAATTTTAGTTTTTACACAGGGAATGGATATTTAATTAGATAAAATTCATGAATCATGCAAAAAAAATTTATTCAATTTATTACATTTGAATAATTGTATTTTTCTCATCTTGTTAGCATTTGCTGCTTTAGTAATTGGGATTTTCATTTCATTCAAATTACGAGCGAACATCACATCGAAAACTCATTTCAGAACACAATGAAAATAAATTAACAATGTTGACTTAGTTAAAATAAATGTAATAGTGATTAATTAACTAGCAAAAATAACTCCATATAAACTTTAACAAATCCAAAAAAAGGGGATTCGAATCTAGAGTTCTCCAACTACGGCTTTAATCAAGTACTTATCTAATGTATTTAATTTCACTATGATCAACAATTCACGAAGGTGGTACTCTTTCATAGCTAAAAGAAAACCTTAATGAATTAGCCACTTAACGAGGAGGGTGGGTTTTGCAAAGTTATTGCCGTTATGAGCTGAAATGGTTGGAGGACGAGCCTGGAAAATGGGCAAAAACAATACATTTTTCATTCTGTGGATTAAAGATGCATTATTTTAGGAATAAAAATAAACCTTTGGCCACCGACCGCGCTGGCAGTAGTAAATTTATCTATTTTCAGTACGTATACCTCGGCTAGGAAATGTTCCTAAATGAGATAATAAAGGGAATCGCGAGAGTTTTTCGTTTTTAATTTTTTTTCCTGAGCGAGCACGACCCCGCCAGGAAATTTTCTAAAATATAAGGAAAGTCGTGAACGTTTTTCGCTTTATCGTCTAGGGGATAAAAGAAGCGTCGGACCAGCCCCAGTCGTGGTTTATTTGTCGTTCAGCGTGCCTGCGCGGAAATAGGAAACAAAGAACAGTTTAAACGCACCGGTATACGGAAGGAGCGGGGGATTTGGCGGGAATATGGGGGGGGAGGGGGCAGAGGACTGAAAAAAAAATTGCCGTGCCGCTCCCGACAGGAATTACGAGGCAAGGAAAAATAAAAAAAAATCAGTTCCTCCTCCTTCCGCCTTCCTCCCGAACCGTCGTCGGCACAAAGTTACGAAAAGCTCCCCCGGACAGGGGGACGGGCATGAATCTGGCGGAATGCATGCACAAGAGGAAAAAAATACCAAAGGAATGGTATTATTATGTGCGGTAGTTATATAAAAAAAATTAAGACAAAAATATCAGCCGAACCCTTCCCGCGTCCTTGTTTTTACCCGTACAATCTCATTCCGAGGAGGTATTTGAACAAAACATTAGAATTTAACCTGAAGTAAGAAAAAAACATTGCATTTTTTGGATAACCGCTTTGCATGTTATTACACGTATTTAAAGTCTTGATTCATTATTTATAATTTAATCTCATGTATTAGAAAGTTTATTTTTTATGTTCTATTTTTTTATATTTTGCTACAACAAATGTTTTAGGCTAAATAATTGAGGTGGTTTCCCGTAGCTTTACTCGGTAGTGTTTTTAATGTTATACCATCACTCAAATGGCCACCCAACTGGATTTAGAGGCCTTTTAGGCCGACTCACTGTGGAACGAACGCTATGAGGACTACTTTTCGTCTGGCTCCCACTCATTGACCTATCTGATATTGGTTACCGTGCCAGAAAACATGATCATTACTCTCTCCAGGACGATCCTCGGGGTCATCAGAACGTATTAGCTCTTCCACCACAAGGTTGTGGTTCATGGGTAAGCTAAATATACGAATATTAAATTTGAAATTTATATTTGCATATTGTAGAATATAAAAAAATAAGGAAGTATCATTTACCGATAGTTAATATAGCTTATTATTATTATAAACAATGATTACAATAATTTTTAAGGAATTAGAGCCGTTTCCTTGAGATATGATACTTCATTACCTATAATTGGATTTACTCCTACTTGATGGTTCCATCGCTAGGTGCTTTCTTACTCAAAGGCAAAATATCCATCAGTGGTTGAAAAGTAGAACAAAGGAAATGGAGGCATGTTAGAGGAGGAGATAGAATCACTGAGAAAAATCCAAAGGTGGTAAGAAATATAGTGTCTTGGTCGATGATGGAATGCTGAAGACTGAGATGGAGGGTTGAATGGTAGAGAGCGGGGATAGAGGGAGGAAAAAATAGGTATGTTGTACGGAATAAAGGGAGGTAGAAAGTTTGTGGCAATGTGAAATTGTTTATTTTAGTCCAGGGCGTCATGTCTCATTAAGAGAGGCATAGAAATGCCTCGCTTAACAAGACATAACAACTGTAGTTAGTCTGCATACCCATCCAAAAATCTAACCCATTGCCATTAAATTATAGTTTTTTAAGGATTTTGAAATTTGTAAATTTATTTTATTAATAACTTTATGGCTACAAGGAGGAGAGGGAATTTGAGCTTTCCAACCATCGTAGTCAGTTGAGTGGAAAAACTAAGGAACAGTGAACTTCTTCGTTCTTGACTGATGGCAGGAAAAAAATAATAATGAAGATAAAATCGATCCGGGAGGGATTTTTTTTTCGCGACGCAATCAGGAGAGGTTTATTCCGACTTATTTTCTTTTCTCGTCTCGACGCCGGTTTCATTTTTTTTCTCCGGAGACAATTGCATGCGGGGGTGAGATGGCAGGAAATGCTTGGCTCCGGAAGGGAACGCGCCGATGTGGCGAGAGGATTTTGACCGCTTCGGCAAGACCGCCCCCGCCCGCCGAAAAAGTGCGGAGAGGGGAGCAGAGGATGCAAACTAATTTGTTCGAGTCGGTAACTTTGTGACATATCATCTCGGGAGGAAGAAAAAAAGAAGCTATGCAATGGGCGAAAAGACAATTCGGATGGAACATGAGTTGTGAAGGGTTCATCAGATTCAAGGAAGATAGAAAAGGGTTTATTTCATGCTGAGAATCGGAATGCAACAAAACGGTATTAGTATTTAAGGCCATTCTTTTCGGGAAAATTCACATTTAACTTCTTAAGTTCTTTTCTTTGGGAAATATCAATCGAAATAAAAACAGCCTAAGATGAAAAAATCAATAATTCAGAAAATGAGTTACGTTAAAACTAAAATTTAAGGCGAAAAATGAAATTAATGTGTACACTTTTCGAGGTAGACTATTTAAAGAGTTAGGAGGAAAAAATAGCAAAACAAAAAGTATCCTAAGACCTAGATTTAATTAAAGTATATAATTTATTTACCAATACAACGCGAAAGCATATAATTTCCGCTCCTTTTGAACCTTAAGTATCTTTCGGACCCAAGGCTAGCTCGATGCATTGTTATTGAGTGGAATATTAAGTAATATTATTGCGTAGAAAATTGCAAGATTTTTTGTCTCTGTTATTAAGGAACAGATCTACCACGTCAGACCAGAATCTTTAATCTATAATCCAGCCATATTTAACCCCTAATTTTGGCCGTTTTAAATATTTTTAGAATCTGTAAAACGCCACGCAGTTGGAACACACTTGCATTGGTTGTATGTTGTGATTGTGTATTGATCATTTTCAGAAGTCAGGTTATCTATAATTAGTAAATGAAAGGTAAATCGAAAAGGAATTTCCATTCAATCTCGATTAATTTGATTCAGTGAAGCTCTAAGGCTGTTAAAATCAAAGCGAACATTATGAAGACGAAGCCATGCTATGCAAAAAACCCTCTGAATGGGGATTCGTGCATACTTTTTGCACTAAGAAGCCCGTACGATTCCTACCTTTTGGGGTGCGACAAAAAATATTATGAGCAAGTTCTATATGAACCATAAATGACAATGGAGTAAAGGAAGCGAAGCAGAGGCTATGAATAATTTTAACGAGTTTCTCCTACTGGGAAATTATGGAGAAAGATAATGTCGTGGGTTTCCAGCTAAGGAGACAAATGAAATGAAAACATTTTTCCGCATCCTTCCGCTTGCGCTGATGCTATTACTTCTCCCACAGAGCCCTTTGTTCATATAAGCACAGTAAAATAATGAAATTAATTAAGTCTACTCCATATTTAGATGAAATTTCGAATCTTTTCTTTATTCATACCGATATGTTATTTGAAATGACTTTAAGTACATAAGTCAAGGAAAAATGCGTGTCCAACTATAATAGACCTCTTTAACCAAAATTGGTCGACTTGGGAGGCAGGGTAGAATTTAACTTACGCCTTGTTGAAGATAAGTGATGATATGAAATAATAAAGCACTCTACGTAACTGCAATTATTATCACTGAAAAACTTAAGATGGGCACGAAACGTTAAAAAAAACTGATGTATCAGCTCATAACGTTTTGACGTACCATATTGTTTTCCTGAACAAAAATTCTTTCCGTTACTTTCCTACCCATCCAGGGTTGAGGGATAAGGGTTTATGGGGATTCTCTTCCAGGACAATAAGGAGCAATTTAATCGGTCTGCGAGAGATTGGGACGGAACGGTGGGCGGGACCAGGAGAGGGCAAGGAACTGGAAGAGGGTATGGCAGGTGACCACATTATAAGGGCCCGTCCTTCCTATTTCTCCCTCTCCTTTGTATTCCATCGCGGAAAGTAAACGTTCCTGGGAATCGTCTTCTGGATTCCTCACTCCCTCTCTCCTTCCCTTCAACGTCACTCTCTCCGCCTCCCACCACCCCACACTCCCTCCTCTTTAAGTCTTTTATTTCGGCTCGCTGGATCCTCCTTTCTCCGACCGCTTATGTCACAATGCCTCGCCAACTTGCCGAGCGCCGGAAGCGATGGCCCGAGGCGTTGAGCACGTTTTAATGTTTCACGCGTCAGAGAGGGCCGGGAGAGCGTTTCACGACTCTCGACGGCAAAGAGATACCTCCCGGTGCACGTTGTTGCTACGACCGGCACTGAGCCCGAATCGTTTGTGGACGTGCGGTCTAAACGATTGGCGAAATTCCTTTCACTCGTCCCTTCAAAAATTTGCTTCCCACCGATGGAGGAAATTACTTATTAAATCCATCGCGTATCACATGGTGGAAAACTATGCTTGTCAAATTTTGAATCGTCCGCCGTAGAAACACAACGAAGAATGAAGAACGGTTTTTCGCGAAAATTCCCGGTTTCGGTATCGTACAAGGGTGCTTAATTATTAAAAACAATGACTAATTACTATTCGTCAAGTACTTTGGTAAATATTTGACGGAAAAATTAATGATAAAATGCAACCAAAGAAGGTAGAAAAGGCGAATGCAGAACATATTCATATGCAATGAGTTGTTGAAGACAATGGTTAAGTAAACCAAGTAGGTAAACTGGCTAAGCCAAGTGAGGTGAACAGAGTAGGAGTGAGAAAACTAAGGTATGTTGGACAGAATGAAGAGAAGTGGAAAGTGAAAGGAATTGAAGAAATATTCTTTGCAGTGCGGGGTATTAGGTTGTACCTTCTTAGGCAAGGCTAGGAAATGTAGAGGTGTGGAAATTTGAATAAATATACTAATAACAATAATAATAACCATCAAAATAATTATATTTAAAAATATTACTTCTCATGAAAAGATAAAAACAAAGAAGCTAAATGTTTTTTATCAAATTCTCTGCAGGTGCGAAAGTGAATTTGAACAAAAGATGTCCAAAAAGCTTTAAAATGTAGCATCACCCTTCATTAGCACGGATTTTTATAGAATGAAATTCAGGTTCTATATTGCAGCTGTCAAAGCAGTGGTTGAATTTCTCTTACAGATAAATGGACGCTGGCCCAAAATGAATTAAAGGTATATTGACGCTTTCCATGTTCATGAGCATAATTGCCATCGATATCGAGTGTCCTTATACACTCAAGAATAAATTTCCTTTAATCAGACTCAGGACTCCTGCAGCATGATCATGTAAGTGTTGTTCGTATCCTTTTTCAATTTTGACCATATACGCTACGATGTGTGAAGAAAATTTCGGAATTTTTTATTCCATTTCAGCCATTTAGTAGATGTTTAGCTTTGGATAGACTGGCAGCAATCATATCAGGTCATATTCAATAGGTTGGCGAGAATTTCACCCAGAAGATAACTCACTTCCAGAGAAAAAGTAGCACCCTTGAATTAGAAATAGCACGCGGGTCAGAAAGTTTTGGGAAAATTCATTAATCGGTTACAGCCAGTAAAATAAGAAATTTGGATGGAATAAATTTTCTTTTCATAAACAATTTAAAAATTGATAGGGAAAAGTTAAAAAACTCCTACGAGACTTAAACATGAAAACGGAAAAACAAAGAAACTTTTAGGTTTTTCTCTGATGGTCGTAATTTGTAAACGAAGTGAATTGAATTGAGATACGAGTATAGCAGATTGATAGCTTAAAAAGAGACGTTTTAGGCGCGATATGGTGGAATATCATGATTAATTAAAATTGGCAATTTTCCACAGAAATAAATTTTATTATTACGACCGGTTTCAATGTAACTACATCATCTTCTGGTATCATCATCACCAGAAGATAATGTAGTTACATTGAAACCAGTCGTATTAATAAAATTTATTTTTGTGGAAAATTGACAATTTTAATTAATCAAGATTGATAGCTTATTTATCTTCTTATATCTGTCATGTACGGCCTCTCTACAATTTCGATAACCGAAATTATTTAGGTAGACCAGGTGACTCGAATGTCTTTCTAAATCTACACAAAATAGTCTGCATCCAGTCTTCCTTCGACATTGGAAGGAATCAAAACCTATGGATATGAATCCTCACATATATCCAAATATCAGATCAAAAACTTTTTATAATAAGGATTTTTTATTACTTTATAGGAAATCGTTTGGGCAATCCACTCTGTTTCATCAAAGGATCCACATAATCAAAGCTATTTGATCTTAATAAAATACCTATTGGTGAACAAATAATTAATTCATCCTAACTTTAAAAAAATACTCCCAAATTGCGTTCGCTAAAATATTTTAATTTTATACAATAAATGATTTTCTTAAGAGCAAAAAAGCATCTCGTTCCGATTTAAATTCAAAGTGTTTGATAACATCACAAAACGAACAATTTCTTATGAATTCTAATAAACAATCAAAAGATAGTACATGGACTTTACATAGGTTGAAGGCTTGAAGAAAATCATAAAAAATAAACGACCAAAATTGTTTACTCATTCTCGCTGTAGAACATGAGTATTGAAGGTGCCTCAATACACTTCAATTGAAAAACCTGTGAAACAATCCTCGTTTCATAAGAAGACTGTACTACAGAGGTTTAGCTAACGTGATTCAAAAGGCGCATCTATTGCCTTCTTAGGTACAGTGGAAGTAAAAGAATTACCTCGAGGGGTTGAAAAAATAGTTCACGGAGCCATTTGAGATTGCGAAAATCAACATATAAAAAGGTTCACTGTGGAAATTGCACATTTAAAGTAATTTATTTCGACGGTCTCCATCAGCGCAGAACGCTCCTGAAATTCTGCCTAATACCTTTTAAATGAATTCAAGTCGATAAAGGAGACTATTAGAAAAGTCTTCTATATTCCGCGGTTTTAATTTTTACGTTTTTACGCGGTTTTTGAGAAGGTCGAGCCGACTACTGTTTAGATAATGGAATTTTCGGATAATTAAATAAAAAGTAGGAGTTAGTTCCCCTCCCCCACCACTTGACTTCTCCCTCCCGGGTCTCGAAGAGCGATTTATGCCCCATTTATTAAGGGCGTCAAAGAAATAATGAGGCACGTAATCAGAATTTGGGTCGCTCTCGCGCTTCCCAGTCGGATTGTTTTGTCCTTTCAACTTCACCCGGCTCGGCTTCCTCCGACGCCACCGCCATAATTTCGCATTAACTTCCGAGCCATCCCCATCCTTGCCAGCACACACACACCTCTTGTACATCTCTTCCCTTCACTCCCGACCCTTTCTCGTGAACACTCTTACCGCCCTCCCCCAGCAATTCAACGACCCCAGCTGACTACCCCCCTCCAAACTCGCAGGGTTGTCCTCCTCACCACCAAAGGCGCGAGTTCGTGCGAGTGGATGTGTGTGTGTGCGTGTGTGTTAGTAGCGCACCTACGACCCGCTTCACTCACAGACCCTAATGGGTGAGGCGATTACGAGGAGCGTTCATAATCCCCTCCAAATCCACCCCTTCCTCCTCCCCCCGCGGTACGGTCACCGGGAGTCGAACGGATGCAGATGGCGACGTGGGGAGTATCAGGGCCGTGCACGCGCGCCGCATATTCAGCCGCGACCGCAGTCAGGGGCAGGCGGTCGCGGCCTCTACACACCCCCCCCACTCTTCACCCTTCTCGTCATGGTGCGCCACCTTACATTAGAGGGAACGGTCAACGTGCCCCACAGCCCCGGAGCCATCCTCACGTAACACTGTTATCCTTGTCGGCGTCATCTACTCCCCTTCGACAGACGGAATCAAACACCTACTATCTAAATTCAGAATTCAAAATTTCAGACTTCACTCGAAAACACTCATTATTGCACGATGTAGTTAGGCATACATGGGTTTCAGTGCGCATATGTTTATCAATGTGGTATCTTTATTTACATAAAGGAAAAGTGAAAATTTATACACAAAAGCCTCATCTGCCACACGCCCCTGCGGAGGTTTGCGCGATATTGAAAAAATGTTTATGTGCCGTACTGTAAATACGGTACATAAACATTTGTTGATTAGTGTAGTATTTGCTATATTCCCATTTCAGATTACGAAATTGATATCTTTTTACCGATTCTCTCTCCCCGACAATTTGACAAAAAACTCATCAATAACTGGAATGAATACACTTATTCTAAACCGCAGTAATCAACCCAATGGTTGGCTTAATAGTTGAGGATAGTACTCATCTAATAATAGGCCATATATGGGGAGTGAAATTCCTACATCAGAGTAGGGGGACCAGTTCCTTTCCCTATACCGCCTATGGTCATCCAGGAAGACCTGGTACCCGAAAAATCACGCAGCTTGGATGAAACTGTACGGACATTATTCCAAATTCATGCAAAATCTTTCCAATTGTATGCCATGTAATAACTTTCCTCCGCCTAGTCTTAGTTTCTCAATGAGCCGTTACCTGTCGGCTTCACCCATCTTTGTAACCTCTGTTATAGCATAGTTTACTCTAAATCTTAAGTTTCTCGTCTCTCACAAATAACACGCACACGGATCTAAGGTTTTTTGGAATGTCTTGGTTTTATCTTGTATGTTAAATGACCGGTTGGGGTGGGTTCTCGCTCACCGGGACGGTGTATGTGTGCCCGTATGGGCCGACAATGAACGCTGAACTGAGAGTTTCAAGAGGCGTCGCCCTACCCTGAATCTTCTCTTGAGACAAACCGGCCGAGAGCCCTTTTACTACATGACTTACACGCCCCGTATACTTAAACTAACAAACGAATAATGGTTAGGATTTGTTAATTGGTATTGGGAAGGTGAAGGCTGCTGGGGTAAACAGGAAAAATTAAAGGTGACAACAAAACGTTGAGACAGTGATAGAAGGGAAAATGCTGGTCATGTGGGACAGAAGGAGGAAACAATAGAGGTGTTGGACGGAATGAAGAGGGACATGGGATAAGTGGAGTGGGAGAATGGCTTACTGTTATTCAGGGTTTTAATGTCGTTAAAGACGTCGCTTAGAAGTATAGCAGTGCTCAGTCGCTGAATCCTTCAAAGACCTTCCTTCACGGTTACACTAGTCATTCTTAATTATCTCCCGTGAGATTTTCGATTATGATTAGGTAATTTTCTGGACCAACTCTCAATGTTGCCCTTGTCACTGATATCATAGCATTCGGTTCTGCTAGAGCATTGGTTTCTGCTAGGGCCAGTACTATTAATGGTCATAGCCAAACTACAACTGGTCTAAATAAAAGAATCAGCAACCTGGTTAATGAATTCGCAATTCGCATCTGATTTTCACAACAAAAAAATCGGGTTTCTTCCCAAACATTTGAAGAAGTTCTGTAATTTCAGACATTTTTCCGATAACCCTAAGTTCCTTGAGGAAATTTCTCTGGAAAGTCATGAAGTCATATCAGCCAAATTAAAAAAAACCCGCGGGAGACACATCGCGACAGCAGATTTCTACGGAGTCATTATTACCTTGCAACTATTTCCAAGGGTGAAACTCATTCGCCTTGACCAGGATCGCGCCCAAAGTGAATGATGTTTACACTTTGAAATTGTTTCATTGTAATATCAGTCAATTTATAGACTGCCATAGTTTAATTGAAACAAAATTAATAGGCTAACTGAACAATTTAAACTACACTATAATATATAAAACGAGCTTTTTTATATGAATGTGTCAAAACATTTTATTGATAAAGCTCGATCTAATATACTGAAGGTTTAGGAGCATTAAAGTAAAATGTTACATTTGGATTAGATGCAGGTATGTTTGGGAGGAGGATTTAAATACCACAATTTTATCTGGCAGGTTTAATTATTTTAGCGTTTTCATAATTGTAGGAGCAGCTATCACAATAGTAATAAGTTCAAAGATAGATTTTGGTAATTCAAGCCTGAACTCGCCACGTACGAAGCCCTATGGTGGCGTGTAAAATTCACACATCAGGATAAGAAGGGGAGAAGTTTCTAGTTTCTCAACAGGATTTGGTGCCCGAAAAATCAAAAATCTTGGATGAAGACGGGGAAAGACATCCAGACGCGTCTTCCGAATTTGAATCCGGTCCCAATAATCGATAGCAGAGCACTCTACTCGCTAGGATACCAAACTCCGGGCTAATGGACATGAAAATGGTAATAACCGGAAGGTCGACTATGGCAGTGTCGGATGCCATGTGGACCATACTTCGTATTCTAGAGCTAGGTTCAACTATCCTTCCCTAACGGCTTTCCCCTACAGGCTCGCTCTGCACGTCTATGGTCCACGAAATTGGCATCGGTTGAAAAAGGAAGTGGCCCCCGATTGCGTCCCTCCTCGCGGAGATGGACTCGCGGACGACGCAATAGTCGGACGACGAGGAGTGAATATACAGGTAACCCCGGGATTCGGGGGAGATGATGAGAATTTCCTGCGGCGACGTCGCCAATGGGCATCGGGGGAAATGCCTGCGCGACGTTGGGTAGGATGCATGCTTCCCTGTTCGAGGTGACCAACGACACTTCTGGAATCGCTACGTTCTGTGTTATGCGGCGAGGGCACGACCGGATCGTTTGCGTGGGGAAATATTTGACTTACGACGCCGGGGAAATAATCCAAGCACCACACGTCCCGGCTGGTCGGGCAATGACGATGAAACTAGAGAGATGTACGGTCGAACACAATACTTGACCATGAGGATATGAGAATTCATTTGCCCTTCCTTCCATTTACGATCGCTGTAGAAAGGGTTGTACAATGAAAAATATTTACCCACCTCTCCCTTACAAACTCCTAGTAATGCCTTACGCGAGTACAGAGGAACTTATGCAAACTTTGTAGATAACTGAACAAAGAACAAGATTAAGGAAAGGAAAATAATTTTCAAAAGAAAATGAGAATGATCACTTGATCAAAATGTCACATGCATCAAACCTTATGACGTACCCATGTATTAGGTAAGCTATGAATGAAAAGATGTAAAACCTCAAATATAACTTCATGTGATTCAAAGGCAATGAGATACTCTACGACGTCGAGTATAAAAAGTGTGGTAAAACATACTCGTACAAGCTTTCCAATGGACTTGCGACGGTGGTCTAAGAAGTACCTGGCCTGACCTAGAGATTACGGTAGTTGTTTGAAAAATACCACTGTATTAGAAATTATGGAATCTTTAAAGCACATGTTTCAATTTGGAAGACGGTACGTAGTTTATTATTTGTTTGGCAGCCATCAATAGTGAACGTTTTCAGTGAATTTGTGAAAATGGAGAAAATTGGTCATCTTTATGTCATACAATATTTTTATTGAAAGGTCTCAGCTCTTATTTTCTGTTGACAAACTTGAAAAAAGATTCGGTGGTTAAAGATTTTCCAACCGTGAAGAAGTGACGTTGGCAGTTAACGGTTATTTTGAGGAGTATGACAGTTCTTATTATAAAAAGGGTATAAAACTTTGCTAAAATGGCATTGGATTCGAATTAAAAGGTTATTGAACATCGCTGGAAAAAGTGTATAGAGCTGAAAGGAGTGAATATTGAAAAATAAATACATTTTTTTCCAAAAATTTTGTGTTTTCTTTGTTGGGTTGGGTACTTCAGGGACCACCCTCGTAGGCTGTTATTATTCGCTAGACTTTGCTTATTCAGTTCAGTTTGGTGATTGTTTATTTTCGCTCGCGCACTGCGCAAGTATTTCGCAGAGACAATGACGTCATAAAAAGTTTTTCAATTTTTAATACCAGAATTTATACGGCAACGGAAAAGCCAACTTCATTATACTTGAAATAAATGATTTCGCATTCGAGAGGTTTCCCAGCATGAAGCAGGATTAAATTTAATCTCAAAAATTTTACCTGCGCAAACATTCCCCGGAATTATTTGTGTAGACACCCAAGTACAAAAGGAGGGGTTTCTCTTCAAATGCACGTTCCGCACTGATTCGTTATTAAATTGGCAACCGCCCGGAATTACCTTTCCGGAAATCGATGCTTTTGCTGAAATTCGGGTAGGATTTGGAGGGATAAAAATTTTGTAGCATCAAACCTCTAAAGCGGAAATTCACATTCGGTCGTACTATTATGCAAAAAAATATACCAAAATAATGGTAGTGTTATGCAATCCACAAATACAATCAACGAACTGAAATCACATTTATTCATGATATCATCCTCCTCCAACAAAAGATTCAACTTCTTAAATTCATTATATACAGCCATCATCTGAAGCCTAATATAAAAATGCCTTTTAGAATACACTGGAGTTAATAAAATGCTGGATATAAAATGGAGACGGAGTGGGTGGAATGCAAAAAAGATATTAAAGCCATTAATGGAAACAAGCAAATATGCAGAAATATAAAAAGGAAATCATTAATTTAGGATTCGAAACTTAACTTCTATAACAATTTCCAGGCTAATGTTGATTTGAATACAATAATAAAGCAATACAGTATTCATGTTGGTTACTCGAAGGCATAGTAATCCAGTGGCGTTTGGCTCAAATTACGCCTCGGGCGCAGATGTCAGACTAGGATTATTTAGCACTTACGGAGGCCGGTAGTATATGCATATATTCATATATCCGTATTATCATAGCCACACTAACCTCGCAGAAAGAAGTTAAACACAATTTTCTGTGTGCATAATGATAAACTTTTACGGATAACGCAGATAACGTCCGGTGTAATCATAACTCAATAGCCGATCGCTGAGCTGGCAAGCATAGAGTTTATAGCAACCAATATAGGTTGGGTTAAAACTGGACTACCGTAAGATTATAGCTTAGAGTTCACTTCTCTCGAACTTAGTACTACAATTAAGAATATAAATTTCTCATCTTAAAATTCATCATCTCTCATTTTAATATGTATTAAGGGAATGAAATAAAGGAGAATTATTTCGCGCGAAATACTTTTAGCAGGCATAACGTCAATAAAATATTTCATTATACGAAAGTAAGGTGCGTCAGTGCTAATGGATGCTTCCGTAACGAATATTTCATTTTCATGAATTACAAGACCATGAATGGTCAAATGAAATGAAAATAACCCCTACATAGAAGATAAATAATAAATTAAAATTCATTCAGTACATAAATAAATCTTTCAGAGAGTACTATATATCAATATTACCGCTTCTCTATCAGCAACGATGAATGCTGGCGAATTTAATCGGAACTATTTTAAAATGCATTTTTTCACACTCATTAACCTAGTGGTTTAGGTACGTAATTAAATTTTTCGGTAAATTTCAATTTTTTACTTAACTGTTAGGCACTTTACTGAGATTTACTAATTTTAATTCCATCTTAGCATCAGATAAAGAAGAGATTAACTACCAGCAATTAGTATCATTGAAAATTAATACCATGCTGACGTTTAAGCCACGACGTCTTAAAATTAATTTTCATCGCACAAAGCTGGCTTCTTATTATTAACTGAGAAAAACTCAAATAATCAATTACTGCCTACCCATAAAAGGAAAAAAAACAAAAAATATACAACAGAGATATGCCGATGTATTAATATAACAGTCACATTTTTAAAACAAAATATTTTTAATGCCGCGATATTTTTTAATGGTAATATCAAAGGATCAGGAAACAGTTTTTTCTTCTTCCTACAAAAGAGCAATTGATTTTTCTTAACCCACATTTGGCCACTTTACCCAGAATATGGTTTAGAGAAACTAAGTTTATTATGCAATTGAAAAGGTATTGCCAACCAGTTTGTACAGTGGTGACAATCATGTGAGTCTTATACATCATACGAATTATACTTCTCCACTATTGATAAACTGGTAATACTTTCTGGGCGATTTTCGTAATAATTTATCCTATCCCATTATACTCCAACATGAGATACCTTGCTAACAATGCTTCACTCTGGAGCTAGTGGCAGAAGAGATTCAGGCGTAGTTCCCCGATAATGGCACCCAATCCATACATTACCAGCTTAGGGTCGAGAATTGAATGGATAGTTCTCTTTACATCGTAACATTGTTCCATGTTCTCTTTCTTTGGTAACACTCCTAATGGTATTCCCCTGGGTTTGTCCATCATTAGTGTACACACATGTACGTATTTATATGCATGCATATATGAACGAATGGGAGTAAAACACAGTTAATACACAATATATTATAATTTATGCATTGTATATACCAATAGATCTATATTTAGCCAATTATTTATACCAATAGATATATTTGTGGTATTACAAGCAGTAACTCTATAACATAGGTGCTAATCGTTATAAAACTACTCGAATTTAATTCACAACTTAGATATTAACTACCTACTTGTTTAGCAATGGGCATTACATATCATCTGATTTGACGAGCACCAAATCATTTAAATTAAATGTGCATAAGCAAGACATTAATTTGAACTTATTGTTCATGGCGAGACGATGTTTATCCTGAGATTTTTTCATTTCCTCATGTCGCTCATGAAATGTAACTTAACTCTATTTTACCAATAAAAATTACAATACCTTTTAGACAGGCGCTCATCTGAATTCGGAGAATTTATTATTTATTCAATAAAAAAAAGGTTTGAATGCTTATTTGAACGCATCAATACTGATAACTACTAATGTTTCAATTGAACTATTTTATAGAGGCTATTAGCAAAGAATCAGTGCTAATATTTTCAAGAAGGTAAATTTTTTATGTCGTATTTTCACCATCGAAAATTTTTCCAGGAAGTAAATCATGCCTTGAATTTTGAGCAATAGTAACAAACGCCAGTGCTTGAACTATCTCGACAAAGAATATTTTTATTCGATTAGGAATTTCTTGTACCGAAAAGAATCAATTCTGTTTTTATGTTTTATACCCTATATTAAGTGGCTTGAGATGCATAACTTCATATTTATTTCTTCGATAAAAAAGTGATCGCTTCAGAGTGATGCACCAATAATCATCTTAGAGTTAGACCATATTTATTTATGAAAATACATGAAAGTAATTTTAATAGGGTATATTGTTGTCGAAAATAAACCTAGGGAATTAACCTATGGGCGACACACTTCGATAATTCCGATTCCTTTCAATGGTAAAAATAGTGAACCTATATTACAGGCCTTGGTTTTTTATGAATGTAACGCTTTCGACAGAGAAAACTGTACAAAATAGTTTGGACTGAGAGACATACTGATGATAAAGTTTTTACATTTGATTGGTGAAATAACAAGGTGTAATTTGAATATACCATTAAAAGTGGTTAGAGGAAGAGTTAGTTTGTGGAAAGTGATGATAGGAAGGATATACAAACACAAAACTTGGTGAGAAGAGTGTTCATAGAAAAAAAGACTATAGATTGCAATATAACAGGTAGAAACCATAAGGCGTTGAAAAAATTAAATGATAGAGAGGAAAAAAGCGAAGCGAACGAGAAAAAAACCAACGCTGTAAAAATGTAACATCTTCAATTAGTCTATTTTCTATGATAATGAAACTTAAGGAAACCTACACAAAACTAATAATTTTGAAAACTATGAAGAACAATCGTTTGCTATGACGAGGAAGTGGTGAACGCAATTCAAGCAAACATCGCCAGGTTCATTCCAAGATTATTAGTTTGTGGATTCAAAAAAAGTAAGGATGCATTACACGGATAATGAATGTAGGTACCTTTAACATATAATTAACTTTTACGCAAAATATAAAATATACAGATAAACATACGCTCGTAGAATTTTTTTCTAATTTAAAGTTGCAAGAAAAGATGTAAGAGTGATGTAATATTTCATGATTTAGATGCTGAGTTCATGATTCGTATCTTCGACTAAATATATTTATGCCTCCCAGCAAAGGCTCTCGGCATCTTCAACTCTATTTTCCCCTCAAACACGGCACTCCACCTTAGATACGTAATTCCGAAAAAGAGCAGCCATTTAACTGAAAATGCACACCGAGATTTTACTGCTGGCATAAAAAAAAGAAATAATCAGTAATACTATATCTTAGTGTTCCACTTCGCCTCTCAATTTACAACATTTTACATTATGGAAAATTGGTCGCAAAATTTAATTTAGGAAAGAAATTGAAATCTTCTTTCCACAGATAACTCCGCCGTTGCAACAAAGAATCGAGAAGCCCTGCCGGCAGAATTGATGGTAATGTACATACTATATGCTTTATGGATGTGCAATAAAAAAAGATTCGGAAGGTATTCTCTATTTCTTATTATTTTAATCTCTGACAAGAATGGTTCTATAAATATGGAAAAAGTCCTGTAAGCGGATAATAGAAAAAATATATTACTGTAATATTTTTCACATTTCTTCTTGTTTACGGGTCTATATTTTGACAGGTTTATCTTTCCTGTCTTTCTGAATATTTGAGTACATATTCTCACTTTCCTTATTTTGTTTATTCTATATTGTATTCTATTGTACATTTTAATCCTCCTCCTTTTTCCTCTGATTCTTTCAACTTTTCCTTGAAATATCCTTAGCGGAATAGATTCTCTGCGCCGAATGTATATGCACGTACGAGTATATGTCGGAATCAAGAGGATTTCCTCTTCCTTAACATCTTAAAAAGTTTCCTTTTCCCTCCTATTCCCCTGAATAAATTCCCATTTCTCACTCCAACTATCTTTTCTACTATTTGTTCTTCTCCATACCAGTATTCTATAATTTTCCAAATACTTCTTTTCTTTCTCCGATATTGTTCATCTTTCACTTTCATACAAAACCATACACCAGACAAAACAACAAATCCCTTCCTCAATTCGATTGGAAAGTCCATTTATCTTGGAATGATTCAGGGCAGATATTCCAAATATCCAAAATATATCCTTATATATTTAGCATTATCATTCATTTATTCAAGGTATACTAACTATTAAAGGTTACTTTTCGAACCTTCACACGTGTTAAGTCAAAGTGGTGCGGGAAATGCTGCGACAGTTACTATGACGGACTCATTAACTGATGTTCATCGAAATGCGAGAACATTAAAATGTGATAATCATTCATCTAGGCAAAATTCGTACCCAGATCTCTCGATATCCAGCCGAGTATTTTAAACAAGTTAATCCACAAAGGAGTATCTTAAACCAATCGCGACAAATTTACATTGTATGTCCTAAATTTCTTCCTTATTCATTTCTTCGTAACTTCTAACTACCTTCATTTTAAGTACCTTTCCTCTTTCTTTTCCTAAAAAGGCCCACTATGGAAATAAATGTCTTCTTAAATATTCTTAAGATATTGCTCATTTAAAGGTATTACATCTCGTAAAATCAGTTTTTCATCGGTCCCTATCGACTATGTTCCTCTATTTATCGGGAAAACTTCCTTTGTTGGTCTTGCATTATTGGTTTTATTCTTCATTTCTCATAAATTCTGCCTTCCTTTACGCTTTCTAAAATGTCTGTCCTCCTCCTTCCTCTAGCAAGCTTACCCAAAATCCTCCCTTTTACAACGTCCTTCAACACTCCACAAGCTTTCAATAATTCCTCCAACCATTGTATATGTCTTTCTCTCCTACCAATCATTTCTTCATCCACCATATTTAAGACCTCAGCATATATTTTCTCGAATTTATTTTCTCCATTTTTTCCCCCGTTTATATAGAAAAAAACAAACCAAGCTTCACGAAGCCATTTCAAACAAAACTCTGAATTCATGCTCAGGTGGAATGAAGTTGAATAGGCGTCACTTTTAACTATCTACTAGACGTGTACATAATGGTTCGACATAAAACTCATCGTGAGCCAAGGTTCTTTCCCAAAAGAATGAGTCAGGTCCCGGACCCCATCGTTTTGCTAATTGCGAGATGAACACACTTCCCTGCGTCCCTTTAAATCACTTTTCGCCCGAGTTCCCCCCGATCCGCCGTCTTTTGAGCCCTTTTCTCCGAGCTCCTTAAGTATTGGGCCCATATCCCCAACTGCCCCAGCACGACCTTAATCCCCCCTCCCCCATGCCACTTCTCTCTTCCTTCGCTTCCTAAATCTCCTCTTCCTAATCCTCTTTCCTTTGCCCTTTCTTTCTCCCTGCGCGACTTCATGGCGGAGATCGCATGCGAGCCTGGCAGATGGCGCGGAACAGATAAGTCGAGCTGTGTGGGAGAGATTCCCAGGGAAGGAGACTGTCGTGACACAACGCACAAACACCTCAAGCAATCCCTGCAATCAACGGGCTGACACCTGGTTACGGTAACATAATCTTTCCATTTCGCTGCCTACGCATTAAGACATAAATGGCGTCGTGGCATCGACATTATTTTCTCAAGATTATGAAGAAAATAATGGAATCGGCATGAAATTTTTTCAGAAAAATATTTCGACCAATAAAAAGATGGCAAACATGCCATGCCATGATTTACTCTAATTACCAATTCGAATAATTTAGCGACTACAAATTTGCATAATTTTCTCTCGCCCATCTTGCTTTCTACGTTTACTCAGGGCTTATTACTTTTACACCTCCCATTATCTATGCATTCTAGAAAAATTATCCTCTTCCCTTCGTCCTTAATTAAGTCCCATGGCTTCCATCTCCGTTATTTTGTGAATTCGTTTTGAAATATTCACACTACAAGATACTTAATCCCTTTCTTTATAAGCGGAAGAGCTTTGGGGATTTCATATCAAAATATTTTTCTAAATAGTTTATATTACCTTAACAAAAGCAATATAAATTTACCTTTTTACTTCGCATTATAATGAAGACTTAACATAAATTCAGACTCAGATTATTTTCTTATCAATATGGATTTCAAGTTCAATAATCGGGATGACTGCCCTAGGCCTGAAACTTAGATTTTTTCATAATCTTAAATTTCATTACGGTAATTTTATCAAGATGATAAATTTTATCATGAACAAAGACTACGGCCCAGGGCAACCATCTCGATCGTTAATTACGTGGCCGTAGCAACGTTCTACCGACTTATATTTGAAGCTCAATATCGAGACCGTGATGCAACATCGTCATGATTTAACTTTTGGTGAAGGAGAAAAAAACAGCTAACCATTCCCGGACTATTGACTTCCGTTCTCTATCTCCCACCTTTTCCAAGATTTATGCCAAAATTGTATTATGCGTCTTGTTCAACAAAGTAAATTCTTCGAGAAAGGACTTGTTAACATTGGCAAACCACTGACACGGTATGTTGAAGAGACTAATATATTTTAGACGCTCAATAACTTCATCTCATCTATTTTATGGCGTATGCAAATTACTATTTTCATTTCTTAATTCAATTAGGACTTTGTCACTGGCTACTGAAATTTCATCTTTCATAATTCGTAACTCCATATTTTAACCAATATATACTTTGGCTATTCATATACTGTTTCCATAAAAGTTTGGCCTCTTCAAATCTTTCCTCTTTTTGTGGCAGTCACTCCCTACAGCTTCGAAACTCCCTTAATAGAATATCTCACCTTCAATTTAATTTCCCCATAATTTTTTGAATTTTAAATTCATTGGCAAAATTACTCTGAATCAATAAAATCAAACTCACGACTGATTTCCAGTTCTTATACTTGCCACGGTACATAAGTAAATCGTTCTGTGGATATCTTCAAAGTTTTCTTTTACGTTTAGGGCGTTTTCTGTGTGACGTCAAACTTCCTGTAACTCATACCCACTAATGTATTCGTATAGCATTCTACCTGATGTTTCTCGTGGAAAAATGAACGCATTATTATATTGCAATCATTTGAGAGACAAAGATTATTTCCATAGTTATGACCCTAAACGTCAGCGCATTTATTCATCACATCTTTTGCCCCCTTAATTGTCACATTACGTTATTAAAGAAATCATTAGTTAATACTATAATACTTTTTAATTTTTCAGGATTATGAATAACTGTTAATTGTTTCAACATTACGATTAAAGATGGCAAAAATCTAACCCCAAATAATGCATTAACAACAGCTTACATGTTATTTATAAATGTTTATGGATGTTTACGTTTTTTCAGATCAGGAAAAATGTATTTAGAGTTAATTAAGATTATATCAGGTATTTGTATTATATAAGAAAGATATTTTTAATTAATTCGTTCGGTGAAATGTATTTTGTATGACCAAGCGAGTCCTTTTTCTCGAAAAAACGGAGTATCCAGCTGCAATAACGTTAGCGTACGGCGGGAAATTCCTTTCTTGGTGTCCCTTAGAAATGATAGGCCAGGGGTCACCTTCCATTTTGTCCCCGCCGGGGGCCATGTGTGCATTGCGCGTGACTTCTCGAGCAGTGTCCTCGACCCCTCCGAGTCAAGGGCGCGTTCGTGCCCCTTTAACTCCCCCGCGGCGGCCACACCCTTGCCTTTCATCACCGGCCACTCTCCACTCCACGGCCCTCTTCTCACATCCATCCGTCTGCTTCCACCGTCCCTTCCCTTCATCTCCCTCAAAGGCTCTCCGCCCCAACCTTCTCCCTTTATCTTTCAAACGGCTCCGCGTAAGCCTTCCCTTGGCTCCACGGCCCTTCCTTATCGTGTTTTGGCTCTCTCTTTCCCCTCGGCCGATTAATCTACAATCCCACGCCTCATGCGTCGTCACCGTGCTCTCCCTTCACCACCGTGGGTGAAGTTTCACTTAAGCGGTACCGGCAAAAGCATAGAAATCCCTCACCGAGGGCGTACTCGTCGTCGTTTGAATGGATTGACCAAGATGACTGATCATCCCTCTAAGTAAACCGTTACTGGGTGGTCAAGCGTCACGTTGGAGGACTAGAGAGGAAGGAAAGGAAGGAAAATCACCTACATCCTCCTCGTTGTGCATTACTTTGACGTGTTTTTGAGTGCTTAATAAATTTTATACAGCACTTGTCTTGATTAATGACGAATAGCTACTGCATTTGGGTCAGACTCGCCTTGGTTCCGGACAGATCTGATTTGAGGAAGGTCCCTCAAGTGGCATCTATCTAACTATCGCCGCCTAATGGCTAGCTAAGCGAGATGTTCCCGGACAATTCTTCATAGGTCACCATTAAACACCGCGCAGATCTTGGCGACAACGTAACTAGCGTGAAATTAACGTGTTTTTCTAAACGTGTTCTTTTATTTAAAAAAAAGACCAAAGTTACAAAAATACATCTCATTTGAAAGAATGTTTTACTGTCTTCATTTTACGAGTATATCAATGAAATATTTTTATTCCAACATTACTCGTATTTGAATTAATTTTTTCAAATCATAAAAGTATCCGTTTCAAAAAAATCTTACCGATGGATAGTGTAATGCAACAACATAGAGACGAATCCTCGAAAATGTTTGGGCATTGCGACTGGATGAGTTAAAAATGTGTGACCATATGGACTTCATTTTAAGGCAAGAGAATACATGAAAAAAATGATTACTTTTATGAATGTGGAAAAATGGCATGGGGACGAAAATGTGAAGTATGTTACCTCTCGGATAGGTTACTTAAAGATATTTTTTTGGAAACATATTGTGACGAAGACATCAACGAACCATGGTCAATTTGAAGCCAGAGAATGAAGTACGCAAAACTGAAGTTAGTAAAACAAAGTTAAGCATACATAAATTCGATCTGTGATACTTGAACCGAGCGCACAATATCATTCATCAAATCCTTTTTTATGAAAAATTGTCCAAAAATACTCTCAAGAATAAAGTGAACCATTGCTGATAGTCGTGGACATATTAATCTTAAAGATAAGATGGAAAACTTGAGCACGCACACACTCAAAGCACTTCTCGTCAGACCAAATCATGCATTTTCTAAGTATTAGAAGAACGTTCGACCTTCGGAATGGCTGGAAAATTCCTGACCCTAATGGACATTAAATTGACCATGGAAATATGATCACCCCGTCTGGTTTGGAAAGGAGTGGCCGCGTGCATGAGTTTCGTAACGTGATAATCTCATGAGTGTCATCTTCAAAGCGGAAGCATCCGCCTTGAATGAATACGTCCACCCCTTGATTCATCTTATCCACTTCTTCCTCTTCCTACCTCCCCCTCTCCTCCGTCACCTTCGTCCCTCCCCTCTCCTAATCACATATTTTCGCTTTTCGAGGCCTTCGACCTATGAGGATCCTAACTCACCTTCGGCCCAGCGCGCCACGCCTTTGCCCACTCACCCGCCCATGGGAAGAGGGTAGTGGGGCACATCCCTGCCTCCAGCGCGGGTAGTGTGGCGATGAGGTGTGAGGGGTGGCGGGGGGTTGCGTTCCCACCGACCGCACGACCAGTAGGGAGTGGGGGTAGGGTGGAGCCTGAGGTCCCAATTAATTGCCGTCGCCTGAGCCGCTCCCGAGGGGTATCAAATCGTTCGGAGAGAGGCGGACGAAGGCGGTGGGAAGTGGAGGCCGAAAGGGGGTCGGGGAAGTGCGAAATGCGGGCGGGTAACTTGGCGTGTCAGGGAACGCGTTTAATAAGACCAAGAATGACGAATCACGTAACGCCAGAGGATGGTGTTTGCGCGAGCGCAAGGAGCTGCACCGACTGTGTGTTAGAAATTAAATAATAAATCCATTTCATAAACACGTAAACATTTTAAAGCAGCACCTAGTAATGAGGTAGACCAAAATAATCTTTCCATTTTGCTTATTATATTGCTCGGTAACAACTCAAAGTAAACAAACAGCATCTTATTTTAATGGATTTCACTGTTTTTTTTTTTACGAATGTGAGACGTAAACGATGGTAGCGGGAGAGGAAAGAATATTGGAGGCGTTGGAAATGTAGTCCTACCGAATAATTCTGAGCGTAAAATGAATGGACAGAATAATAAATGAAGAATTATTAATACGATTGGGTCAAGAAGGAAGGCCATGAAGGAAACTTACAAGATGATAAGAGAAATTGATTCGAAAATTTCTTTAACCCAAATTTTACTGAAGACCAGAGAAGATGGAGTAAGCATGAATGGGAAAAAATAAAGAGACCGCGAAGAATAAACACGATAAAGCAAGAAGTGGAGAATGCCGGTGCAAGGAGCTAAGAGGAAAAGAGAGGTTGGTGGGGAACAGGATAATTTGATGAGCTATTTCAAACCAGTTCTTTGGAATGATAATCCGTAATTATGATATCCCTTTCATAGCAGAAATTACCGTCATTATAAGATATTAGGAACAAGGTAACACGTGACAATTTAAAATATATGCAAGATATCTACTGGTAGATAATAAACAACATAACATATTCGTTACCTTCAAGCAGAAACTACTCTTTCGATGAAACTAACCAAAACGACTGCACTGATGTTGGATAAGTGAACTATTACTTTGTTATGGTAGAATAAAAGCAATGTGCCGTCAAAAGAGTCTATGATGAAATTGAGTGGACTATGCATTGAGTGGAGGACGGATGAAATATGTTGGACCGGTATGAAAGGAGGTAGAAAGTATATGGAATTAAAAAGTGTTTTTACAAGGTGGGATGATTTAGTATCCAATTAGGCTGTGCTTAAGTGTGTGCCAGCTCAAGCCCGGATTCAGACAATAACTTACCATGACCGATTGGATAGAGTTAACACTGCTTGTGTGCTTACTGTTAAGAGTGCTTGTTTCCTGTGAAGTAAATAATAATGTCCTCCTTGGGCAGTCTTATTTTAGTTTTATCAATGACATCATTTCAAACCCATTTTAGACTGACTGAATTGATGTAGGAACAACCCTTATCAATTGGTTCGTTGTTAACCTGCGCACTACCGACGTAGTCGTAAATTTAATTTAAAAATTGTTATGACAATTAAGGCGGGCGAACGATTATTATTGTTTCCCTAAAATTCTCAAATATGTGAGAACTTTATGGAGAATATTTAAATAAATACCAGTATAAAACTTTTGGCGAGTTTTTGAGGAGGAAATTGATGCCAAAAAGACGAAAATAAATTTGAATTAAAAAACGCTTAACATCAGGGAAGCTCACGATTTGTAAGAATTGGTCAATAATGGGACAACATACAGAACTTGTTTGCTTTGTGAATGTGTAAGCCATTACACAAATAGACCAAAGAAAAATAATTGAAAAATTGAATTATATGAAAAGAAAAATTAATTATTTGACCATAGTTTCCTGAGGAAATTGAGCTATACTCAGGCGACGATGGAAATTTACGAGAAAAGACTTTAATAACTTGTAACCATGAGAATGAAATGCGAAAATTCATGTGATGAAAGAAAAATAAAAATAAATTACGTACATTATGGACCAGCCATAGGTTTCTAAGTAGTAAGCACTTTTTGCTTTAACAGAGATTGAGACAAACTAACAAAACAGAGTTAACAACAAAAAAGACACGTTAGGATCATTAAATAGGTATTTGGAGAAAATTGTAGAACACTTCCTGTACATAATAATTATATAATATATGCCGTATTTCACCAGGTTATACGTGACAATTCCTTTTTTAAATAAACATCAAAGAGCATAATGCTCTTTTTAATAATATGAACACTTTATTCAGTATATCATTCTAAAACCTCCATTCCGGCAATGCAAATAGATGCCTTTTCCGTTTAAAATATGCCTTTCAATAAACTGATGTCCAAGAAGCCAAAATAATTACGTACCTAGGATTTCATAAAAAAATAAACAATGCAAAGCTGCGTGTATCATAATTTAGGCATATTTCAGATTATTATTATGATAAATGGCCTTTGATATGAACATATTTGCTATGAACATTTTTTTTAAACAGAATTAACTTATCACACATTTTATCGATTTGATTGGAACACAATAGAGTCTATTAGTATTGGCGCCTTCGGATATTTAATTTTACCAGAAAAGATGAAATCAGTCAGATGATACTCAAATACTTATTTCATGATCCTGCTTAACGCAAAGAAAAATATTTTGACAATACTGTTATTTTCATAATGTAGGAACAAAGAATATCATAGAGGTATCAAAATCTGTCGGTAAGAACAAAAGGAAAATTATGTCTGATGATTTCAGGTGTAAATCATCGCTGGAAAAACTTTTGACATTATCTAACAATAACAGATCGACATATGAACTTTTCGCTTAGGTTTTATTTATTTTCATGAAAAATTAAATGTATTTTTAAATTTCAAATCAACTATATACATTCTTAATATCGTTGAGGTGTAGTCGCTAGCTAATTTTATAAAAAAAATCAGGAGATCCAGAATTCGATCACCCAGGATCCAATTGAGGAACCAAAAAGTCATGAGTGTTAGTTTCAGGGAGAAGATAAGGGGCCCGCGAGCCAATCAGCGCAGCGCAAATCCTTGTTGAGTGAGCGTTGCTGTCACTCCTGCGACACCTGTTTTTTACATCAGCTTCGGGAAGTTGGGCTTCCTGATGGATGGATGGGTCCATTCGAGTTTTTTGGAGGTGCAAATGTCGGGCTGGAAAATTTGGGCCTCGGAACACGAATGTATCCTTGGATCGCTTCCCAGGGGGTGATTAGGAGTTCTTTTCACCGACGGAAACGGGAGGAAAGCGGAAAGGATGAGGTTGGAATTCGGGGTGGCATCGGCAAAAAATCAGGAGCAATGACACCGGCCACATCAATCGAGGATGCCGTTAAAATACCAGGCGGGGAAATCAAGCGATTCTAAAGACGGAACATGCTCCCATAGTTACACGAGATTATATTTGTAAACATAACTAGGTTTCATGTAGGTGCGATGGCCTAGTATACTGGCATCTCTCACCGTAGGTCCGGGTTCAAACCCAAGAAGTGCCAGGATTTTTTAGTGATATCCCTAAAGTCCTAAGAGAAAGTCCTAAATAATTACATATATGAATCACATAGAGTAAACTAACTTGAGGAAATTAAGCAGATGAGGAATAAGAACCACCTAGAACAACCTATCACCAATATATCATAAGTAAAATAAATTTTATTACGTCGTACCACACAAAATATGGAATGCTCTTTCAAATAATTTGAAAACGATGATTTCACTGCAATTGAAAGTGCACTCTGAATATATATATATATATATATATATATATATATATATATATATATATTATATATATATATATATATATATATATATATATATATATGACTTTAATGCTAATTAAGGACTAACATTTTATACATAATTTTAAAATATTTGTTTTTATTTATTTATGTAAATGTACACTAAAATTTCCGTTTTTACTTAATGACTATCGATGTACTATTGTTCAATTTTTACTAATTTTACCCTTAAACAGGCGCTCTTTTAGATTATCCTGCTTCCTCTAACCTTAACATTCTCACATTCATGCAAATTGATGAATTTCACTGAATTTTGTTTCAAATGATTTAACTCACTTCAATTCTACACGTATTATTATTATTCATTGGTTGCACCTTGGATGCATCTTATTTCATTTATTTTTATTCACTCCTACTCTCCTCACGTATTTAAGTTGGTAAAACTTTTAATTGTCTATGCCATATCCACCAAATTGACAATTGTTTATGTGATATGCGTAAAAGTCCAAATCGTTCATATTAAATAGGGATTAGTAAAATGAATTTTATGTATTTGTACAAATCATACTTCAAGAGGCCATTCCCAAGAATTGAACACTTCTTCAATTTTTGCCGGGTGGGAAGAACACTTATGTGAAGAACACTACAAGAGGAGTACACCCGGGACGTTAAATTGTCGACCCCGGTAGGCTAAAACCGATCCCCGGTTTCTCTTCACCCTTCCCTCACTCGCTCTTTGAAAATCCTATTCCTACAAAATTGCTCATCTTTCTTTAATGGCAAAATGACCTTAGCTATCGTTCGCTTTCCCTGACAATACTATTGTTAATTGTATTTTTTTCTGCATACCAACCTTTCCGGTCTCCAAATTTGGGCATAGCAGTGGAAGAAAAAATAAATAAAATGATTAACCAACACAATGAGATTCCTCAATAAATGAAGATGGATTCGAAAATAAATTGTTATTACTTAAGTTGGGACTTTTGAAAAATTTATTCACAGTAATTTATAGTAGGTTATAAATTACGTTCTCAAAATAAAGTGACTAAGTTAGAGAGACAAATCCAAACTGGAAATCTAAAGTGGGAACTCATTGAACAAAAGTTTGATTAACTGTGAAGAGGGATGAACAAGGATAAGCAGTGGCTTGAAAGGTTTTATTCCCTATCTACCTATTAATTTGTATTTATTATATTCAAAGACGCATCCCTTTCCTTCCTACGGTTTATGATTTCAATAAATCTGTCTTTTATATTTGATGTTTAGTCAAGGAGTACATAAATATATTCGAACATACGGAGTTTGTTCTGGTAGGCAAATTTTGTTTTTTCAAATTGGTTTCAAGAATATTTGGTTTACACAATTTACTTACGCATCCCTTTCCTTCCTAAGGTGTGTGTTCAATAAATATATATTTTTTGATGATCAATATCACTCGAATAATGGAAGAACTAACTAAATTCAACCGTATGCAATTTTCCACAGTTGATCGTTGGGAAAATTTTATTTTTTTTCAAACGATTTCAAGAATTTCTGGACGAATGTATTTATTTATCAGACAAAAAAATCGAAAAATCGGAGAGGCGTCACCCAGAACCGAACTAGGGCACTCCGGTCACTATCCCAACGACTCACCCGGTGAACAACCGCGTCCCACCATTTTGCGACTAACCATATTAAATTTAGTGTGAAATCCTGTTTATCTGATGATTGGGAAAGAAATCGCTCGCGCGTTCGAGAGTGTGGGTAAAAGATTGTGTGTGTTGCATAGTAAGTATTTATTTGTTGACTTTTCTGCTTCACGTTTTCTCGCTCTGCTCAGCTGTCTTTGGCTTCACTTCTGGGAATTACCTCGGAATCCATATCAAGAAGGGGTTAGTTGGCGAAGAGGTGGATTGGAGAGTTAGGGTGACAGGCGGTTTGATGCTCTGCGGCCCACACTTGCCGCGTCCCCGGCAGGATTACCCCCCCTATTTTGGTCACATTGCTAGAAAATAATCGCTGTGGAGGGAGTCCTTTAGAAACAGTATCGCAGTCGTGGAAGGGGTAATTACTCTCCATCTAACGCTACTTGCTGTGAAGCTGGAAATAAGGGCGTGGAAATGACGTTGCTTTTCTGACACTAAGGAAATTACTGAGTTGTGGGTCGCTTTCATCCATTTTTCATTGAGCATTTCGTAATCTGAGTCGTTACAATCCTAATAAATGGCTTTGGAAGGGTATTCATTCGTAGGTTCCGCGGTGTTTGCAGAGGCTTTGGTTCGTTGATCTCAGCGTTTCTTCCGGGTTTTTACTGCGTGCGTTGGCGTGAACTTGGAAACAAGTTTCATGGAAAATCAGTGCTCGATATTTTTATATTCTAGGTGTCTTCCAAATATGTCATCCTAAAGGTCGTGGACGTCATCCTTAGATGTTTGCATGCATCATGAGTCCATGAACCATGCATTATGGTGTGAGAAAAGATTGAGCAAATTTCAAGGGAGTCTTGCCATTAACAATTAGTAAACTAAGCAGTTGACCCAGAAAAATATCTTAAATTATAGGGATTCGGGGGGAAAATAAATTTGACTCGATTGCAGCATTTAGTAGTCATGCGGTTTAATATACCAATGAAAAATAGTGTTTGCAATGCAACAATTTCGGAGTGTAAAAATCATTTGCCTTGACCGGGTTTCGAACTCGGATCTTTCGATGCCCGGCCGAGTGCTTAAGCCAGTTAAACTACCGAGGCGCCCTATTACACTTCGAAATATTGGGGGGATTTAAAGGAACAAGATACCGTACATTCCGTGCCGTCCATACCGTGACGAAATGCCGTACATTCAATGTCGCAGGCATTTGTAGTTGTGCGCGATGGGCCAGTCCACGAGGTTAAAAGCCAACTTCAAACACTAGGGGTGTTTTGGCTTTGACAAATTCCAAGAAATTGTAGGAGATACCTCAGTTGCTTAACTGATTATAGCACTCGGCCGGATATCGAAGGATCCGGGTTCGAATCCGGTCAAGGCGAATTTTTTACACTCCGAAATTGTTGCATTGTAATGCACATTTAGCGGATGACTACGTTAAAAGTCACTGTCGCGGAATCTCCCGCATTTCCTTGGAAACATAGTGTATTTTTCAAACCCATTCAGTTAATATCTCCTTGATAGTATTATCATGTTTGATATTTTCTTGTCAAAAATATATTGGCGTCGCTCTAAATTGGATGGTTGAGTGTCAGTTATAGTGTTTGGCTACAAATACACATACTCTCCCGGATTATTTTCCTTTGTGTGTCACCAGCTAAGTCCTGCCTTGGTACGTCTTTCTGGGCGCAGGCATTCTGGGATATCGCAGGCTGCATTTGGAAGCACGTGTGAATTTCATGCACCGTAATGAACAGAACAAGATAAACTCTCCCTTTACCTATTAGGTATCACTTTCGGATTGCGTATTTATCTGTTAAGACACAACTGCTGAGGGACTCATTTTTTATCTATTCTGTCAAACGTCGCAATGAAAAAACACATCATGGATCCTTGTCCTCCCACAATCGTTGAATGATTTTCAGCGCACCATGTAAATTTTTGATGTGCAATAGATTGGCATGATATAATCGTACATACCCAGATAATTATGAAAATAGCTTTTCTTTGATTGAATGGGCATTTATTTTTATCTGTGGTTAATTGCTTTTGTGCCAATTGCCAGGTCAATAAAGGTAAATAACTAAGTGTTCATCGGTTAGAGCACCTAGGATTAGAATCGTAAATATTTCTCGGAACTTGGGAACCAATAGCAACCCTTTTTATTTATTGGCATGATAATGGTTTCAGGAATTGGTAACTAGTGTAGGAAAATTTGATGCGGGGGTGTCATTACCTGCACCTAGGGAATCTTAAATATAAGAAAATCAGGTTCTTGGGAAAAAATCATGGAGACCGATACCTAAGAATCGATACCAATACTGATATCAGTACATATAGACACCGGGGAAATTGTTGGCAACAATCTGCTTAGGAATTGACTTTTCGAACCATCTCTGGTGTTTCTTCATTGAATGATTGCCTTATAAAATCTGCACACGAGTGTTTCTGTTATTTACCATGGTAGAAATCGCGCAGGGGAGTGTTACCATAAGTGTGACCAGCTGGCTGCGACCAGTTCGAGAAAAAACTCTCCAGCTATTCAGTTCCACGGACCGGTTGCCTGAAAAATACTCGTTCTGAAAAACGTATCGAATTAACGTAAATTACG